>CM031241.1:28969154-30169154 GCA_018340775.1 Taxus wallichiana var. yunnanensis | reverse complement strand
CTTGTTGACAACCCTTACATCCTTCTTAGTTCTTATACAATAACATTCTAAAATCTAACTAGGGTGTAAACATATGGTGAACCTGAATCTTGAATTGAAATTAGTAATAAACTCTAGTAGCCCTTGGGTTTCTTATTCTAACCCCAAAATATTCTCAATCATCATACATCTTCCTTTAATCATTTATTATCATTGTTTCAAACCTAGAGGGTCACTCCCTCATTCTACTATGGGTTACTATCCCTCTAACCAAGTCCATACCCGTATCCCATTTGACGAAGGGCCTCTATGATGGTCCTACTTGTTTCATGAATAAAGAGGATCCTACATACATTAATGTATAATTTTAATATATTCCTCATAAATCACAACACCCACCTAAATTTACTTATCCCCTTGTTGGACCCACGGAATATTGGCCAAGTATGAAGGCACGTAGGCACGGAAGGTCCTAGTTATGGAAAGGTGCGCAAGGAAAAAGCACGCAAGAGAAGGAATTAAGGGAGCATGTAGCACGCGTGATGCACGAAAGGATCGGGACTTAGTAATTTTGGACGTCTAAAGCAGAACACGTGAAAAGCATGACCCGGTTGTGCATGGATAAGATGTCAGCCTGACGACAAGTTGGCCCAGGAAGGAGCATACTTGCGATGGAATATTCTAGAAGAACATCATGGAATAAGTGGAGAGCTCAGGCCTGGAGAAGCATGCTCGCATGGAGGACCACATTCAGACACTTGGCACCGGATCTGAGGGCGCTGGAGGACGGGTTGGAAGCCCAGGAAAGCTATAAATATGAGCGCCTGTAGAGACAGAAAGACAGACAGAAACATATCCACATAGAGATAGACAACTAGAGAGTGAGCGGAGCTCTGCAGAAATGTGTGACTCTGTCAGTGAATAATTGTATTCGGGAGAGAATGCATTAGGCCTAGGGGTTGTAAATTTTCTTTTGGGTAGCTTAGTTACAATAAGTCCATTGTAATGCATGACTACGGTCTGCTTCTCTGCGACCCTCTGTAATGGTTCCATGGATGTAATAATGTTACTTGTTATAATATATACATGAATATCAATGGTTCTAATGCATATTTCTCTCTTATGAGTTCTCTTTCCTTTCATGCTAAGTATGAATGCTTGTATGTTTCTTTATTACAATACATGTTCGGATTACATTAAGCAACCAATCTAAAGTTATTGCAAGGATCTAGAGGCTGTTTTGACCCCTATGGTTCTTGTATGTATTAAACTTCCCTTTTGAAATCTCTTACACAAATCATAGATGGTGCTTCTCACTAAACTCACATAAAAGAGAGACTTGGTACCCACACGTGCCTCGAGTGAGTGCTCAGCTTTCGTTGGGTGATAGGCTGACGTGCATGGGGTTCCTTTCTTTTGTGATAGGAATAAAAATGAATAAATCTTGGTTCCATTGCCGGGACACTCTTTTCGAAGTCATAGTGGGATCTAGCATACATCATGATCTGTGTAATGAGTAATGACAGAGTGGTTAACATTGGAAAATGTTGAATCATGGTTTAAGAGCATGGAGGATGAATTTTCTTGGAGATTCAGCACTAGACCTGAGTTTAATGCACATAGATGGGTAGAAGAGAATCTCTACCATGATCTGTACAAAACTTTTTTCTGTTATTTCCCTATGGAACTATATGAATGGCTCTCAGCATATGCTTCTAAATCAAGCTGGCGTTATAGTTCACATGTGTGGACCCAAGAAGAGTACTAAAGGCTACATGATGTAGATCGACATTTACCCATCTTTGTGGATCATTGGTGGAAAGGGGTATTGGCTAGCTATACTGCGGAGTACGTCATTTCCACATATTCTTGTCTAAAGGTTCTTGAGTTTAGGTTCTACAGGAGCCCAAAGGATCATTTTTATGTGTTGTCCCTCTTGCTGAAGATCTTGATAATTACCATGAGTTTAGAGGATTTCCCAATGATCGGCTAAACTAGTCGAGTGTTGGGTGAGGAAGCTAGGGTAGAGGAAGATGTCGGATGTTACAGAAAAAAGAAAGAAAGGGAGGAAATACAACTCAATTATGGTGAAGTTCATGAAAGGGAGATTCTTTAGATGACGCGAGGTTACGGGTGTGATGGATGTATTGTGGCAGAAGTTGTGGGAAGGATTTGAGGTTCACGCCCGAAGACATGGAGCCGAGCGATGCATGCGACCCCATCTTGGCAAGTGTGTGAGAGAGACCCCTTTAGCTTCTGATGAGAGTTCGTCTTATGGAGAAAGGAGAACCATTGGCGTGCATCCGATCCCACCTAGTGACCGAGACCACAGTGCTTGGTTTTCAGATCGGGAGATAATATTGCTAATCCAGTTGATTACATTGGAGGTGATCGTTCTACGCCCAGGAGGTATAATTTATCATTTGGTACTTCTATGGCTGCAAACACCAACCCAGTGTTAGGACTTTTTGGGAAAGGTATAGTCACATAAGCATAAGGTCTCGCGTCCAGAAGTGGCGCGGGGTATACTTATTGGCAAGTGGGGGCATTGTCGCGGACCATACGCACGTAGATCGGTGAAACTATGGGAACCCTTGGCACGACCACTTCGGGAGGTGGTGGTCCTAGTGGATCTAGTGGTTCAGGCGGAGTAGGAGCTGGTGGGTCAGTGGTTCGGGACACCGTGGACCTGGTGGATTTGGTGGTTTAGGACCTAGTGGACCTGGTGGATCAAGTGGTTGAGGAAACACAGGTGGAAACCAAGGATCTGGCGGAGGAGGATTTAGACCCCAACCACCCCCATAAGTTTTCTTTGAAATGTCTCTACATTTACCCGATTGTAGAGGTATTAAGGATCTTTACGGAACATGTTCACAAATGTGAAGCTAGCTATGGTGCATGAAGGGTGTCACAACCCCAGAATAGAAGGCTAGTTAGTTTGTAACCATGTTACAGGGGCATGTGCATAGCTGGTATAGGAAGTATGACCCTCATCAGACTAGTAGTGGATTATACAGCCTTAAAGAATACATTCTTGGCAGAGTTCCACATTCTTGAGTTTGAGTAGAAGAGAATCAATGCTATGAAGGAGATTCAAGTAAGGAATGGTTTAGAGTGTGCGCGGTATGATGCGTGCTTTAAGAATCTCTTGTCTAAATTATCATATGATATTCACCCTTCACAACATGCACAATGGTTTTTGGAGGATTGATCACCCCTTTTAGAAGGTCCTTGTCTCATAAAACTATTACAGACCCACGCGAGGCATTGGAGGTTTCCCTACGTGCTTTGAGGTTGTTGGTAGTGTTGATATTGGTGTTAGTACATTCTTGGAGGCTCGAGATCTTTGTTATGGCCAAGCGAGTTGGAAAAATTTTCTACGAACTCGGCCCATGAAACTCACACGGTGGTTTTCGGTGCCTGATTGTGAGATAGAGGGGCACGTTAAGGATAATTTCCCCTGGAGGATAGTACACATTGTGGCGGTAGAGTGTGAGATTTTTCATGGGGACCATGATGCAAGTAGATGCCCCTTGCTGTAGCATGCAATCAGGAAGAATGTATCTTGTTATTACAAGATTTGTACTTCTACAACCCATGATACTAAGGACTGTAGGCTCATTGATCAAATCCATGAGGCCATCAATCATGGGGTGCACCAAACCAGTGTTGTAAGTAGTTCCAAGGGTGATGATCATTGTTATGAGGATCGCATAGATGGAGGTGTGCGTGGAAGAGGTTTTTGAGGAGGATTTCATGGTCATAGTAACTGCGGAGGAGGAAGGAGCGAGTTCCCGCGCAGAACCTATTTCAATTGTGGATCTAGAACATTACAAATGTGAATTCTTGGACTGTTGTAGTGCTCGTGGTGTGGAAAGAAGCATAAGTATGAGGAGTGCCCATAATTGTTTGAACATATGAATCAACAGCACCAGAAGGACAAGGGCTTTGTGCAATAGTCGAGTATTAAAAGAAGCGAGACATACGGTGGATGTCTCGGGTAACACGGGATGTAGGTTTAGAACCTGTCTTGGTAACAATAAGGGTAGAATCGCGCACGCAAGAGAGGTACCAAGATAGAAAAACCTAGTTTCAAAGGAGGAGGTCGTTTCATGGAAAGTATCCAGACCGTGTATCGAAGGAGATATATCGAGGACACCATGGATTTTATTGAAAGCTTACAAGGGAGATCCAAAGTGTCTAAAGGAGCAATCCGGGAGGGAGGAATAAGGAAGGGGAGTTGAGGTGCAAAAGGATGACTGGATGAGGTGAAGGAGGTGTGTAAAATGCTAAGGCAAGAGAATATCATTCCCCCACTAGGATCTTGGTTGAGAGAGAAGGTGTCACGCCCGAAGAAGAGTGCGAGAGCAGGTATTGTGCGTAAACCTTCCCCCTCATAGCCATGACTATGACAAGAAGATTACATTGAATGTAGTTGTAGATGGATGGCTCATCGCAATATCCTCATCGACACAAGCGGGGAGGTTAATGTTTTAACTTTGGATACATGGCATCGGATGGGAAGACTGTATTGCATCCATCTTGAATGTGTTATATATGGCAAACAAGAATAAGGCAATCCCCATCGGTGTCTTAAAGGATGTAGCTATTACTATCTAGGGAGCCAAGTTTACTAGGGACTTCGAAGTCTTGGCGCTCGCTAAGGTAGACAATTTTCCAAAGACTACTTGGGTGCCCTTGGTATTCTGAGAACAATGCGGACCTTCGGTTCAACAAATGGTACATCGGCTTTGAGAAAAAGCGAGGAATGAGTCATTATACCCTTGGTGATGGGAAGTTGGCACCCTATATTGAACCATTGGGGAAGAAGTTCTAGACAGGATATGTGTGCGCTCAATCAGAGACCACGAGATGATACACCCTCTTGAAGAGGTTATCCGGTTTGAAGATGCTCTGTCAAAGTGAGTGATACCACTAATCGGCGTGTGACAATTGGGTACATGGAACTTACGAATTAATGGGATGGTAGTTGAGAGGATCGATGACCAAGGTAATCAAGGCGTGCACGGTTTGGTGCTTTGGAGGAAAATAAGCGCCCAAGTATTCGGCAGGAGCCTTCACGAGATCTTTCTGCGGGAGGTGGAATATCAAAGGAAGGATGAAAAGGAATGGAGGGTGATGTTAAGTTATGTCCTACTTGGCACAGTTGCACGGTGGTGGGATACACATCGGGAGAGCCTTTTAGAGTGGCGCGAGGTAAGAATTGTTTTCCTTGTCATATTTTCTAGGAGCAATGTACCCACCATCATCAAAGAGTACCATGGGAAGGAACCCACCTCTTTCCACATCCAGGAGTGTGAATGGGTCTGGAGAGAAGGCGCGGAGGCTTTTCCACCATCCCTCTGGGTGCACAAGTTGTATTCTACACTGCAGGGTTACACGCACACATGGTATATTCATTCGGAGACACGTCATCAAACAAAGAATTGGCACGAGCTCGTGGTTGACCTTATTCAAACCTTTAAGTATCGGAGTACCAAACCATCAATTGATAAGGCCTTGCAGGGTATCAAGTGCCTTACCATGGGGGATAGTGCCAGGATGGAAGATAGGATGTTGGAATTACTAGGTGAACCAAGATTGGGGGCACGCTTTGAAGAAGAAGTAGAGGAAACAAAAGAGTTACAGCTTGAGCGCATGTGTTTGGAAAAATAAAAAGGAAAGATGGTGTATGTGATTGATGGAGAGGAATTGAAAAGCTTAGATGTTAGCCATTCTGTAGGGACGCGTGAGGTAGTGGGCGGTGCGAGATACTTGCTCGTGTGCCTACCATGAGCCTTTAAAGACAAAGAAAGTTAACATCGAGTTCGGAGAAGAACCTAAGGAAGCTATTATTGGAGATTATTGGACAAAGAAGGAAGTATCTAAGATCATTGATCTATTGCATGAATTTGAGGATTTATTCCCACGTGGGTACCATGAGCTTAAAGGTGTTCACCATTCCTTGGGGGAGATGAAGATAAAACTAAAGGACGGTGTGCGCCCGGTTAGGAAAAGACCCTACTGGATGAATCCCAATTTGCGCATGAAGGTTAAGGAGGAGATAGACAAAATGATAGCTTCTGGGATCATTGAGGCAGTGGAAGAATCGGAGTGGATAATTCCAATGGTAATCAGCATCAAGAAGGATGGGTAGATTAGGATTTGTGTGGATTATAGGGAATTGAACGCAGTTTGTGTCATTGATCCCTTTCTAACCCCCTTCACTGAAGAACTTTTGGAAGGAGTCATTGGGTGTGAAATCTATTCCTTTGTGGATGGATTTTCAAGGTACCACTAAGTCAGTTGCAAAGTCGGACCAGGAGAATATAACTTTCACCACCGAGTGGGGAAGTTTTGCATATATGGTCATGTCCTTTGGGTGAAGAATGCGCGCTTTGTCTTTTTGCGCATAGTGGTACAAGCATTCCAGGACTTCATCCATAAGTTTCTTCAGGTCTATTTGGATGATTGGACAATATATGGTCTGGTTAAGGACCATTGTGACAATTTAAGGTTAATGTTTGAAAGGTGTAGGCAGTTGAGGATATCCCTCAACATTAAGAAATGTGTGTTTGCTACACCCTTTGGGACTTTATTGGGGCATATCATATGTAAGGAGGGCTTGTTGGTAGATCCCGCTAAGGTTGCAGTTATTGTGGGGTTAAGGGAGCCTACTAGCTAGAGTGCAGTGTGCGGATTCCTTGGGCATACGGGCTATTACAGAAAATTCATTAAGGGATATGCCAAGATCGTCGCGCCTTTAGAGGAGCTTCTTAGACATAAAAGTTCCTTCCATTGGGGAGAGGCACAAGCAGAGGGCGTTTGATACATTAAAAGATAGGCTTATCACCGCACCTATTTTATGTTTTCCCTCTAGGGACAAGCCCTTTCATGTTCATGTAGATGCCTCAGGGACCGCCATTGGAGCAGTGCTTACACAGCCAAGTGAAGTGATTGTTGATCATCCTCTATGTTTTGCAAGTAGGAAGCTAACACCAATGAGAGAAAAATTATACCATAACTGAGCACGAGGCATTGTCAATGATCTACGCGCTTTCCAAGTTTAGACAATATCTATTGGCAACACCCTTTGTGTTTTACACCAACCAAATGGCATTAAAATATTTGGTGAACAAGCCCGTCCCCTACAAGGGCACATATGTCGATGGGTGTTGTTATTTCAAGAATTTGAATTCACTTTCGTAGTGAAGCCTGGAAAAAGAAATTTTGGGCCTGATCATTTGTCAAGAATTGATTCAGGGGAGGACACACAGAGTATTGAAGAAACAATGTCAGACACGTAACTATTTAGATTACGGTGCATGCCCTCAGATTTGGAAGAGATTGCAATATTTTTAAAGGAAGGTGTGGCACCGGAAGGAATGAAGACTTTAGAGAAAAATCAGTTGGCCATATGCGTTGTGCCCTACATGTTAATCAGTGGAGACTTATACAAGTTGGGACGTGATGAAGTTTTACGCAGGTGTGTATTAGAGCATGAGCACCTGGCCATCATGGAGGAAGCACATGGAGGAAGTGCGGGTGGGCATTATGTAGGTGATTCCACCATGTGTAAGATATTAATGGTAGGTTTGTGGTGGGAAACCCTGTACAAGGATTATAGAGACTATTGTAAAGTGTGTGACCATTGTCAGCGCCTTGGCAAACCAAGAAGGAGAGATGAAATGCCTTTACACCCTATCCCTAGCATGGAGCCTTTTGAAAAATGGGCAATAGACTTTGTAGGACCTATTGCACCAACGGTGCATAGGAATGGGTCACGTTATGTCATCACTTGCATGGATTACCTGACAAAGTGGGTAGAGGTAGCTCTGACTAAAGATTACACAGCAGCAACAACGACAAGGTTCTTATGGGAGAACATTATCACGAGGTATGGATGCCCATTGAGTTTGACCAGTGATAGGGGTACGCATTTCTTGAATGAGACCGCGAGGATCCTATTATCAGAGTTCATGGTGGCTCATCACAAGAATACGCCCTATCACCCACAAGAAAATGGAACCGCGGAAGCATTCAACAAAATACAGAGTCATACCGTGACCAATATTTGTGATGTTGGAAGACAAGATTGAGATGAAAAAGTATCAGCAGTATTTTGGGCTTACAGGACAATGTATAAAAGGATGAACAAAGCCACACATTTTCGGTTGGTGTTTGGTGTTATGTTTATGGAGCCTATTTTCATGTTAGAGTGTGGTACACCTTCTATGTGTTACACTCGGGTATTTTTACGGCGGTCCCGCTCACCGGTGAGCGGGTCAAGGGGGTTCGGGCGAAGCCCCCAAAGTAAATTTTCATGGGTGGTTTATTAACCCATGGGTAATGGGTAACCGTTATGGGCTGTTTTTGGCCCCATGGTTTTTCGGTACCCATTGTTTTGTAAAACTGCCTCTTCGACTACCCATAGGTTTATGGGACGAGTTTTGTTTTTGCCCATTGTTTGATACCCATGGTTTTGTAAAAATTCTTAAGTAGTTGTCTATTTATATGGTCTTATGCATATGATAGAAAGACAAGCAAATGTATTGTAGATGTGTTTTGAATTCGGGTGTGAATTCTGTAGAGTTTGTTGAGCATAGCTCCAAATGGATCTAGGTATTGTATTGAGAGAGTGGAGGCTTGTAATAAAATCTGAGCAAGTGATTCTTGGTGGACGTAGCCCAAATTGGGTGAACCACATTAAATCTTGTCTCTCTGTGTTGTGTTATTTATTCTTGCACTTTTATTTGTGATCTGCGCATATTAGTTTCTACTATTACGATTCTGTAAGGGATTATTCCACATATTTTATCTCTTATTTCCTAACAATTGGTATCAGAGCCTGGTTTGGTTTGCTGAAGTGTTGAATTGTAGGGAAATTTTTAGCTTGAGTGGGAGCTATGGCAGATGATGGAAGATCTAGGCAGAATTTCAATCTTTGGAAGATGCAGATGGAAGATTACCTTTATCATAAGGATATTTATACTCCGATGTCTGAGAAGGTGAACAAACCCTCGAGTATGACAGATGCGGAATGGGATTTTTTGGATCGGAAGGCACTTGGAACGATTCGGCACTTAGAAGGAACTTTGTAGGACCTATTGCACCAAAGGTGCGTAGGAATGGGTCACGTTATGTCATCACTTGCATGGATTACCTGACAAGGTGGGTAGAGGTAGCTCTGACTAAAGATTTCACAGTAGCAACAACGACAAGGTTTTTGTGGGAGAACATTATCACGAGGTATGGATGCCCGTTGAGTTTGACCAGTGATAGGGGTACGCATTTCTTGAATGAGACCACACTGATCCTATTATCAGAGTTCATGGTGGCTCATCACAAGACTACACCCTATCACCCACAAGCGAATGGAACCGCGGAAGTATTCAACAAAATACTGAGTCATACCCTGACCAAAATTTGTGATGTTGGAAGACAAGATTGGGATGACAAAGTATCAGCAGTATTGTGGGCTTACAGGACAACGTATAAAAGGATGAACAAAGCCACACCTTTTTAGTTGGTGTTTGGCATGGAAGCTATTTTTCCAGTTGAATTTATGTTGCCTTCTTTGTGAATAGTGTGTGTAGGAGGGTTAGCCAATGAACAAGTGCTAGAAGAAAGAATTGATGAGTTAATGAATCTGGATGAGAGATGATCACTCACAGGTGGAGCCAAATAGCGAGAAAAAGCAAAGCATAAGGCTTGACATGATCGCCACATTAGAAACAAGAAGTTTGAGGTTGGCTAGATGGTTTTACTATATGATTCTAAGTTTCTACGCCATCCTGGGAAGTTGAAAGTCCATTGGTTGGGTCTTTACACAATCTCATACATCCTTGATTTGGGCGCGTGCCAGTTACAAGCGTTGGATGGGACAAAGTTTCCTGGACACTTCAATGGGAGTAGGTTGAAGCCCTACTATAAATAATTCTTCTTGGTGTTTGTAAATAAGGTAGTTTTTCTAGTTAGTTTAGAAGTTTCCTTTATGCATTTTCCCTTTCTTGTGTTTCCCTTTCACGTTGTTGTTTTGTTTTGCACCTTGGGCCTTTGGTAACCTTATTGCTATTTTGGAGAATTTGTGAGTGCGCAAATGATCGCGCATCGTTTTAAGTGTGAGGTGGAGAAATGTGAAGGATTGCATGATTAGAGTACCAAGGAAATTGTGTTGAAAAGCCCTATTGAATGGCCTGGTTGAAAGAGGTATATAAAGAGAAAATATGGAAGAAGAAGGGTTGGTGCCAGGATAAAGCTACTTGTAGATCCCACGTACTAAGGAGGAGAAACCACATTTAAGCAACACGAGGTAGGCAAGAGCAAGGATCAGGATAGAAGAAGTTCCTTTGGCGTGGGTTACATGCGCACAAGAGTCCTGTCATGTTGGATTGGTTGCGTCTTGAGCCAGAAGGTTGGAGGAGTTTTCGCGCAAGGTTGGATGCATGAGTGAAAGCATTGAAGACGGGCTTTGTTTGAAAAATCTGCATTAAATGAAAAAAGTATGGTGGTAGGTGAAGTAGCATTTAATGTTCAAAAATAGAAAAACTATAAGTAAAGGGTCGAGGCACTTTCATTTTCACTTTGCGAAATAGAGAAAGGAGCGAGTTTTATAAACTAGGGTTTCAGATTCGATCATGTGAAGAAAGATCTGTGAGATTGAAGCGTGATTAGCTAGTTTGATTTTACAAACTAGAAGGAAGGGGTTACATGGGTGTGAAAAGAGTTGTGAGAAGGCATTTTCTTGTGGAAACTTTATCCCAGTTAGGGTTCGGCAAACTAGGGCATGGGTTCAAGAGATTTATATCACGGATTTGAGATCAGAGGTTGGAAGAAGTAGGACATAGAATAAGGAGGGAGTGAAGTGATAAGAAAACCTTGACAATGGCACCCAAGAAAGGAAAGGGCAAGGACAAGGCCAAACAACAAGAAACGATGTAAACACAAATGAAGAGTGGTATGCGAAGATGCAATACCGGATGGGGTGATGATGGGTAAGGAGTGGGAATCCCACACGAAAAATGTGCTGTAAACAATTATAACCACAAAACAAACAAAATATAAAAAGAGATGGCACAATAATTAGTGCACCCCACAAGTAAACGAACACCAAAGGGTTTTTCGATCTACGATGATGACGTGAAGGTCAAAATGGAGAAGGTAGGGTTGCTGTAACTCTATGAGTTGCCTTATTTTGGAAAACCATAGCGCCTATACTAATGGTTAATGTCACAGGTACACGAGGACTACTTCCAATTTGCGGGCGCAAGATGTGCATCACTCCCCGTTTATCTCTCACTTCACAGGCCTTATATGTGAAGGAAACAACTTGGAGGATGACCTAAGTGATAAGGAGGTGATTCAGGAGACCATAAATGAATATGCGTGCAAGAAGGGGTCACGGTATTATGACATTTCAGACATCAAGGACTCGTGATGAAAATGGCCACGCACAGTAACCAAGTGAATGGCGGAGAGAGGTGGACCCAAGTCAACAAGCCTTGGTTACATGTTTACAAAAAATTACGAGAAGGTACCACATACAATTTGTTTGCTTACATCACGAGAGGAGATTGTCGGTTGCGCGAAAGGAGGGGGCAGAATCCTCTTGGCAACATCCTCTTGACCATTGTATTTTCAGAGATTGGAGTGCCTGATGCACCAGACAAGTTTGTATGGGAGTACCCCGTCAAGGATCCTTTGCCCGTAAAGATATTCGAGAAGTATGCCTCGTGACACAATGACGGCACCCCATAAGGCGTGACCGGAGAAATGGTACACGCACTTTGAGGAATGCATTCGAGGCAAAATGAAGAACCCCTGAACAACTCCTAGTAGCCACTGAAGGGAAAGCCGAATTCACTTTGTCTATCAAAATTTTTTTCTTAGGCGAGTTCAAGCTGATAGATGAATTATAGAGCCCTTGGTGTAAACTTCCTTTCGCGTTCACTTCTCAATACTTCCTAGTGGGAGTGAGCAGATTTAAGGAATCAAAGAAGTTAAAACGGAACTAGGTATTCTCAGTATCGGGAGCATAGAGAGATGTGGAAAAGATTAAACTACCTCGGCGGTAAGTAAGCATGCGTACGTGGAGGGGCACGTATCACACAAGGTCTAGATGATAAGGTCGATGACACTACCCATTACTAGAGGATCCGTGACATGCGTGTACCTCCGCATAAGCCCAAAGTTCGAAAAGGGTGCGTACTTAGAGAATGATGTCTCCATACCTGAGGATCCCATGGGTAGGAAGAAACCCACGCCAAAGAAGAGGGGGAGAGAAGATGAAGAAACATCAAGTGTGCTGACTGCTCAAACAGTGAGCATGCCAACAACAAGCGCCTTGCCAAGCACTTACATGTGGGGAAAGAAGTCCTATGAAGGAGAAGACACCAGAAGTGGAGGTACTTAGGCAACCACTCACCAAGGAAGAGTCACTTGAGGAAGAAGAAGAGGCTGAATCTCCCATCAAGGAGACACCTCTCAGCAAAAAGCAGAGGGTGGACAAGGAACCCGACTCGAAGAGGAGACCGACAGCTTGGAGAAGTACATGGGGAAAAGAGAAGGCAAGAGTGAAGAAGACAAGAGCAAGGAGGAAGAGCATGAGAAAGATCAAGAGCCACATGTGTTCAGCATGTACGACTCAGGAGAGGAGAGCGGGGTAGAGAAGTAGGAGTTCGTATTCACGCGGTGCAAGGGCGCACAGGATGAGGAAGGCATTAGAGACATGCAGGGGAATGAGGAGGTTGGTAGGGAGATACATGGAGCTATAAGTTTTATGAAGGAGCAAATCACCGAGGTGGCGAAAGAGAAAAAAAGATGCTCGAAGCCCTGGTAGACCAAGAGTTGGAGCATAGCGCTGACATAGTGCTGGAGGAAGGGGAGGAAAACACTAATAAGGAGCATGGCAGCATGGGAGGAGGCCCCACTCTAACAATGAGTTTTCTCAAAGGCACGCGCTTAGGCAAAAGAGTCCTCGACATAGAACAAAGACAAGTAATTGGCTACATCAACGACTCAAGGAAGGTACTATACGCATGGTTCCAAAGCACGATACCCACAGAAAGGCTTTTAGCCATGGGGTCATTTGAGAAGGAGGGCGCGTACCCCAAAATGAAGAAGATGCTCTCTTGGGTGTTTGAGTCCCACATTGATGAGCCAAACTTTGAAGTCTACCAAGGAGCAATCATCACAATACCAAAGTCTAAGGGAGCCAATCCCTTGGTGAATGCCTAGGAACTCTTAGATGAGCAAGTTTGTAACGCACTCAACAAGGTCACGGTCGAGATAGAGGCTAGGCTCTTCATGCACAATGATAGGATAAGAGTACTGGAGGAGAAACTAGGGAAGAAGGAAGAGGAGTCAATGAGAAGACCCAAAGCTTGAACCAGACGAGCCGATCAAGCGCACGGCCTAAGGCGCAAGTTACTGAGGAAGAGATGATAAAGGTGCAGGAAGTGTACAAGAAGATGGAGTCTATCAAGGGTGCCATCCTTTTAAAGTACCCAGACTTAGCATCGCCCACATGAAGTACTCGTCCCTTCTGGAATGTATAGAAGATCTAACATGTGTCCTCACTATGGAGAGATGACCTTTGGCCTTGGATTCTATAGAAGAAGTGGCCGAGTGCTTAAAGGAGGAGGATAGATTAAAGGTGGTAGCGCTTGTTGCGCGGAGTACTGACCCAAGTGCTCACGAAGTTAAAGTCGTTGCCCAATCTGCTGAGGCCGCATATGATACCTGCGTAGATAGGGATAAGGTAGCAAGCTCCTTGGTCGCTGATCGGGATCATTTCTGAAAGTTCCCTAAACATCCCTAAATGGTGTCAGTGCAGAAGATCATCTCGAGATCTTTCCAATGACTGTGAGAACGCGGAAAACAGACATCGGGAGCTCTAGTTATGTCCGGTCAAAGTTCAGACAGCGGGAAAGTCAACTCTGGTCAACTGGTCAATATTGGACCGAATCGCACTGTGACACGTGGCTTGCCACCACTCGTCGAATTCACTTGATTTTCCTATCGGGAGACGACAAGTGGACTACAGGATTACCGAGTTAATTATTTCTATACCACATTATATTGGTCGAAATTATATTATCTTGGTAAGTCCACTTTCCAAATGCCACATATATATATTAATGTTTAAAACATTAGTATAAACCACCAAATCAAATGCATATGCTTTGACCACGTGGAAGGTGGTGAAGTGGTTGTTAGGGGGCATTAGACCCATGCATGGAAGCTTCCACGTGGAAGGAAGAAGGTGGTAAGCGGTGGTGGTAGGGGCGGTTATGCTCCAACGTGGTCTTTGACCACTTTATATGCGTGGAAAGGCTTTAAAGCCTTAGACATTATTCCCCATGCCAAAAATATGTGGGAACTTATTCAAATGCAGTTCCTCATGGGATTTTTATCCTATTTTAAAATGCAATCCGCTCCACATGGGATTTTAACCCATTTAAAAATACATCCGCCCAATTTGGGATTTAATCCCAATTTCTATGTACGGGTGAGGCTAATATTAGCCTAAGGATGATGTTAAGTGCATTATTTGAGGGCCCTAAAATTGTATAAATAGGGTACCTAGTTCATTGTAATGGACACACCGGTGCAACAGAGAAGCTCATTGCTAGAGCGCGGAATGGTGGACAAACACACAACTCAAGCTTATTATTTGTTAAGCTTGTTGTGGACACACACAAACTCGGAGACAAGCTCATTCCTAGAGCGTTGGAGGCGAAGTCCGAGCCAAGAGGAGAATGAGAAATTTTTGTGTGAAGACCTAAATTATTTAGGCATTGTTATTTTTATTATTATTGACCTATTATTTGTTAGGCAATAATAAATTAAATATTTGTGGCTAGGAGTTATTCAAACTACCTAGTTGGCCCATAGCGCCACACCAATTACTTGCAAATCCTGGATTGTCGACCAGTGCTAGCGTCGGGAAGGCCGATCGAAGCCAAAGGAGATTGTACGCCAGGAAGGTGGAAGTCGGGTGCTATTTTTCACCCTTGTCGTCCGAAGGTCTGGTTATTCTTCTAAGAAATTTTAAATAGTTTCCATTAGGTTTTCTTGTGAAAGTACTATTGTAACTTACAAGTTTTGACTAGTGGAACGGTTCGATCATGAACCCGGAGACGTAGGCAATTGCGAACTCCGTAATCAATATGTGTGCAATTGTCATTATTGTCTTGCATTATTTTAAATTGATTACTGAAAAGGAGCAAATTGTCGGCAAATAATTAAAGCCTACAAGGGTCCGAGATCATGTAGTAATAATCTGATTATTTTCGGATCAGTCGCCACCCTTGAAGCAAAACTGAGAGAATTCTAGGAGAAGAATAAAGCAAACAGGGCATAAAGGGATAAGGTTCTTGCCAAAGTGGAAAGAAAATCTGAGGCGATTAAAGCTGTAAGGAGCTCGATCAGGGCCCAACTGAAAGAACTATATCCTCAGATTACCAGGAGGATGGACACACTTGAAGACCTAGGCAAGGAGATGGAGAAAATCATGGACACTTTGGGCACCCAGGGAATTGGCCTGATTTTTGAGTAGGTAAGCATCCTGATTGGTGACCTCTATCAAAAGGCATAGAGCAAGGTCGACATTTGGAACAAGCTAGAGGCAGACTTGCAGAAGGATTTTCCCAACTTGCTTAATTGATGCCCCCCCATTCTTCATTCTTCCCCTATTCTTTCATTCCTTTATTCTTTTGCAAAATTTAATGATACACCTTGAGGAAGCTTTCATCTTGGCTAAGTAGATTGTTTACGCGGATGAAGAACAGGTGTAGTGTGGGGTGATGTTGGACCCCTGGAATATTGGCCAAGTATTAAGGCACATAGGTGCGTAAGGTCCCGATTATGAAAATGTGCACAAGGAAAAAGCATGTAAGAGAAGGAATTAAGGAAGCATGTAGCACGCGTGACGCGCGAAAGGATCGGGACTTAGTCATTTTGGACGTCCGGAGTAGAACATGTGAAAAGCATGACCTGATTGCGCGTGGATAAGATGTCATCCTGGTGACAGGTTGGCCTAGGAAGGAGCATACCTATGATGGAATCTTATAGAAGAAAATCATGGAATAAAGTAGAGATCTCAGGCACGGAGAAGCATGATCGCATGGAGGACCACAATCGGACACTTGGTACCATATTTGAGGGCGCGGAGGACGGGTTGGCAGCCTAGAAAGCTATAAATATGAGCACTGCGAGAGACAGAAAGACAAACATAAACATATACACATAGAGATAGACACCAGAGAGTGATCGGAGCTCGCAAAAATGTTGCGAGAACTCGGTGAATAGTTGTATTTGGGAGAGAATGCATTAGGCCTAGGGGTTGTAAATTTTCTTTTGGGTAGCTTAGTTAAAATAAGTCTAGTCTGAATGCATGACCATGCATCTGCTTCTCTGCGACCCTCTGTAATGGTCCCATGGATGTAATAAGGTTACTTGTTATAATATATACATGAATATCAATGGTTATAATGCATATTTCTCTCTTATGAGTTCTCTTTCCTTTCATGCTAAGTATGAATGCTTGTATGTTTCTTTCTATTACAATACATGTTCTGGATTCTATTAAGCAACCGATCTGAAGTGATTGCAAGGATCTAGAGGCCGTTTTGATCCCTATGGTTCTTGTATGTCTTAAAATTCTCTTCTAAAATCTCTTACACAAATCATAGATGATGTTTCCCACTAAACTCACATAAAAGAGAGACTCGGTACCCGTGCGTGCCTCGGGTGAGCACTCAACTTTCACTGGGTGATAGGTCGATGCGCATGGGGTTCCTTTATTTTGTGATAGGAGTAAAAATGATTACACCCCCATGGCTACTAATGTTAATTTTTTCATAACCTATCATGTTAAACAACTGTTAGAGGAAACCAACCATTTCCACCCCACTTATAGCACATGTTACTAAACCTAGTGTTCCTTATAAAGGATTTGATATCTTATACCAATTAAATAACACCCCTGCTAAGATATCTTTTCTTGAATTACTACCAAAAGTTCCTATCTACAAAGGCATATTATATGAAACATTACAATATGATGCAATGCCTTCTAGTACACAATATGTTTTTTATTCTATATTGGAAACATTGAAGCAATGTATAAGGCCATAAATTTTATCCGAGCAAATATCCCATCTATAACTCGTAAGGACCCACGCACATCTCTTCTAATTACAACACAAATTTGGGGTTTCCTTATCAAGCAATTATTAATTGATAATGGCTCTAGTCTAAATATTTTCCCTAGTTCTTTGCTTAAGAAAATGGGAATTTATATGCACTTGGTCAACACAACTATTACTATTCTTATTCTATATTAGATATTATCACTCTTGATCTTTTGGTGGGCCCAAAATGTTTGTCACTACCTTCCACATAATGGACACAGATCTACATTACAATCTCCTTTTAGCTCATCCTTGGATCTATGTTATACAAGTTGTCCCATCCACTATTCATCAATGTATCAAATTTATACATGACAAATGTGAGTATATTGTTGCTGCTAACCCAAAACCCTTAAAATATTACCAAGTTAATACCTATACTTCCTAAAATCCCATTATCACTCTCCCAAAGTGGCCTATTCATGTGGATCAATTTCCCATCTATATTTTAGGTGAATCCAATCATGACAAAGTTGTCAACACTCGCTAATCAATTACAACCACTGTTTTAACTCAATATAGGTACACCCATCCATGACAATGACAATGATTCCTCAGATAGTGATATCAAAACCATTGAACTTGCATGATGATAATCCCTTCATATCAATTTTAACTCTATCGATGAGGACAAATTTATGTTTCACTCCCTCTTCACATCTACTAGTTCTAGGTATTATAAAATCAAAGCTACCCCATCATACATTCCTACTTCTTCCACATTTCTTATTCATGATACATGTCTTATAGATAATTATAACCCACTACACCATGTTTTTAATGCACTAGATCCTATACCAATTATTCATTCTATCACCATTCCGAAAATCCTGGACACTGTTGGTGTTGATATCTACCCTATTGGATCTTAAATTATTGCCCTTACCCTCTCTATGAGATTGGTCTACTTGAAAGTTATCCAAACAACCACGACATCTGCTTTGTGATTATCACTTCATATCTCGACATGACACTAATCATTGTAAATCTCTTATTGATAATATTACTATGCTTAAGGATGAGGATTTTAAAACCATATTACCATAAGCCCCCATAATTTAAATGTTTATGGTCATTGGGCACAACAACTTTGAATAAATGACCATGCCATGATGTTTCTACTAGCACACATTTTGTTCATTGAAAATACTACACCATAGATATGAACATGCACATAACTACTCATGTGGGCCCTACCCCAATAGATTTTAATTATTTTGACCCCGACTCGGATGATATCCTCGATGAATGTTAAGCTCTCTAGAAATTCCCCTTCTTGTACATAGTTATTTTCAAAACACCTAAAAAATATTCAAATAATCACATAATAAAAAACATTCAAAATGAGAAAAAAATACAAAATTAGGAATTGTTCTAGTTTCCTTGAATAACATGTTACTTTATACATGATGTTTGTCACATTGATTTGATATATATCATATATATTATTTACACACATGCATTCATAAGGTATCTTGAGCTTGATGCAGGACATTCATAGATTGATACACGATGATGGGATTCAACTTGGTTCCTTACATTACTCTCTTGGGGTCATCCCCAGACTATACATGTGATTTTGTTTCATTATATGTTACTTTACACCTTCCACATCATGCTAGATTAAATATGTATAGTATTTATTTATATCAAATGGATTAATGGGACTGACAAATGTGCTTTATGTAGAGCTAACCTATCTTATATCTATTTTTACTATTACTATTTACACTTGATTTCTATGTTGTTATCACTACTTGTTTGTGAGGATTCATTCCTTACTTTCTTTCTCCATGGATTCAATCAATTATCTTATTTGATTATGATGTTACAATTTTTTTCTTTATCCAACCTAAGGGCCTTGATTGTCTTGTGACACGGTGAGTGTCCCATTTTTGGCTTCCCGACAATTTTTCATGTATACACTTGTTTATCTCGACTAGGGCACATTGTTCCTTCTATTGTGATTGTTTTGTGACACCGTGGGTGTCCCATGTTTCATGGATTTATGCCTATAGATGAATATGTTTCTACATGTTACTACTCACTTGATTGTACATTGTTGTTTCTATTATTCTATTATTTCCAAATTACATTGATTATTACACTATTGTTTTTTCTATGGCTAATGCTTTTATTGTTATGTTGATTATATATTTGTTTTACTATGGATTAAAACATGATTTTTATTATTCTATGTTGTTACAAGCTGAATTACACATCTATTATTTATTGTTGCTTGTTTGCATGGTGTTTTGTCTCTATTCCATGGTTTCAGCAGCATGCACATCCCCTTTGTAGGTATAGGTTCTCAAAGGTGGCCACAATTATAGCCTTATATGTGATCTTGTGTAAATTATTAGAAATATAGTACATGGATACACTTTTATTTTTTGATCCATGTGCTCAAATGTTTTATCACATGCACCTTAAATATGGGGCATTAAACATGGTATTTCTACAGTTACAAATAGATTACATCATACATGAACATATTTTCACAAGTCTTAGACCCTCGAAAAAGGTCACAGATACTTAAATATGGCAGAATTTAAATAACGTCGAAATAGTACAACACATTTTAGGACTATGGTATGGTCTTGACCATTCCATACGTTCCCACACAAAAGGTAATTTCACTCAAATTTATAGTTTCTACAGATTCTATCATTGTTTTACATGATTTTGACACAATTATAATACAAATGACACAGTTCATAAAGGATTATAGGGGCATGAGTACTTCATTCCTTCTTCATAATGTTATTTAGATGCAATTTAAAAATGGGTTTGGGGGTATGAGCCTCATTCTCCCCTTCAAAATTTTAAAATTCTAAATAATCAATTCAAACACAGTATCACCTTATGGGGCATGGAAATATCCATTCCTAACAAGGTCTATTTTTTCAAGTCGGATCAAATTGGGCCTAGATTCATCTCGCAATTGTGTGGTTCGTGGGTTTAGTGGAAAGCATCTAAGAAACATTGTGGGCCTCATAGAATTATCTTTCATATTCTCTCACCAAATTCCCAAATAACACAAGTGTCGAAGCAAAATTGTGATCTTCATAAACAAATGTTTCTTTCTCTCTCATAAATTTCTCAAATGAGAAAGGCATTGAAGCACATGGGTTCTTCGTATTCTAATACTTCTTCCTCTCTATTATCTCCTATGGAATAACATTATGGACTAATCACCCCCAATCCTCCAACATTCCCAAATAAAATTCTAACTCTCCAAGGCATGGCAACAATGGGAGCTACTTCCTCTAAAACCCAACATGTTTATTCCTTCCATGTTTTACATCTCTTTTTTTGTACTTTTTGAAATGTTTTAAGATACAAATGCATTATCTATCTTTTGAGTTATGTTTTAGCTTCTATCATAAACATTGACTATATTTTGTGTAGTAGGTTTCATCATGGAGCATGCCAACACCAACACATTGTGAAGTCCCTTCAAGTGAAGTCAAAAATGTGTACACATTCAGTATACATTTTCCTTTAAGCATGTAATTTTCAATTACACACTTAAAGGGGGAGTAAATGTAGATGATAAAATTTGGTAACGTATCCTTGTGCAATGCCAAGTTTGACCATGTATCCTTGTTAAGAAAAATGCTAACATTCGTAATCCAATATCATTACTTCTCTAGTCATTCTACAACACAAATTTTAGTTTTGATGTTTCTCTCTCCTATCCAAACTATATGGAAGTTTTAGGATGTAGGGTCGATCTTGTCTAGCCTATACGGTCCCATCCTTTCTTAATTAACAACTCTACTTTCAATTCTAAATCATTCTTTAGGTCATTTTATATACACCTAATTTTTCATTTTTGCTTTTCATCTTCCATATCGGCTACTAACAATTGTCCTTACGTAGATAAGGTTTGTTAATGCATCTATTTCTGAGCGGGTGCCTTAAGGGGCCTGCTAGGAATGAGGGATGGTTATTCATGTAACCATTATGGGTTAGAGATAGTACATGGAGAGAGTGTTGTTATTTGGTCCTAGCCTTAGTTTGCATTAGGGATCCTTTCCCTATTAGGTCTCATTCATATCATATTCATGATCTCTTGCTTCCATTCTACCATTTTAGACCTTTTCATCCTCTTTCATGATCCAAAACACATTACTTTTACTTTTCATGAAACATCACTTTATTTTTGCATCCTAGGCCAACACAACCACCCGTGGGAGATTGTGCCAGTGTCATATTTTCTCATGGACGATGTCATCTCCCACGAGTGATAGCATCCTATATATACCTCCACTTCACTTAACACTCACAAGAAGAAAAAGGAAGCTAAGAAATCCAAACTACCATTTTCTCTTCTCTTTTGCGCCATCTTTACATCTACTTGCTCTGCTTTTGGTTCATCTTACATTTTTCTTGGATTGGATTGGACACCTATCTTCTTGGATGATTGCTTGCACTATTGGGTCATTATATAGTGATTCTAAGACAAGAATGGTCTCTCTCTCTCTCTCTCTCTCTCTCTCTCTCTCTCTCTCTCTAGATAGATGTATCAACAACCACCCTACACGTACAAATTGAGTGTTATAACCCTTCTTTGTCACTTTACATCTAGATTATTTCACCTCCTCTTCATTGTGTTATATTATCTTATTATTATGCATGTTCCATGCTAGTTAGCTTAGCACTCTTATAAAATATCATCTCTTTAGTCACTTTCATATTAGTTATTTCATGTTTCTTTCTTTCATTTGTTGATATATACCTATCCACACCCAATCACTAATATCCTAGTAGGGTTACTTCCTCTATCTTGCTCATGGGTCTTGGAAACCCTAGATTGACCTAGTGTAAGGGTTACTTCCCTCTAGATACGTGACCTTAGCATTCACTATATCCCCTATAAGTCTACCCTTGTATGTCAAGACTTTGTGTGTCTCCTACTCGCTTTCTCAAATACTCTAGTTGAACGAATGAGTAAGAGTGCATGTTGTTGAGACACATTTTAGCATACATACATTCTCGGGTGAACCCGACATGAATCTTACATACATTTTGATCGTTAAAAGAACCCATATTTTATTTTGACTTTATCTAAGTATCCAAAAATCCTAAAACCCTAAAAATTGTTGCACATACACCATCAACTAGGGGTGATTCTGTTTATTTCTAGCACATATGTTTCTGAGGCACCTTTGACTCTTGTGCGAGACCCTCTTGCATGCCGATCCTATCTCGTTGTTTTCCTGTCACTTCCTAGATGCCATCGGGACTGTTTGAGCCTCTTGTGGGGTCGATTTTTTCTTTCCATATGAATTTGTCTCCTTACACCATAAACCCCTATGTAAACATTCTACATCTCCAATATTTTCTATAGTGCAGATTTCTAAAGCCTCATTTTTCAACTTCCAAGTTATAAATATTTCACCTCTGAGGATATTTTTGGCACAATTGAACCAACTAAACTTCTCCATAGGGTAATCCTTTATGCCTACATCTCTTTTCCTTGCTCTCCCGAGTGTTCTATCTCTCATCCTAAAATCACTACCCTTCATAGTGACCCTAATCTTCCTAGTGAAACTCTGTTGTCCCAACCCTACCCCTCGATATCTCGAGCAAGGTCATGCAAGTAGAATGTACTATGGTTGAAATTAAAAATATAGATCTCAAATCCGTGATTAAAAATATCAATAACAATGAATAATTGATTCTGAAAAGACAGAGGTTTTGAAATATATCTATTGATGTCATGGAAATGACCATGCCCCATCTAAACCAGGATTTTCATACTATGATCATAATCCTCCGTACAATACTATTCTCGAATGAGTCTCCCAAAACCCCCACTAATGAACATGATGATCATGAACAATCACCTACAAACAAAGGCCACTCTTCCTCTATGGATCATAACATGGTAATAGTTAAGCTCCTAGATCAGATGGCCCTATCCCAAGCTACCACCATAGCTAACATGCTTTAAATGAAAAATCAGATGTTGCAACTAACATCTCAAAATGTGGTGCCTAGCTTGCCTTCTTATACCCCCTCCGATGGTGGATTCACACAGAATCATATTCCTCTTCCACTAATTCGAGAGCAAGATGTTACGAACTTGTCCAAAATGAACCCTTAGCTCCTTAAATTGTTTTCATGGACTTAGGAGAGACTATCCCTACCATTTCCTATGATGGTTCTATGGATCCAACCCTCTATCTCAAGACCTTTGGAAATCTCTACAAATAATGGATTTTAACAAATACCTATGTAACTACTAAGCTTCTAGCAAATACTTTCGTAGGTGAAGCACTAGAATGGTACAACCAACTTCCTCATAGCTCAATAGTTGACCTAGAAGGCCTATTGAAATCTCTCATTGCATAATTTCAGCAACAATACCTTCTTGAAAACACCTTTAACATTTTCATAAACTTAAGCAAGAGGCTCATGAATCTTCTCGAGGATTCATTAAGAAATGCAAAGCACTTTCCATACAAACTAACCACCATCTTGACAAACAAATATTATGTCAAATCTTCCTTAAGGTCCTTATGCCCACTCTCCAATATAAAATTGGGTCCTTTTCTCCTAACAAACTTGAAGAAGATCTCAAGCAAGCTGAGACAATAATACCATCTCATGCGTGAGTTCAAATGCATTTACAATTCATTGCCTAAACTCAAAATCACAACATATACAATCAGCACTTCAAATCCTTCTAGAGAGAAACGGGTGGGAGAACATAAATATTCTTCTTTTACCTCCCCTCACACTCATTTATCTCACCCATAACTTCTCCAAATGATTCCCGCTCTATGAGATAGTTCCCCCTTCAAAGTAGGTCATGCCTAACTTTAGAGGTGATATTTTTTGTGGCATGCCACTATAGAACATTCCCATAATGATTGTAATGACCTTATGAAGATGACCCTTGAATTCTTCCTCAGTACTTCTTTCAATTCATCTACCATCATACAAGAATTCTATGAGAAATATCAATCCTTAGAAGACTCCCATCCAATCGTTAAAGAAAACATCATAAATCTCCATGAACAATATTGTGGAGACCATAGAGCCTTCATATGATCAAATATTCCTAGACTCTCAATAAATCAATGTGGCAAAGGTAAATTACACGTGTAAGCCTTCCCATAAGGATCCCATCATCAAGCCAAAGAAATCTTCCAACAACCCACCATTACTTGATACTTCCCAAGACCCTTCAACGGCGGAGCCTACTCCCACAATCGAGCCTCCACCTATGGTGTCACAAGAAGTACCAAGTAAGGACCCTATCCCACCTTCTTCTAAAAAGATGGCTCCAACTAAATCATCATCACATCTAGATGTTCCTTCCATTATGCCACCACCACATTATTGTAATGGAAATTATTCTCGACCTAGTTGGAACTTCTTAGATGAGATAAATTCCCTTACATGTAAAATACCTTTTATGGAACTCATGCGTACCTTGGCTTTGCATCAAATATTTCTCCTCCAATAGTTGCAAAGCTTTGAGGATCCTTCTTGTGTAGCTCCCAAGATTCCTACCACATCCCCAAATCTAGAGATCCACCACATAAAAACTACAAAACCATCCTTACAAAACTCCCGTCTCGGGATGCCTAGACTTAGAGTTTTGGAGGATGACATGATTACCTATTAGGTCCTATTTCATGCGGATGATCCACCCTTATTTATTAGTGTTATCATTTATAATGTGCAAGTGTGTAGGGTCCTTATGGACGAGGGATTGGGAATTAACATAACATCCTTATCCCTCATCGAAAACCTCGGCTATTTCATCGATGATCTCAAGTGTACTCACTTGACTTGTCGTGGCTTCAACAAAACTAAGAAAAATCCAATAGGATGTATCTCGGTTGCCCATAACAATTGGACCTAAAGTGGTCCATACCAAGTTCATGGTTTTAGATCGCCCTCTCTTACAACCTCTTATTGGGCCGACCATGTACACATCGCATGTGCACAGATTACATCATCCGAGTACCAATGTATCAATTTCATTTATAATAAACAATGCTTTAGGCATGATGTTGATCTCAATCCTTGGGATATTCCAGCACCATTCCCTAATGAACCTTTCTTAATTCCAACTTCTCCCGATATCCGAGCATTCCCTACCCAGAGGTCTTTGATCTTAGGTCTGAAATACAAATAACATTAGCAAATTTAGGTGATGAAGAGCCTAATGATCTCTAAAATACGAATAATGAGAGCATGTTACTGGTGAAAGTGTGCATCACTTATTTCTAGTACTCTTACCTCACAACTAGTTTCCACCTTAAACTAGCATAGAGGAGCCAATGAGCGATGCCTCGACCTCCAATCACTTAAAATGCAATGAACTAGGAATTGCACAGCTCTTTTATCACCCTCCCCTTTCACCCAAATATTTTAGCAAGGTCGGTGTTTAACCTAAGGAGGAGGTGTTTAACCTTAAAGGAAATGGGATTGCCTTGGTAGAAAGATTATATCATCTCGCAGGATGATTCTAGGAACTTAGAGGTATTGTACTATCAACGTGCCTTGGCCCAAATATGATCTTCTTGACTTGAATTAAACACCATCAACACATCTTATGAACCCCTTATCTATGATACTAGTGATAGTGAGGATGAGGAAGAAATGCTTCCTTACATTCCTCCCGTTAATCCGCCACTCCTCGATACCCCTTGGGTTATCGAGAAAATCTCTAAGCATGATTCACATCACACTCCCACAATAGCCCCACCACCCGTAGTAGCTTATGATCTAACCTATGGAGTCAACACCAATCTCGGTGCCCCTAGCATGGCCATTGTTGATCCCGCACCTAAAGAGGTCACCTTAGATGCTAAGGTATTATATGTACGATAGACCAAATCTCACCAACATAAAGATAGTAAGAAATACATAGGCATCAAAACGATGTATAAAATCATGGGCCTCTCCCTACCTTAGACAATGATAAGGCTATTGTATAACTCTCATATTCCTGAGAAGATAAACTCCCCCAACATCATCATAAGCTGGGAAAATTCTCTAAAAACCCTATGTGCTCTAATGATTGTGTTGCTATTATCGATCCTAGCTAGGACAAGGTAGATAAATTACCCAAAGCCCCATAAAATTTCCAATACACTAATGACATGTTGGGTGAATAAGCCATTAGTGTACAACTTGATGAAGATCATATGCATGTATTCGTGCTTGGTGATTTCTTTCCTCACTTACATGAGTGTCACATAGAAATCTTATGAAAGCATAAGGAGGTATTTTTATGGAGATATATTGATATGCCTGACATTGATCCTAAAATTGTCTCCCATAACATTACACTTATCCAGACTCCGCACTATTTGAGAAAAAGATAAGAAATTTCCCTCCCAAAATCAACGACCTATGTCATAAGGAAATCATCAAGTTCTTAGATGTCAAATTCATTCATACGGTAGACTATTCTCGAATGGGTGTTCAATATAGTCCCAATTCGTAAGAAGGCTACTTTATTCATCTACATTTGCATTGACTTTATAAATCTCAACCTCACTTGTCCTAAATATAAATTTCCCTTACCCTCCATCGGCGTCATTATCAACACTACGACATAGTATGAAATGTTATCTCTTGTGGGTCCCAATTCTTAGGGTACAATCAAATCAAGATCAGTCCCGAGGATCATCACAAAACTACTTTCACCACGAGAATGGGAACTTATTGTTATGTAAATATGCCATTTGGACTTTAAAATTTTGGTGCAACATATCAACATGACACACATCTTTCATGATCTCATGCACAAAATCATTGAATTCTATGATGATGATCTACTCATCAAATCCCGAAGCATTTATGATCAAGTTCATGACTTGGAGATTACCTTAGAATTCGTGCATGAATATAAGGTTCGCTTTAATCCTAGAAAGTGCATATTCGTGGTGAAAAGAAGAAAGATCCTACGATTCTTGGTATCGATGTCGACCCAGCAAAGATTAAAGTTATCCTCGATATACCACGACCATCCTCTATATCATACATACATACTTTTCTAGGGAAACTTGGGGTAATCTAAAGATTTGTCCCCAATTTTACCTATCATACTCACACCATAAATAACCTACTTTGAAAATCAACCAAGCTTGAATGGATCAAATATTATCAACAAGAATTTGACAATATAAAACACTCATTATCCTCGCTACCAACATTACAACCTCCTTCACAAGATCGACCTTTGTTGTTATATACCTATTCCACTTTGGTGTCCATCGAGGCAATGTTAGCACAATAAGATGAAAAAGGAAAGGAGCACGCCTTCCACTATATTATTTGAGCCCTACTATATTATAGAAATGATACACTTCCATTGAACGATTTTGCCTCGCTATATATTACGCAGCTAAAAAGTTGTGCCACTATATGCTTTATCAAACCACATATATCGTTATTAATACAAATCCCTTACAAGCACTTCTTCTCACAAGGTGTCCTCCCCACAGATTGCATTGGGAAGTGGTTCGCCTTCTCGATGGAATTTGGCCCTCGCATCAATAGATGACGGAGGTAAAAGGCCAAGCCATAGCACACTAGTTCACTTCCACCCCCACCTTTGCCACTCAACCTATTCATGATGCATTACCCGATGAGGATATCCTCCTTATTGAGGGCATAAACAATGATATTTCCATAAATTATTATTAATATAGCTTCACAACCGGTCAAGCGTGGTCCTTTGATGCCAAAATGAAGTGCTTCCTTCACCAAAACCGAATCATGACCATAATCATTGAGGAGGAGGTCACCATTAATACCCATGAGGCTACGTGGATGTTACACTTTGATGGGGTAAAATTCCTCCAAAGAGTTGAGGCGAGGTTTTGTCCTCACCAATCCCTCTGGCTAGGCCTTCCCCATTTCCTATCAACTCAAATTTGAGATCACCAACAATATGACGGAATATGGGAATCTTATATTAGATATACAAGTTACCTTAGCTAAGGCTATCTCCTATCTCCATGCCATGGGGGATTATCAGCTGATGTGTCGATAGGTTAGTGGTACATACTAATGTTACAACAAAAACATGAAATCCTATTATGACCTAATTCAAGAACTAACACCACAATTCACCTCATTTACCATTGAATCTATCCCTCGTGAATAGAATGCCTTGGCTGATTCTTTGGCCATGTCTACCACTCAATTTCAGTCATATTTTGATTCTCATGAGGATTCCCTTATACAAATCCGTCAAACCCCAACTACTTCAACTCCTTCGAACACCCAAGGTGTCTTTCGAGATCAAGCCACATGACCCTGCACAAGACCCTTGGTATGGTGACATCTACCAATTTATACAATACCAAACTTACCTAGAAGGTACTGATCCTGAGCAAGGCTACGAATATGTAAAAAGGCTCTTAAACATGTGCTTAAAAATGACATCTTATACTATCGCAACTTCGAAGGTACCCTACTCTGATGCGTTAACAAAGATGATGTTCCCCTTATTTTAGAAGAAGCACATAGGGGCACGTGTGGTGGCCATTATAGTGGTCATGCAGTCTCCATGAAAATTCCTACGAATGGGTTACTATTGGCCTACATTAGAATTTGACGCTCATGTTTTCACCAAGAAATGTCTACCTTTCCAATTTCACAATGATTTGATTAATTCACTTCCAACTATGTTGCAATTTATTGTTGTTCCATGGCCCTTCAATATATGGGGATTGGATTACATCGAGAAAACTACCTTGATCCCAAGATGGTCATGTCTTCATCATCATAGCCACGAATACTTCACTAAGTGGGTTGAAGCCATGCCTCTCACAAACATGTCTGGACTTACTACATCCAAATTCTACCTCAATCAAATCATCTTGCCACTTTGGAATTCCCCATACCATCATATCGACAATGGTGGGAGTTTCAAAT
This sequence comes from Taxus wallichiana var. yunnanensis, assembly GCA_018340775.1. NCBI lineage: Eukaryota > Viridiplantae > Streptophyta > Pinopsida > Cupressales > Taxaceae > Taxus > Taxus wallichiana. Next base: position 30,140,061 of record CM031241.1, on the reverse strand, counting down.
GTAATTAAATGAAGCAGTTCTAATCTAAGTTCAAAATTAAACATCAATTCTCAACACCGTATCATCCACAATGCAACGGAATATCCAAATCCACAAATAAAATTATCAACAAAAACCTACAAAATACAATATGTGAATCACGCATAGAGTGGCATACAAATTTGTATCCTACATTATGGGTTTCTTTGCGCACTAGTGTCTCGTACGGCCACTAGGGTAACCTTGTTTTCACTTACTTATGGAGATGAGGCGGTTATTCCACTTGAGGTGGAAGTCCCAATGCTCCACATTTCCCTTCGCAGTATCATTCCATACGAGGAACTTTGTGAAGCTTGCCTCCATGACCTTGATCTACTAGAAGAGTGATGCGATAGAGTTCACACTCGAAATCGAAACAAAAGCAATGCCTTGCCAAGCAACATAATAAAAAAATTCATCCACGTACCTTCAACGTGGGTGACCTTGTCCTAAAACTCAATTACACACATGATAAAGAGGGAAAATACAAGCGAAATGGTGAGTTTCTTACCTCATCAAATATATCATAGGTCCCAACACATATCACCTTCAAACTAATGAAGGCCACATTTTTAAGGAAGGTCAACAAATTCCCAATTTCTCAATAATTTTCACACGAAGAAACTCGGGAGTTTCAGTACTTAGCTACCATCTCTTGTCTTTTCCTTCTCAAATTCACTACTTCATCAACCTTCTCTAATGGCATTATCAACTCTTTGGCTCTAATTCACCCCATTCTTTCCGATAGGATTGCTGCGAGTATTATGCACATCCTTGCTTAAGTTCATGGTCTTGCTTGAATTTATCTAATTACCTCATAGCCTCTACCTTATGGTTTTTATGCTTTTCAACATTGTTATCCACCCTTTGGGATAATCATACATCTTCTCTTTATTTACACCTTTAGGTTTATGAAAGTCTCTCTTTGTAGTTTATACCATATGTTTTTTTACACTTTTCAAAGCATTGTTACCCACCGATTGGCTATATATGGATGACACCATACCATCCCAACATCTCAACATCACGATATCACGACATCCATCTCATAGGCCCCTAGCTAGGTGATTTTGTCTTATTTTACTAATGTTCCTCTAGTGTTTCCTTTCAGTTTTGCTTCTCCATGGTTCTTGCAACATGGATTGCTCCCACATGTGGTAGGACGAGTGACACTATTAGGTACACATTGGTGGGTATATTTCACTTCATCTAGTCCTTTCATCATTTCTTTCAGTACTTACTTTCAGTATCGGTGTTATGGAGTGTCTTTTCCATTGACCAACCCACGTTTCGCTATTACGACATGTGGTGATCAACGGCTAGGGCATATGTATACACCTAATTTTTCACTTTTCACTTTTCATCTTTCATACCTGTTACTAACAATTGTCCTTGTGTAGATAAGGGTTGTTGATGCATCTATTTCTTGAGCGGGTGCCTTAAGGGGCCTGTTGGGAATGGGGAATGGTTATTCATGTAACCATTATGGGTTAGAGATAGTACACAGAGAGAGTGTCACTATTTGGTCTTAGCCTTAGTTTGCATTAGGTATCCTTGTCCTCCTAGGTCTCATGTATATCATATTCATGATTTCTTGCTTGCATTATACCATTTTGCACCTTGTTCATCCTCTTTCATGACCCATAACACATTACTTTTAATTTTCATGACACATCACTTTATTTTTGCATCCTTGGCCGACACAATCACCCGTGGGAAATTGTCGAGTGTCATATTTTCTCATGGACGAAGCCATCACCCATGGGTGATGGCGTCCTATATATACCTCCACTTCACTTGACACTCATAAGAAGAAAAAAGAAGCTAAGACATATGAACTTCCATTTCTCTACTCTTTTGCACCATCTTCGCATCATTCGCTCTATGTTTGGTTCATCTTGCATTTTCTTGGATTTGATTAGACACTCTCTTCTTGGATGATTGCTTATACTATTGGGTCATCATATAGTGAGTCTAGGACAAGAATGGTCTTCCCCTACTCCACCTAATAGTGACTCTCTCTTTGTGTGCTACTTCTCATGGGAGATAGATGCATCAATAACCACCCTAACCCTTCTTTGTCACTTTGCATAGACCATTTCAACTGCTCTTCATTTTGTTATTTTAGCTTAGTAGTATGCATGTTTGATGCTAGTTAGCTTAGAAATATTTTCAAATATCAATTCTTTAGTTAATTTCATTTCAATTATTACATGCTTCTTTCTTTTATTTGTTGATCCATACCTCTCCACACCCAATCACCGATATCCTAGTAGGGTTCCTTCCTCTATCTCGATCGCGGGCCTTGGAAACCCTAGGTTGACCTAGTGTAAGGGTTACTTCCCTCTAGATATGTGACCTTAGTGCTCATTGTATCCCCTTTAAGTCTATCCCCTTGTATGTTGGTACTTGCATGTCTCCTACTCATTGCCTTGAATACCCTAGTTGAACGGATGAGTAAGAGTGCATGTTGTTGAGACACATTTTGGCCCACATATATTCTCTGGTGAACCCAATGTGAATCTTACAGACCTTCTGATCGAGCATAACTTATTAAAAGCACCCATTTTTTATTTTAACTTTATCTAAGTACCCAAAAATCCTAAAAAATCATGTGTCCTTTGTTGTTGATGTATTCCACACCTTTACCACTTTCCCGTCAAAGTTATCCTTATTCTGACAATCGTGAAAAACACAAGAAATGAAAGTCAAGTGGAATTGAATAATTATATTTTCTATTCCCCTATAATTCTCTTCCATTTATCCCCTTCTTCATCATTTTGTTTCCTCCCACGTTTTTTTTTTTTTTGGTCCTCCCATGAGTCTTTAGGTCATTCATGTGTCAAGTTAAATAAAACCCTAATCAACCTCTTAATTTGGGTTTCACGTGAAAAATTCATGCGCAAAGAGGTCCCTTTTCCTCCAAGGAGAGGAGAATGCGGATGACACGATAACTACTTGAGGACTTCCCCATTAAGTGCTCATCTTATGTTTTGTTTTTGGTGGCTAAACTACTTTGCATTGTTTCAACTAGGTTTCACATCACAACATCCCATGGATCTGTCTAAGGTCCTCCGGTTGTCTTGTAATATGGCATCCCCACTTAATTTTGTTCCCCTCATTATCCTATATTTTATGATTTTCTTAACATATACCTATAATTACAAATAGAGGGTTTATCGTCATCATTCGGTCTCCGAATTTGTTTAGCAAGTGTAGGTAGAAACTAGAGTTTGTTGGTGAATTATGGCTATCATGTTGCTTATATTTTCCAATGGAGACATATGGAGTTTTTGTGGTGGAGGGGTTTGGTGGCTCTACACCTTTCCACTAATTTTTTTCAACATTTTTTTCTCTTATCGAGAGGATAATTTGGGCAATGAGGACATGGTATTTATTCTTTTGGTGCAACACAACATATAATTTATATTTCTATATAATTTTCTACTTTCATTTTCTCAATCGAGAAGTCATTCATGTTCGTGGTTGTAATTAGTGTCATCTTGAATAGTAAACACATACAAATTTGATTTCAATAACCACTAGTCAACTCTATGCATGATTTATAAGACTTAAAACATTCATTATTACTGTTAAAATATACAAGTGTCGTTACAAACTTACATGTTACTAATTAACACTTGACAAAATAATGTGCCAACGCAATGAAAAAAAAAAGTATTAAATAGAAAGAAAAAACATGATATACTAAAAAAATAAAACACATATAATAAGGTCATAGGAAATTCGATAACTTCAAATATTATTAATAAGATCACGTACATTTTAATTCATACCAAGAATATTACAATTTTCCAAAAGGATCACTAAGTTAACACATTTTCAAAGAAACGCTCTTATAATTACATAGCTTATTAGATTCCTTTGGGGGCAAAAGTTTGAAACACCTCATCTCATTGTCTTCATGACCTAAAATATAAATCCATAATGAAATGTTATATAAAAATTGGCCTAGTTATTGTCATATTTACTAATGTCTTCATTATTAATTATTACATGGATTAAGTTTGACGTTCACATGTACCTATCAAATGTTTTATGTATAAGGATAATTTTTCAATATTACCCTTTGAAAATACAAAATATTATCTATTTAAACACCTCTTGACATGTGATTGGGAGGATACACACATCTTACGTTGGTTGTGATTTACAATGCATGTTTTTGCCCCACAGGAAACAAAACATTTTGCACTCGGGAAGTCCAGATGGCAAAACACAAGCATGGGAGAGCAAAAATTCATAAATTAAATTATGCCTCCCACGAATTAATAAAATGTTCGGGTCGAGTAGGGAGAAATTTGCGAGAATGTCAGAGCTGGGAGGGTCGTGATGCATTTAATCAACGTACTCTTGTATGAATTCTATTTCTTACCATTGATTTTTTCGACGAAACCCGACACCAAGCTTCAACTCTAATAGGAACGGATTCAACGTAATTACCTCTTTTTCTAATTTCATAATTAATTAATTAGGTTTGATATACTACATAGACTAGAGTTGTTTAGATGGCATGGGTATTTGTATATTACAATTTAATTAAAATTCATTTATCTATATTGCAAAAATATAACATTCTTATTGGAGCAAATGATGGATCCTCTCTTGCAAGAAGTCGAAGTTGGTGTTCCATGGTGCCATGTGATTAAACTTGATCTAACAAAAATTATGGTCTTTTTTCAAAGATGTTGTCTTTGTGCTCCTCGGTTTGAAAAACAATGATGAAGAAGCCTCGTGAACCAATACAGACATCTGTGTGCCCTTGTACCTTCCATTGTTCTACTACCCAAGCTCGTTGCTCCTTTCATAAAGATCTCGACCCACAAATTTGTAGATTAAACCTACCAACACATTTTTGGGCAGATGCTATTTTGTCAAGGATTAGAAACTCCCTTAGAGAAATGATTCACATTTCTTCTAATTCTTGTAGTAAAAAAACATATTGTCTATGTCAAAATTTATGTTAAAATGGATGTGACCAATCCTCTTCCTAGGAGAGTTTGACTAAAATCCTCTTAAGAAGTCTTATATAAACACCCCTTAGACTACCAAAATCTCCCTTTTCAATGTTTATGGTGCCACAACCATGGACATTTAGCTCCGAGATTGCCACATGGTTCTTATTGTTGAAAAGGAAAGCATTGTTACCATGGAAAAGAGAGGGATAAGAAGGAATTTCAATTTGTTGGTAGGAGGGAAACAATAAAGCGAACCCTAAAGGGAAAGAGAAAATAAGTCCAAAAGGAAACAAAGGCCACCGGCGCATGTGTTGATTTATGCAACTCTTTTACGACATTAGGCTCAAAGGAGGAGGGTCTTCAAGAAAACAAAGCATCGAGGCATCAAGTCTCTCTAAGAAAATGGTGTCTATGACTCAAGATAATCAAGATGGTAGTTCATCTCAAGCTCTTATTAATAACCTATTTCGGGGTCTCCCGAGGTCTTTAGTTTTGTTCCCCATGGAACCCCTGCATTTGTGATAGAGGATCATACACATAAGCATAGTTTGTGTTCTTCAAAGAAGTGTTATGGTTTCTTTTTGGTTGTTTGGCCATATGTAGGCAGTTTTGCTTTTTTACTTTCTATGAGTTTTGAGCTAATTTGTTCCAACATGGAAATCCCCATGACTCTTTATGGACTGTTTTTATTGTATCCGTTTGTATTATGATGTGTGTCAATTAAAAAAACAAAGAATTGCATATTAGGTATATTACCTACCATTAAAAACATAAGGTTGGAGCTTTTGTTTTATTCATATTTTATTTTCATTTTTAATACATCGTCATTATCCTCGGATGATTCCCCACAAAAATCCCTCGCAATTGCAGGGTTCTCTCTGGCCACTCCAGAAGCATTGTATATTCAAACTGTAATTGCGATTAACTTGGCACCATGGCCGCATTGACAGTGCCCATTCCAATTTCCCTCAACCATGATAGCACACATTATGGTAATTTGTTGCTCAACTGTACACGGCTCAATTCTTTGGCAGAGGGGAAGGCCATCCACGCTCAAATCACCAAACATGGACTTGAAACTGGAACTTTTCTCGGAAATTGTCTGGTAAATATGTATTCCAAGTGTGGGAGCATTAAGGACGCGCGCAATGTCTTTGACAACATGGCTCAACAAAATATAGTTTCCTGGAATGTCATGATTGCAGGTAGGATAATTGTAACGAAATTAGAATTTGGAGAATTCTCGTGGAAAAGATATGCATGTTTGTAGAATCGAGGCTACTTTTCATTTTCAAGATGAATGTTTTTAAAGAAATGCTGTCAAAAATATGGAAACTGAATATGAGTATTTTTTTAATCATTCTGATGCATGATGGATTACAAACGAAACCCTAAATCTCGATTTCTTTCCTCCGTACACAGTTATTTACAGAAGTTTTTCCTTTGAACACTATGGACAGTTTGAAGGCGCGAATTGTGAAAAATAATCAATTGGCGAATATTAGCCACTAAATTTGTATTATTCGCAGGCTATGCCCAGCAAGGGTTTGGGGAGGAAGCACTTGAACTGTTTGAAGAAATGAAATGGGCTGATGAGATGCCTGACGATTTCACCTTTAGTAGTGTTCTAAAGGCATGTGCGACTGTAGCAGCTTTAGAAGAGGGCAAACAGATCCATTGCCATATTGTAAAACTGAGGTTTGAACAAAATGTTTTTCTGGGTAGCGCTCTGGTTGACATGTACAGTAAATGTGGTAGCGTTGAGGATGCTTGCCACGCATTTGCAAACCTTTCTGAGCGAAATGTTGTATCATGGAATGCAATGATTGCAGCATATATTCGGTGTGGCCGTATTAAGGATGCCTTCAAATTCTTTTCTGAGATGCTAATGCAAGGCATAAAGCCGAGCCATGTCACCTATGGCTTTGTTCTCAAGGCTTGCTCTAGCCTGTGGACTGTGGAAACAGGTAAGCAACTTCACGCCTGTATTTTGAAAAGTGGATTTGGATCACATTTGTTTGTTGGGAGTGCTGTAATTCTTATGTATATGAAATGCGGAAGCATAGATTATGGTCAACAAGTGTTTGACAAAATGCACAAGGTAGACCAGGGATTATACAATGCTACAATTCAAGGATATGCTGATAGGGGGCAGCATGACAAGGCAATGGAGTTTTTCTGTCAACTATTAGAAACAGGCATGAAACCAAATGAAATTACATTAGCTATTGTTCTTAAAGTGTCCAAGTCTCTTGATCAAGCCAAGCAACTCCATGCACACATGATCAAGTCTGTGTTTGAGGATAATCTTTCTTTGGTTAGTGATGTTGTTACCATGTATGGTAGATGTGGTGGGATAGATGATGCACGGCAAGTGTTTGACAAAATGAATCCACGAGATGTAGTTCTATGCACCGCAATGTTAGCTGCATATACTCAGAAGGGTTATATAGAGGAATCCTTGAAACTCTTTATCCAAATGCAACATGAAGGTGTGAAACCCAATCAGTTCACCTATCCAACAGTTCTTAGTGCTTGTGCTAGCTTAGCTTCTCCAGAAGTGGGGAAACAAGTTCACACTCACACCATTAAAATTGGAGTTGTGTCAGATCTCTTTGTTGGAAATGGCCTTGTTGACATGTATTTCAAGTGTGGGAATGTAGACAGTGCCCAAAAGGCTTTTAATAGAATGCCAAAACAAGACATTGTAATATGGAATGCGATGATTGCAGGGTATGTGCAGCATGAATATGCCGAGGCAGCACTGCAATTATTTGAAGAAATGCAGCAGTTTGGAATCAAGCCGAACCACATTACATTTGTCAATGTACTCTCTGCATGCAGTCAATTAGGCCTTGTAGTTTTAGGCCGCCGCTTTTTTTTTATTCCTTAACCCGAATTTATGGCATTATCCCAACAATGGAGCACTGTGTTTGCATGGTTGAACTCCTAGCCCGTGCTGGGCGCCTGTATGAGGCAGAAGATTTTATAAAAAACTTGCCAATCGAACTGGGTCCTTTGGTTAAGGATACCTTTCTTCACACCAGTAGAATCAATGGAAGCAGACTGTCCAGCTCTTTCAATTTACAGAATAGATGACATGTCAAATACCTATGCCATTGACTACTGTTTGGATGGTGTTATAAAGATTAAAACAACAAAGTTCATAAAATTGAGAAGGGAATGAGAACACGGCTTAATTCTGCCCAATGCTACTTTCTCAAAGTTGGATTGCGCTATAGTAACATTGTTTGGGATGTCAGAAGCTCACCAGGAAAATCACAATGTTCACTCTGTGACAAAATTCATACATGTGAAATACTCCAATGTCCCAGGCTTTGATGTTATCATGTACATTGTGCTGCATAGATTGTGGAGTATACTTTAAAACTGAAAGAAAGAAATGAGAAGAATATGCTTTTAACTGAAAGAAAGAAATGAGAAGGCTCGTTTTCTTCGGTAAGAAGTTATTTTCCTTCAATGGAGTCATTTGGAATGGAAGATCATCTTGATAGAGCCTTTTGGGATCTCAAATTTCGCCAGCCCAGGACAATTTTATCTATAAAACATTAAAACATTATCTAATGGAAATTCACTTAAACCAAAAGAAGAACACTTTCAGCTACACTCCAACAGCTAGCAAGCAGCTATAGATATCTAATCACATCAAAAACTCAATAAAGTTTTTGCAGACAGTATTAAAAGGCTGCAGCAGCAGTTTTCGCTGGAGGGTCATCATCATGTGTTTTTCTAGGCGCTTTTTTTAATCTGAAAAATGGCCTTTTATATACTTCTCTTGGTATATTATCAGAAATATGAAAGTGTTTCCAACTAGAAACAATGCTTTCAGTTTGTGAACTTTTGAGGGATGAAATTTTGTTATTTTGGATTTGCATGCACAAAAATTTAAATGTGAAGGATGTGATTGGAAATTTTGGTGGAAGGTGTGTGAATCGTGATACATTGTATGGAGCAAAAATAAAAGAAACACTCGACCATTTCTGTGACAAAAAAATAAGTGTTTTTAAATATTCCCTTGCACGGTTCATATATTCTAACTTAGTTTTTTTTTTTTTAAATCTAATGCACTGAGTATGACTTTTCTATCAATGTTACCAACGCTTGTTTTGAGGGTCTCTATCCACTCGGTGCGATTCAAGCAAGTCGTAGTTTCCTCCACATCTCAATTAAACATTTAATGTTCTTGAACTGTCAAAGGTTCAAAAGTAGGAAACCAAAATTGTTTGTCAAGTAACCCAGCTTTCAACACCAACAATTCTTCCAATGTCTTCTCAAGGCATTTGATCTAGTTTACTCTTTAGCATGATCCTTATGCATGCATATGCAGGCCAAAGATAAAAAATTGATGTACTTTCTTGTTTGAGTTATTTAAACCCATAGGTTCCATATTTGGAAAAACGTGTATTTGTTAAAGGATATTTTATTTACACCTAGTGATCGACTAATTACAGAAATTAAATGCCCATTCGACCAGCTCTAATTATTTCTTGTTTTCATGACTATCTCTGAAATTTAATGCATATGCCTCAACAAGGAGTTAATGTAGCTTTTCTTTTTACTGAGGTATAGTCCTTTTGAGTTTTTCTAAATGTTTTTTTCCTTGTGAGCCTTGTTCCAAATGTTGTTTCATTTAATTTTTTGAGAGGCTTGTCATTTTTAATATTGCGGTTTAGCGGTAAATCGGTTAGTTGGTTAGATGGCATCGGGTTTACCCTCATTAAATAGTGGTACTGTAGACTAGCTAGCAACAATTCTAAATTTTGATAATCTCTATTTCGTGTCATTTTTTTGTGTTTTCTCTTTATGTTCCCCAAATAACTACATTTGAATTGGTTCCCTCAAAAATAAAAATGAGGTAATCTTCCGAAGTAAATTTGAAATTTGATGTCTAAATATGTCAACTATAACAAATGATACTGATGCTAATATATAAACTCCATAGAATCTCCGTTTGGTTTTCTTTGAAACACATTTCTAGTGAATAGTGTAACAAATCGGGGTTGTTCTTTATCACTTAGTGTAACTCATCATCACAAAGATACTAGTCTTCCAAAACAAGGAGAAATGTTTCTCATGTTATGTCAATTTTTCTGCAGCATGCAGCTACATTTTTTGGACTCCACGAGGCTTGTGGCCTTTTGGTAAGGTGTATCACATACTACCTTAATGTCTATAGTTCAAAGCTAATATGGTGCCCAACAATTGTTGCATGTATAGGTAGGGTTGGTAAGGAAAGTTGGTTGAAGGAGAATAAATCCTACTTTACTAAAGAACAAAGCCAAAGTTGAAATTTTGGGAGATTGTCACAAGACCGGTGAGGATTTTGTGCAACAACGTGAGGACCTAGAATATGAGGATCTCGAGCATGTTAGTTTCATTAGGATTGAAATGCTTTGTTCTCGAATTGTGCTTAAAATTAATCTTGCTTGAAGAATCGCCCTAGGAGTTGCCATAGTTATATGGAGTGTTTATTTGTTGAGAATGCAATGCAATGCAATGCCCATTTAGGTCTAATTTAATTAGTTTAATTATCATGCGTCTACTTTCAAATGATATGCACAATAATATTTGTGTGCAATGAAAAGTTGCAAAAGCTATGGAAATGGGGTAAGAACACTTAAGAAACCCCAAAAGCTTTAAGCAAACTAGTCAATGGACCATCAAATAAGAAATAAGCAAGGATTCATCACTTTGCATGCATTAAACTTGAAATAAACAAGCAACCTAACATATCTAGTTATCCTCTATTCTTGAAAGCTTTTACAAATGAACCTAGTAAGGATTCTAAGAAATCAATTCGTGATTATGAGAATGGGAGCTCACCATTAATGGCTTCAAGGCCAATGGTTCTTCCCATTTACTCAAAGTTTGTGTGTGTAGTGCAATGGCAAAGCAATAGCTCAATAAAACAAATGAAATAAGCTCTAAACCCTAAGCAAAATGCTATAGTTTATGTTAGAAAGGAGGAGTGTTCTTAGAAATGGTCTAGGGGTAGTGGGTTATTTATAGTTTTCCAATTTCAAAAATGGGAGACTTTTGGTGCATGTGGGACAAATGAAAAAGTCAAAAACACATTAGTGAGTCAAAGTAAGATTTGACTAGGCTTAGAAGAGGTTAATCATGGTTTAGGACTAGTTAAACTAGGTTATGCTAGTTAATCCTGTTTAGAGAGGAATTAGGGTTTCAAGAGAGTTTTGAGAGGTCTAATCAATCCAATGAAATGGATTGATAGTCTAGGAAACTAGTAGAAGTAGTCTAGAAAGAAATTTAGCCAATAAGAGGCTATATTAGCATGTTTAATTGATTACAAAAGGAATACGACCAAAAATGTCATAAGTGGGGAGTTAGGTAGGTCCAATTGACAAGGTATTGTCAATTTGCAAGGAGAATAGTTAGTGCAATATTAGGAATAATAGTGCTTTGATCAAACTACATGTGTCTACAATATTATCAAGAATTGTATGCACTTGCTATTTTGAGTAGGTAGTGGATAAGCTTGTTCTTGGAAAACAACACCATAATTATATTTTGGAAGAATGTATAAATAAACTATTAGGACAAGTATGTACATGCATTTATAAGTGATTTAACATAGAATGTTATTTTAGGTCTAATTTAATTAGTTCAATTATCATGTGTTTACTTTCAAATGATGTGCACAATAATATTATCAAGAATTGTATGCACTTGCTATTTTGAGTAGGTAGTGGATAAGCTTGTTCTTGGCAAACAGCGCTTTAATTATATTTTGGAAGAATTTATAAATAAACTATTAGACATTATGTATATGCATTTATAAGTGATTTAATACAGAATGCTATTTTTGGCGTGAACTTCTCACTAAGCTCGTATGTCTCTTCTAAGTCGGTTAGAGGGGAAATATGGTATATTCTTTAACTATTGAACACAAGTACTAATCATATTGAATGTATATTCTTCCGAATTTATGTGTTATAATAATGTTATGAAACTTTATTGTTCTTAGCATGTGCATGCTTGAGAAGTGGAAAGTCTGTCATGGTAAGAGATTATAGTAAGGTCACGATCACTAAATAGTGTGGAAAGAGACAAATTAAATTAGACAATTGGCTTCAACAGGTTGAATCTTTGTGCAAAAGATGTGTGCACGAAGGTTTATGTTGTTTTTGGTTTTTAAACTCTCTCTCTTGGATATCCTCTTGATGTGTTGTGTAGAAAAATTTCTAGTTAAGTTTGTCAAAGAAACTTGAGAAATTTGGTTGTTTGTAGCTTGCAATATATTTTGCAGATTTGAGAAAAATAATAGCTGAAAATCTACATATCTTCCGAATTAATCGAACATAAATTTGGAATCACATTAGTTAAAGTTTTATGATTTGTATGACCAAAATAAAGTTTGGTTAAGATCAACAAAAAGTCCATGTTATTGTGCTAAGCAATTAAAATTTAAGGTAACTCTTTTAACCCTCAAAACTTGATGGGAACAATACACGCTTATAGCGTATGGAAGTACATGCACCAAAAATTTCAGTAGTTGATGGAATTGTTAAGAATCCTGTTGACTCTTAATACTTTTGGATTTTCAGTTGTTGATGAATGCTTTCTCAAGATCTGTCATGTAAATTTTGTATCAACTCTTTTTAAATTCCAAAAGCTGGATAGGAACAATTATAGCATGTGGAAGTACATGATTCACACTATTAAAGACATGAAATTTTTCAATCATTGATGGATTTGTTAAGAAGCCTAGTTACTCTAATGCTTTATCGATTGCTAGTTTTTTTCACACGATACCTAGACTACATTATATACTACTTTTGAAGCTAATACTTAACAAAGAACCACCTTACATTTGATTCTATAATCTCTGGATGCAACGGGTTAGGCTTTGTAGGTTTAGGCTTCCAGCTAATTCAATTCCTTAACCTAAGTTTATGGCATTCTCCCAAGGATGGAGCACTATGCTTGCATGGTTGACCTCTTGGCCATGCTTAGGTGCCCATATGAGGCGAAGTTTTTATAAACCGTTTGAACCAGTCCTTCGGTCAAGCTTACTTCACATGAGTAAAGTCAATGGCAACAGATCATTAGGGTCTTTCACTTTTGGAATACATGACATTTCAAACACCTACGCCATCGACTACCGCTTGGATGGTGTTATAAAGGTTGGAAGGACAAAGTTCACATGATTGAAAAAGAAAGGAGAGTAACAACTCAATGATAACAGCTTTCAAATTTGAATTACACTAGGTAGTTAAATTCACTCGGAAAAAATCCATACATGCGGAATACCCTACAAGTCCCCTAATTAGTTAAATTAAATGCCCATTTGACCCGTGCTAATAATGTCTTACTCTCATATCGATGACCATCTCTAAAATTACAAATACATGCCTCAACTTTGTTATTCTTCTTCTCCTTCCTTTTCTTAAGTACGTTAAGTAAATAAACATAAGTACATGTGTGAAATAAGATGGTAAGGGATTACCCCTTTCAAGGCTCCCCACAACAAAATAACAACTACCAATCGATCGCATACATGTGTTACAATGGAGACGTCTAAAAGGATGCGTTGAAGACGTTAAACTTGAGGGAGTGAAACATTGGAGGAGAAACATGGGCGATAAAGAAGGGGATTGAGGGAGGACAAGTCCAAGGGTGAAGAAAATATTGGTAAGAACATGTAAAAACTCTTCTTTCTTACGACGAGGTACGTATGAGCCACTCCCATTTTTGTCAATCGCTTGAAGGAGAAAGGGGGTTCTTTGTTTGCCTTCATCCCACCCGATTTTTTTGTGAATGTAAACCACCACTGTCGGATGGTTTGTTGAGTGAGACACAAGAATAAGAGGATTTCGAAGAAAGAGTTACAAGATTCTTTGATTCTACATTGCTTTTCGGTTTGGGGTTTATGGTCCAACCATAAAGATGATTTGCTTACATGAGAAAATGGCAAATGGAAATGTGTCGAGTACATATACAAGTAGAGGACATATGGGAAATTTTGTTGACCTTAAGATCAAGCAAATCCATAGATCATGTACACAGTCACTCTTCCTTCTAACAAATAAATGACAAAAATGGACTCATTATTGTGGTTGTTCATGACACCAATTGTCATTCAAACATTGGACTTGAAACAATGTGGGACTATTTTCGATAAGGGACTTGAAATTGTATGGTGATGACAGTTTTTCGTTTCAAGTAATATTTTGGTTTAAGATATCAACTTCACACGAAGTCGCCAACCTTTTGTTCTAAGGAGGTGCCTTGATATGAAAACCAAATGCACAAGGCACTTTGATTTCCCTAGTAGAGTCGCCAAAAACTATTCGCGCTTTTTTATGTCATTGCGTGTGTTCTCAATTTTCCCAATGGAAACAAAGATAAAATTTGCAAAACTTGGGGAAATCCCCTTATCGACATGATGATATTCCTCTGCGTTTGAGAGGGGCAATTCCCTCATATGATAGAGTTTTTGTATTTTGGTGCTTTAAATTTGAAAGCACAAAGGGGGAAAAAATGGGAAAGAAAGAATAGAGAAATGGGAAAATGAAGGAGGAAGAGATAAACCCACAACATAATAGACACGAGTTGTCGTAATAACTTGAGGTAAACACATGTGATGAAACCATCTTTCTCACATGAAGACAAAGGTACAAGCAGTAGTTATACAGAGGATAAAATCCACCCGAAAGCACAAAATCTTCATCATTCTAGATAACATGGGTATGGCACAAATTTCAACCATATTGATATACAATACAAAGCTTGTAATATCATAGTACACACACAACATAGATGAATTGGGGTATTAATGACATCATTTAATCATAAACAAAAACACACAATTTTATGATGAAGAGCATTAACACCATCGGATAGAAATTATCTCCTTTACTTGCATTCATTATTCACAAAAGAAGAAGAAATTTGGACACACAAAGTTGCAGCAAATTCTCATAATTTGGGAGAAAGAGAGAGCCCTTTACTACTTTTAACTCAACTTGACCTCGGCCTCAAGTTGACTCAACTTGAGTTACATTATGGTTTGCACATTATTATAATTTAATCAAATTCAATAAATGAATTAATTCACCACATTTTCATATCAAAAAATATTCTATATAACTTAAAAGGAAAAATCATTTTATGTTTGATTGGCCATTTGTTATTTCAAGTTGTCATGATATAGATTTACCGAATACATGATTCACATTTTATTGAGATATATCTATTATAGTGAAGAGTATTGAATGACACATTCATTGTTTGTAAGAACTTTGAGACATTATTGCCTTCCACATTTGCCCGAGATTACACCGATCGACTTTCAAAATCACCATCCAATCCTTTAAATGAAGGATCCACTTTGCATAATAGGAACATTGTTTTGGGTATCGGGAGATTGATCCTCGCACAACCCAATTATCTTGGAAAGGTACATTATTCAGATTGGGTCTACAAGATCAACAAGGAACATATTCAGTAGTATAGCAATTCTCTATTGCTCCCTTAAATGAAAACGGTTCAATGGTTTCGCAATAGTTTTGACGAGGTGACATAACTTGAAGGTTAATTTTGGCAAAGGAAACTGGTACATAGATGTGGATTGACTATGTGAAGCAAATCTATTTTGAATGATCTCAACCTCGATCATGAGAGCGATATTAAATTTCGGAGTCAATGGTTAGGATGCATTAGAGTGAAGAGTATTTCAAAACTCATATAACATAGATTACCTTGAGAAAGACTATTGGGAATTAAATGATAGAACAATGCAACTTTGGAGGTCATTTATCATATCGGGGCCAAAACGGGCTAGTGAAGATGAACTTTCTTACATAGTGTGTTTATGCTCAAAACTCGTCTCTTAGCCAATTGAACACATCGACACACAAATTAGGAGGTTTCAAACTATCTAATTTTGTGTGACAACAACTTGTTGATCTCTACACAATGCTCTGTCATTCATTTATGCAAACTCATATATCTAAAGTAATACTTTATCCCCAAGGATCCTTCCTAGAATTTAACTATGTCATCACTAAATCCCCGTATGGAACCATACCATACTACTGTCTCGCCCAACTTGTTCAATTTCATCCCCTCTCTTCAATGGCACTTTTCTTAATTTGAATATCTTCTATGTGTCATTTCATCTCCCCTAAGTCGGCCTTAATTTGATATATATCCTACGAAATCCTATATAAGCAAGTCAAATGCACTTAAGAACTCACCTGGAATTCTCAAGCACTCCTATTGCATGATTTCAATAGTAAAATACTCAAGGATCTCCTAAATCTTCCAAAATCAAAATTGCATTCTTTAGAGTAACCACCACATAGGTATGAAGCACTCAAACCAGTTCAAGAGTTTAACTTCATCCATCACAACCATTCAAAGGTCCTAGAGTTATGTCTTAGCAAGAGAAAGTCACTATAGGACTCACAAAGATCTTAAGACACAAAGGGAATATATTTAGCATATGAAACACATCACACTATATCGCTATCATGTTGTGTACATCTCTATTCAATCTATAGGTATGCATACTACTCATTGTGTTAAAAAGAGAAGGGCACAATAAGGGTTTGGCTTGGATTGTTAATTCAAAATATTTTTGGAATTCAAATGGACAACACACTAACGGTGGAGTTTAATATGTTATGGCAATATACTCATAAAGAATAAATAAAATTGTATAATCAAGAACTATATTACGTAATTAAAAAAATTGTATTGCAGAAATAAGTTTGTAATTGTAAAAATAAAATAACTTTTTTGAATATGTACACAAATTGGCAAAGTCTATAGCGGAGATGTATGACAAAGATCTTTGCAACTGAGAGTGCATGTAAAATGGAAAACTCTATAGGAGAGATGTATGCCTCACAATTCTATGCAAATAAAGATGTATACAAATGGAAAACTCTATATGAGAGATGTATGCCTCAAAACTTGCAAACCTACAACCTACCTACAAAAACTTTCAACTTGCAAACTTGTGTCTTCCTTCAAAACCATCTTCTTTATAGTGGTACAATGTAGAAGATGGAAATTTATTAGGAATACTAAATGAAGGGTTTCAAATGGGAACTAAAAGGTCATCATACATGGAGATGACATGCATCCACCTTGGGGAAAATTCAAATGGGTAGAAAATGACAAAATATGAATATATATATATATATATATATATATATTGCTCCTTGTCAGTGGTCATATCTCCTAAAGATGTTGACTTGATTTGCAAATTGGGCGATGCGTTGGAAATAAGAGTGGAGTGCGCTACTAGACCGTGGCTTTAATTGATCAATAAGTGGCCGAGAAGTGCCCAAAGCTCAAAAATGCTCCAAAGACCCTCGAAAATGTAAAATACCAAAAGTTGTCAAAACCTACTAAAAGTATATTTGAGGGCTTACTAAAAATGGACTTTGTAGAAACCCTACTATGATTGTTGATATATATTTGAATACTCATCTCAATCATTCATTGCTAAAAATAGATTTCAACACTTTCTAAAAATAGACTTTCATACATCCTTCTTTGTATGTTAACATGGGCCGATCTTTATTCAAGCACTCATATGGATCAATTACATACACTATTTATACCAATATCCAGAGAACTAAATGTGTCTTGCTCTTGCTCGATTGGATGTAGCGCAACGTCTGGATTGGTTTAGTAAGGGTTGATCGCAGGGGGTCACCCGTCCTCACCCACACACAAATTTTTCCTTTTGTTATAAAATCATTTTATGAAGTTTGTTGCATGTATCTAAGGTTTTCTATTTATTATAGATCATTACGAGTGTTTCTAAAGTTGTGAGAAAACTAGCGACAAACAACGAGGCTTAGTTCCATACCAAAATTGGTATCCAAAGCTATAGAACTCCATTATTTGCAAGTTTGAAATCGCACGAAGTAGGACCAAACCATATTACGACCCAACATGAGTTATATTGTTTTGTACAGAGGCCTTTTCCAGTTACATTTTTAGGAACGAATCATTTCCAAGTTTAGATCAACCCTTTTAACAATCTACACACCCATATCACTTTTTCACTACTACATATAGTGTTAAAAACATTGAAAATGGGGTCGATTTCACGTCAATTCGTGAATGTATTTTTATTTTATTTTTGAAGGGATATTCGACGCAAAGATGACATGATAATAATGCCACAAATGTGATGCAATCGTGTCACATTTACACCATTTGCATCACGTTACTTTTAACTATTTGGCCATGCATTGCCTATTTAATCCCAAGTAAATGTTATTTTCACTACACCTCTCATCACTCTTGCGCGAAGGAGAAGGAGCTCAAACAACCTAGTATTTTTTCCGTGTAAAAAGAAAGGTAAGTTAATTTTTGTAATTTGAATTTTCTCATTATTTATTTTGTAAATAATTGATATCAAGTTCAAGTAAGTTATTGATTTTATTTCAAAGTGTCAATAAAACACATTATAAAAAAATATTCCATGGGACCACTATCCTTGAGTAATTTTGTCAATAAAATAAATTAAACAAATGCATTCCATTACACAACCATATATCTTGAGTCAATTTTTTAAACAGTTCATGTTTTTTTGAATGCAAACAAATATAACATTATATAACAAAAATCACATTATACTTTGATAGATGTCCATACCCTAAACTAAAAGTCTCATTTTTACAAGGGCTTCAAGTATGTCGAAAGGTTGTGAAATCTAGCTCTACATCGAACTTCGTCAAACATGTGAAAAAATTTGAATTTTGTCGAAATTTATTCTCATATAACATGAACTCCAACTTTATCCATTATTTTTACATGGGAAGTTTTTGACATGATTTTGCATTATCTTCCCTTAAGGTAAAATTTATCTAGATAATTATTCATCAATTTAAATCTATTAAAATGATGATTAAGACATTAGGTTGTAAGAAAAATAAATGTGGGTTCATTTTTCATGTTGGTTTCAAATAGCTTTCACAAGGTGAAATATGGTTGTTTGCACTACTTTTGTATGTGATACAATGTCCAAGAAAACAATGATCACCCCACGTCATGATTAAAAGTAATTATAGGGTATTCTAAAACTCCCTAGATACTTAGAATGAGCACAAGGTCAACCAAGGTGAAAACTCCCTTAATGCTAAAATGTGAAACTCAACAATACTTCTAATCATAACAATGAAGTTAAGAAAGACGTGTTTCATGATGGTCCTTATACGCACTTGCACAATGAACCAAAAACATTTTGGAACTCTATAGGAACCCAAAAATGTTTACATCACACAACATTTGTCTTCAATGTAGAAACTTGGGGATACAATCAGTTGTAGTGGGGCAGCTAATAAATACCAACTAGTTATTTTCCTCTCATAACCCCGCTCATCTAACCACCAAGAAAACACGTCCACACAACCACCAAAAGTTTAATTAGCTTTTAGATTATAAAGTTTAGAGCTTCCTCAAGATAGCTAAGATGGCCAAGAAGGTTAACCATGCATACAAAATGATTCATTGTGGGTGTAAATCAATAAAAAATGGTCATGCCATTGAAGTATTTATAGTCCTCATCCACTCAAATTGCATGGTTGCATGCATATTACAACATTTTTGCAACCCTAACAATTGACAAAATACACTTTCTAATGTTTTCTAATGTTTTCTAATGGATCTCAAATTCTCAATAACATGTTTCCATTTGGCATTGAGGTAAAAGTAGATTGAATGACACACACATTTCCAATGTTTCACTTAATCATACAATTTCAATTTCGATTCCAATTTCAAAATCAAACACAAACATAATACAGAGAGGGTGGGGTGAAGTATTCACTTATCATTCTATTTCTAACACATTAACCCCTTGTAAACCTTCTACATATCTCTAACTCTTGAAAACCGAACTTGATGAAACTTGGTAATAATTTCATATTTATGTCAAAATTACAAAATATAGAAACTTGAAGATAAATAAGAGAAATTAGGAAAAATAGTGAACATTACATAAATATGTAAACCAAAAAAATTTTGGCAAGTTTTTGCAAAATAATGATATTATTGTAATTTTTCTTATTAGTATTCGGTTTTAGCTAATATTTGTAAAATAATGAAATTATCATTATTCTTGCAGATATGTAAGCCTCTCGAAAACTTAGTTGGCTCTTCACCACGTCCGTAATCATCTACATACTCATATATAGACAATATGGAAAGTGTGCATAATTATAAAGACAATATGGGTTTTGTTAGTGTAGATTATTATTTATCCTTTTATTTGTTTATTAGGATCATTCTTGCACTTGGGTTATCCCTAAACTTGTTGGGTTAGCTTTCTTAGGTGTACTAGTTGTGTGGAATTAGTTTATTAGTTGTGTTGAGTTAGCTTACCGATTACGTTGATTTTGTTTGCTAGCCTTGTGGAGTTAACTTAACGTCGGTATCAGACGTTAGTGGAAGTTCTTCACAACCGATCTAGGTAGTAGTTGCACTTCCCTCCTACTATATGTACATCATGCTTATTGAGCTAATGTAATGTATTGAGATAACGGGTTATGATGAATTTTCATATATGATATTTTAGCTCTTTGTTAGAAAATATTTTTGTAAGGTTATTCTGGTGAATTCCTTGCAACTTATTAAATGTGGTGTGTTATTATCATCTGAGATCTTCGCACTTGGAACAATCTTCTTATTGTTCCTTTCATGGTATCAGAGCGGTAGATGATGTAGACATCCATCTGTAAGTTTTTTTGCAAGTAAGGGTTTATTTGTTTTCATATATTTTAGAATTTGTTAGCACTTTGTTACAACATCTATTTTTACATAAAACAGAGGGCTCTGTTGGATTTAGGAAGGTGAAAAAACCTGAGAAATAACTGTAAACTTGGCCATTGAAGGAGAGTTTATTTATTGAATTTGTTTTGGTTTTGCAAAGGCAGACACATATACGTAGAGATCAGGGAAGAAATCTATGTCAGGGAAGAAATTTGTGTCAGGGAAGCAGAAAGTCCAAAAAAATGGTTTTTGGTTTTTTCCGAATTTTTCGCTTTTGGTACTATCTTTGTTCTTCCAATTTGTTGAGTTCTGTTGTACAAGGATCTAGAAATCTTAAAAATCTGTGTTGGCGAGGCATTAGGGTAAGAAAAACCATTTCTGGGTTTTACGCATTGAGTTACGAGTTTTTTTCTTTCATTTTATAGAGTTACTATGTGGCAGAATCGGGGATCTTATAGAGTCTGTGCTACCTCTAAGGATCTTGAAAATCCGTGTCGAAAAGCAAAAAAATAGTTTATGGGTTTTTCATGTTCGGTAGTGGTTTTTTTCTTCTTCTTTCTTGATTCGAATTGAAATTTTTCTCCGTAAAAGGTAAGTTGAGGAAGAGTGAAGGAAAAAGGCATTTTATGTTTTTTTAAATAAATATTAAAGCACAAAGTAAAAAAACTTGTAACTTTTGATGAAATGACTCAAAATCGAGTGTCGTTTTTTTAAGTGCTTATTTTTTCATGTTTGTTCCATTGGAACTATTTATTTTGAGAAACACACTAAAATTGTAAAATTTCATTATTGTAACATGCACTCAATTATAAAGTGCCAACATTTATATCTCTTGTTTGTTGAGAGATTTTAGATCTGTATTTTTGACACTTTTTAGGCATGTTCACAATCTTTCTTATGGGTGAGCTATTTTGGTGAAGCCTAGTGTTAGTTTGTCATTGTTCAAGTAGTTTTTTTGACAACTCATACAGTTTTGTAGCGTCACTCCACCCATTCAGCAAAGTATGGGAGAGTGTGGTGTTGATTATGCTTCTTTAGGTTTTGTGTCCTTGTCTTGTTACCTTGGTTTTCTTGGACCGCAACACTCCTATTTATTTGGATATTATTTCCTTGCCTTGTTGTCTTGGTTATTATTTTTGGATCATGGCACACCTATTTGTAGTGGTTGATCCCGCTTTTTAGAGTCGTGTCATTGTCTTGTTACCTTGGCTTTTCTTGGATTGTGGCACTCCTATTTCTTTAGATCTTGTGCCCTTGCTTTGTTTCTTTATTTATTGTTCTTAGATCATGGCACACCTATTTGTAGTAGCTGATCGAATTATGTTTGATGTTTTTAGACTTTCAACGTCACTCCATTGATAGTATCTTTGTATGGAGATATTTTTGTGAAGCCTACTCTCGCAGTTGTTTTTAGTTTTGTGATCGAGCGGTGGATTTTAGACCAAAGGCACACCAAAACTCTTGAAGATTATATGATTTTTGAGCCAAACTTCTTGGGATGCCTTACAACGGATTTTTTCTCTCTCTATTTTGTTATTACGGCTTTGGGTACCTCATGGTGTCTTTTTTTCCCTAGTTATTGTACATGGGTACCTCATCGGCCTTGTCGAGACCCACCATTTTTTCCGCCCACCTAAGCTATGTTTACGGTGGGTGTTAGTGTAGGTTATTATTTATAATTTTATTTTTATTAGGATAATTCTTGCACTTAGGTTATCCCTACACTTGTTGGGTTAGATTTCTTAGGTGTACTAGTTGTGTGGAGTTAGCTTACTAGTTGTGTTGAGTTAGCTTACCAGTTATGTGGAGTTAGTTTGCTAGTCTTGTGGAGTTAACTTAACTGTCAATATCAATTAGTGGGAGTTCTTCACCATAGATCTAGGTAGTTATTGCACTTCCTCCTCCTATATGTACATCATGTTTATTTAGCTAATGTAATGTATTAAGATAATGGATTATGATGGATTTCCATATATGATATTTTAGCTCTTTGTTTGTAAATATTTTTGTAAGGTTATTCTGGTGAATTCCTTTCACTTATTAAATGTGGTGTGCTATTATCATCTGAGATCTTCATGGCTTGGAACAATCTTCTTATCATTCCTTTTAGGTTTGACAAAGGACAATTTGAGAAAATGTGTTGAAGAGGAAGAGATTGAAAGAATTTTCAGTTGTGCATGGAGAATTAACAGGTCATCAACACTTATGGAAAATTTACATGTAAAAAGGGGGAAATATTATATTACACCTTATGAGTAAGAGTCCAAGATGATTTAGAACTTCCTCCTAAGGCATTCAAGAAAATATCAATATGATTTTCCTAAGCTCGGTGACACTATGGGGCTTGGCTGGGCAAACCACTTCCATCACCTTATGAAGAATTCACATTTTGGAAGCAAAACTACATGATACGGCCTTTTACTATTCCTAATACAGGTTTTGGGCTATTCACTTTGACAACAATTAATGTTGGTTCTACTACTCAATGTTTAGTTGGTCTTACCTTTTTATGGACCAATGTATCGGTTTGCATATTGGACTCATGTGGCGAGCTACAAAGTCAGTATGTCCAAATATGGCATGTGTTGTAATGTAAATTCAATGGAAGAGTAGATTCGTATAGCCCCAAAGAAAACTTGTCATATGCATGATCATATGTACATTAATGGACACCCTTATGTATTTAAAAATATTACTGGTTTCATCAATAGTACTGTTAGTGCAAAATCATAGCACCCCGAATGGCCAAAGATGTGAAGTGGTTAAAATGGGGCATTCGGTGTGATTGCATAACATTGGATCATCTCTCAAGCTGTGGGACTTGCAAACCTAAGATGATCCTCCAAAGAAAGTTGGTTCTTGTTCCTAAACTACCTCGTCACGAGCTACTCTAATGCAGGCAAAAACTAAACTATCCTAATCTAACCATTCCAAGGAACCAGAGAGAAAGAGAGGGTGAAAGAAAAGCCTACACTAAAGCGGTGATACACTAGAGAAGGAAAGGGGTGAGATGCTCTGTTGAGGGAGGATGAAACAGGGGAGAAAGGAAGATGGGAAGGTCAGACAAAAGTGACACAAACCTAAACCCTAATCCATGATCAAAACTCCATGAAACATAACGTCCTGCACCTACAAATGTGAAATACATGCACAAAAATGATTTGAAAGGGAGAGGCACGAGAGAGATAACAAAACAATGCAAAGTGTTGAAGAAACACCACAAAAACACATTTTATTGCTCTATATGGGTGCACAGACCATTACGTTTGTGCTTAGAGGCACAAAAATGCTTGTCAGGCATAGGAGAAGGTTTTCAACTCAAATAAACAAATTTTACAGAGTTTCCCTATGCCCAAAATAATCTCCTCTTCTCAAATGAGAAGTGTTACAATATATAGAAAGAATAAGAGAGAGAAGAGGGAAAATTCGAATCTTTTTCAACTACCACGAGATATGTATTGAATCCTACCTTGAAGACTCAATCGCTATCAATCAATGCCTTTCTCAAATCTGCCGATTCCGGCTCCGTCTCGTCATCTGCATCAGCATATAAAAGAAGAATGACGGATCGAATTGAATTAGATCTGGTAGTTGGAGAAATTGGGCTCTATATTAATGGCCTAGAAGATGTTTTCCCATTTTCACCCACCAACACTGCAAAAATGATATTTTATGTTTCTAAGGCATAGAGGGCATCGAGACGTTTCCAAAAAATCTTCTCCCGCCCAAATCTGAGTTCTCAGCCAAAAGATATGGTCATTTGAATTTTTGGTCGCGGGCACGTAATATTTAAATGAGTCTGTTTGTACCGGGTCCACATGGCATCTTTGTGCTCGTTTGAGATTTGACTCCTTCCTTCACTCTTGGAATAACGCCCATGTGACACGTGGCGGCGTCCGCAGGTTTCCCTATTTCCTTTGTATTCTTCCTGAGTCTTTTCCACGGGCAGAGGCACTGTATCCAACCCAAGACACGTGGAGGCTTTACGCATGTTTAGAAACTACCCCCAAACTTTACCTTTGGAGTAGCGTGGATACGACACATGGAGACCTCCACAGGCCTTTGGAATTTTCAACGGTCACCCTCACCTTTTTGGGCTCTGGGACATGTGGCGAGCTGGCGCTCGTTTGAGATTTTCTTTTGGACTGTGCCTTTGAAATGGCATCGTGTTGACACTTGGCACCTTCGCCATCGGCACACCTCTCGCTTTGATTATTCAAATTGTGACTATGCCCCCTTTTTAAATCCTAGGACATGTGGCGAGCCCGCACTCGTTTGATTCTCCGCCTAGGGTCTCGCTTTTGAATGTGTGTTATTTGGACACTTGGCACCTTCCGCATGCATTCATTACTTAGCCGTTTTGGGATTGTTCTCCTTTTGACCTCTGTTGACCATTGGCTATGTGGAGGGTTGGCGCAAGTTTGAGCCTCCACCTTGGGCTCCCATTTTGGAATTGTGTTTAGCCGACACTTGGCACCTTCCACCTAGTCAAATATTTTTCAACGGTCGTGTAACTTTTTGGGGCTCTAGACGCGTGGAAGCCTAGCGCTTGTTTGGGTCTACCCTTTGATTTTAATCTTTGGAGGTGCGCCATTCGAACACATGGAGGCTTCCGTTGGATCTCTATACTTAGTCATTTTTTGGGCCTGTTCTGAACAATTTTTGAAGCCCGAAGACTTCGAATCTTCGTCATTTCTTTTCCTTCTCGCTCCTGGCTCTTTTGACACCGCTCCTCCTTCCCCAACCCTGTTGTTCCATTTTTGAGCCTGCCTGTAATCTATTTAATGGATTTAAGGCACGGATTTTCTCGACAGAGCCATTTTTTGAATTTCTCCTGCGCAGGGTCATTTGATCTTTCGTAGGCCCTGCCACTTCCATTGTAGAGTCTCCTTGTAACCTGTTTTCAGGATTCAAACGTGATTTCTCTGGTTCTTTCTATGCGGGGTCGTGGCTGATCCAATATTTTACCGGGGGAAAATATGGATAACAAGTACCTACTGTGTATTTGTGTCTTGTATATCTCAATTGTCAATTTATAGAGTGTATTAATGACAAATAAGATGAAATGAAAGGGCCAATATTACCTCTTTATGTCATGGTGGAGGCGATAAAAAATATCAAAGATGGTGAAGAGCTTCTGATTAACTATAGTTTTAAAGGAAAAGAAACACCAAAGTGAGATTGAGGAAAAAATAAATGTTGACATTGATGATTGATGTATATGTATTGGTTATTTGAAACCTAATTTTTGTCATAATTAAATTTTCCAGTATTTTTTGAAAAAATATAATGTTATATTTTTATGTTATGTAAAATGTTGTTTCTTTCATAGTATATTAGTGATTAATGGTTCCTTCTCTTCCCTCAATTTACACTACAAAAATACATTCGATAAGGCTTCCTCTTTCATCGTTCCTCTATGTCATTGTTGTCAATGCTTTCGTGTATCTCTTCCATTCTTGGAAATGTTAAGATCCTCAATTCACACTTTGTTGATGATAACATGATTTTCTTCCAAAATATTGTCAAATATTTAAATAACACCATTGATATTTTAGACTCCTTTAGACACAGTCTCGAGATCCCAATTAGAAATACACAAAACAAAATTTTAAATGACACACCATAACACCCATCCTCCATGGATTCCAATATTTCACCCCGTGGTAAATATTGGATCAACCACGATCCCGCATAGGAGGAAACAGAATCAAAAGGAGGCAGATCAAGGAAAAGTCGATGTCTCGGGCTCGAGTCAAAGTCAAGTGGGAATCGGAAGAAAGGGGACCCATTTTTCGAGTTGTTTTCCCACCCTCCTGTACATACCCGATACAAACTTCAAGGGGCATATCTTTCGACTCAGGGCTCAAAATATTTCAAATCTGATGTCGTTGAAAAGATCTCGGCCTCACCCATGTCATAGAGGTCTAGAACTTTAATTTTGAGGAGGTTAGGTGAAGAAATTGGAGAAACATCTTCGAGGATTTCAACGTAGGATCTTCTTGCCTCAACAACCAGATCAGATTTGATCTATTTCGTTGTTTCCTCTTCCTTCAAGGCGCCGAACCAAGGATTGATGCAAAAAAGACGGATTTGGGGAGAGATTTCATCAGAGGCATTAACAAAGCGGTGGTTGAACTTCGACCTACTTTTCCCGCTTCTCTCTCTTTTCTTCTTTTAGGCTGAATCTATAAATACGGGGGTAGGGTTCATTGTAAAGGGTTGGACATTATTTGTTTTGCAAGCTCCCTCCTCCTTACAGCAAAGGGATGCGTGGGGTTCGGTGCCTTCTATCAAAATTGCATATGTTTCTACCTCTTGGCTATTTTGTAATGGACTGTATCAATCTACATAGCAATAAAACATGTTTGTGATCAATTTTAGATCCTCTCTTGTCTCTTTTTCTTTCATCTAGTCTCCCATTACATATCTGGCTATCTATGCTTTTTTATTGTATGCATTTTTTGGTTTGTGTCTATTAGCAAAACAAGTGTTCATCATTCCTTTGGTGCATCATCTCATATTTTAGCTTTGTTTTAATTTTTGTATTCCTTCTATCCTTGTCTCCTTGGTAAAGTTTAGATCAGGATTAAGAATAGATCCTCTGCAAGTTTCTACATAGGCACCTAAACAGAGGGATAAGGAACCAGCCTTTAACTGGAGAGATTTTCCATTTTGCAGTCCCACACCTTAGGGATTGTTCAATGTTATGCAATCACACCAAATGATTCTCGCCTTAGAAAAGTAGATTTTTAGAACTCATTTTGAGGGTGCTTTGTGATTTTGCATTAACATTTTTGGCATGCCGGTGGGACCAAGAAGTATCCATCTTATTATAGTAGGAATTGATGTACACTTGTTGTGATTCTGGCTTTTAAGAAGCCTTAAAATTATACATCTGGCGACTCCAAAAAAAAAAAAATCTACCTGGTTTTAAAGAACCCAAGCTTGGAAGATTCATGAGAAAAACCCGGTATAGAGCAAGGAAAAAAGGTATATTTGAATACTTGCATCTATCCCCAGGCAGAGAAAGGAGAGGAAGAAGAATTTAGAGGTCTCCATCTCCACCAAGCAAGAACCTTGTCAACACCTCCACCTGCAAGGCCTTTCTTTCAGTCTGTAAGGGTTCTTAGGCCAATCAGAATGGCACAACCAAATCCATATGTCAACTTCATTAGCAATAGTCCACTCGCCTTGATTGCACAAAACCCAGTTCTGATTATAGCACTAAAGAGCATCCCACATGTCACTTGGGAAAATCAAACTTCACCCGGTGACCATATCCAAGATATTGCAAATGTCTGTACAATCCATGAGATCCATGAGATGGACATTGTAATCAAGTTGCTCACCTCTTCATTCAAAGGGAAAGCTTCACAATGGTTCAGGACTCTCCCGACAGATCTATCCAGAATTGGAATCAGCTATGCACAACTCTTCACAATCTATTTGGAGAGAAAGGTGATAACTTGTCTTTATTGGAACAACTAACAAAAATCAAAAGAGCCCCAAACAAACAAATTGTGAGACTTCAACCTCAAATTCTAGTGGACCTGGGATAGGATTCCAATAGCAGTAAAGCCCACTGATGAAGGTTCATTCTTATACTTTTTTAGGGCTTTAAATTCTTATATTTCTCTGATGATTCAGTTAATGGGGGGTACTACATTTTCTGCAGCCTATAGCCTCTCCATAGGGGCTGAGAACCATTTGATTCAAGATGGAAAAATCACTCCTAGGCCACCCATGCCTTTGTACCCTGAGTTAGGAAGCCCAGATACTAGCCAAGCACCTACATTAGCTCTTATACCCACCCCCAGGAGTTAAATCTCAGCAGAAGCTTCCACTTCATCATCTAATACCTCTAAAGAGTTTCAGGAAGTGGTGATGAAGCAATTTCAGAACTTTGGGAATGAGCTAGTGACCATCAAAAGACAACAAGCTTAGAGTTTTAGGCCATACCAGCCCCAGGCTCAATATCAAGCCAGACCCCAATACTAGCAGAATAGGCCACCACCTCGATTGTGAATCGGGGCTAGAACCAAGGACAGCCCCAAGCTGCTAGACCTTTCAGGCCATATGATCCTAACACGCTTCAACATCAAGGGCATTGGTTCCTACACAGAACAATATGGCACAGGAATATGATTGGTGTTTTCCATGCAGACAACCACATAACCAATCAACATGCTTTAATGGTGCTCTAAATCAGGCCTTGATGGTGCAAACTAGTATGGCACCACAAGAATCGACCAAGAGGAAGATCAGCAACAAGGATCTCAACAAGGTGGCCCCCCAAACGAGACTATGCTTGTCAATTGGCAGGTCGAAGACTTATGTGGGATGAATCAGTTCCCTCTCAAAGTGTAGCTACCAATACACGGTCCAAAAAGAGAAGTATTGGAGAGGGCCAACCACTAAACTCAGGTGACCCTCAACCTTCCATCGCTCCACAAGGTCCTGGTGTTCCAAGTACAACTCCCAACATGTTGAACCAATCCAGACCACCTCCCAAACCCAATCAAGCACCGGTTGTAACAACCCATGTGTAAGAAAGAAATGTGTCTGGGAAGGGGCAACAAAAAGATGGCTCATTCAATATTATTGAGCAGATGAAAAGGACAAGTGTGAACATTTCACTATGGGATTCATTGGCCATTCTAGGGCAGAGGGATCTATTGCAAACTACCATACAGAATTGGTCAAGTTCAAACCACCCCCTAACTAGCAAGAGAGAGTGCTTGCTAATGCAGTTCAACAAGGAGAAACCATGGAGAACAACAAGGTAAAAACTTGAGACCTCCTCCCTTCTATGTCTCATTGATTATTGGAGAAAAATTAGTACACAATTGTATGATTGATTCTAGGGCTAGTAGTTTTGTGATGCCCAAACAAATAGCTGATCAGTTGGGTCTCCAATATGAGGTCATCTCTAGAGGAGTAGTCCAATTAGATGGGACAGTAGTGACTACTGTGGGAATCATCAAGGATCTGAGTCTCACTCTACATGCTTTCCCTAATGTGACTATTTTGTAAAATGTGTCAATCATAGACCGCCACCACATTTTTCTTTGTGTCTGTCTCAGGGACTTCACTACCAAAATTGGAGGCTACCTATCTGTTGATTGGTCACATATGCTCTTTAGGACAAGGTATGGAGTGAAGGCCACAATAAGATCTGAACCTATTGTTGATTATCATATTAAACCCTATGTTCCTAGCCCAATCAACACCAACTGCTCAACTTTTGATCAAGAGGACCTCCTAAGCACTTCTGAAGCAAATACCAAGGTGGGATGTATCCCAGACTTGACTCTTGATGATTGGGCCAACAAAAGTCATGCTTTTGACCCCTATAGGGAAATGGAAGAATCTGAGCTAGGTGTCTACTACCTACATGAAGAGAACCAACCTCTTCCTGACCTAATCAAGCCAAAATACAAGGATGATAATGAGGTATGGCAATTGTTCTTTGATGGTTCAAGGAGTAGACAAGGAGCTGGAGGAGGAGCCATGATTGTGTCCCCCAGAGGTATGAGATATTATTCAGCCCTTGATTCTAGTTCGCATGCTCAAATAACATTGTTGAATATGAGGCTTTAGTCCAAGGTCTTCATTGGGCAAGGAAGTTGGGAATTAAGAACTTGCAAGTATTCGGTGACAGTGAACTAGTTGCCAATCAAGTCAGAGGACTTAATGCTTTCAAAAATGACCTGCTCAAAAACTACAAGAGTAGGGTATGGGATCTCATAGAGGATTTTGAGGCCTTAGTATCGTGTCCATACCCAGGAAGGAGAATGAATTTGTTGATAGACTTGCAGCAGATTGTAGAAACGTTTCATGTGGTTGACAACATCAAAAGGGACAGAGAACATCCGCATATCCATGTGGTTGTGAGGCCAATAGTGCCAAATAATAATACATGTTGGCAGGTGTTTGAGAATGATCAGCAGATCATTAACTTTCTACAAGAAGAAGTTGAATTCTCAACTATAAACCAGAGCAGACTAGAACAACAGTACAGAATCAGATAGTATAGCTGCATACAAACAAGCTTCCCAAAGGCTTAGTGATACTGGAATCTATTTTCAATCCTAATGATCAGTTCAGAAAAGAGAAGGCTAACATGCATATCAAAGGAGAAGATTCAGAGTCAATCCCAGTTGGAGAAGACAAAACACTTCAAATTGGCAAAGTGGCCACCAAACAAGAAAGGTATGAATTCATACAACTTTTCCAAGAATTCCCTGATGTGTTTTCTTAGAGTTATGAGGACCTAAGAGGATTCAATCCAAAACTAGCACAACACACAATCGAATTGGATCCAACTGCTCGGCCCATCAGGTAGAAGCAGAGACCAGTCAACCCACATATTGAGCCTCTGATGAAGAAGGAGTTGAATAAGTTGATAGAGGTGAGCATCATATTTCTAATTAAACACTCGAGTTGGGTTGCAAATCTGGTCCCAGGGGGAAGAAAAATAGAGAAATCAGGATGTTTTGACTTCGGGGATCCGAACAGAGCCTCCCTCAAAGACCACTACACACTCCCTTCAATGGGCAGATCTCTGCAAGTAGTGTCAGGTCGAAAGGTTCTCCCTCCTAGATGGCTACTCAGGGTACAACCAGATCATGGTGAAAGAAGATGATCAATTCAAAACAACTTTCACCACCAAATGGGGCACCTATGCATATAAGAAAATTCCATTTGGATTATCCAAAGCTGGAGCCACTTTTCATAGGGTATGGATATGGCATTCAAGGGGCTGATTAACCAAATAGTGCTGATCTATTTGGATGACATCACTATTTTTTCCAAGAATGCAGCAGATCATCTCTTCCATATGAGGCAAGTTTTTCAAAGATGTAGGAGATTTGGGGTGTCATTGAACCCCAAAAATGCATATTCTTAGCCCATGAAGGCAAGCTTCTAGGTCATATCGTATCAAAGGAAGTATTGGCAATTGACTCGGAAAGAGTTCAAGCAATAAGAGCATTGCCATTGCCAAGTCACAAGAAGGCTCTTCAAAGCTTCTTGGGAAAAATCAATTTTGTCCGTAGGTTTGTTCCAAACTTTGTTGCCCTTATTAAGCCAATAACGTTGATGTTGAAGAAGAGCTTAACATTCAAGTGGACAGCTAAAGGAAAATCAATTTTTGAGGCCATCAAAGAAGCCATATCACAAGCCCCAACTCTTGTGAACCCATATTTTTCCAAAGACTTCATATTGTATGCCTTTGGTGGCAGTGACACAATTTATGCAATCTTAGTGCAGCAGAACAAAGAAAGTATAGAACAACCAATTGCTTTCTTTAGCCAGAGTCTGGAAGATTATGAGGTAATGTACTCCTTCATTGAGAGGTAGGTCCTGGTGGTAATCAGAGGATTGAATAAGTTTAAGCATTTGGTTTCAAACAACAAAATCCAACTATTGGTCTCTCATGTGGGAGCTAAAGAATTCCTTCTCAGCATGGACCTGAATGAGAAGCGTGTAGGATGGATCACTCGTGTCATGGAATATGACATTGAGATCAAGGTCACTAAGCTGGTCCGCAGGAAGGGGCTATGTGAACAACTAGCCTTAGGTCAATAAGATGAAACAGACAGTGAAAAGGAGGTTGTTTTTATTCTACAAGATAATTAAGAAGAAGGGAGAGATCATGTACCTTCTCCTTGTTGGACCTAAGACATGGTGCACTTCCTTCGAATAGGCATGTGTCCTCATGGGATGAGTAAAGAAAAAATAAGGCATTTCAGGTTACAAGCCATCCCATATGTTCTTAGCGGCGGTGTCTTGTTCAAAAGATACATCAATGGCATTCTGCTAAGATGCATTGGGGAAGATCACATGTAGAGGGTGCTACAAGAATTCCATGTTCAAGCAAATTTGGAGGCCATTTTTCTCCAAGAGTGACAGCACTAAAAATCATGAAAGTAGGATATTATTGGCCCAAAGTGTTTAGTGACTGCTACATGTGGATCAAAAGGTGTAAGAATTGTGCATTCTTCAAAGGCAAGGAAAGGCTAGTAACACTTCCATTGCACCCAATCTCAGTCGACCAACCTTTCATGCAATGGGGATTGGACTTCATTGGAGTCATCAATCCAAACTCAAGCCAAGGTCACAAATGGATCCTGACAACGATAGATTATTTCACCAAATGGACCGAGGCAAGTGGCACTCAAGGAAGCAAATGAGTATAGTATATTGGATTTCTATGAAGGGATAGTGACCAAATTTGGAGTGCCACCACCATCATATTAGACAATGCATTAGCATTTATAGGTTCCAAGATCACAGGATGGGCCGTCAAGAATGGGACTTATTTGAGTACTTCATCAAACTATTACCCTCAAGGTAATGGCCAGGCTAAGTCCACAAACAAGAACCTACTAAATATCATCAGAAGAAATCTTGATGAGAATCAGAGGACTTGGCACACAAAGCTCAAAACAGCCTTATGGGCTGATAGAATAATGCCCAAGGGATCTACAGGAAGCTCTCCATTCAAGCTCGTCTATGGGAAAGAGGCAGTGTTGCCTATATCACTTGAGTTGTTAGCATTGGAGCTTGTGAAGCAACTAGAGATGTCTGAATTTGGACCAATGGAGGCCAGGTATGCAAAGTTGATGGAATTAGAAGAAACCAAAGAGCATGCTCTCCAAGCAATAGAGAAGAATCAGGCTTCAATCAAGAAATGCTTTGACAAGAAGACAAAGGCAGGACCTTCCAAGAAGGAGACCTAGTTTTGAAATGGGATGCAGATCAAGCAAAACCAAGAAGGCATTCCAAATTTGATGCCATCTGGAGTGGCCCCTATATGATCACAAGATGCAAAAGTAGAAATGCTTTCCAATTTTCTACATTGGAGGGTGAAGAGTTACAGATTCTAGTAAATGGGATCTATCTTAAGCACTACTACTAAAAGGGGAGTTCTCACCCTATACATATTAGTTTAGTTTTCTCTTTCCTCTAAGTGCTTATGCACATTGTCTTGTTGTAGTGTAGATTGCTTTTCTCCTAAGTTCTTTACACGCTCTACATGTTCCATTTGGAGCATGTATGATTTCAAATTTTATATATAGTGTGGTGTTGTTTTGTTGCTCTCATGTAGTGTTTGGACTCGCATTTGGTCAAG
Organism: Taxus wallichiana var. yunnanensis; assembly: GCA_018340775.1. Classification (NCBI taxonomy): domain Eukaryota; kingdom Viridiplantae; phylum Streptophyta; class Pinopsida; order Cupressales; family Taxaceae; genus Taxus; species Taxus wallichiana. Next base: position 30,106,149 of record CM031241.1, on the reverse strand, counting down.
ATCAGTTTCAGTTCTAATGGGTTTCCAAGCGGCCCAGGGGTCAATTTTCAAAGTTCAGATCAGTAATAAGCTATCACTCATGACTCCATGCCCAACGGATATGACAAGGAAATTGGTCTTTTCATCTAGCAGGTAGATACCCCTATGAGTCACCAAATTGTTATCCATATTTCACCCCCGTGGCAAATATTGGATCAACCATGATCCCGCATAGGAGGAAATAGAATGAAAAGGAGACCGTTAGGGAAAAAGTCAGCATCTGGGCCCGAGTCAAAGTCAAGTAGGAATCGGAAGAAAGGGGGCCCATTTTTCGAGTTATTTTCCTACCCTCCTGTACAAACCCGATACAAACTTTAAGGGGCGTATCTTTCGACTCAGGGCTCAAAATATTGCAAATCTGATGTCGTTGGAAAGATCTCGGCCTCACCCATGTCATGGAGGTCTAGAACTTTAATTTTGAGGAGGTTAGGTGAAGAAAATGGAGGAAACGTCTTCGGGCTTTCAATGCAGGATCTTCTTGCCTCAACAACCAGATCAGATTTGATCTGTTTCACTGTTTCCTCTTCCTTCAAGGCACCGAACCAAGGATTGATGCAATAAAGATGGATTTGGGGGAGAGATTTCATCAAAGGCATTAATAGCGGTGGTTGAACTTCGACCGCCTTTCTCGCTTCTCTCTCTTTTCTTCTTTAGGCTAAATCTATAAATACGGGGGAAGGGTTCATTGTAAACGGTTGGACATTCTTAGTTTTACAGTCTCTCTCCTCCTTCTAGCAAAGGAATGTGGGGTTCAGGCCTTCTATCAAAATTGCATATGTTTCTACCTCTTGGCTATTTTGTAATGGATTGTATCAATCTACAGAGAAATAAAACACATCTGTGATCGATTTTAGATCCTCTCTTGTCTCTTTTGCTTTCATCTGGTCTCCCATTACATATCTGGCTATCTGTGCTTGTTTATTGTATGCATTTTGTTGGTTTGTGTCTATTAGCAAAACAAGTGTTCATCATTCCTTTGGTGCATCACCTCGTAGTTTAGCTTTGTTTTAATTTTTGTATTCCTTCTATCCCTATCTCCTTGGTAAAGTTTAGATTAGGATTAAGAACAGATCCTCTACAAGTTTCTACGTAGGCACCTAAACAGAGGGATAAGGAGCCAACCTTTAATCTAGATATCTTTTCCATTTTGCAAGGTCCCACACCTTGGGGAAAGTTCAATGTTATGCAATCACACCAAATAAGTCTACCTTAAAAAAGTAGATTTTTAGAACTCATTTGGGGGTGTTGTGATTTTGCATTAACAGGAGCTGCATAAACTGAAATCCTACACTACAGGAGGTGATAACACTAAAAATAAGGGGAAATATACTTCTAAAAGAGAGAAAATGGGGACAAAATAGTGATGGAGAGGGCAAAGATGATAACCACAATCCAAAACAACATCTAAATTCCCATTTTTAGATAATGCATAATAGAAATGAACCCTATAAGATGAAGAAACACACACAACATACTTGTAAGTAAATGAAGAGGCAAAGAGATGCAATAGATCACTAGCTAAGGCAGAAAAGAACCATAAAACTAGTAATTTTATTGCTCCAAGATGATGCACAAATCATTACAATGAAGGAAGGAGGTGTGAACTCATTTACAAAATCATAATCCAAGGCTTGCAACTCTAGAACACTTGTGTAACACTTACAATGATGCCCTTATATTCCCAAAGTATCCAACATTACAAATGAGCCTTCCATTATAATATATAGAGAAGATGGGAAAGAAAGAAGAGGAAGAAAAGAAAGAAACTCGAATTTCTCCATTCACCCACCAACAAGATGCAATAAATGCCTGAAAAACATCATGGGAAACCTTACAAACCCACTCCCCCACTGTACATTGCTTCAGGAAGAAGAAATGGGCACCATACTTGATTAAATCTGATTTACTACTGAAGGTGTGCATTTTAATCTGGAGAGTTTTTTGGATTTTTCATTCACATACTCCCACCAAACCTCTCGATTTCATGATGAAGTGCTCGAGAGAAAAATCCAACGAGTATAATTTTGTCATATTTGGTGAAGTGTGGAAGAAATTATCATCATGCGGGTCGAGGGTCTCCTTTATGACATTTTCCCAATTTTTCAGGTTTTGGGTTACTTAATCATGTCACAATCTACACTTTATAGTCAATTTTCCTTTTACCCTTTTGCTTTATGCATTTTGCATATGACGAAGGTTTCCGGTGATGAGGAGCATATGGAAGTTTGTCACTTGTTCTTTTTTTCCCGTATTCTCTGCATCCTTCTCTCCTTCCTCATTTATTTTGTTTTCGGGTATCCATAGTGTTCTAGGAAGCTGGACCTTGTGTTCTCTTCAAGCCTCGCATTACCCAAACTCTCTCGCACTTGACTCCCTACACCCTCTTCTTTTGGATTGCGGCCCTCCGGCCTCTACGAGGAACTCACATCCCTACGGAACCATTCCTCCTCAACCCTCGATTCCTACATCACCACACTGATCTACAATACACACGAACCCCGAACTTCTTTGGTTTTGGGTATTTCAAAAACTAGAGAACTCGTGGCCCGTAGAACTTGATCGCTGGGTCTATTTTATCCGAATTTCCGCAATACAAAGGTTCCCATTTCTTCACAAATTGGTGTTTTTGAGCTTCCAGGAACCGATGGCCCAACAGAAATTGTTCCACTTGTTCATCCAGACCTAATTTATCTCGCACTACACTTAATTTTAGCCCTTTTCTCTATTTCTTCCCAATTTTTCCTAACCTTTTGGATTTTTCTTAAACTAAGGAGTTATGAGAAATAACAAGGAAGTGCCCTAAATCTAAAATTTCCATTTTACCCTATTTCAATCAATTTTTGGCTAAGCATGAAGCCTAGAAGAATAAGGGAATTACATTAAATGATCGAAGTGCCCAAGAACATGAAAGCTACCTATTTTCTAGATTCATCACTAAAGCTTTGTTAAGTTGTCCAAGTCCAAATATCCCAAGTTGTTCAATTTTTACAAGGGGTGCAAAAATGGACAACATTTTTGGTAACTTACAGGAGGCATCTGCCTACTAGGTGACTTGATTAGTGGCCTTGAAGCATCTATTGGGCATGGAGTTAGCCTAATAATCTGAAATATGATTTGAACTTTAAGAATACACCCATGAACTATGAAGGAACTTTTGGGACTTGAAACTAATCTTTCGCTTGATTTTTTCAACTCATCATAAGAAATTTATAAATTTTTATTCGAGTGGAAAATTGTTTTGAATATGTTTACCCTTTTCTTCTAAATTTTCGATGAAACTTACTAGCATTGGCCCCAATCTCAAGTGCATAATATCTCGATCCTAAATTCGATCTGTTTGGGTGGAATAGATGAAACATGGAGACTTGCCCAAAATCTAATTTTAGTTTCTCTACATTTGATTCCCTAAAGCACCTCAACCGATCCTTGACACCTTGAACCTCTTTCCACATAAACCTCACCGGAAACATGTTGAAAACTATGCAACAAGATCATCTCCAGAAACAAAGTTATGCAAAGAACTTAGGAAGGAAACTTATCTTACCAACAAGAAAATGTTTTGAAAGCACTTGGAGGAAAAAGAAAACTAAGATAATATGTAAAAGATGAAGTAAACAACTTAATGGGAGTGTTTGAGATAAATCCCATTGATTGGGATTTGTAATGCATCTCCATTAAGGTCTAAAAACTCAAAAGAGTTGGCTTCTTTGCAAGCAGTAATAATATATGGTCCACTCCAAATTACATCAAAATTGGAGTGTCTTCCCGGTTTAGCTCTATCTACATCCCATTTTGATACTATCTCTACAACCTTAAATGTCTAATCCCCAACCTTCTTGTTAAACCATTGTTTGGTTTATTTTTTATGTTGTTCCAACCTGATCATAGAAGAATTTCTCAACTCCTCAAGCTCCACCAATTATACCATCTGGATCTCTCTTTGGTCTGCACCTTCAAATTTCTCTTTGAGCCAATTCTAGTGAAGGAAACTCAAGTGACAAAGGAAGCTTGGCCTCTTTTCCGTATACAAGCTTGTAAGGAGAAGTGTCAATTTCCTTTTTATTTTATCATGTCCTCCTAGAGAGCATTTCTCACCTCTGTGTGCCACTGTCTTTGATTGATGTCCATTGTTCTCTTCATGATCCTAATTAGATTCTTATTAGTAGACTATGCCAATCTATTACCTTGGGGGTAGTAATTGGAAGAAGTCTTAAGATAAATCCCAAGTCCAAGAGCCCAATTAGAAATTTTAGATCCCAAGAAAGCTTTTGCATTATCAAAAATAATGGTTTGAGGGACATCAAACCTTGTAACAATCTTTTCAAGAAAGTCCAGGATAACTGATTTAGTGGCTTCCTTCAATGGCACAACTTCTATCCACCTGGTAAAGTAATCCATATTTGTTAAGACCCACTTGTGACCAGCACTGGATGGTGGATTAATCATGCTAATGAAATCAATACCCCATTGTTCATCTTGAATTGGGTGAAGTGGAAGGACATCCAACCTTTTCTTACCTGTGAAAAGAGCACATTCTTTACACTTTTGACCCATTTGTGAGCATCAAAAAATAAAGTAGGCCAAAATTATCATGCTTTTATAATTTTCATGGTCGTGGCTTTAGCAGAAAAGTGCCCACCCCAGAAACATCATGGAACTCGGTCAAAACCTTGTCACAATGCTCACCTTCAATGCACCTGAGAAACACCCCATCAATGTTTTTCTTAAACAAAATGCCATCAATTAGTGCATAGGGAATGGACTGCAGCCTTAGATGTCTTCTTTTTGTTTTTTTAGGCCAATAGGGTATGCACCAATAGACAAGAACCTAGTCATATCAGAAATCCAGTTGTGATCATTGAATACATCTCTTCCATCCTCCTGCAGATTCAACATTATTTGAAAGCTCTTCATTCATGAAGGAGGTCTCTTGGTGATCTTGAGCATCTAAAGCCGCTTTATGACCTTGATACTCATGTCATACTCCATGATCTTAGTCACCCATCCAGCTCATTTCTCATTGATTTACTGCTCCCATGATGAAGTCTCTAACACTGGAATGTGAGACTAAAACTTTGATGTGATTGGTAGAAATCATACTCTTGAACTTATTTAGAGCTCTCATGATGGAAAACACTTGCTTTTCAATGTGACTATACTTGAGTTCATAATTCTTAACTGTTTGACTAAAGAAGGCCACCGGCTACTCCATTCCTTGATCATTTTGCTAAGTTAAAACAAAAACAATGTTAGATTCAGCTCCATATGCATATAGGATGAAATCCTTGGAATAGTCGAGGTTGATTAGTGTAGGGGCTTTGTTAATTTCTTGTTTTATCCTGCAAAAATTTTCTTCCATTAAGTCATTGTCAATTGAAAACTGAATCTTTCTTGAGCATGAGAGTAATAAGTCTCACCAAACCTACAAAGTTAGGAATGAAACGCCTTACAAAGTTGATGTTCGAAGGAATAACTACAAGGCCTTCTTGTGAGTTGGCAAAGAAAGAGCTAAGATGGTTGATACTCTCTCTAGATCAATGGTAATGCCTTATGTTGGTGCTCAAATTTGTCTCACCCCATTTGTCATTAAAATTCTTTAGATTGTGGCCTCTGTTATGTTTTCTGTCTCCCAGGCTCAAATGGTGGTTGTCCTGCATTTTACGGTTTGACGGGTGTAATTTCCGGTCAAAATTACTTCTTGGCATCAGTTGAAAAGTGGCCCTTTCTGGTTGGATGCGGCTTTGCGGGGCACTTTAAAAATTCCAAGGCTCACTTCAACACAAAACATGTCCATGTGGAGGCTTTCGCCGGGCCTTCCCGTACTTAAAATTTTCACGCAACTTCCTAAAGGGGCCTGGGACACATGGAGGGACCGCGCATGTTTGGGGTCTCTACTTTTCGGGACCATCTCAAAGTGCGCCATTGAGACACGTAGCAGGCGGGGAAATGGAGAAGTGGAGCTTCGAGGTCATTTAAGGTTTTTGGCCTTTTGTAAAAAAAGGGATAAAATTGTAAGTTGAAGCGCCCCAACAGAAAGTAATGCCAGCGTGAATAGTCAAAAATGGAGGTGTGAGCCCACGGGAAAATGTGGAACTTTTTCCTTTTTGGAAAATAAGTAAAAAATGAAAAAATGAAGCACAGGTCCACTGGGACCCACATCAAAGGCTAAAGGTGGAAGGGCAGAGCTGCGGGGAAAATTTGGAAAATTTTCCTTTTTCCAAAAGTTATAAAATGTCAAAAAGGTGCCCCCAGACCCATTTCCAATCGCATTTTTCCATGTGGAGGGCTCAAATTAAAAGTTAAAATGCAAGATCAACGGTAGCTGTGCATTTCATTTGATTTTGCCACCATTGAAGCTCCAGGATGTTTGGAGACGCATCTTTGCATCATTCTTCATCAAATTTTTGGCAAATTTGTGTTGTTTGGGTCTGCAAAGTTCAATTGAATCAATTTGGGAGCTCAATTTGTAAATCTGAAGTACTTTTGAGATGGATTTTGCTCGGGCTCATGCGAAAAGTAAGATGCCAAATCCGAGAGTTCTGAGTAAAATTTCAGAAGGAAAAAGTATGAAATTATTAAAGGGACTCCCAAGAAGTTGTGGCATGGCATCCTAGTCGTAGTCGAGGCCCGAGAAATGTGATCTATTCACAGTTGGTCCACTTGGTAGATTTCATATCTGAATTTGTTAAATGTCTCTGTCTGAAACAAATTGGTGACAAGCAAAGGTCCCTCAAATATTCTTTTCTTTTGAGGGGAAACGGTGTTGCAAGCACCAATGATGAAGAATATGCCTCCAGTTAGAACAATGATGCAAATATTTGCAATGATTCACCTTTTGAAAACACCTGGGAACTTTTTTGCGAATCTGTTGAATGTCACTTTCTACAAATCATGATCCAATATGTGCAACAAAGGTGCTTCGAATATTCCTCTTTTGGGGGAAATTGGATGTAAAGGGTGTATTATAAATGCAATGAGATTACTCTTGCAAAAGGTCGGAGTTCATTTTCACAAGAAAATTTTGAGAAAATCTCATCCTTCAAGAATTTTTTTTTAGAAACCAGGTTAACTTCCACTGTGTTAGATTTTCATTCATGTTGAGTTGGTTACAAGTGTATAGTCATCAACTTACTATTGCACCTATCTTGCGCTTTCCTTCATGGGATAAACCTTTTCATGTTCATGTGGACACCTCTGGCACAACCATTGGTGTTGTCTTAGCTCAACCAGGAGAAGGTATTGTGGATCATCCCATTTGCTTTGCTAGTAGGAAGTTGACCCCTGTACAACATAATTACACTACTACAAAGCTCGAGGCCTTGTCCATGATCTATACCTTGCACAAATTTTGTCAGTATTTATTGGCTACACCATTTGTGTTTTATACATATCACATGGCATTGAAGTATTTGGTGAACAAGCCCGTTTTACAAGGGCGCATATGCCGGTGGATACTCTTATTTCAAGAGTTTGACTTTACGGTTGTGGTAAAACCAGGCAAAAGCAATTCTAGACTGAATCACTTGTCTAGAATTTAGTTAGGAGAAGAGGCACAAATAATAGAAGATACCATGCCACGATGCACGGTTGTATAGGTTACGGCACGCACCCTCGAAATGGAGGACATTGTTGTCTTTCTCGAGGACCGGTATGGTGCCGAATACATGAAAGCCTTAGAGAAGAAGTAACTTGCTATTATTCGCGGCACCATTTATGTTAATCAGTGGTGATTTGTACAAGTTAGGCAAAGATGAGGTGTTACACCGTTGTGTATTGGAGCATGAACGAAAGGATATAATGGAAGAAGCACATGGTGGTATTGCGGTGGCCACTTTGCAAGTGATGCAACATCGCACAAGATCCTACTTATTTGGTTTGTGGTGGAAACATTCACGACAAGGATTGTAAAGAGTATTGTAAGACCTGTGACCATTGCCAACATCTCGGTCGACCGGGACAAAGGGATGAGATGCCTCTACGCCCATTACAGTGCGAGAACCATTTAAGAAATGGGCAATTGACTTTTTCAGGCCTATTTCACTAGTTGCACGCAGGATCTGGATCGCGTTATATCATCACTTGTAAGTATAATCTAACCCGATGGGCGTAAGTAGCACCTACAAAGGATTACACAGTAAGCGGCTGATAAGATTCTTATGGGAAAATATTCTTACAAGGTATGGTTGTCCTTTAAGTTTAACAAGTGATAGGGGCACACATTTCCTAAATGAGACAATAAGAATTATTTTAGATGAGTTTATGGTTGCCCACCATAAGACTACACCCTATCACCCTCAGGAAAATGGGACTATTGAAGCTTTTAACAAGATTTTAAGCCACACATTGACCAATATTTGTGATGTTGGAAGGAAAGATTGGGATGATAAAGTATCTATTGTTCTTTGGGCTTATAGAACTACATACAAAAGATTGAACAAAGCCACACCTTTTAAATTGGTGTTTGGCAAGAAAGTTGTTCTTCCTATAGAACTTATGTTACCTTCTTTGCGCATTGCACACGCTGGAGGTCTAGCTGATGAGCAAGCCCTGGAAGAACATATCGAGAAGATGGTTCAACTAGATGAGCGTCGAGCCATCGCACGCTGGAGTCAGAAACAGGAGAAAGCGCGCCAAAAGGTGTGGTATGATCGACACATCGGGGATAAGAAACTTTCGGTGGGACAAATGGTACATCGGTATGACTCAAAGTTTTGTGCCATCCAGGAAGCTCAAGGTGCATTGGTGGGGCCATATGTTATCACTCATATACTTGAGTCAGGTGCTTGCGAGTTAGAGTCAATTGATGGCACAAGGTTGCCTGGTTACTTTAACGGGAGTAGGTTGAAGCCCTACTATAAATAAGTCTTCTTGGTATTTCTAATAAGGCGGTATTGCGGATAAATTAGGTTTCCATTTATGCATTTCCTTAATGTATTTATTTCATCATCGCTATGCTTTGACAATTTAGCTCGTGGTTGTGTAATAAGCGCACTTGCGTGCACGCAGCTAACTACAATATGAAGTTTGTTGATGCGCAGAGGACTGCACATCCTTTTCATCTGGAGTGGATTGCCGGTGACTCTCAGGTATATGTTGCGAAGATTTCATGCCACGGGTGTTGATAAAGAAGGTTACTAAGGGTAACTGACAAAATATTGCTTCTCAAGATAAGAAAGGATGAAGATGGATGACGAAACATATAACGTGAGGTAAGCGGTGGCCATGGTAACTAGCGGAAGATGATGTATTGATGAGGTACTCAGCGCTAGGGTGTACATGGAAGAGAAGTCAGTAATAAAGGGTAAAAATGTGTGCTAGAAGGTTATAGCGTTTGGCGCGAAGGTATACCACGCAGAAATGATAAAAACAGTCATAAATGAGGAGAACTTGGTAGGTGGAGGAGCAATTAATGCAGCGAAAAGTAGAAATCTACATTAGGACGAGATGCAATTTCATTTTTACCCTTACGACTACAAGAATTCAATAAAGAGCCCACATGTGAAGAGCATAAGCTAACCGATTCAAGTTACGAAGCAAGTGAACCAGACGCGGAAGACAAATCTATTTATTGGAAGGGCTTAGATCCCCTAGAAAAAGGGTTTGAACGAAGCAAAGTAACGGAATAGAGCTAAGGTGCGTGATTTCGTGATTCACAAGCACCGCATAAGGAGAGGTTAGAGGAGCTTGGAAAGCTCATTGCTCAAAATATGGATGTATTGGAGGGGGTGCAAACCTCTATGTCAAGCATAATGCTTGTGATACAAAATGAGCAAGGAAAACTCACTATGGAAGAGTTGCAGTCCATCATTGCAGATGTGCCTAAGGTGGCAGGAGTGGCATTAACGGAGTGGGAGAACCTAGAAGTAGATATCAAAGAAGAATATCCAGAGTTGCTGCTTCAGGATGAAATGGAGGGGCCTGAGGCTTGAATAGTTTTGTTAGTTGTGTATACATGATTCAGAATTCTTTATTCAACCATTATTTGTTTTATCCATTCTTTGTTTAAATCGCCATGTTGGGAGACAATGAGATTAGTGTGGGGTAATGTTGGTCGAGAAAACACTTAGTTGAACTTACACACAGAGTCCGTGCGGAAGAATAGCACAGGAGCAAAGGCGTGAAGGTATAGGAAGGCGTCACGCACGGAGGTGTAGAGTCAGACTTTCAGGACTTAGCCGATTTTGGAGATCAGGTCTATTCTTAGAGATTGGCGTGCAGAGCACACAAAGCGATGCCAAGACTTGCACGCCACTCTTCATGGAGATTTTTGAAGAACATGTCAACTCACTCTTGCATGGGCATAAGCTAAGAATAGATCCACCACTATAGTTAACTATCAGCGATCTATAGATAGCATACTTGCATGTATGGCTATAGTTGTAAAAGGCACGTGGTTGTTATTAGCATGCGACCTATTTCTGGTAGAGTTAAGTGGTGAAGGGCTAGTTCCCCACCCTATATATATGTAATGAATTACTTAGTAAGGATAGATATATACAGAGACACATGCTTTGAAGGATGAGAGATACATGAGTACATGAGACTGGATAATTGTAACAGATCCATGCATGCATGTCTGGTATTGTATGAAGCTTTTGTATTGTTGGTGCGATGAATATATAAAGAATATTGGCTGAACAATAGTGTCTGATATGTTTTGTTAATGTATATTATTATCATGATGATTTACATTTAAGCACTTATAGATCTAGTTCAGTATAATGATGAATAGATGGATTAGTTACTAGAAATATATGTTTACTACTTTATCATACTACTATTATTCGCTACAAAAATCTTAAGAGGGACCTGGTACCTTTACGTGCTTCAGTGAGCGCTCAGCCTAGGCTAAGTGATGTGCTTTAGTGCGTCTAGGTGTTAACTAAGAACTCTAGGGTGCATCATTGGTTCCGTTGCGAGACCTCTTTTGATTGTTTTGTAATGGTTCGCGATGAAGACATACCAGCTAACTTTGGCGAGCATTGAAGTATGGATTCATGATCTAGAGGAAGAATACGAATGGAGGTTTGACACTGGATCCGGATTTAGCGCACGCACTTGGGTAGAGAAAAATTCATATGACAGGTTATACGAAAGCTTCTTTGTTATCTTTCCAATAGAATTGTATTTAATGGTTGACTACATATGCATGTAAGCGGAATTAGAGGTATCACACACTTATTTGGACACAGGAGGCATTTCAAACACTATATGATGCTGACCTAAGCTGGACTCGTGCGGTAGATACCTGGTTTCGCGGTGTCCTAAATAGCTATATTTTGGAGTATTCAATTTTGACTTATTCGTGCCTGGAGGTAGCGGAGTTCCAGTTCCTACGGTATCCTAGAGGGACATATTTACAAGGTATTCCTTTGGCAATCAAAATACTAATGGTAATGTTGAACTTGGAAGCTAAACCCATAGAAAGCTAAAAGAATCCCCACGCGCGGGGGAAAGAACAGGATTGGTGGAAGATGGCAAACCTAGCGACAAAGATGGAAAAGGGAAGAGAGGCGATCGAAAGTATGATGAGGCGCGAGAAGGAATTATGTAAGAAACAAGAAATTGCAGTAACGGATGGTGTTGTGGAGAGAGATGGCTCGTGAAGGATTTGAGGCTCATGAGGAGGAAGAATAACAAGAGCATCGGGAACTCCCCATCTAGGAAAGCATGATAGAGAACCCTCTCGACCTCACATGGAAGCACGCTAGTAGATATGACACGGGCCACAAAGCGCGCATCTAAGCCAACCTCGTTGACCTAGCCCTTGTGCTTGGTTTTCCAAAGATCTAGTACATCGAGGTAAAAATAGTTTTAATTTAGGAAGTGAAAGCACAAAAATAGGTCAGACAGCAAGTACAACAATGGTAGCACAGACAACTTCGTTATTCTTTGGGGGTACGTTTTCAGGCTCATCATCTGCACAGAATATGAGCGCGCCGAGTGTGGGATTCACCTCTGGAACTGAGACTACTTCATAGACTATATGGGTCCAGTATAGTACCAATGTTGGGACACAGGGGAGTGCATCCACGGGCCCTATTCCAAATCTTGGAGGAGGATCGGGTGGTTTGGGTAGTTCTAGTTCCGGTGGTTCGGGTGGTTTTAGAGGAAGAGGAAACCAAGGAGGTTCTGGGTCGGGTGGTCAAGGCCCGCAACAACCCCAAAACATTTATATGGAGATGTCCCTTCATCTCCCAGAGTACTGTGAGCTATCGAAGATGCTTGCTAAACATGTTCATATGTGTGAAATATTGTGGCATGCGAAAGGTATTACGGCCTTTGAGTGCAAGGCAATTCAATTTACTACTACATTAAAGGTGCAGCGCAGACACATTTGGTATAGAAAGTTTGATCCCAATCAAACTTGTATGACTATGCAACATTAAAATATGCTTTCTTAAAAGAGTTCCATATCCTAGAGTTTGAGCAAAAGAGTATAAGTGAACTCAAGGATATAAAGCAAGGCACTACCGAAAGTGTACGTCAAGATGATGCCCATTTCAGAATGCTTCTATCCAAACTCTCTTATGATGTTCATGCAAGTCAAAGCATGCACAATGATTTTTCGAGGATTGATTACCCCATTTTGAAGAGCACTGTCGCATAAAACTTATACCGAGCCGCATGAAGCATTGGAGGCCGCTTTATGCACTGAAGTAGTTGGGAGTATTGACACTAGAGTTAGTCCATTTTTGGAAGCTCAGATAGTAACTATGGTGAAACAGCTAGAGAAATTATCAGTAAACTCACTCATGAAACGCGCTCGAAATCGGTGTATGCATGATTGTGAAGTGGAAGGCCACACCAAGGATAGTTTCCCCATGAGAACTATACATTTGTTGTTGTTGGACTGTGAGATTTACCACTTGAATCACGATGCTAGTCACTGCCCCCTACTACAATGCGCGATCGTAAAGAATGTATCCTCCTTTTGTAAAATTTGTAGGTCAACGACCCATGATACGAGGATTGTAGATTGATTGGCCAGATCCATGATGCCATTGATATTGGGGGGTAAGATAGGCGAGTGTGGTGATAATTCTTAAGGGAAGAATGAGCATCAGGATAGGGGTTATAATAAAATGCACTATGATAGGAATGACGGAAGGTTTGAAGGGGTTCGTGAAAGGGGACGAGGATATCGGGGCGGATATGGAGGACGAGACCAAGGTAGAGGAAGGAGTGAATTCCCTCGAGGAACTTGCTATACATGCGGTTCACCTGACCATTATAGGCGTGAATTCCCATGCAGAATATTTCATGTTCATTTTGTGGAAAGGGGCATAGTTATGAAGAGTGTCCAGACTTTTATGAGCATCTCAGTAAAGACAAGCAAGAAAACAAGGGCACGGGGATGGTTAGAATCCAGCGTGTGATAGAGAATCAGTGGATGCCCAATTTAACACCAAAACCCGAGGCATCACGCGCAAGAGAGGTGTTGCAATGAATGTTTGACAATCACTAGGGAGGAGGTTTTGCATGCTAGGTATCCAGATCCAGCTCATCAGAAAGAAGTCTATCAAGAAACAATGGAGGTCCTTAGAAGCCTCCAAGGTGAGATATAAGGTTTGAAAGAGTAGTCTCGAAAATTGGAGCAAAAGGATATAACACAGGCCCCATCAGATATTGATGACATCAGAGAGGTATATAGAATGTTGCACCAGGAGAATATTATTCCTTTATTAGGAAATTAGTTGAAAGGGAATACTTCGTGCGTGGGAACTAAGACTAAAAGAAAAATACTTCATGTGAATCTTCCCCCTGAAAGCATTGATTATAACAAGGAGATCACTTTGAATGATGTTGTGGACGGTTGGTTGTTGAGCAATATTTTGATTGACACAAGTGCAGAAGTAAATGTACTTACATTGGATGCGTGGGAATGAATGGGGATACCCCTATCATTGCAGCCATCATCAAATGTATTATTCATGGCAAAAATGTAAGCGAAAGCTACTCCCATAGGCGTTTTAAAAGATGCATCTATCACTATACAAGGGCCAAGTTTACGGGAGACTTTGAAGTGCTAGCGCTTGTGGAAGCAGATAGCTTCCCAGCTTTGCTTGGGCGCCCTTGGTGTTATGCGAATAATGTTGACTTAAGGTTTAACAAGGGGTATATTAGCTTCGAGAACAAGGAGGAAAGGGTTATAATACCATTGAAAGATGGGAAATAAATGCCATACGTGGAACCTTTAAGTGAAGATGACTTGAAGCAGAATGTATATACGCGTTATTCAAGACCCAGAGGTCCAGGATCCATCTAAGGAAGGAATCCTTCATTGGGAAGATTCTCGGTCAATCGGCGATACTACCAAAGTGTTGCTTGTGATAATTGGGCTCATGGAACTTATGAACCGGTGGGGCGCAAAGTTAAGCACGCGGTTGATTCTTGCAAAAAGGGATTTCACTCTTCTCGGTGTATAGGTCACTCAAGACTCGCCGCATACTCGGATCCAAAGATTTATTCGGGTTCTTTACAGCCGTGGAAACAAACTGGGTTGACCAACTTAAATGACGAGATATGTTGTCATATACTTTAGGCGGGACAGCCGCGTCTTTAGTGGGTGGTCCACAATGATAATCAGTTAGAGTGGGTAACGATTGGGACAACTTATCCACCGAGGTTTTCAAGAAGTAATGCCCCTACAAATATTTTCCCTTATCATGGTGATCAACCTACTCAAAGCATCATATCCAACATTGTGAGAGAATCTAGACATTAGGACAGGAAGCATTACGCCGCCGTCACTTTGGGTGCACCGGTTTTATTCTACTCTATAAGGTTGTGCATGTGCTTGGTATGTATATGCTGAATTACATCGTGACACTGGCAATTGGAAAACTTGAACTGCAGGCATGATCCAAACTTTTGACTTCTTTTCATCTACACCACCAGTGAACACAACTTTAAGCTTTATCAAGTGCTTAACCATGGGAGACAGTGGGAAAGTAGAAGAACTTATTCAAGAATTATTTGGTGAGAAAGAGACAGGGGCGTGTTTTGCGGATGAAGAAGATGATGTCATACTACTTGAGCACACTTCCCTGGAAAAGGATAAGGGGAAGATGGTTTACATAATTGATGAGGAGGAATTTGAGCACTTGGATGTGGATCATTCACATGGAATATGTGAATTGTTAGCGATGCGGATGTAGTTGCGTGCACATATCATGAACCTATGAAGACAACAAAGGTCAATATAAGCACGTAAGTGAACCTAAGGAGGTGATAATTGGGGATTACCGGTCGAATCGAGAGGTAGCAAATATCATAGAGTTACTTTGAGACTATGAGGAATTATTCCCAAGAGGATACCATGAACTTAAAGGCGTGCATATATCACTTGGAGAGATGAAGATAAAGCTCAAGGAAGGTGCACACCTGTTAGGAAGCGACCATATCGGATGAATCCCAATTTGCATGAGAAAGTAAAGGAGGAGATTGACAAGATGTTGAAATTCGGGATCATTCGACCATTGGATGAATCAAAATGGGTCAATCCTATGGTGATAAGCATCAAAAAGGATGGTAGGATTTGAATTTGTGTTGATTATAGAGAGTTGGATGCAGCATGTGTTACAGATCCCTTTCCTACGCCATTCACGGAGGAAATATTAGGAGTGGCTGGGTGTGAGATATATTCATTTACAGATGGGTTTTCAGGGTATCATCAGGTTAGGATTGCCAGGAAGATCAAGAGAAGACCGCCTTCACTATTGAATGGGGAAGATTTGCCTATACTATGATGCCCTTTGGATTGAAGAATGCACCTAATGTATTTTCAAGAATAGTGTTACAAGCCTTTAAGGATTTTATTCATAACTTTTTACAGGTCTATCTTGATGATTGGACCGTCTATGGGCTGATTAGGGATCAATGTGACAATGTGCTTAATGTTTGAAAGATGTCAACATTGAGTATCTCATTGAACATCAAGAAGTGTATCTTTACTACTCCCTTTGGCACACTTTTAGGACACATTATCTACAAGGAAGGGTTCTTTGGTTGACCCAACTAAAGTTCGATCATCATAGGATTGAAAGCACCGGCCGATCAACGTGAGGTGTGTGGATTTTGGGTCATACAGGGTATTATAGGAAGTTTATAAAAGGGTATGCAAAATTTTTCACACCCTTGGAAGAATTTCTCAAGGGAAAAGGAACATTCTCTTTGGAGGGAGTCGCAGAGAGCGCGTGTTTGATATATTAAAGGAGAAACTTACTATCATGCCTATCTTGTGCTTTCCTTCATGGGATAAACCTTTTCATGTTCATGTGGACGCCTCTGGCACAACCATTGGTGTTATCTTAGCTCAACCAGGAGAAGGTATTGTGGATCATCACATTTACTTTGCTAGTAGGAAGTTGACCCCTGCATAACAGAATTACACTACTACAGAGCGCGAGGCCTTGTCCATGATCTATGCCTTGCACAAATTTCATCAGTATTTATTGGCTACACCATTTGTGTTTTATACATATCACATGGCATTGAAGTATTTGGTGAACAAGCCCATTTTACTGGGGGCGCATATGTCGGTGGATACTCTTATTTCAAGAGTTTGACTTTACGGTTGTGGTAAAACTAGGAAAAAGCAATTCTGGACCGGATCACTTGTCTAGAATTTAGTTAGGAGAAGAGGCACAAACAATAGAAGAGACCATGCCTGATGCACAATTGTATAGGTTATAGCGTGTGCCATCAGAATTGGAGGACATTGTTGTCTTTCTGAGGACTAGTATGGCGCCAGAAGGCATGAAAACTTTAGAGAAGAAGCAACTTGCTATTCACACGACACTATTCATGTTAATCAGTGGTGATTTATACAAGTTAGGAAGAGACGAGGTGTTATGCCGTTGTGTATTGGAGCATGAATGAAAGGATATAATGGAAGAAGCACATGGTGGTATTACAGGTGGCCACTATGCGGGTGATGCACCAACGCGCAAGATCCTACTTGTTGGTTTGTGGTGGGAAACATCAGACAAGGATTTTAAGACTGTGACCATTACCAACATCTCGGTCGACTAGACAAAGGGATGAGATGCCTCTATGCCCAATTACGAGTGCAGATGCCTTTGAGAAATGGGAAATTGACTTTTTCAATCCTATTTCACCAGTTGCGCACAGGACTGGATCGCGCTATATCATCACTTGTACATATTATCTTATCTCGATAGGAAGAAGTAACACCTACAAAGGACTTCACAAAGCAGCTACAACAAAGAAAGTTCTTATGGGAAAATATTCTTACAAGGTATGGATGTCCTTTAATTTTAATAAGTGATGAGCATTGCGCGTACTGGAGGTCTAGTTGTTCTTCCTATAGAATTTATGTTACCTTCTTTGCGCATTGTGCGCGCTACACAGTCTAATCGATGAGCAAGCCCGGAAGAATAGATCAAGAAGATGGTTCAACTAGATAAGTGTCGAGCCATCACATGCTGGAGTCGAAATAGGAGAAAGCGCGCCAAAAGGTGTGGTATGATCGACACATCGGGGATAAGAAACTTACGGTGGGAAAAATGGTACTTGGTATGACTCAAAGTTTTATCGCCATCTAGGGAAGCTCAAGGTGCATTGGTTGGGGCCATATGTTATCACTCATATACTTGAGTCAGGTGCTTGCCAATTAGAGTCAATTGATGGCACAAGGTTGCTCGGTTACTTTAACGGGAGTAGGTTGAAGCCCTACTATAAATAAGTCTTCTTGGTATTTGTAATAAGGCGGTATTGCTAGATAAATTAGGTTTCCCTTTATGCATTTCTTTAATGTATTTCTTTCATCGTCACTATGCTTTGTTAATTTAGTTCTTGGTTGTGTAATAAGTGTGCTTGCGCGCATCTAATCTAACTACAATATGAAGCATGTTGATGTGCGAGAGGACTACACATCCTTTTCATGTGGGGTGGATTTCGGTGACTCTCGGTGTATATGCTGCGAAGATTTTATGCCACGAGTGTTGAGAAAGAAGGTTACTAAGGGTAACTAACAAAAGATTGCTTCTCAAGATAAGAAAGGATGAAGATGGATGATGGAACGTATAACACGAGGTAAGCGGTGGCCATGGTAACTACCAGAAGATGATGCATTGACGAGGTACTCGGGTCTTTAGGGTGCACGAGGAAGAGAATTCTGTAACAAAGGGTAAAAAGGTGCACTAGAAGGTTATAGCGTTTGGCGCAAAGGTATACCACGCAGAAATGATAAAAATAGGTCATAAATGAGGAGCACTTGGTAGGTGGAGGAGTAATTAATGCAAAGCAAAAAGTAGAAATCTATATAAGGATGGGATGTGATTTCATTTTTACCCTTGCGACTATGAGAATTTGACAAAGAGCCTACATGCAAAGAGCATAAGCTAACCGATTCAAGGCACGAAGCAAGCAAACCAGGCACGGAAGACAGATCTATTTATTGGAAGGGCTTGAATCCCCTAGAAAAAGGGTTTGAACGAAGCAAAGTAATGTAAACAGAGCTAGGGTGCACAATTTCGTGATTCATAGCACTGTATAAGGAGAGGTTAGAGGAGCTTGGAAAGCTCATTGCTCAAAATATGGATGTATTGGAGGGGGTACAAACTTCTATGTCAAGCGTAATGCTTGTGATACAAAATGAGCACGAAAAACTCACTATAGAAGAGTTGCGGTCCATCATTGCAGATGTGCCTGAGGTGGCAGGAGCGGCATTAACGGAGTGGGAGAACCTGGAAGCAGATATCAAAGTAGAATATCCAGAGTTGCTGCTTCAGGATGAAATAGAGGGGCCTGAGGCTTGAACAATTTTTTTAGTTGTGTATACATGATTCAGAATTCTTTATTCAACCATTCTTTATTTTATCCATTCTTTGTTTAAATCACCATTGTCGGGGTGACAATGAGATTAGTATGGGGTAATGTTGGTCAGAGAAAACACTTAGTTGAATTTACACACAGAGTTCGCATGGAAGAACAACACAGGAGCAAAGGCGCGAAGGTATAGGAAGGCGTCACACGCAGAGGTGTAGAGTCAGACTTTCAGGACTTAGCCAATTTTTTAGATTAGGTCTATTCTTAGATATTAGCGTACATAGCCCACAAAGCAATACCGAGACTTGTGCACCACTCTTCGTGGAGATTTTGAAGGACATGTCAACTCACTCTTGCATGGGAAAAGCTAAGAATAGATCCACCACTATAGTTAACTATCAGTGATCTATAGATAGCATACTTACATGTATGCCTATAGTTGTAAAAGGTGTGTGGTTGTTATTAGCATGTGACCTATTTCGGTAGAGTTAAGTGGTGAAGGGCTAGTTCCCCACCCTATATATATGTAATGAATTACTTAGTAAGGACAGATATATACAGAGACATATGCTTTGAAGGATTAGAGATACATGAGTACATGAGACTAGATAATCAGAATGTGAGATCCATGCACGCATGTCCGGTATTGTATGAAGATTTTGTACTATTGGTGTGATGAATATATAATGAATATTGGTGAACAATAGTGTCAATATGTTTTGTCAATGTATATTATTATCATGATGATTTACATTTAAGCGCTTATAGATCTAGTTCAGTACAATGATGAATAGATGGATTAGTTACTAGAAATATATGTTTACTGCTTTATCATGCTACCATTCTGCTACAACAACTCTTAAGAGGTACCCGGTACCTTTGCGCGCTTCGGGTGAGCGCTCAACCTAGGCTGAGTGATGTGCTAGCGCGTCTAGGTGTTAACTAAGAACTCTAGGTCTGTATCATTCCTATTGCAATCTTGTATCAAAATCTCTTTGAATCACACATATCTCAATCCTTGTGATAGTTTAGTGGCATCTGTAATTTCATTTTTCAGAAGAGCTTTCATCTGGGAATGAAATAAATGATTTAAAATCACTATTCTTTCATCTGTTGACAGAGATTGTTTATAAGCCTCTGGGTGTACCTCAGGCGTGAGTGATCTTAGATTTTGATTTTTTATTGGGTCTTCTAACTTGAGCCTTCTTGCTAGAATCTCAAAGATTGTGTGAAAAAGTGCATGTCTGGGCATCCATTGACGCACACCTTCTAGTTGAAGGAATGTTTTAACTATTTTAAAGATTTTTGTTATTGAGTTCTCCATTTGTTGTGAAATTTCTCAAGGATCTGGAAAAGTCCAATCTATCTTGTTGATCTCCCACCAAAACATTATACAAATAACCAATCCTACCCCGAACTACCCCTGTTTTGCTTTTTGTATCCACAAAAGAACAAAATCCATTTGTTAAAGTATGTAGAACATATCAGGATTCCAAATGTCTTCAGTAACCTTAGCCTTGTGTTGAAAATATCCCCATAATCTGGAAGTGACAACTTGTGAGAGTCAGATTTGGTGTGTTGATCATATTTTCCTCAAGGTCTTCTCTATAAAATTTGTGCACAAGAAGGATTTACTAGCATCCTTCAATAATCGAGGTTACAAAATAGGTTCTCTTACCTTGGTTGAAAGGCACAACCTAAAATAGTTAGGATAAGATCACATCCTTTTAAGGTGTTATCCATCTCTCCACAAATCCGAGTAACAAAGGGTCAGTTAGATTTCATCCCCGGCTACAAAACGATACACATTTATGATCTATCTGCCTCTAAGCTCCCTGTTGAATTTGTGTTGTTGCTCGGCTTGAAAAGGAGAACGAATTTGGATACCAACACCTTCCTTAGAAACAATGTGTCCCAATAGTTTACTCCTAGGGACTACAAAGTTACATTTCTTAGGATTAAGGGACACCCCAAATTCCCTGCATCTCTCAAATACCTTCTCAAGATGACTAATGTGATCCTTACTATGCTTTGAGAAAATGGTAATGTCATCAAGATAGACAAGAATGAATTCATTGATATAACCCTTGAAGGAAATGTCCATCACCCTTTGGAATATGGCACTGCGTTTGATAAGCCAAAGGGCATTTTTTGGTATGCATATGTTCCCCATTTGGTGGTGAATGTAGTCTTATATTGATCCTCTTCCTTAACCTTGATTTTATTAAAACCTGAGTATCCATCAAGCATAGAAAACCTTTCAGCTCCCGTTACTATTTGTAGAATATGTTCCATGGAAGGTAGAGGATAATGATCCTTTAGAGAGGCTTTTTCAAGTCCCTGAAATCAACACAAAGTTTGATTTATCTATTTTCTTCCTCACTAGAACCATATTTTCCACCCAAGTAGAGTACTTGATAGGAAAAATTATCTTGGCCTCAATGAGTTTGGATAATTCTTTCCTCATGAGGGGCTCTATCTTAGGATCAATTGGCATTTGCTTTTGCCTAATTGGCTTGGCATTAGGATCAAGATAAATTGAATGCTAGACAATGTCTGAATTAAAACCCTTTAGATCTTCATAGTCCCAAGAAAATATATCACTGAATCTTTGGCACAAAGAAATAAAATTATTTTTTTCATCCGCATCGCATACCTTCCCAAGAAGAAGTTCTTTTCCTTGTGTAATTGTAACTAGTTAACAGTCTTCTTACTTTGCTGCTATATTCTTCTCGTCACCTCTGAATTCATCATCCATGCTGAAAATATGTTCTAAGGTGACCAATCCTTTTGGCAATTTGTTTGTTTTCAGTTGAATAATTTGGTCACCATAAATGTCTTACAAATCAGATTGCATTCTTGAGGAGAACTCAACTTTATTTTGGATAAATTGCACAATTTGTTCATCGTTGTCAAACACTTCCCAGCTAGTCTCATTTTCTAGGATGGATGGTCTGACCACTACCTTGATATGTTGCACATTGCCTTTAACAAGATATTCAGTAGGAGAGAATTGAGAACCAAGAGTTTTTATCTGATATGCTTCCTTGTTCAATTTCCTAGGCACACTTACAAATCAGAGAAAAAAACCTCTTTAGAAGATCCCAAACTTTGTGTTTGTAATCCTTTAACTTGTTCTTCATGGCACACTTCCCTCTGACTTGGTGAATGACCAGTTTAGTGTCTCCAAAGATCTACAATTCTTTGATCTTCCTCTTTTCAGCAATTAAAAGACCATGCACCAATGCCTCATACTCTACTACGTTGTTAGAGCATGCAAACTGTAATCTATGAGCAAAGAAGAGCTTCTCATTCATTGGAGAAATCAGCAGACAAAGACCCATCCTGGCTCCATTTCTACTTCTAGAACCATCAAATAACATCTTCCAAAGTACAGAAGCATCTTCTTTTTTGCTTGAATGGTGTAGGTATAATAGATCCTTCTTAGAGAATGCAATAAGTACCAAGACCAGTCTCAAAGGCTTTAAGCTCTTTGACATAAGGATCAAATTTATGATCTCTCTCAGCCCATTCATCTAGCAATAGATTAGGCATGGGAGGAGGAATATGTTGCTCTTTTAAAAATGAATCATTTTTCATGTTCTTCTTGTATTAGGCAATTTGATTGGATAGATGGAGGATCATATGACTCAATGTGGTAGGAAAAGATGGGCTCATCTTGTATTGTAAACCTTGTACCATATATAGTTCTCAAAAGCATGTGATTCCAATCTAAAGACAAATAACCACCTACCTTGGTAGTGAAATCTCTAGATAAATAGATGGCAAACATGGGAGGCAAGTCAATTACTGATATGTCATGGGTTATAGTGAGACTTGGGCAGGCATGAAGGGTTAACTCAAGATATTTAATTACTCTCAATACACCAACTAGTTGACCCATCAAGTTGCAAAACTCCCTTAGACATAGGACTATATTTGAGACCCAAGATATCAAAAAATTTCTTAGGCATAACAGAGGTACTAACTCTGGAATCAATCATACAATTATGCACCAAATGCTTACCCACAATTAATGGCATCTAAAAAGGTGGGGTCTTAACAATTTTACTTACTTGTTCTTTCTCTGTTTGACACATATTCATAGTAGCATGAGTCTTCTCCACCACTGGATCAACTTGGGGAAGGCATTGGAGGGCTTCACATAGGAGATATATTTGTGATGGAATAACCAATGCATCCCACATTGTCACATTAACATTGTTCTTCTTCATTTTCTCAACAATATTAAATGGAAGACCCATGGATTTATACATCTTTGGCACACTATTCTCCCTTTTCTACCGCTGCAATGTTGGAGTAGTTAGCTTTGGTTCGGGAGCAGCCTCCTTGTCTCAAATGCAGACTTATCAAGAACTCGAAGCAAGTTTTTTTGCTAGCATTAACCTCTTTCTCCTTATTAGCGAGAATTTCCTTAACCAAAGGAAGATAAAGGTTGTGATTCCAAAGCATCCTTTTCTTATGTCTTGTATTATCAGCAATGTTGGTCCGAGGTCTGCTAGAGCTACCCACTACTTGATTTACCGCACAGAAATCATCAACTTCTAAGAACATGAGATTGACGTCAATATTGACCTCTTGGACTGCTTCTTCATTAGAGTTGGGTGCTTCTAGAAGTGGCTCTTATTGACTAAAAGAACCTTGAACCATGTAGGCTTGAAAATGCATTGTCCTTTCACAATTAAATGTGTTATGTGGCAAATTGTATGGAAAACACCATTCAGCTTTCTTGAACCATATTATTTTATACTGGAACCAATGTTTGGCTTGAACTAGGAGCAGGAAGTGCTTGTGGAGGAGGAATTGTTTCAATGGAAGAGGGGCGTGTTGGCCCTGCCATCTATTAGTTTTTTGATTTTGTGCATATCTTTTATTAGATTGTTGATTTCTATATGGTTGATATCTCGATTTGAAGATTGCCCCTGATTTTGATAATTTCTATAGGATTGGGCTTGCTTTTTTCCAGGATATGACTTTGTTGGTCAAATTTATGATTAAAGCTTTCATATCCTCATCTTCCTTTTACTTGCGTAGGAGAATGAGATGTGGAGGCAAAGCATGTTGTGAATTTTTCTCAGGGATAGGAGCAATAGAAGGTTGAGTAGCTTGAGGAAATTCAGGATATAAGGGCATGGGTGGCCTAGGGGCTAATTTCCTAGCTTGTATTAAACAATTCTCAGCTATAATGTCTAATGCATAAGCTCCTAGAAAAGTTATACCTCCCATAGATTGCACCATAACAACAATATCATAGTTAAGAGCTTTTAGAAAGTAAATAAATGCACCTTTAGCAGTTGGTCTTACAAGAACTAGAATTTTGTCCCATGTTCTCTAAAACCTAAATTTGAAGTCTTCCATGAGTTCATTTGGAGCCCTCTTTATGGTGGTCAATTGCTCTAACAATGACAAGTCATTCGCCTCTCTCTAAACCGATTGACGCACAGGCTATGCATAGTGCATTCCAATTTTGAATTGATCTTGTTGTTAAACTCAACCACTATAAATCCTTCCCTTTGAATGAGGAAGCTAGAAGTTTCACAGCTACATCCATGTCAACAATTTCATGGATAACACAAACATTTGCAATGTCTTGGATATGATTAGTTGGAGTAGTGTGATTTTCTCTCATAAAGAATGGAATATTCTTCAAAGTTGTTATTGGAATGGGATTCTAAGCATTGAGAGCAATGGACACTGCCCAGTGAAATTTACAAATCTCAAGTTCGACCTTATGTAGCCATTATGATGGGTCTAAGAACTCTAGTGGATTGCAAGAAGGGCCTACCAGGTGGAGGTGTTAAAAGAGTTATATTTGGTGGAGATGGTGATCTCTGAACGGTTTTTCCTCTCTCTTCCTCTACCTAGTGATAGTTGTAGGTACTCAAAACTCCTTCTTGTGTCCTAAACCTTTTTTAGATCCTTCTCATGAATACGGAACATTTGGACTATTTAAACCAATAGATTTACTGCTTGAATTCACCATAGGTGTTGTTACAGAGCCTCCAAAGGCTATAATTTTACCAAGATACACATCCAAACTTGGTAAAATAGGAAACATTGATTTATGAACATCCCATCGGGCATGCAAAAACTATTGGAGCTTAAAATTGTACCCGTCCTAAATCATAAGAATCTAGGGCTTTGAGGCAACATGGGACTATCTCCAAGTTGTGGGACTTGAACTAAGACAGACCTCTAGAGAAGGTTGGTTCCTTAGCTTATTCCTACTGCTAAACTACTCCTAATGTTAGAAATGAAACTATCTAATCCTAAACTAACTTTCCAAGGGACCAAGGTTAGAAGGAGCTACATAAACTGAAATCCTACACTACATGAGGTGATAACACCAAAAATAAGGGGAAATATACTTTTGAAAGAGAGAAAATGGGGATAGAACAATGATGGAGAGGGCAGAGATGATAACCATAGTCCAAAACAACATCTAAATTCCCATTTTCAGACAATGCACAATAGAAATGACCTTATAAGATGAAGAAACACACATAGCATACTTTCAAGTAAATGAAGAGGTAAAGAGATACAATAGATCACTAGATCATGTAGAAAATAACCACAAAACCAATAATTTAATTACTCCAAGATGACGACTTGAGATCATTACAATGAAGGAAGGAGGTGTGAACTCATTTGCAAAATCATAATCCAAGGCATACAACTCTAGAACACTTGTGCAACACTTACAATGATGCCCTTGTATTCCCAAAGTATCCAACATTACAAATGATCCTTCCATTACAATATATAGAGAAGATGAGAAAGAAAGAACAGGAAGAAAAAGAAAGAAACTTTAATTCCTCCATTCACCCACCAAAAAGATGCAATAAATGCCTGAAAAACATCATGGGAAACCTTACAAACCCACTCACCCATTGTACATTACTTCAGGAAGAATAAATAGGAACCTTACTTGATTAAATTTGATTCCAGCTACCTGGAAATGTGCATTTTAATAGTGGATATATTTCTAATTTTTTCATTCACCTACTCCCACCAAACCTATGATTTCTTGATTTCATGATGAAGTGCTATGAGAGATGAATCCAATTAGTATATTTTTGTCATATTTGGTGAAGTGTGGAATAATTTATCATCATGTGGGTCGATGGTTTCCTTTCTCGCTATTTTTTTAGTTTTTCGTGTTTGGGACACTTAATCATGTCACAGTCCACATTTTATAGTCAATTTTCATTTTACCCTTTTTCTATGCATTTCGGATATAAAGGGGGTTTCAAGCTCATGAGGAACATATGGAAGTGGTCCACTTTTTCTTGTTTTCCTACATTCTCGTGCATCCTTCTCTCCTTCCTCATTTATTTTGTTTTTGGTATCCATAGTGTGCGAGGAACTTGGGAGACCAGGACACGGACCTCGTGTTCTTTGCAGCCCGTATTACCCAAAATCTCCGCACTTAACTCATTCGACCCTCTTCCTTTAGATCGCAGCCATCCAACCTCCGTGGGGAACTCGCGCCCCCGCAGTAATCATTCTTCCTCGACCCTTAGCACCTACATCACCACATCGATCCGTAATACACACGAACCCCTGGACTTCTTTAGTTTTCAAGTATTTCGGAAAACCATAGAA
Organism: Taxus wallichiana var. yunnanensis; assembly: GCA_018340775.1. Classification (NCBI taxonomy): domain Eukaryota; kingdom Viridiplantae; phylum Streptophyta; class Pinopsida; order Cupressales; family Taxaceae; genus Taxus; species Taxus wallichiana. The sequence goes on along the minus strand of CM031241.1, from coordinate 30,079,689 downwards.
CTCATGGCCCATACAACTTGTACCACCTAGGTCTATTTTATCCGACTTTTTGCAATACAAAGGACTTGTTCCCATTTCTTCACAAATTGGTGTTTCGAGCTTTTGGGAACCAATGGCCCGATGGAACTTGTTCCAATTGTTCCCCTGGACCCGATTTATCCGCACTACACTAAAATTTAGCCCTTTTCTCAATTTCTTCCCAATTTTTCCTAACCTTTTGGATTTTTCTTGAACCGAGGAGTTTGGAGAAATAACAAGGAAGTGCCCCAAAGCCAAAATTTCCATTTTACCCGATTTCAATCAATATTTGGCTAAGTATGAAGCACGGAAGAATAATGGAATTGCATCAAATGATCACAAGTGCCCAAGAACATGAAAGCTACTTGTTTTCTAGATTCATCACTAAAGCTCCATCAAATTGTCCAAGTCCAAATATCCCAAGTTGTTCAATTTTTGTAAGGGATGAAAAAATGAACAACATCTCCCTTTTTCAAGACCCGTGGATTGACCATGTTCAATAGCATTATGAAATCTTAACAACTTGTCTCGAAAAGTTGTCTTGGTTTGATCAATATTTTAGTCACGGGATCAACTTTACCACCTCATTTATCTAATGGAACCAATTGATCCAGTTGAATGGTAAACCAGTAGGTGTGATCCCTAGTTTCAAATGTAAATGCATATTTAAAAAGGGCTTATAAGTGTTTCGGTACTCTATGAGATTTATCAAGTTTCAATCGGAAATGGTGGCATCAATTTAAGGTTGGATACAACCTCATCTACAAAGAAAAATCGACAATGCATCCAACCCCATCATAGAACAAATAGATGGTGACATTGTGTTAAAAAAATATCAGCCACTACATCATAATGCATTTCTATAAAAACATTACATTTGCATCCCGCATGACGCTTCTTGCACCTCAAATTTTAAATCTATCAATTCTTAACAACTAAGCTTAAGAACTTTGTGCATTGAACCCATTCAAATCTTTAGATTCAATCAAAAAATAAAATAAAATGATAAAATCATTTAGTAGAAATTATATTTAAGTAGCCATGTACTAATAATGAGAGGTCCTAAGAATTCACGACTTTTAATTATACTTTTATATTGTAGTGTCCCCTCAAACTGACAAATTCAAAATATATAAATAAAAATATTCATTTAATAAACTATTAAACATATTTTTAGTGAAAATGTGTTCCCACATGCTTCCGCGGCACACGAGTCAATACTCACATGTCTGGATGTAATTTTACTCGTCCTTAAACCAATTTACAATTTAGGAGCCTCTATTATAGAAGTCATAACTATATGTGCTCGTTCTCATCCCTATTTATCGACTGTAACTAAAGCTATAAGGGGTCAAGGGAAGCAAAGAATATATATATATATATATATATATGCTCTCTCTACCTAGATACAGATTTATCTCGATTGAGTGTCATATATACATATTAGATTGTTCTCACCAATATATAGATTGTGCTCAATCCAACTATATAAAGTCTTATAGAACCTATCTAGTATGGAGGTTTCTCTTTATAGATCCAACTCCTCTCTATATAACCGTAGTCACCCCCATCCCTATTTATCCTATCTTGCTTGCAAAAACACTAGATAGATAGATAATTGGTACCATTAATGTTATAGATTGATAATTGAGACCCCCTCTCTCCCAATCCTCGTATGGATATAGGTTAAAATATGACCCAACTATAAAGAGGGGGCATATCTAGACTCCAATATTCTGTATGAGTTTGGGGGTCTAGTGATTAAGATTTATTATCATTTTTTAGCAAATGGCACAAATTTGTGTCACATTTGAGCTAAAACCCCTCTAACTTCAAAAAACATAAAGTGAGATGCCAAAAGGCAATCCCACTTTATTTCATTTCTCTTGACAATGACGAGAGGAAATAAGAAAGTGAAAATGGAGAGGAGAGGAGAACCTAGTGGAAGAAAAAAATGGATAGCTAGAAGAAAGAGGACATAGTAAAAAAAATAGAAAGGAAGAGAAAGGAACAAAGACAACACAGAGGATAATATAGAAAAAAATGGGGCATCGACAAAAATATGGAGCAAAACTAAAACCGACAAGGCAGAAATCCCTCCATTGGAAGAAGAAGAAGAGTATGTGACAAATCCCATATTACATATGTGTAAATTTGTAAACTATCCTCTATAATGTAAAATCTAGTGTAAACTATAATGTGACAAATCCCGAGATAATGTAAACCCTAGTGTAAATTGTGTAAAGTATAAAGAATATTGTGTAAACCCTAATGTATATTGTGTAAACCTTGGGAAAATTTTGTAAACCCTAGGGGAAAATGTGTAAACCCTAAGGTAAATTGAGTAAATTCTAGGGTAAATTATGTAAACCCTAAGCCATAATATAATATTTGATCAACACTAAATACAAATCCAAAGGGGAAACTCTTGCTATTGATGTTTGTTTTTTATCGAGAAAGTGTAGAGAATTCCTAATCGATATAATCACAAAAAAATAGATAGCTTTCATACTACTCACAAAATTTTGGTCTTCATTTATCTTAATTTACTTCCACATAGTTTACTATCACATTTTCCTCTAGGATTCTTATCTTCGTATTTGAACAATATTGTAGTGCATATTTCATTCAAGTGTGTCACACCACTCTTCCTCCTGAAATGTTTCACATTCATTTCTTCAACTTTTCCCCATGCACAACATCTCATGGATTTATCTGAATCCCAAAACTATCTTGTGAGGTGGCATCTCTACTTCATGGTATTTCCTTGAGGGTTGCTCTCCATGCAAGACATCATTATGACCGATGAAATGATTTTTATTCTCGACAGGTAGTGACACCACCATTGTGTTCAACCTATGAGATGGTCTCTATTCTTTGGGTAGAACACAACATATTCTTTATTTTCTCTCTCTAATTTTCCACTTTTATTTTTTATCAATAATTCATTCATGTCTAGCTACATAAGATGAGGTATTTTTTTGTCAATATTGGCTTGACATCTACACTTCTACAACAACCAGAGCAATTGTTTTTCTTGGTTGTGTGTGGGAGTTAATGTCCCATATGCTTCGATGTATCGACGTGTTTTTTATTACTAAATTTTAAAGTTATTGAATGTGGTTTCACCTTGCGTAATAAGTGTAAAAATTATTCATGTTATACCATGTTTCCCATTTTGAAGTACTTTCTATTTTCATTGTGTTTACATTTTTTCTTGCATTAATTCAATGTTTGTTATTAAACCATATAATTTTTGTTTTGATATTAGAGAGGACACAACCTATTCAAAAATAAATTTGATGTCTTTACCTATGCAGCTCTAGAGATCAACGTAAAAAAACAATATGATATGGATGAGGATTTAGACAAAACTCGCGTGCCACCTCAATGTTCATTGACCTCTACGCGCCCACCACAAAGGTATAAGTTTATAGTATATTTTGTAATTTAATAATATTTTTCATATTTAAAATTATAATTATACATCTTCATAATGAAAGGTATACTACTTATAAATACCTATAAGAGTCATCTAAGGAAGACTGCCACATTTGTATGAGTGGACATCCCTCAACCTCTAGGGACTCAACACAAAGGTATATATTTATAATTGATTTTTAATTACAAAATTATTTAATTTCATTGAACAATTATAATACCACTTATGTATCACAAGTCTACTTCCCATATAGATCGATGGGAGGATGACGATGGTGGAATGAGTACACATCCTTCATCGCTCTTAAGGTGTCCCATACATGAAAGTATAAATTTATAATTTATTTATTAATAATTATTTTTCTTAATTGAACAATTATAATACGACTTGATTATGACAGGTCTACATCCCATATCAACCGACATGAGGATGAGGGCAAAGTCATAGAATGAGGGAGTCATCTGCATGGAGGTATAAAGTCTTCATTTATTATTTAAAGTGATTTTAATTAATTATTTAACAATGAATCGATTTTTTATAGATCCTCATCAAATAGGGTCATCTCATCCTATTAGCAATTAAAAATTAAAAGAGAAACAAGTGAGAAAGCGCCCCAAAAATGATAAATGATGTACTCCCAAATGGATTAAGGGGGATGACAATGCACTCTCACCCTCCAATAACAAACATTGATAGACCCTCTCATCTTGTTCATAGTAATTATAAACATAAACATCGGGTGCAAGGGGACCTCAAAATGGACCTTTATGTAAATGATGATATGAAAATATTAATGGATATTCAAGGCAAGTAAGTATTTTAATATATTTTATTTGAGCTAGAATAATTTATCATTGTATTAGTTTAAGTTTTTCAATTTATTTTATATGTCATTTTTAGTGATTTCTATTTTTTTGGTTCCAAGTATTTAAAAATATAGTTGACCAAACATGAAAATTGATTCATTCATATTGTCATCTAGAGTGGCTACAAATCCCACTTGAGAGATGAAGAACACTAGTTGATGTAACTTTTTCCGTGTTAGAGAGGACCCACTATGACCCAAATGTAATTGGAAAATTTGCATCAAAAGGGTTTAGAAGAATAAAGAGGAAATTGAGGGTGGTTTCTATTATTCAAATTTTCATGGCAAGGAGAAACTTGCTTTAAAGCCAAATCTTCACCGAAAGAAAGAGGACTTAACCAAATTATAAAGGGAACCAAAAGGCTCATGCAGATGTTGAAAAGTATCAAGCAGGCGCATTTTCAAAGTTAAAGAAGGGAGTAAAGCCTCAAGCTCTGCAGAGCCTCCACGTGGAGTCAACGGGTGGGCCCCACCCGAGAGTCATAAAAGAAATGGAAGGAAGTCCGCAGACGATGCCAAGTGTCTCGCTTAGCGCATCCCTAAGATTCATAAAGGAAAGCAGAGTCGGAAAATGTGTGAATCTACCACGTGGATCTTACGGTGAGCGGACTCCAATTTCAAAGCGAACTTGAAAGGAAAAGCCATCCGCCACTTATGTATGATTTTAAAAGATCGGCGAAGGGTCATCTAGCTTGTCATTTCAAGTAAAGCATTAATACGCAGACCACATATGGAGAGAATGTCAACCTCCCGAAACTTAAGGAATTTATCTCGCATTCAAAAGAAGGGTCATTTCATTACAATGGCAAAAGGCATGCTGACCGAGCTCTGTGGAATAGAAACCAATGCGCAAAAGATCAAAATCTGATTATGTAATAAATAGCTAAATGGTGTTTTTCTCAAAAGATGAGTCCATCTCAAAGGAGTCAGTTGGAATAATCAAGACACATTAAATGAGTATTGCTCTCACTCCTTGAAAAGGGCAAAAGTGTGAGAAATATTGAAGAGAATTTGTTTCAATCACTTCGTGTCATTTATCATAATTCAAGGGTGGTTGGAATGGAGTTCGAGAATTGTCTCTCACCTCTCCCTCCTCCTATATATTGTAATCAAAATCTGATATAAAAAAGGAGGAGGAACTTTTAGATGATCTCGGTTAGAATAGCTCATAGTTTCAAGAGTCTTAATCTTTTCCTCTCTATCACCGAGTTTCTCTTTTGTTAGGAAAAAGGGATCTTGAAATTTTAGCCTTCTACTTGGGCTTTAGAACGGAAATTTTGCCTCTCTTCGTATGTAATATTTTGCACAACAATTGGAGTAGTATATATGATTTGTGGTGTTTCTTGGTTCATCATTCACATAGCTTTAGTATCTCTTATTACCTTTATTTTCATATAGAAACTATGCACCTTGGTTGTTGTTGCATCTTTAGCGCTGTGCTTGAGTAGTTTATGACGGTTGTGGTCTCGGTTGGCTCCCTGATACATTCATTATGGCGTATCACCTTAGTTTGTTGTATGTTTACTTTCTATTCTTTTGACCCCTATCTCCCCCCCCAGAGAAGAGCCACTTCTTTAAAATATGGAGGTCTCCTTAGGGTGCACGTCCCACTAACCTAAGGATTCCCATGACTCTGGCTGTAATTATCACAAGAAATGACCGTCATCAGTTTTCTGGCACGCCCAAAGGAGAAAACTTAGAGTGATACTTTATTATGGCATCAACTTGGTCGATTCTCAAAAAAATTCAAACTTCCATGAGGATAACTACGTAATGCACTCACCACTCCACGTGGTCCGACCAAATCATTACAAAGGCTCACAAACCTCCCTCTCATCCATTTTCATTCATCTTCCTTTCCACGCCTCCCATTTCTCTTCATCCAATGAAGTCGTGTAATCATGACTCCATTACCACCAAGGGATCCTCCCCTTGTTCATCTCCAAACCACAATTTCTGCACTACCACCATCTTCGAGCGAAGCTATACCTCACACACCAGAAAACAAAGGCTCCAAATCCAAAAGAAGAGGAGCACATGGTGAAAATTGATATGCACCCATAAGGTTCGTATCACTTTTTGAGTGAAAGAAGGGTCACGTAGGTTGCCTCTATTTTTCCTCCCCACAAAACGGTCCCCCAAAAGGTTTTTTTCAACAAATTTCATATTGCAAGATGAAATCATGTTTGATACAACCTTTGTAAACACAAGGGCCATCACGGAATAAAAGGAAGCCTTGGAAAAGTAGGAGGATGATGAGCTAGACTGCTTATCGATTTGGGGGAATATCTCACCGAAGAGGAACTGTTGAAATTACATATTCTCTCACTTCATTAGTCTCACAACAAAGGCCACCTATTTCTCATGACCTTTACACTGGACTGGTCCAGAGGCTCTAGAAAAATAAATCATTGAAATTTTTTTGTTTTCTATCCAAGAGCTCGAACTCACCAAATGGTAAGCCTGCTAAAAAGGAGAGCGGAAAGAAGATGAACAAGATGAAACCCTTCAAAGAGATCCACAAGACAATCTCGGTCAAAAGATACAAGCGGAGTAACATACGGAAGCAAAAGGTAGGACCAAGCCCCACCTTAGGTTGTATCTCATCGAGAAAGATGTCAGCACCAATCATGTTCATTTCAGAACATGAGGATGATCTTCAAGACCCCAAGGGTCAATTGCAACACCTCCAACAGAAGATGAACTAAAGAAGGTCTTCATATTGTTCATTGATACCACGGGTAGAAGAGTGAAGGTTGGCTGTTCACTCTCATTACAGGCTATGTCCATAGCCAAATTATTCACATGGCCACATTTTGTAAGAAAAGGAAGCTACTTTTCCTTGCTCGTATCGGGGGTTTGTTTATCTTGCAAAAAAACCAATTAGACTAGGAGTAGGAGTATATTTGCTTTCAAAGCATGATAAGTGCTCAGCACATGCTTTGCATGTCCCATTGAGACATGTATGTTTTATATTTTGTATAGGGTGTGCTTTCAGTATTGATCTTTTCGAGGTGCCAAATCTTATGGAGACTCTGGCTCACCAAGAAATCCATCGTCACCAAGACATTGCAGTTTTTATTTCAAAACCAAATGCAGAGTAACTAAAATCAGCCAAGGGATTTCTTGGGTCATCTTCTCAATTTTATACTCTCACAAAAATAAATTTATAGGATTTCATTTTGAGGAGAAGGGAGAGCGCGAGTATCAAAAGAGAGTCACCAAAAGAGGCCACGGACTCATATTCATGGAGGCTTCAAAGCACATGTTTATAACAAAAGGTCGTGGGTTCTTTTCATTTAGTAGGATAAATGGTCCCAGTGAGTCACCAGACTATTATTCAAATTTTCACGGCAAGGAGAAACTCGCTTTAAAGGCAAATCTTCACCGAAAGAAAGAGGAATTAACCAAATTATATAGGGAACCAAAAGGCTCGCTAAAGTCGACAAGTGTCAAACAAAGTGCGTTTTCGGAGTCAAAGAAGGGAGTAAAGCCTCAAGCTCCCGTAGAACCTCCACATGGAGTCAACGGGTGGGCCCCGCTTGAAAGTCACAAAAGAAAGGGAAGCAAGTCCGTGGACGATGCCAAGTGTCCACCAAAGACATCCCCGAGATTCATAAAGGAAGGCAAAGTCGAGAAAATGTGTGAATCTACCACGTGGATCTTACACGGTGAGTGGACTCCAATTTCAAAGTAGATCCTAAAAGGACAAGCGATTCACCACTTATGAATGATTTTAAAATATATCGAAGGGTCATCTAGCTTGTCATTTTAAGTAGAGCATTAATACACAACCACGTATGGAGAGAATGTCGACCTCCGAAACTTAAGGAATTTATCTCGCATTCAAAAGAAAGGTCATTTCATTATAGTGGCAAAAGGCACACCGATTGAGCTTGGGAATAGAAACCAACGCGCAAAAGATCAAAATTTGATTATGTAATAAATAGCCAAAAGGGGTTTTTCTCAAAAGACGAGTCCATCTCAAGGGATTCGGTTGCAAAATAATCAAGACACATTAAATGAGTATGGATCTCACTCCTTGAAAAGGGAAAAAAGCATGGGAAAGATTGAAGAGAATCCATTTCGGTCACTTCGTTTCATTTATCATAATTCAAGGGTGGTTAGAATGAGAGTTCGAGAATTGTCTCTCACCTCTCCCTCCTCCTATATATTGTAATCAAAATATGATATAAAAAAGGAGGAAATTTTAGAGGATCTTGGTTAGAATAGCTCATAATTTCAAGAGTCTTAATCTTTTCCTCTCTCACATCGAGTTTCTCTTTTGTTAGGAAAAAGGGATCTTGAAACTCCGGTCTTCTCGCTTGGGCTTTATAACGGCAATTTTCCTCTCTTCTCGTATGTAATCACATGTGCACAACTATTGGAGTAATATATATGATTTGTGGTGTTTCCGGTTCATCATTCACATAGCTTTATTATCTTTGATTGCCTTTATTTTCATATAGATTCTCGTACACCTTGGTTGTTGTTGCATCTTCGGCGTTGTGCTTAAGTAGTTTATGATGGTTGTGGTCTCGGTTAGCTCCCGATACATTCATTCGGTGCATCGCCTTAGTTTGTTGTATGTTTACTTTTTGTTCTTCGACCCCTATCTCCCCACGCAGAGAAGAGTGAAACTTCTTTAAAATCTGGAGGTCTCCTTAGGGCACACGTCCCACTAACCTAAGGATTCCCATGACTCTTACGACATTATCTGCAAGAAATGACCGTCAAAAGTTATGTTGTGTAAATTATTATTTTTATAAAATAATATATAGTTTTAAAATATTTTTATATTTAAAATTTGTGTGTTCACTTCAAGGAAACATAGATAACAAAAGGAGACCTCTTCGATCTCTCGAAATAGAGAGATGGTATGTTTGGTTTATGTGACAAGTGGCTAACAGAGAACACTAATAGGGTTACAAGTTAGTTAATGAAATAAATGATATATGTTGACATTTGAACTGTAAAGAGGACTATTTAAAGCTTTGCACTGTGGTTGATAAACATGTTTTCTTTAATTTGATATTTTATGTTGTCTACTTTCCATTCACGTCTTATAAAAGACAAATATGGTCTATGATCAGAATGCAATGGTAATTGTATAACATGGTGATCGATTAATTTTTTATTAAAAGTAATGCGTATAAGGGGTATGAAGCCAAAGTCTAAAAAGGGTTGTTGGTGATTGTACGCACCCAAAATTACATGTGCTACATTGTTGAAAAAATGGTTACATGAATCCCCAATGATGATTCAAATTCTTTTTAAGAAGGTGTTCGAGCTCCAAATCCCATTCGCAGTGTATATTTTTAGACTAGACATCCTTATTTAGCTTTTCCACAATTTCTTTCAACTTCCCGCTTCATTATGTGCATGTTTTGGCCTTGGTGCTAGAACCGCCACCCCGCACGGGCGACAGTTAAGCTCGAAACCACCGCCTGCCAGGCAGATTCCCGCCTACTTTTCCTAGAATCATCACGTGTGTTTTAACATGAGACGCGCTTCACTTAAATTTCACTTTAGGATGCATCTCGTGAGCCAAATTGTCTAAAAATAGCTTTGATTTCTTAGTTCTCCTTCCTCCTTCTATTCTTAAATGGATTTAATTAGTTGGAACCGCCTCTTCTTGCTTGCCTTGTGCATGAAGTAACCTCCTAGCCTCCATTCCTATATATTCCATGCTTGTATTCAAGCAAAAGGGCCCCGAGAATTTTGTGTATCTTGTAGTATTTTAATGTCATAATCTTGCTAGGAATTGCATAGCCAAGCTCTGATCTCTTGTGTTATCTCTCTTCTACTTGCATTGCATCTAGATTACTTCAAGTTGCCGTTGCTCAGCGCCATCCTCTTGGTGTTTTTCTTTGCATTCCCAATCCCTTGGACTCACATGAACACTCAGAGAAAGAAAGGAAAGAACTGAGGGGACAGATACTGATACAACTAGATTTGCCAAAGATCTTGCTCATTCAAGTTGGAATTATGTGTTTGTTTGCTTTGTTTATCTAATTGTTGATTCTAATTACATATCAAATAGAGTAGTGAAACAATTCATTTCAATTAATTAGATAATCACAAGTAGATCAAATCAATAGGAAGTTTTCTCTTCAAACATTACCACAGAAGTTGTGGGGACAATAGTTCTATCATGGTTATGATTTGTTCTTCACTTCTAAGGTAGGGTTGGAAGGGCTTTGATTGAATTAGAATAGATCTTTTATTTAGATTCACACATCTACACAAATAGTTGGCTACATCCAGCTAATTGTTTGTATTTAATTTGTTTATTAGATTAGATGCATTGTCTGAAAACTAGAAAAGAACAAAAACATTTACTTTCCATATATTAGTTTGTTTTACTTGCTTTGTTATGATATATTGAGAAAATACCAAAAACATAGGTTAGATTTCCCTTGATAGATAGTGTATATACTAAAAGCAAATCAATTCATCTTGCATGACCATCAACGGTCTACAACAAGAAAATACATACATTGTGATCCGTTGGTCCCACAACCCAACGGGTCCATAGTTAATAACTGACATTGACACAATTTTATGTTTAACATTCTTACACATACCGTAACATACGCCGAGAAAATAGACAATTAAATACACTGAACATTGTTGCTAATAAAACCTATGACTTTTGATTTGCTCCTCGTAATAGGGTTTGATTGCATGAATGACCATACAAGGGCCTCAACCTCAACGAGTCTTTGGTTGTGATCCACAGGTCCCACAACCCAATGGGCATGCTAATCAGCTAGATATTGACACTAGTTTACGCACATTGGTATTCATATTTTCACCACTTCCACCCATTATTATTGCACAAATTTCCTTGTTGAACATAAAGCGATCGATCAAAGCTAAGACTTTCGGACTAGACCAAAGAATCTCCCATAGTCCCTGCAGCTCCAATACACCTCTTATCTTACTTTCATGACCCTGACTGGAAACCCATATGAGGTGCCTGAAGGTTACTTTCTGCGTGTTCCACAACCAATCAATAGAATCTCGGTAGAATTAGACATCGATTAGAGTCTCTGAGTAGCCATCATATCAAATCATACCATCACACCTCTTCAAGTTAGGAGAGAATTCTTCACCTTAGATTCACAGATTCCAATATTACGTGTCGAAGACATAAGATTGCCCAATTAGCATGTCCACCACCATCACATTCACTTCCATTTCAACTCTACACCGGTTATCTTGGCATGACCTCGAGAGGTCAGTGCGAAGAAGGTCACATGTTGATTTTCTATCATACAAATTGGTGAACCAATGTGAAGAGCTAGTCTCTAAACATTTCCACTTCCCATTCCACTTTATGTTTTCCCTTTATTCGCGGGTATTTTATACCCCCGAATATGTTAGGATTCGATGAATATGGTCGCCCATTCCGGGTTACGACATATATAGTTACTCCAACATGTGGACAACAACAGTCCCCCTCACTTTCAACATGGGTAGATCATCATACAAACACTCACAATCCTCTCCTTCAAGGAGTCAATGTTGGTTCATCCGTGCAAATTGAGAATCTTGATCAATTTACATTGACATATCCCCATGAGCAGTCAAGTTCTAACAATATGACTCTCACGGGGAAGCAAGTTCATCTCCTAGGTGTTGTTTTGATAACCCATTAGTATGCAATCGGACCAGCTCCCACATCTGGATGAGGAATATTTAGCATGATATGCTAAAAGTGAACAATGCTTCCAAGACATGAACCACGCTTATGATAGGTTGTAAGGACATAGTGAAGTCTCACTTCAAAATAATAATACTACCCTCCCACGAATGAAAACATTTCCAACAAGGGGTGGAAACGTAGTGAGCAATTTATAGCAGGATACCACACTCCCAAAGTGACCTCTAAAACAACAGGCGCCTAAGTAAAACATTGCCTCACCGACAAGAGACATTATATCTACATTAGTGGACAAATTCAAAGAATTAGAGCTTACCCAAAATGCTTAGAATTCATACGCAAGGTAATCAAGACCTTCTCATTATCCGTTGAACTACAAGAAAATACCCACAGTGCAGAATCCTTCAAATTATATGGTAGCCCAAACCCTGGGGATGTATTAACTGGGACGGGTACTTTAAGTATGTCTCCTCATGCCACATATGGATACCTACAACAGGTGTCAGCCTGAAGTGTGTTCTCAAATTCTATACCAGTCAAAAATGCAATGTTCACAGCTTCGCTACCTTGATCTCAGTATCGAGTGGTCAACCCCCTTATATACATATGTACTCTAAGACACCACAAGGAGATATGTACACCTATCCATGTCCTTATGGTTATCCGCAAGGAATGCCATATGCCCCGACAAATGTCTACATCATGCCTTTTCAATAACCAATGCAACTTTTGCCTCCCAACAAGGACCTTCGATGGTTGAAACCTATGCAATGGGAACCTACTCTGAGTACCTAAAGGAGCCTCTAGACTTTTCCATCCGAGATAGTCATGCTCCCAAGACCATTTCCCGATCTTCCAAAGTTTAAAGGGGAGGGTGATCCAAATGCTCATGTCAAATCCTGCAATAGCCATTCGAGATTTTCTCCCATGGGATGTAGTTGTTGCGAAAATATTCCCTAAGATGTTAGAAGGCATCGCTCTCGACTGGTATTATAGAATACCAGAGGCTCGATGTGCTCTTTTAAATAACTCATGTTAGAGTTCATTAAGGCTTTGATATGAATAAGTTATTAAGAATAGGGATCAGAGAATTCCTACATATCAAGCAAGAGCATAATGAATCTGTAGCCCACTTCATTCAGAGGTGGTGATAGGTTCTCTACTCCTCTGCAAGTGCTCAAACATGGATCAAATGGAACTTTTGATTTATTCCTCCACTCTCTCAATAGAGAGACAAAGGAAGAGGTTCAAAAGTTCCCACTCAGGAGCTATGAAGAAGTGCTAGAAGGGCACTCTTCGAATTGACCAAGTGACCATTGATAGTGGCCGTAAGACTTATGGGGCAAATGGGAAGTTAGTCACTCCTAGTCAAATAATCTCGATTACTCCAATAACAAATAAATAATCAAGGACCAAAGATCCTTAATAAGAATCGTGGAGCCACGACCGATGGTGTGACTGACCAGCCCAAAAATCCTAATGTTGTTAATCCTACTAGCTATACAGTGTTATAAATAACAACAACAATAATGGAAACAATAAGAGAAACAATAATTTCTCACCCTTGGTAAACATTGTGGATTTTAATCATCCTCAAAACAACAAAAAACAACAACCTCAGCAACAGAGACAAACACCGACCCCAAGCCCTAGTCAATACCCAGCGGGTATCCCAACCAATTCCAAAACCAAGGGAAAGGGTTCCAAAATTTTAACTATAATAACCAACAACCAAACAATAACCGTAGTTTGGAGGCACAACAAGGAAAATCAAAAACCTCGAGATTATGATCCGATTTATGTGGTTTCCATAGGGTTCATGGGCATGATGCAAGAACATGTCACGATTGCAACAAGTTTTTACAACTCTTTTCAGAGGATCAACGACATTTTTTTGTCGATATCTTCTGGAAAACCCCACCACACCAACGTAAAACACTACACATAGGGCTAGTGTCCCATAGAACACACCGCTGGGATCTTTAATGATCCTCTTCCCACGCGTCGAAGGACGGTAGTATAGACCCCAATGGTTCCAATAAAGGTATTATGATAGGGACTAATGATCGTGAAACCTCAACTTCATCAAACCCACAAGTGGCACCCCTTGGATGGATTACCGCCAACAAACAAAGATTGTGGGCTTGGTAGAGTTAGATGTTGAACCCCAAATTAACACTACAACAAGAACCAAGGATTATTCTTCACATCCAATCCCGATTTATCTGGATATGTCAGGAAATATTCATGATACGCTAAGCAAGCGGTAGGGGCTTATGATCTAATCAAGTGATCTGACCAATACCTTTTCACACATTTCCTTCTTGGATCTACTAAAGAATTCCCCTGCTCACAGAGCGGCTCTTTTAGAGGCACTAGGTTTAGGTCATTTGGTTAATGTCACCCCCCGCCAAAAACACAAGTAAAATATATAGACTTCGACATTTTCCCTCCAAGGCAGCCCGAAAGGGACATTGGATTTGTGTTTGACATAAGTAAGATGCCTACGGATGCTGAAATAGCTCATAGGGTGATCCGGCCTTGTTTTTACAAGTTTGGATCTACAAAAACTATGTGAAACGTGTGATGATTGATGATGGGGCAGCATTTAACATAGTCCCCTTCTTTTCTATAGAATTTAGGGTATGTGGAGATGAATTTCTCCTCGACAAGAAACATTCTAAAGGGCTATGATAGCCTCGAGGCAACGTCGATGGAACCATAGTATTACGGGTAGTCACCCTGGGCCTAAGATGGTACTAACTGAGTTTTATATTATAGATCGAGAAACCAACTATAATATGATCCTTGGTCATCCTTGGATCCACCACATGAAGGAAATCCCTTTCACTCGGTTTCAGGAGGTTAGATTCCTGCATTTGGAGAAGGTCTTTGTGGCTCAAGGTGATCCAAAACCCTTTGACATACATTTGGCTATTTTACTTAGGCCTTGCGCGCTTGTGCCCCTCAAGCCGATATTTTAAAGAAGAGGTCAGGTCTCACTCGAGTTTGAGCTTCCCAAAAATTAGTTAAATAAACCTGCAAGTGTAACACCAGAGGAAAATCTAGTCCCCACGATAGAGTTAGAAGTCATGGGGTTGATTGAGGGCATTCGGAAGTCAAAGATGAAACCATGGTTGTAGAGATAGTGTCACTAGGAACCATAGCAAAAATCGTCAAACTATTGGAGAAGGGATTTTCCTATTCTCCTCCCCTTTGATTCTATGGGTATGGGACATACTTTGGGACTCGGTTCTCTTCCAGCAGATGAGATTTGCATGGTTGAAGTAACCGAGGTAAAGGGGAAAATGTGTAAAGGATGATCCAACGTCCATTTTTCCAAGTAGTTATTGGACTCTCCATTTTGATGGAGCCAAGTGTCGTTTTGGTGTCGGGGCAGGTGTGATCCTTACTTTTCCTGAAGGAAGGATTCTACCTTTTGCCTTCAAATTAAATTTTGAATGTACAAATAATGGTGTTGAATATGAGGCTCTCCTATTAGGTCTCATTGTCGCTAAGAGAATGGGCATCCTCAATATTAGGGTGTTGGGTGATTCACAACTAGTCGCAAATCAAATATCCGAGTATATGAGACTAGAGTTGAGCACCTACAACTCTACAAAAAACAATCGTGTTAGGCCTAACAAAGGGGTTTGACTTTATATCAATCAAAGCAGTTCCATGTGAACAAAACCTTCTCACAGACTCTATAGCAACTTCTACTTCACGCTTCACCCCAAGTAGTGACTAGAAGACACCAACTTCATGGTTTTGATCCACGTTGAACCCTTGATTCATAAAGTGCCAATGACACCAATGTTGACATATGTGGAAGCCGAGGATCAGCCTGACCTTTCAGACCACATCGATGGTGATGAAGCAACTTTAAGATATTTAAACACTTTTACAGAGTTGCATCTTACTTATCCACGAGATAGACCTCTCCTAATCCCACGTTCCTCTTCCTATTTTGGGAATCCCATGATTGAGTCCTCTCCAGGAAAGGATCTTGAGATTTACGAGGTAGAAGAAGAAGGGGATTTGGAGTTGCCTCGCCCCACTAGAATTTGAGGAAGGAAATGCTTCCTAATTAAAGGAATAATCGATGTAAATATTGGCATGGAGGAGGAACCAAAAATCTTAAAACTGGGGTCCTCCTTAACTCCAGAGGAGGTGGAAATACATACCTGAATCCTCAAGGAACATCAAAAATCCTTTCACATTTAGCTATAAGGAAATGACGGGAATTGCACCACACATCGCAGTTCACAATCTCGTCACCAAGCCGAGATGCTAAACCAATTAAGAAAAAGTCAAGGCCCATGAAGCCAAAGGTGGCCCTTATGGTAAAAGAAGAAGTAATGAAACTTCTCCGGTAGGATTCATCAAGCCAATTGACTATTCACAATGGGTATCTAATATCGTCCCCATTCTCAAAAAGAATGGAAAGATCCGTATTTGCATAGACTTCTGGGACATCAACAAGGCTTGCCCCAAAGATGATTTCCCATTACCATCCATCGATGTTATTGTTGATGCAACAACTGGATTGAATTGTTGTCTCTCATGGATGGGTTTTCGAGTACAATCAAATCAAAATCTCTAAGGAGGATCAAGCCAAAACTACGTTTATAACTCCTTGGGGAACCTATTGTTATGTTGTCATGTCATTCGGTCTTAAGAATGCTAGTGCCATGTACCAACGAGAAATGACATATATATTCCATGACCTTATTCATAAGATTGTGGAATCCTATGTGGATGACCTTTTGCTAAGGCCAAGAAGCGTTGTGATCACCCAGAGGTTCTTCGTGTCATCCTTTCTCACTTAATCGAGTACGATGTCACATTGAATCCTAGAAAAATGTGTATTCAGTGTAACAGAGGCAAGCTTCTAGGTTACATTATATCATCACGAGGGATTGATGTCGACCCAACCAAAATCATGGGCTATCTTTGGAAATGGTTCCACCCATCGAGACGAGTTGGGCATCGAGATATTTTCTTGGGAAACTTGGTGTAATCGAAGGTTTATCCCTGACTTGACCTTTGTTATTCATCTAATCAACAATTTTTGAAAAAGGATTTCTACATTAATTGGATGGAGGAATGCATGAAGCATTCAAATCGGTTAAAGATTTTTATTATCTCCTCCCACACTCATGCTGCCTAGGTCAGATCGTCCCCTAATCCTATATTTACGAGCTACTGATGTCTCATTAGCTTGAATGTTGGCTAAAGAGGATGATGATAAGAAATAACATGCAATTTATTTCTTTAGTAAAATGTTGCTTGATTATGAAACATGTTACACACAGGAAGAGAAAGAGTGCCTTGTCATAGTCTTTGTGAAAAAATGTTTAAAGCATTATATGTTAAATCAAGAAACAAGGGTTATTGTTAAATCTGATCACCTACTAATATTTCTCACACAAGGATCCTTATCTAAGAAGGTGGGGCATTTCATAACCCTAATGGGTGAGTTTGAACTAACATTCATAAATCAAAAGTCTATCAAGGGACAAATCATTACGGATTGGTTGGCTGAAACCCATTGGATGGAGGTGATCTAGTAGATTTAGACTTTCCCGATGAGTATGTGTACTTTGTCAAAACCAAACCCCCTATCTCGCATGTCCTTGGTATACCGCATTGTTAATTTCATTATGGATCATACATACCCATAAGGGGAAACATCACAACAAAGAAGGTGGTTACGTGTCATCGCCACTAAGTATGTTATTTTGGAACAAGTGCTCTACCGCAGAGCCTTTGACGGAATGTTGTTGAGATGTGTTGACGTAGAGGAATCTAAAAATATTCTTTACGAATCACATAGCGGGGTATGTGGAGGTCACTTTGGTGGCCATGCCACTACTCGGAAAATACATCGGATGGGCTACTTTTGGCCCACGCTAGAGCATGATGATGTAGTAGATTTTGTGTGTAAATTCCATAAATGTCAAGAGTTCTCCCATGAGATCCACATACCGGCACATGCTCTGCAACCGATTACGACTCCATGGCCTTTTTCCACATGGGGTCAAGATTTGATAGGAAGTTCTCTCCCTCATCAACAAATGGCCATAACTTCATAATCATGGCCACATAATACTTTACTAAGTGGGTAGAAGCCATGCCTCTTACAACCGTACCTGGCTCTATAATCGCTAAGTTCATCTTGAACTAGATCATTTGTAGGTACAGGGTTCCATAGGTCATTATCTTAGATAATGGCATGTCCTTTAAAAATGATGAGGTACGCGAATTGTGTGAAAAATTCAAGATAAGTCATCATACGGATTCTCTCTACTATCCTCAGGCTAATGGACAAGTTGAGGCTACCAATAAGACGTTAAAGTCCATTCTCTAAAACCGTTAAGGAAAACAAGTGATATTGGCATTTAAAGCTTTTTTCCGGCCTTATGGGCCTATCGAACATCAGTTAGAACACCAATGGGGGAAACCCCCTTTTCTTTGGTGTTTGGTGTTGAAGCGGTTCTGCCGCTCAAAGTCGAGATACCAAGTCTCTGTATTTCATTAGAAGGGATCTGGGAGAAGAGGGTTATCGAGAAGCATGACTCTCTCAACTAGAAAGTCTCGATGAGGCTAGACTCAATGTTGAACAACGAAACAACATTTTACGCTAACCGGATGGCTTGGCAATATAACAAGAAAGTTTACGAATGTGAAATATATGAGGAGATTTGGTCTTAAGACTTGACATCGGATAGACAAGAAGACTAGCGAGGAAGGAAATTTAGACCCAGGTGGTTAGGTCCATATCGAGTAGTAGAAGACTACAAAAATGGGGCATTTCACTGTGTACACTAGAAGGTGAGGATTTTAGTGAATCTGTAAACTCTCTTCACCTAAAGAGATACTATGCATGATCCATCAGCATTTTCATATGTACATTATTACATCTGCATTGCATTTTCATTTGCCCATTCATTTTGTAAAAATTGTGATCAAGGAACTTATTCTTATAGCAATTCTTAAAAACTTCTGAAAACATTGAAAAACATTCAAATCATATCTCTTCAAACCTTCATAGTATCATCAATTGTTTTTGAATCATTTATCAATCCAAACAAGATAAGACAAAAGTTTTGACGGTAACCATACCAAGGCCTGCATACTTGGTTCTACTTTTGGTCTCTTTCTAGATTAGGTGTCTTTGCCCATGGTCTGTTCTAGAAGCTTCATGGTGTCACATCTATCCCGTATACATCTCTTTGGAAATAAGAACATTCTAAACATTTTGCCCAAATAAGTAAGTCAAATGCAAATCCACGTAAAATTTTATTTTACACATTTCTTTTCCCTACCAACCTTCGGTGGTGAGCCTACATCTCTTTCTTGGTGATGTAGGGTTGGGAAAGGAGGGAAATTCCCTTACTCACCTATACCTTGTCCATGGTGATGAGCCCATACTTCCTACTGGTAGCATGGGGCAAGGTGTAGGGGGTCTCTTTGATAAACTTGAAAGTTAGAAACAATCCAGTCAAATATTGTGAAATCATAAGTCAAAAACAAAGTGAGTTAGATGTCCAAAATTCCAAGAGAGTTTAAAACCCCAAAACCATATTTTTCAACCAAGTGGCCATCTACGGATCTAAGTCTAGATAAATTGTAAAGCAATTCACATTCTAAACTATGAGGTAACTTGAGTAGGGTAAGGTTGTAGTGTCTCAATTTGGTTCTGCCAAACCTCTATCTTTCTCTCATCACTACCATTCAACAAATTTTCATAACTTGTGCCCTTTCTAACTCTGGTGTTGAGCCCTCGCATCTTACTAGTTGTGTGGAGTTAGGAGTGGGACAAGTACATCTACTTATCATATCATTTTATCATCACATTTTTCAAGACCATATGAAGTGCCGAAGATTGCTAAAGAAACTAAGTTTAACATCACATTGTGTTTGCATCATCATATATCAACATCATAAAATAAAAAAAGAAATCATTTGTTATCATTCATATCCATTGCATACATTCTGAAAAGCATTGAAAAGTGGAATTATAAACATCTAGAGTACACATGCGAGATAAGCCAAAAGAAATTCAACTCAGATATAATGGAATACCGAACCAAAAATAGAGTCTGTATATATCATAGTGGATCAAGTTTGTATACAATGTCATCATGCACTAGGCATGGTCAAAATGCTCATAATGAGCCAAAAATACAAAAAAACTATCATATAAAACAAAATGGTGTCAAAGCAATAAAGGCCCAATGGCTGTCAATCCTTGTGGGATCCCTCGGATGGTACACATCCACATAGGGCTCTATGTAGCTAGCTACGTGCGAAAACAGAGGGTGAAGAATGGTGTGAGTGCTCATGATGGCATCCACTTCCCGTGGCCTCACTTTGAGAATGACTCTATCTCATCAAGGCACTTGGTAGTCTCGTATCCATCCACCCGGGTGCGAAGAAGGTCACTATCTCCGCCACCCTCAAATAGGAGAACGAACACGTTAATATGTTGGTGTGGTGGCTAAGGGTTGTCCTGAGTCTGCAGTTAACTCGGCTTGGGTCTTCCCGAGGGATCAATAGGGTGTCACACACACTTGACGAATGAGCTCTTGCCACTCATGAGCAATCACTGAGAAAATAACAATATATATATATATATATAATGAGTTAGAAAAATAAAACACAAATCTAAAGGATAATACTAAACTAACATGCAAAAATCAATAGACAAAATCGAGAAAGGGTTATCAAACATACTCGGGTCTCTGGGCATCCATGTGGGTCGGTGGGTAGGCTATTGTAGGTGTTGTTGGTGGCTACTGGGGCCTCCCAAATCTAGAGGCATGATGATGTCCAATGAAGACTCTTGTCCCCCCTCCAGAGTGTCTCCTCTCAAGACCAGGGTCTCTCTCTCTGCACTCACCTCGTCGTGCATTACTCGAGTATCTCCGAGTCTCATGCCACTCAAGTCACTCTCCTCTCCCTCCTCCCGAAGGGCAACCCCTCATCCTCCTCATCCCCGGTCCCCTCTCGATTGATCCTCCTCCATCGCATCCTCGTATGCTCCCGAGTCGATTCCACATCAATCGGCTCATTCTCCTCTCCACTTATGAGCAGGGAGAAGTCGCAATCTCGAGTAAGGGCACTCATGGGGCACCAAGTTATGTCGAGCAGAGCCTGACTAAGCACCTAACTACAATGGGCACGCCATGAGTGACCACTATCCCAACCAAGATCTCCTCTAGGCCCCCTTTGTGCTTCTGAATGGTCTATAAATAGGAACCACTTTGGAGGAAGCATGTTAAGGTATGGAAGGCCAAACTGATGAGGCACCCGATAAAATGGATTCATCTCTAAGTCTCTCGATGATGTCAACTAGCTAACTTGAGAAGAGTAAGCCACCACAGTCATCTTCCTCCCCCATATCCTGCCATGTCTGGTAGGTAGGGAGTGTCATATGATGTCTACTGATAGCGAGAGAAGCCACATTGGCTAATGTGGCATCTAGAGAACTAACATAGCCATCCACTAGCTAGCCCTAAACAACCCCTGGGTCTGACACTGCTATGCCCCTGCCATGGGGGTGATGTGCTCATATACCCAACTCATAACAAGAGTGGGGTGACTCAGTGACTGCCCCTGTAGTCAGACTACCCTGTATAAGTCATGATAGGTAGTCCCCAGAATATCTGCTCCCCATGCATACTTATGGCCATGACCCTCGATCATGCGTAATGATAGGGGCCCAACAAAGTATAAAAGTGTATCTCCCCCCTTGTCCCCAATCAATCTCAAGGACATAATACCCATGATGGCCCTCCGAAGGATAGGAACAGGAGTAGTGGTAATGGACAACCTTCATCCCCTTCTTCGAGTGAGATGAGACAACATCGTCTCCCATATAGGTGGCCCATTGTGTCATCATTGCTGCCTGGATCCCATTGTCTCAAGTTCAATCGTATCCCAAGAATGGGAGCCCAAAGATGCGAGTATACATCCTCAGAGTGATGTTCACTCACCCCGACACTGGAAACCGGAAAGTGTTTCGTTCTACATCCCAATAAGAGAACAAGTCACACATAATGTTACTGGCGGGAGTGACATGGGGCACCCGTGTAATATTCGCTAGATACCCACCCTCGTAGTAAGTCCATATCATTCTGGGATCAGCTAATCCACGATCCGGGGAGCCAATCACACTCCCTCTCGTGACTCCAACGTATGTATTCCTCCCTTTTGCATTCACCAAAACATGAGAAAAGATCAAGTTAGTAACATACACTTTGTAATAAGCTCATAAAAAAATAGCAAAACATTGAAAATCCAAAAAGATTCAAGTTAAGGCACATTTCAGACATTTTGTTCAGAACCACCACCCAGTGTAGGGCGGCGGTTCCAGGACCACTGCCTTGCTGGGGCGGTGGTCCTGAGCTGATTTTCCAAAACATCCCCTTTACCCTAAAAATGCTCAAAAATGAGAAAAACAACCATTTTGACCAAATAAAAGAATGCCCTATGGGCGCCCCCCTAAAGACTCATTTAAAACAAGAAATTTTGAAAATGTCCCCCTAGGTGAACTTTCAACATTTTAATATTTAGGGCACAAAAAGATAAAAGAGGAAATAACTAACCTTTGAGAATGCGTCGGTCAATCTCCATGTGGAGGCATGATCACTATCATGCAATGGTCGTTTGGGTTGTACTCTCTTGTCAAAAATGGTCAACGTGGATCCAAAGCTCCAAATTCACCAAATCAACAATGCACAAATGAATTGAAAATGAGTTTATTTTGATATATATATGTTATTTTTAACCTCATTTTGAGTGTAATGTATTTACTGAAAGGTCTGGAGCGTTGGCACAGGTATATCTCTATATCCCCACGCAAATGGTAAGTTCTCTTGTCATTTTGGTTTAGTGTTTATTTTTGATATTTTATCTATCTGCACTTGAGTCTCCTCTTCTTCTTGCAGGTAGTGGGAGTTTGGATAGCGATGTTTTGGCGTGCATGTGTGTCAGGTATAGCTTCTAACTCCCCATTTTGGGAATGCCATACTTAGACTCTATATTTTACGCCTTTTCATGGCTAAGATGCCTCTCTGAGGGGGAAATATGTACGCACCCAAAATTACATGTGCTACATTGTCAAAAAACGGTTACATAAGAATCCCCGATGATGATTCAAAGTCCTTTTAAGAAGGTGTTTGAGCTCAAAACCCATTCCCATGTAGCTTTTAGCCTAGATAACTTTACTTAACCTTCTACTTCATTTTGCATGCTTTTGCCTTGATGTTTTGGTATTTAGGACTAGCTGCCTACCCGAGCTGCGATTCTAAAACCACCGCCTTGAGCAGGTGGTGATTTCTGCCCACTTTTTCCAGAATCGTCACGCATGTTTTAACATGCGACGCTTCACTTAACTTCACTTTTAGGATGCATCTATGAGCCAAATTGTCTAAAAATAGCTTTGATTGCTTGGTTCTCCTTCCTCCTATTTTTAAATGGATTTAATTAGTTGGAACTGCCTCTTCTTGCCTTGTGCATGAAGTAACCTCCTAGCCTCAATTCCTATATATTCCATGCTTGTATTCAAGAAAAAGGGCCTAAGAATTTTGTGTATCTTGTAGTGTTTTGCTGCCATAATCTTGTTAGGAATTGCATAGCCAAGCTTAGATCTCTTATCCTATCTCTCTTCTACTTGCATGTACATATTGCTTCCAAGTTACCATTGCTCAAGCACCATCCTCTTATTGTTGTTCTTTGCATTCCCAATCTCTTGGACTCACATGAACACTCAGAGAAAGAAAGGAAAGAAGCGAGGGGACAGAGATATTGATACAACCTTGTATTTTCCAAAGCTCTTGCTCATTCGGAGTTGAAATATGTGTTTGTTTTCTTTGTTTATCAAATTGTCAATTTCAAATTGTTTATTCCAATTACATATCAAATAGAGTAGTGAAATAGTTCATTTCAATTAATTAGATAATCACAAGTAGATCAAATCAATAGGAAGTTTTCTTCAAACATTACCAAGGAAGCTATGGGGAACAATACCTATATTAGGGTTATGATTTGTTCTTCACTTATGAGGTAGGGTAGGAAGGGTTTTGATTGAATTAGAATAGAACTTAGATTTAGATTCACACATCTACAAAAATAGTTAGCTACATCCGGCTAATTGTTTGTATTTAATTTGTTTATTAGATTAGATCCATTGTCTGAAAACTAGAAAAGAACAAAAACATTTACTTTTCATAGATTAGTTTGTTTTACTTGCTTTGTTCTGATATATTGAGAAAATACCAAAAACATAGGTTATATTTCCCTTGATAGATAGTTTATTTATTAAAAGCAAATCAATTCATCTTGCATGACCATCAACGGTCCACAACAGGAAAAGACATACAATTGTGATCCTTTGGTCCCATAACCCAATGGGCCAAAGTTAATAACTAACATTGACACAAGTTTATGTTTAACATTCTTACGCACACCTGCAACATGTGCTGAGAAAATAGGATAGTTAAATACACTGAACATCGCTGCTAATCAAGCCCACGAATTTTGGAATGCTCCTGGTAATATGGTTTGATTGCATGCATGACCATACAAGGGCCTCAACCTCAACGAATCTTTGGTTGTGATCCACAAGTCCCATAACCCAACAGGCCTGCTAATCAGCTAGATATTGACACTAGTTTACAAACATTGGTATTCATATCTTCACCACTTCCACCCAATATTATTGCACAACTTTCCTTGTTAAACATAGCGGCCCGATCGTGCTAAGACTTTCTAGACTGGATGGAGAATCAACCATAGTCCCTACAACTCCACTACACCTCTTGTCTTACTTCCATTACCCTAATTGGAAACCCACACGAGGCACTTGCGGAGTTACTTTCCGCGTGTTCCACAACCAATCAATAGAATCTTGATAGAATTAGACATCGATTGGAGTCTCTGAGTAGCCATCATATCATATCATACCATCACACATCTTCAGGTTAGGAGAGCATTCTTCACCTTAGATTTGTAGATTCCAGTATTGCATGTTGAAGATATAAGATTTCCCAATTAGATTTTCCACCACCATCACATTCACTTCCATTTCCATTCTACACCGGTTGTCTCGGCACGACCTCGAGAGGTCGGGAGCGAAGAAGGCCACGTGTTGATTTTCTATCGTACAGTGACTCATCGTTTGGACCAACAAAGTAAGTGCTTGCGACATTAAAATATTTGGGATGGAACACAAAAGTCTTTAATCATTGGGCCCAAGGTAATTAGTTTGTACCAATAAGACATGTAGTGTTCAATTTGTTGTACACACAAACTATAAATTAAAATTAAACACTTTTAACATTTTATCATTAAATTTTGTCAAGGTAAAACAAATTGGAAGGATGAAGAGGATTTAGAGAATGACAAAGATGATGAGGACGATGAAGAGAACGATGAGGAGAATGATGAAGAGGATGAAGAGGATTTAGAGAAGGTCAAGGATGATGAGGATGATGAAGAGAACGATGAGGAGCACGATGAAGAGGATGATGAGGATGACAAAGGTGATCAAGTTTAGGAAGAATAAAAAGATTGTAAGGATCAAGGAGATGATGACAAGACCAATAACTAGAATATTTAGGATGTAGTTTTATATCTATTTATTTTGTAATTCGAAGGGGACCCCTTAATACTCTCTCAAAATTACATGGTTATATATTACTAGTTCTTACCTACGAATGGGTATAAACCTTTCACTCATATAATTAACAATTTTACTATTGACCAATCACATATAAGAATTTTTCTAGTGATGTCAGGTTTTCAAATGTTTAAATAATAAAGTCACATACTCTAATGAGTACAAATTCGAAAGAATAATTTATTATTATTGTGATTGGTGGAAAATGGGTGATGTGACTATCTTGTTTCTTATCAAGCTATAATAATCTTTGTTTTTTTAAAAGAAAAAAATGGTTAGGTGGTCTAGCACAATTAATAATAAAATTGTAAAGGCATTAATTTGTAGTTGTGCACGTTTATCTATTGGCTTGTTGGTTATTAATGAATGTCAAATCTATAGAACTAGTTTCTTGGAGCTTGTCCAAGGTTGTGTCGTGGGTCTTCTAGATTGTTCATTTTCCATTCTAATTTACAAGTTTTTATGGATTCAATTACTCCAAATGTGTAGTTTACTTATTTGTCAAAGGTGCAACATTGATGAAGCAATTACAAGTGTTTAATAATATGTAATAATGCCAGTTGGGGTGATCTTTATGATACAAATTTTAATAAAATATAAGGTAAGGCTATGGATTTCAGGATACAAGTAGTACTAGGCTATAAATTTTAGTAAGATTTGAGTTACAAATGTTGTCAATATTTAAGATAGGGAATTAATGTTCATAAGCATGATTTTTGGGAGAAAACAATATTTTAGGCTAATATTTTGCATATACTTTTACATTAATAAAATGCACTTGAAACACCACTTGATTAATTAGTAAATATGATTAATTTTTTTAAATTACAATTACATTTCATTTTTAATACTAGTGAAGGTATAACGGAATTTTCCACATGTTTATTAACAAAAAATACATTAAACGTAACACACTAACAATTAATAATTTAAAGCACCATTTCTATAATCACTTCTTAGCACCATTTCTATAATCACTTCCGGACTCATGCTTATCCTTATCTTTTGTTGTTCTGCATGTCCTTTCCTTGACCTTATCCAATATTGCATGATCCTCTTTATGGATTTTCTTGTGCACCTTCAATATTGTTCTTTCATGTATACGTCCTATCCCTTTTACTTATGCACTCCTTTGTTTAAACCCTACGCACGCCTTTGTGTAGTTCTCACGCACCCCCCAAGAATAATTGTAGACATCTAAAATGCCGATGTGATTAATTACAATTAATTTACCCACAAATATACCAACATCATTCATATAATAATTAATTGCAAGATCCCTGATAAAGCGGTTGGTATCAAAAGCAACAAGTGCATAACCTCTACTTGGGAGGCTCCTAATGGTGACTACATCAATCTAAATTTCAACGGGGCTGCCAAGTGCAATTCGGGTTCTTATGCATAAGGTGGTGGAATTTTTGAAATTCCTCTAATCATCCTATCTTGGGCTTTGTTGAAGCCCTCAGAAAGTGTTCTAACAACTATGTTGAAGCCAAAGCGCTTTGGTGTGGTCTTTCAATTGCAAAGCAAATAAAATGGGAAAAATTCCTTATCGAAGGTGATTCACAGGTCATCATTAATGCTTTTAGAAAGATAATTGTGACTTTCTAAAATTATGGAGGCTTTTCATGCTCTCTGTGAGCCTCTCCTAATCTCTCACATTTTTCGTATCACTAATAAAGTAGCTAATAAATTAGCCAACATTGGAGTGGATAAAAGCATTAAGAAAGACACCCAAAGCCTCATTATTTTTCAACCCAAATAATTATTAAATTTAATGGGCTCTTTAATCAATCATGATATTTGCAAGGGACATTCGGTGGTGGTTATGAAAGGACAACACAGTTGTCCTGCACATTAAATATCCTTGCCCCATGATCATTTGGCATGTTTTCATTTGGTTCACGGATTGTATTTGCATGCAAGCGGGGATTTAGGGAAACTTTGAGTATTTAGTGGAGCTCGTCTAACGGTCTCAGCGGTGAAATCTCGGGTTCGCTCATCCAAATGGAGAAGGGCAAAGGGATAACTACTCTGGCTAAGTGCACGAGGAGGAGCTTGGGTAAATCGACTACGGAGAGCACTATTAAAGAAATGGATGATCAGCTGCTTCATCATTTCTCTTTGGATGATGTGCATTTCTCCTTCTTGGGTTTGGTTAATGACCTAAAGTTAAGGGAGCTGTTGAATGTTGGACATCTGTTGGATAAAGGCACTTGCATTACTGCTAAAGAGGCAATGGAATTTTGGCAGAACACTCTTATTGAGGGTGTGGATGATCCCACGAATTCTACGTTGGATGGGGACTAATTTGTTGTGTGCTCAAATCTTAGCTAGGCTTGGGGAGAATGCGGCGGTGGAGGAATTACTTTGAGTGATGGGTGATTCTGTTCAATCTAATTATCAGTTGGACACCCTGAAGGTTGCATAAATTATAGGTGTCCAAACTATGTTGCTTGGGGCGAGTAATTATTCGCTCTACGTGAAGAAATTGAACAAACAGGTTTTGATTTAGTCTAGCCTTGGAACAGATTTGGACCTTGTATAAAGCATGGCCTTAGAAAACATCAACCAAGGTCACAAAATTGATGTTATCTACTCTTCTCTGGGGATTTCGGCCAAAGAAGTTTGAAAGCGTAGCTAGATGAGTCACTTTCGCGCTAGTCATGGAAGAAAATGTTTGAGCCATTGAGAATCACATTGTGGCTCTTGAAGTGGTGATTTCCAACTCCTCTGAGGAGGCTACTTAGTTTTTGTATATGTCTATATTTCATTATTATGTAATTTTGATACTATGTTAAGAACACCAATTGGGTTTCTTAATTTCATATTTGTAACATGTTCTCGTGTTTTTTTCTAAATATCAATATAGTTGGGCTCAAGCCCTTTTTACTTATAAAAAAATAATTAATCGCAAGATTAATTATTATTATTTAATCCATTTTATCATATTTACCCTTTATCGTTATTTATCATTTATCCCAAATCCTTTTAATCCATCATTATATCACATCTTATCATTAATCACTTTTATTTCATTATTATATCATATCATTCTATTATAATCCCTATTAACATTTTCTAGGAATTTAATATCCCTATATCTACTTACCCACCTACCCTCCACAACCCTACACCTAGCCTTTCCATGTAATCTCACCCCTAAATTGAGCTCTCCTCTTCCATGAGAGCCAAGAAACAAATCCTTAATAAAGCTCTCGCCAATTTGTTTCTTCACTCACCCATTTTATCCTCTTATTCAATTAATAAATTCAATCCCGCATCAAGCAATCAAAGGAAATCAAGGGGAGGTGTTACTCGTGTGTCTCCACCAACATCTAAAGCAACCAAAAATCAATCAAGAGAAAATCTAACACATCAAAGGAGGAGCTTTGCAACTTGTAGGTAAGTTCAGGTATTGAATCCCTCATTTCTCTATTTGAAGTATTATTTGAGAAGATTAGATTAGGAGAATAACTTATTTGTTTTTCTTGCATTCAAAAGCTAATCTTTTCTTACACTACATTTTAGCGCCCATTGTGTGGCTTACCCCCAAAATAATTTTTTATAGTATTTTGTATTTAGAAGAAGTTGTTCAAATTTGAAAAAAAACGTGTTCATTTACACCATAAAATTTTGAATTTTCGTGACAATTTTCCATATTGGTGCATATGCCCCGCCTTTCAGCGCCTATGCCGGAGAAGTGGCTCTTTTGACCTTTGTGCCTTTGCACCTTATACCGATTGTTGTGGTTACGGGGGTTATGTTTTATCACCTTTGTCAAACTTGTGGCACCTTTGTGGATATTTTAGCGCCTTTTCTTCTAACATTCTAGCGGGGTGCGGAGTTTGGCGCCTTTGTCTTTTGGCCTATGTATGACAATACGCGCTATGATATCACTTTTAAAAAAATTGGACTCGCTAAAAATTAACCTTTCTATTTTGAGACCCCTATTCTATGTTTTAGTGTCTTTTTGACATTGTAGTGCCTTTACTCATACTCCAGTGCCTTTTCCTACTTTGACTACTTTAACTCGCTTTTGGCACCCTAAATAAGCACCTTTGCACTGTATTGGCACCTTTGCTCTACTTTGGCACCTTTCACCTAAAGTAACACCTTTGCTCTGGTAATTAGCGCCTTTTTTGGATTAATATTTTATGTTATCACCAATCAATCTAACTATACTTTTGGGTGTTTTGTACGGTTTCACGTTCAGTTTTTATAGAAATTGAAAGGAACGATAACCAGATCGTACCAAGCCAAGAACACAGATGTTAATAAAACACCACGATTAATAAGATGAAATCAATTCACCATAATAACTTTACATAAACCTTTGCAAACAAATGAGAAACAATAACATATATTATTATGGAACTCAATGCAATACATTGAGAATGAGCCTTGCTTATATAGGTAAGGAATAACAATCTAAGAACCAATCAAGGTAAGTAGATCAAGCCATAAATCAAGGAAATAACTAGTCATCAAAGAACTAATCAAGACCATAGATTTAGGAGAGAACTAGACATCAAGGATCTAGTCAATACCATAGATCAAGGAAAGAACTAGTCAATACCATAGATCAAGGAAAGAACTATACCTAACAACTAGATAATATCTCCTAATATCTAAATAAGATAAAATAAATATCCACATAAGTGGGTGAGGATAAATACAATAAAGGTAAATAAAGTACCTAGGTGAACATGAGCTAAGGTAAATACCTACTCTAACACCCCACCTCAAGTGAAGCTAGGGGCCAAAATATAAGTGGCATGTCCACAGTATGAGTCCTAGCAACTAGGCCTGATGAGGTACTCATGTACAATAACTAGGAAAAAGGGACACCACAAGGTACCCAAAACCAGTAACAACAGAGTAAAGACCTGCCCAAGGCATCCCGAGAAGCTCGGCTCAAAAAACTCGTACAATCTTTGAAGAAGTTTGGTGTGCACCATGGTCTCGAATCCACCGCTCGATCACAAAACTCAAAAACAAGCTGTGTTGGTCCGAAAATCTGTCGCGTGGACAGATCTATGGATAGACGAGCCAACAGTGTTGCAGGGCTTAGCCCCTCTTTGAGACAGCAAAGCGAAACTGGTTTATTGCTATTTCTACTAGCAGGAACCTATGCAAGTCTCACAGATTCCACCTTCGGGGGTTGGGATCTCATCCCGGTAGAGTGTTTCAGGCTGCGAAAAGAAAGGAATGAAAGAAGGAAAAGAGAAAGAACAGATCCGAAGGAAGAAAAGAAATGAATTCCAAAGCAGAAAGGTCAGAAGATTTATGTTTTTAGTTTGGTAGTAAACAGAGCCAAACCTACTTGCATAAATAAACAAAGCAATACTGATAAACAAATGACGGAAAAGTAGATATGAATCCAACAGATTAAACACATACAGATCTAACGTAAGAAAGATCTAATGTATAACACAGCTATTGAGCACAAAGTCTGAATAATTGTATTCTTGTTTTTCACATTTAAGAAAGCTCAAAGTCTTTCTCTCCTCACTTCTATTTCTATCTGAAAAATGTTCACCTCCTTTGAATACAACAAGTATTCTTGTATTTATAGAAGATGAGAGAGAGAGAGAAGGCAAAAAGGAGCCAACCACTTATTTACAAGATATTTACAAAATATCCAAAAGTCATGTTGACTTTGACAACTTGGATGGATGACATCATCCCATGATGCAACATGGATGATGTCATCATTTGTGCCAACTTACTTCAGATATTACGAAAAGAAAGTCGGAGAATAGAGAGGAGAAGAAGAAGAAGAAGAAGAAGAAGAGGAAGCTATTCATCATCATCATCCTGTGGCCTAAAAGGAGTTACTGCTTTACGATCTTTGATCGGGGAGATGAGATGTGGAACTGAGCGCGGTATTCCAAGAACTTGCTGATCATCGGCCCAAATTGATCCTGTGATGGATCCTTGTGCCGTTCACTGATTGCTTCGCAAGTTTCCCGCTCATCTATGAGCTTTTCTGGGATCTTGGAATAGTCTTTACCCGCCTCGATTAGGGACCCGATGAAGTCTCTACAGGCCAGTAGGTTGTTGATGGATTCGATGTCGAACGTGACTTCTGGCCCTGTCCCTTGAGAAGCTACCTCCTTGAAAATCCGGATAGTGTCATCAGCTGATCTCAAGGTAAGGGAAGGAGTGAGCAACCCTGGAGTCATAGATAAAACAATTTTCTCCATTTGATGCATCGCATCCAGGGCCTCTTCCTTTACCTTGTCTATCTTTTCCAGAACAAATTCTAGCTGATCTATCCGATAGTCCAGAGTGGACATGGTCTTGTTGAGGGTCCTTGGATGACCGAATACTCCGAACTTGACCAAATCTTCGACTGAACAGTCGAACATTTGTTGGAAGGCCTCGTGCTGGAGTCTAGCATGCTCTAATTCTTCTGATATCTGGACCTGCTAATGCTTGGAGTTCCTTATTCGCCTTCTCGATATTCAGGTATAAACTGATATACTCGGCGATTACTCTTTCGCTATCCTTGAGGATCTGACTCCTCCAAGCAGAAACAGCCATGCCCTGCTCGCCGATCTTTGAATATTCATTGATCTTCTCCTGACTGAGCAGCTCAGGAGTCTCGGCGGCAGTTGTGGGAGGTGCACTTCCCATCTTCTGTAAGGCTTGAAGCAGGTATTTATTCTGCTCCTTCAGTAGCCTCTTTTCTTCCTTTGTTTCTTGAAGCTTTTCGCAGAGTGCATCAACTGCGGAAAGAGCTTCCCCCTGGAGACTTTCTGAGGATGTCCCCATTGTGACTTGGGTCACTGTGAAATCTGCCGGAGACAGATCTTCTTTCTCTTTGGTGGGATCGGGGTAGGCTATTTCCATAACCCTCTCACCTGCAGCGCTCTTGGAGAAGCGTGTAACCGGCTTGTGCTTCTTTGCTCCTTTAGCCGGAATGACTGAAAAGTCCATCGGAGCGATGGGGACTTTCCTCTTTTGTTGGCTTAGCTGCTTTGAGAGATCAAGTGGTCCTATAGAAGAAGGACCAGAGAGAGGGGGAGGCAAAGAACGGTAGAAGAGGGGAAAATGTGGAGACACGCGGCGGCGGCATCGAAAGAATAGCCGAGGAAGTGCCCACGGGAGAAAGGGAAACCACAACCGCAGAAGATATAGGAAGGGAAGGGAGCTCGGAGATGAGGGAAGAAATGGAAGAAGACAAATCAGCAAGGGAGGAGAAGATAGATGAAGAGGCGGGGGAAAGAGTAGAAGAAGGGGCAGAGGACACAACCAAAGGAGTGGTTGCTTGAGTCACTCGAGGAGGGGAAGGAAGAGAAGAAGAAGGGATAGAAGGGACCTCGAAGTTGTAGCGACGCCCGACATCACGGGTGGATGGGCGTATAAGACTATCCTCTGTCAATTCTTTCTCTGGCGAATCCGAGTTATTACTTGTTCAAAGCTCGAAGGAAGAGGGCTTTCAGGGCTTCTCTCCTGAATGGTGCTAGGTTCACCTTCGGTACCTTTGCCTTTCAGCAGCTTCTTTGTCCTTGGAGGTGCGTTGCCCAAAGGGGAAGTCGTGAAATCTACCCCGAGGTAGATTAGTCCGTTCATGCGGCACCAATGCTCCGTTCTCCGCATAGTTTCTTTTACCCTCTCCTCAATTGTTTGAGGAGCCTTGCTTCTGTCAATGTCCGGGAAGGGCCAATCATCCCCTTCTGTGTCATTATACACTTTGTCTACTTCGTCTTCCGTGGTTTGGAAGCCTTTTGGGACAATGGCCACTCCGTATTGGATGATTTCCGTTAATGCCAAGCGAGAGTGATCCTTTCTTCTGAGTTCTACCTCATGGAGAACGTCAATGTAGATATCCTCAATCTGAGGGACATGAATTGGATCAAGCTTAGCCCTTGGTAGACAGCCCCTAGGGTCGAATGTAGGCCTTGCTGGGAAATCATGCTTTAGGTTGAGCAATTCTAGCTCAGCAAACATCTCCTTCGCCTTGTGATAGCTGGAGCATGTGTAACGGCCTCACCGTGAGGGGGAAAGGAGTTCCGCCCTTCTTTCTCTTGAGGCACTTTTCATGGTATGTGACGAATTTGTCTTGACAGCCCAATAAAATCGCTTTGGTCCAAAGATACCTTGGTAGTAGCTGGTTGGCTCTCCCAAAAGTTGGCAGCCCTTAGATAGGTGAACGTGGGAAATTGGGTGAACAAGGCTCCCATTTCTCTCGTGGATCGCCACTATGTTCTTTGTCGTCCGGCTATGAGTCAAATTTGGCCGCAACATGCACATGATGTGATAGAAGAAAACATCATTGATTTTAGCAAATTGAGGGATACTATTCTCTAGTCTCAGCTCTGGATAGTAATCAAATATCTTGGCCTGAGGCCATACTCCACTTCGGTTGAGCCCTGGGTAATCCCTTGCCGATGCTGCAGCGTAGACTACATAGGAGTTCATATGAAATACTCCAGTTGTGGCAAGCTGTTGTAGCTGCTCAGAGATGGTGTTGCTGATTATTTCACCCCAGCAAAAGCGCTGATCGGGCAAATTCTTATTCATTGTTTCTACAGTACCGCAAAGCATCCACTTATGGAAATAGTGGGCATCAAAGCCCGAAGACTCGCTCAAGAAGGTGATAGAATCACCGAGTTCCTCTCGAGAAATCACTCCGGTGGATAGTTTGAGGCCACCGGTCACTACCTTCTTATTCTTTAGGTAGACCTCATTCATTAAGCGCATGCACCGGCCTTCGTTGTCTTCCTGGCCTTGATGCATTCCTGTTGGCTAACAGCCACGTAGTTCCGGTGGTGAGGAATGCCAAGCATCAACTCAAAATGGCGGGCAGTGAGGTTTATGACTACTTCGCCCTTGCTATTCTCGACACATCTCGTGTCTTTGTTGAAGGATTGTGCGACAACCATCATAAACTCGTTATTCACAGCGCTGACAGGGATTCCTCCGGCAAAGTGCAGGGCACTGCCTATTAGTTTGTCCATCCATGGACTTCTTGTAACCTTTTGAGTTCTAAGCCAGAACTCATCCATGTCAATGTGACCCAATTCGAGTCCCGACATCCATCGCACTCACTGTGATTCGGGCATCCCGACCCTCCGATATTTGTATTTCATTTCTTCTTTCGTTAGCTTTGCCTTTCCTCTTGGTTTGGTGGGCTTGCTTGCGTAGACATGTGTTCTTTCGAGCTCACCGCTTGATCTGCATGAAGAAGAAGAGAGACCCAATCCAAAAAGGTTGAATTAGTCATTTGATCTTCCATTGGAAAGCTTAGCGGGAGGAGTTAGAGATTTAAAGGCTCGGGCGCGGGAAAATACAATTGGCGTGCCAAATAGATAAGGCGCGCAAGAAAGGAATGTTGCAGAGGTTATATTGGCGCCAAAAGCGCATGGCGCATGGATGAAGCAGGTTGCATTTTATAACAGGGCGCACAGGAAATGCGTGTTACATTGGGGTTCGATGCGCTTGTGGCGCAGGGAAAGACTGTGTAACATGGACGAATGATGCGCCAAAGGAATATAGCGCGGCGCATGGAAGGTCTACACAACATTATGTTACTGCAATGGAGGATGCGCCCGCGCCTTATCTAGCTTTATACTTGCGCGAATAAAGTTTGCGTTACATGAAGGCTAGGTGCGCCTTTGGCGCATGGAAACATGATGTAGCATGGAGAAAAGGCGCGCCAAAGGTTTAAAGGAGGCGCGGGTTTTACACTTGGAGCATGCAAAAGGGGTGCGCTCAGGGCGCATGATTTCAAACTGCAGCAGGATGGAAAGGGGCGCCATTAGGCGCGGATTTTGAAAGTGTTGCATGGTGTGTGAGTGCGCCGAGGGGCGCGACTGTCTTTATTGCAACATGACGCAACAGTGCGCCATGGAAAACACTTTTCAACTCTATCTTCCACTCGAAAGGATGCTTGGTATAACAAGGTTTTATAAAAAAGATCACAGACCAAGCTAATGCAAAACCACCCCCCTTTTTCCAACAAATCCGGAAAGAGGGAGGGAGAGGAGGAAGAAAACACAAACTTGACAGGATAGGGGAGAAACAAGCCCAACATATTTCATTTTTAAAAACCGACTAGCCACTAGAGAAACAGACTACGCAAGCAACAATCAGACCAGACAAAGAAATAAGCTCAAAGGAGAGAAAACACAGGCCAAGAACGTGAAAGCATTCAAAAACAAACCGGGAGAACCACCTACCTCGAATATATATTGAAAATTTGTGGCGAGTGGGTCCACAGAGCAATGACAGCGACAGAGCAGAGCTGACAAATCCAGAGCGATCACGTGCTTGGCGAAATGGAATGAAAATGACATGGCGGGCACTGGTATTTATAGAAAAACCTGTCATTAATGCGCCACCAACCTTTTGAAATGGCGCATGGAAAATGCTGTCGACAAGGGAAAGCGTGCGCCCTTTGGCGCATGGAAGGAAATGGCAACAGAAGAATGAGCGCGCCTTTGGCGCACCAAATTCGTTGTCGACATGAAGTTATGTGCGCCCTTTGGCGCACCAAAACTTGGTGTAACATAGATTACGTGCGCCCTTTGGCGCACCGAGAAGCGTGCTAACATGGAAAACCATGCGCCAAAGGCTTTTAAGGGGGCGCATCAAAATTATGTTTTACAAGGAAAATTCATGCGCCCAGCCAAAAAAGGCTCAAAAAGACTAAGTTCGAAAACTAGATTTCCCGGGGAGGGATTTTACGACGTTTCGAACGCGAAGGATCCCTAACGAGGGATCGAAACAAAATTTTCGGTATGGTTATCGGTAAAATTGCCCTTGTCAATTTTACGGGATAACAAATGGCCCGACTTTGGGTTTCACGAGAATATCTCCATCATACAAGGAGACTATCAATGGAGTGATGTCAAAAGTGCAAAAAAACACCAAACATAATTCAATCAAGCTTTGTAAATAGGTGTGCCACGATCCAAGAACAATAACCAAAGTAATAAGGCAAGGACAAACTCTAGAGTGTCACTATCCAAGAAAAACCAAGGTAACAAGGCAAGGACACGAGGCACGAAGAAGCAAGATCAACACCACACCCTCCCATACTCTTTGAATGGGTGGAGTGACGCTACAAATCTATATGAGTTGTCAAAACAACTACTCAAACATTGACAAACTAACACTGGACTGCGAGAATAGATCCCCAAGAGATCATCGACAACATACCAAGAGAGTCGAAAATATAGATACAAAATCTCTCAACAAACAAGAGAGATACACTATACTACTGCTAAAGAAAAATGCTCAAAACAAGAAGCATCACAATGCATAAGGTATAGGAGCAAGAGGACAAATGGTGGAGGAGCCACGCCGGTAGAATCCTCTCAATGAATGCCTATGTCGTTCGTTGCCACGAGTGATCAAATATCCACCCCAATTTAACACGGATGGATGAAGAAGATGTATGTATATGACTTGGTGCAAAATACACAATGGGTGCATGTAAAAGCACATCGAGAATGTGTGTCGGAGTTGATCATGTCTGACAGCTGAAATCTCAGGTTTCTCAAGCTTGAGTGAAGATGTAGAACTCATGTGTTGCTCATGATCCTCAAAAAGAGTTGAGCGAACAAACAAAGGAGCTCTATCAATGTGTGATCCCAATGAAGTATCTGCTCGAAAACTAATGTTATGACAAGAATTCCAATTAACATGTGGAATAGAGGAAGCAATACCCTATGAATGTTTGCAATGACTCCTCTAGTGAGACTCATAGAAAGGAGCATGCGAGAACTGAATGCAGTGGTATGCTTCCCAAAAAAACCATGCAACTAAGCGTAAGTAGGATACACAAAGCATGATGTGTACTATAATAAAGGCACGAGATGTGGAAGAACATGCGAAGAACAAGCTTCATATATGTGTATGAGCATCAAGCATAGGAACAAACTCAAAGCGCGAGATCAATTTTAGTGGGTTAGGAGCAATAGCTGCAAGTGGACTAGGAGCATGGATATGGTTGTCCACAATATGATGGTGATGTTATAGGCTAGCAAGTTTGTTCTGTAGGGAGTGTATTATTGTATCCTTATCGTGAATGAGTGATTGTAGAAGAGAATTTCACTTCTTGAGTGATCTATTTTCTTCCACAAATTTTATAATATCCTCTTGAAGTCCACATACTTCAGAGAAAAGCATATCATTCTCAAAATCCATGATAGATACAAAATGTAACTCCCGAAGTTTAGGACATCGGGATCGGCCAAATTGCGTCCACTGATTGATTACAATACTCCTCCATATTGGCACTTCATAATTATAGTGTAAGTCGCAAAATAAATAATTCCAATGGAAAGATCATGAAAAATAAACACTTTTGCAAAAAACGGCACTCAAAACCGAGTTATCGATCAAAAGTTACAAGCTTTTTAATATTTTGCTTTGTTATTTATTTTAGTTGCCACTAAAACAAAATAAATTGTTGTTGCCTTCACCACATAAATAAAATTAAAGGGGGCTCAAGTTAAACACCTACTAGTAGGAATCACAAGCTTTAAGCCCTCATATGACCATGCCATATGACCAAGGGCTAAGGATTTTAATGGGTTTGCAAACAAATGAAAAACAATATAATATATTATTATGGAATTCAATGTAATACATTGAGAATGGGCCTTACTTATATAGGCAAGGAATAACAATCTAAGAACCAATCAAGGTTGTAGATCAAGCCATAAATCAAGGAAATAACTAGTCATCAAAGAACTAGTCAAGACCATAGATTTAGGAGAGAACTAGACATCAAGGATCTAGTCAATACCATAGATCAAGGAAATAAATGTACCTAACAACTAGATAATATATCCTAATATCTAAATAAGATAAAAGAAATATCCACACACATAAGTGGGTGAGGATAAATACAATAAAGGTAAATAAATTACCTAGGTGAACATGAGCTAAGGTAAATACCTACTCTAATAGAAATATTACAGGAACAAGGAGAAACTTTTTTGTTTCAATACTCACCTTGCATTTATACTAACTTTTTGTGGTTGCGGGATTGTTAGTTAATTAAAAACTACTAACCCACCTTGTTTTGCAACACGATCATCCAAGAATATCGGGGTTATAAATAACAAACTACTAATCCTTTGTTTTGCAGATCCCCTTCTTGAAGACCCCATTATATAATATAATATTTTTCATTAATTTTTAATTATTATTTTGCATATATCATCCTTTGTGTGTTTTTCATTGATGTTTGTTTCTATCCTGAAGGCAACACTGTGTATGCTCTCCTCTCACGTCTTAGGACAATCTTGAGGATCAAAAGCGGATAACATTCCTTCCCTTTTTGTTTTTAGGGGTAACGTGACATGGAAGTGACATCCACACACTTACCGTAGTCCTAGGGGTCTCGTGATTGTGGGCTTCACCTCCACACACATAGACACACCCCGTGTTCCGACGAAGTATACAAATTCTTAGATAGTTTTCATTATTGGTTAAGCGCTCACTTATTTTAAGAGTAGAGTGAAGTGAGGGGCTTCCATGTCCCAATACCTAGGCCTTAGACAACATCCTTGTAACACGGACTTGGGCCCCATGTACCACAAGGTATATTAGGGACTCCCTAGTGAGCTCGTGCATCCTAGACTAGGTAACCTCTTGGCCACATATTGAGCTATAGTGCAAGGAGGTTGCACTCCCCAAGATCACTCACTATCCAAACCCACATTAACACATAGGTGGAGATCCAATTGTGGCACCATCATCGGTGTGTGGTATTGAAAGTGGGCTATAGCATGTTTGGTGTTTGCTTGTGAATGCCCTTAACTACCCTATCACATTAAAATTTTAATTAATCAAACATCATAATAATCAACCATCCTTAATCAAACAATCCCAATCCAAATTGCATCACCATCCTTAATCAACCAAATTAATCATAATCCTAATCCCATCGCCATCCTTAATCACCCGCACATCCTATCAAACCATGGCTTTTGATCCTCAATCCCCATCCTCTTTAAACCAACATCAAACCCGTACCTCCTTTCTAAATCCATCAACCAAAGTATCTCATCATCCCCCATCCATCCAAATCAATCATCTTTCTTTGACCATGTAGTCCCACACATTATCTAACACCTTAATAAACAAATTTAAAATCTCACATCCTACCTCAGCCAATCCCATACTCTTCATCCAAATCAACCATCCCATGTTGATCCTAACATCATAAAAACCATCCAACAACTCAATCAAAAAAATCTCGATCTTAAATCATGTATCAACAAATCACCTCCTAAACCGTCATCTCCTAACCAACCCCATCCATAATTTCCCCTTCCTAAGATCCCTAACCCTCACCCCATTGACTTCCTCTTTTAGGAACCCAAATCATCTCAATCCACACCCAACCTAATCAACATAAATCACTATCCCAACAAGCTAATTTCATCAACTTTGACCATCTCACTAACTTTGACCTAGACCAAGAGGACCTCCTTTGTGTCCTTGCTAATCTAGCCACCCATCCCAAACCCCTACCTCCAAATCTCCTCCAAATCATCATGACCTACACCTTCCTCCCATCAAAACTCATGTGGATAATCCACCACCATCCAAAATCTCAACTCCTAAATCCAATCATCGTAAAACCTATAATTGAGTCCCATTCACATATCCACAACAATCCCAACAACTTAACCCAAAATTATTATCCCCCACATCTCATCTTAGTCCTCCATCCTCATCATCTTCATCATCCCAATCCGATCCTACAAACTTTCTCCTAGATAGTCCCACATCCCCTAATCCACCATCAAATTCAGCCTCTAAGCCTATTTCATCCCCTCTTTCATGTAAGCCAAATCCTATCAACACTATCTCATCCACTTTGTGACTCCTAAGTCACCCTCATTCCTTTCTACCCTCAATCTAAACCGATTCATCCAATGTGGCTCTTATGACACCCTCATCATCTAATCCTAATCCTAACTTAACCCCTTCATCACCTAAACCTAACACTATCCTATCCTCTAATCCTATTTCATATCCACCATCCCCCAATCCTAAAACATCTAACATGACTCCTAAATAACCAACTTCAAACCTAAAAATCCAATCCCAACCCTCTCCCCACCCCATCTCCTACCCAATCTAATGAGACTCCTATGTCACCATCATCTACTTTATCCTCTAAATCCACCAAATCTAATGTGGTTCCTACACCACACCCATATTTTCCAACATCACCCAAATCTAATATGACCCCCATATCATGTCCCTTCCCTTCATCTAAATCTACCCCATCCCCTTCATCTACATCTATTAATCCCAAACAATCTAATCCTAATCCAAAACCATCTATCTCAAAACCACGTACTCAACTAATCCAAAATCATCTAAATCTACTTCATCCCCCAAGCCTAACATATCTCCTTCATTTTATAAGCCATGCCAATCAATCCAAATCCTAAATCCAAATCAACCATAACATCTCATAAACCACCCAATCTCGCACCATTACTTCCTACTCCCTCCAAACCATTTAACCCAAGCCACTTCACTCCTTTAGGAGAATATTTGACCACCATCTTCCATCATCTAAAAACCTTCAACATGATCATCCATCCCCCAATAAAATCACATGATCAAAACCTTCCCAAACCATCTTGGTATTGGGAACATTACTATTGTGACTTCTATCGCACCCATGGACATTGACCAATCATTGCATGCAATTTCGGTCTTATGTCCAAAACCTCATTAACCAAGGAATTTTTATCCTTATACCTCTTTATCCACCACCTTTCCATCCCAATCCTCTCCCTAATCATCGCCCACCATCCAAATCCCACTCTAAATCCAAACATCATCAACCATCCAAATCTCATCATACATCCAAACATCCCTCACCAACCAAAAACCAAAACAAATCTCACCTCCCATCCTTTGTTAAGTTTGGCCTCTTAGTAGATGATAAAATTACAACCCCTCAGTCTCATGATGACCACATGGCATCATCTTCCCCATCCAATTCATATCCTATAGCTAAAAATATGTTCTCTAATATGAAACATCAAGGAAAAGGCTTGGGCATCCATGAACAAGGCATTCGTGAACCCATCTCTCTTCATCAAAATCTAGGTCATTTAGGATTAGGATATAAACCTAACACTAAAAAGTCCCTCCCACTACTCCATCACAACCCATTTCTACCACTCCTCTTGTTAATCCTACCATCCCAACCACTCAACCCAATCAAAAATCATTTAATCCCCCTACAAATACCAAACACCTAAAAATGGATTGAGCACATAATTCATCACCTACGCATGGATGTTATTTCCTTCCCACCCATCCTCCTTCCATCCAATATCCAAATCCCTTTGCATCTAATCCATTCTTATCATCACATCCATTTATATCCTCTTCTAATCCATTCATTTGAACACTCGATCAACTTAATCACACATGTTGTAAGACAATAATACCTACTACAACCGTGTGACCTTGGTCTATCATTACCTCCAACATTCAAGCACAATTGTCCTCCTAGAGATCCACACACTTTAACACACTTAATCAACTTGTGGTGAAGACCCTTAGGTGTGTCTTTTGACACTCTAGCCAATGTCATCTCCACACTCATTTCCATCCCCCCATCAAGCCATTAGTGATTCTTAACCCCTTGAGAGTTCTCAAGAGAGTGGAACCTCTTTATGCAAAAAAATCCAAAATTCAAAAGAAAAAGATTAAAAAAATCATATCAAAATTAAAAATATCAAATAAAATCCACCTCAAGACTCTCTCTCTCTCTCTCTCTCTCTCTCTCTCTCTCTCTCTCGGTATTTCTAGCATCTCTATCGGGGCTATGGATGTCTAGCTAGTAGTAGATTAATGTTGTGACAAGAATCAGATACATTTCTATCGGGGCTATGGATACTGGTGGTAGTGAAGCAATACACGGCTTAGCCTTTGTTCACCCTCCATCCACCTATTTGAATTAATCACTCCCTACACATTTGCTAGTTTGTCTTCACATACTACCCATTATGCCTTCACTTCAAGTGGTAATTAACCATCACAATCACACACATTTTGATCTCACAGAGACATAGGGCTTGCATGTTGCTAGGTATTGTTTAGACCTTGGTCACGTTTTTTTTAGTCCAACTCTTGCTTTACAACATGTGTCATTAGGCTCATCTTTTGTTCATCACTGATGTTATTTTCCTTCCATCCATCACATCCACATCCTTTTTGCCCCGGGATCAAACATCTATGGGAAGAAAATGATCCTTTCCTTATCATTTAATCCTCCTCATGTCCCTTTTAAACTCTTATCATCATGACTGGGGG
Organism: Taxus wallichiana var. yunnanensis; assembly: GCA_018340775.1. NCBI lineage: Eukaryota > Viridiplantae > Streptophyta > Pinopsida > Cupressales > Taxaceae > Taxus > Taxus wallichiana. The sequence continues at coordinate 30,036,686 of CM031241.1, read as the reverse complement.
CAGCCTTACTACCATTTTTTGGGGGCATCATCCATTTTAGATACCCCTCACTTTCCATCCTACCCTATATAGAGGGCATATCTTATCATCTTCCATATCCTCCATCTTATCCTATACCACATCCTTCATCTTATCTATCTCCCATCCCACATCCCATCTCATCCTAACCTATCAATCAATACCTATCTTATCCACCTATCCAATTTCCCTCAATCTTTCCCTTTCATCCTACCCAAACACACTTTGGGACTCATAGGAGAAATTTGCATCCCACCTTACATACATTCCCATCCCCCAATGAGATATCACATCCTAAATAATTTCATCTTACATATCCTCAACCACTCCCCATCAAATAATCTAAACATCCATAATGTAAAAAATTAAAACATTCAAAAAAAAATCATACATGCAATGTGTGCGTTTTTGCTTAGGTGTGTTTACTTGCTTGTTTGCATTTACATTTTGGCGAGTGATATGAGGCCCCATTTGTTTCTTTTTATTTTACACTGTCCAATGATATGAGGATCATATTTTTTATTAATATGTCCAATGATATGAGGACACATGCATTTGGCAAATAAATCATCATAATATTTATACCTTAATACATTTTACACTATGCAACATCAATAATGAATGCCAATGATGATAATGGGCACTTTATAGTAGTACACCCCCTTATATCATCATATTTTAACCTTATCATCATCTAAACCTAATACTCATCATCATCTAACTAAGTATCTAACCTCCTCATCCTCTATATGAATCCATCCTTTATCAACCAATCAATATCCAACATCCAAAATCCTCACGCCCTTGGTTGGGGCATCTTCTAACATCCTCTTATCAATCAAAATCGAACAATATTTTTCATCGATTAATCAATCATCATCCAAAACCTCTCCTCATTAATGTCTTGTCATCCACATCGATCCAAAAACCAATCCTTATTCTCTCATCCAAGCATCCCTAATATTCTAATCCTTCAAATCCGGCTATCCAATTCCTCAAATCCGACATCTTCAACTCCGGCATCCTCAAATAAAAATCCCAAATCTTCAATCCTAACCCCTTGATAGGGGAATATTATAATCCAAAATCCCCAAATCCTAACCCCTTGGCTAGGGCATCCTCTATTCCAACAATCCTGAATCTTCACCCTTGTCATACATCGTTGACTAGGGTATCCTCTACTCCAAAATCCAATATTTCCTACTCCTTTAATCCTCTCTTATATTTTTATCCTCAAATCTTCTAATCCTCTAATCCCCATCCTAAATCTCTCAAATATGCTAATCCTCTAAATCCTTAAATCTTCTCATCCTCTAAATCCTCAAACCTTTTCACCCTCAATCCTCTCTCATAAACTAACTTGGGCCTCTCCTCTTTTCGAGTGGTTACCCGCCTCATTCCTCCCTGCCTAACCCCTTGAGGGGCATCATATCACCATCCTAACATATTCTCTTCTTTTTCTTTGAATGGTCATTGCTACGCAATAACCATTCAAAGAGGGCAAAATGTAGACATCTAAAATTTTGACATGATTAATTATGATTAATTTGTCCCACAAATATCCCAACATCATCCATATAATAATTAATCACAAGATTAATTATTATTATTTAATCCATTTTATCATATTTACCCTTTATCGTTATTTATCATTTATCCCAAATCCTTTTAATCCATCATTATATCCCATCTTATCATTAATCACTTTTATTTCATTATTATATCATATTATCCTATTATAATCCCTCATTAACATTTTCTAGGAATTTAATATTCCTATATCTACCTACCCACCTACCCTACATATCCTTACACCTATCCTTTCCATGTAACCTCACACCTAATCATATTTATTTAACCTACTCTAATTCTAATCCTGATCACATGCTCCACCTCTAGATCTAGAGGCTTCTATTTCTAGAATCTTCTCTAACCTTCTCCAAATCTCTCCTTCCATTGAATTTTTAATTTAATGAAATCTTCTTCCCTCCATGAATTTTGAATTCAAATTCTAGAGCCTTTCACTCTAGAATCCTCTAATCCTCACATACATTCTCCACCATTGATCCAAATCCAACTTGGCTTCATCCTAGCCATTGAATCCTCCACCCATCAACTATAAATTGAACTCTCCTCCTCCATGAGAGCTAAGTCACAAATCCATAACAAAGCTCTACCAATTTGTTTAATCACTTATCCATTTTTTCCTCTTATCCAATCAATCAATCAATCCTTCATCCTTCATCAAGCAATCAAAGGCAATCAAGGGGAGGTGTTGCTCGTGTGTCTCCACCAAAATCTGAAGCAACCAACAATCAATCAAGAGAAAATCCAACACATCAAAGGAGGAGCTTTAAAACTTGTAGGTAAGTACAAGGTATTGAATATCTCCTTTCTTTCCATCCATTTCTCTATCTGAGGTATTGTTTGAGAAGATTATATTAGGAGAACAACTTGTTTGTTTTTCTTGCATTCACAAGATAATCTTTTCTCGCACTACAATAATGAATCGGGACTAAAGAATACTAAGTCCTTCAGGACTTAAAGAATAAATAATATGAATAAACATGGGCCCAACATCCACATAAATCTATGCAACTTATCGCAAGAAACGTATTAAAAATCGCTCAAAAGTTCAATTTTTGATCAAAAATCTAAAATATGGTGTTATTTGCACATTTTGTAGTAGTGTTGTATATCTCTAAACAAATAAGTCTCCGTGCCTTCTTCTATTTTACGTTATTATTGCATCATTATACCATCGTTTATTATATTAATAGCTATATTATGGATCGTATTATTAATGTGGATTAAATATTTAGAATATTTTACCGTAACATTATTACACCCAACAATAAATAAGTAAATAAATCTTATCAAACCCTTATAATGTATTATTATTGATTTTAGCATGTAAACAAAGCGAATGCAAATATATAGTGTCTCCCCTATGTTTTCCCTTGTGCCTCAACACTAATAATGGGTGTAGTTAGATATACTTTAGAATATATCATTTTTGAGTGTTGAATAAAGTACTAAAGTAGAATGCAAAAATAGAATACTTTTAGATAAATATTGATAGAGCAAAAACCCCTTAAAGTGCCATTTGGTGTATACATGCTTGATAGTGCATGATTTGAATTTGATATGATTTTAACTTGGTGTAGTCTACTCTTAACTTAGTTTAGAGTTCTTCAAACTTGTATAAAGACTGATCTTAATGTTTACTCTTGATTTGGGGAAGATTAAGGAAACTTTGTATAAGATTTAATATCTATTTTTTAGAGGAGCTCTTTAGAATTACATGTGAGTAAATGAGTCTAACTTGCTTCACATGTTATAATTTCATGTTAAGGCCAAGGAGGTGAAATCAGAAAAACATAATAAAAATTGACTATTGCACCTTGAAGGATAGAACTATTTAAAAGGAACATAATTTTATAATGGTTCTATCTTAATATGGAGAATTATGATAGGAGATGTATGATGTTTATGTGCAATGAGATCAACCTTGTAGGTTTCGAACAAAAAAGTGAAATAATAAGAAGTGTTTATAAGCCTTATGAGAGAATAAGTTGGCGCATTTAAGTTATGTTTGTGTGCATAAGTCGTGATTAGAATATATACGATGAATCAATATTATTAAGCACATAATTACCAAATTTAGGTGTCTACATTTTCCCCCTTTAATCTAATAAATAAAAATTACAAGCTTAAAGGGAAAATATACCTAAATGTGTAAACACAATTTGTCTTTTCTTGATTGTTGAATGCTTAAATGGCTACAAGATGCCCCTACGAATGCAACCTACAAACAAGAGCGTATTCAATGTCCATCTAATGAAAATAGAAACTTCAACTCACGAATAATATTGAAAATTAAATTGAAATGTGTAAAAATAAGATAAAAAATAAAGGAGCGCACATATGTGTGTGTTGAATCAATTGTTCCTTGCGGATGTAGAATACCTTGCCAATTTATGAAGGCATGCAGAGAGGGATATTGTAAAAATATCCATGGATAATTAAAGGTGATCAAATCCCCAATCAAAAGAAGGTTGGGAGCACAAGTTTCCTAACAATAAATGCTAATAGAAATTTGGTAGATGCATAACCCCAAAACATATAACTAGAAGAGTAATAATAAAAGTAGGCCAGAGTATTGGGGTGCAATAATTCCAACAATTAAGAAAAAGTGGAACCACAAGGGTCCAAAATAATAATGTTGTAGGATATTGGGTGTCATTAAACCCTAATGTGCCTTTTTCTAAACCACGTCATTGTGAGGCGAATTTAAGTTTACGTAATTGTTGAACTTATTGAAATAGAAATAAATAATATGTAAAGTGATAAATATGAAACCTATAATTTACATACTAATCATGCCCCTACATTTTTCCGTAAATTCAATTAATATATAACATAATTTCCAAGGCCCTTTTATTTGTCATGAAATATAATGAATCTATAGTGCAATCTATATTCATGTAAGTGATTTCCTACCTAAACCACTATAAAATCTATTTTTCTTGAGAATTGGCATTTTTGACTATTGAAATTAAATTCAAAGGAATCATCAAGAATCAAAACACTCTTTTACAATGGTTCTATTTTTTTGTTCAAACCGGGGTATCCCCATGACCCCCAGCCACTGACCAGACCCACCTTACCTTGGACTTACAATGGTTCTATTTAAGTGCATGGTATTGTCCCTATATAGAAATTGTATCTGTTTATGTATATAACCCTATAAATTTGTTCTTGTAACATGTATTTCATAACCCCTGTTTATATGCATATTTTGCTTTATGTGATAACCCCACCAAATGCCCCCTTTTTTGAGGTGAGTGAGATAGCATGTATATTGTTTAGCTCAAAAGAATTAAAGTGTATCCATGTTAGATATAACTAATAGTCATCATTGAAACATGTATATGAGGTGGTTGTAGATGGCCACATTTGTATAACCAACCACTGATATAAATGGTGCATGATATAAATCATGGCACACAAAGATAACAAGCACAATAAACATACAATCACACAAGCTTACGCACAAATTCATGTACAATATCACATAGAAAGGCCAAATGGCCACATACAAGGGACATAAAAGTGTCACACACAATATACAAAGGGTTTGTAGACACAAAATCATGCACTTGGGTACATTTATAGGTCCTAAAAGCATACTAGCATTTACATGATTCATAAGCAAGAAAACTAGTAATTAACAACTATCTTTGACCTCTTTGATTTGTTTCTTGTTTTCTCTTTGGTCTTACACACCCTACAACCCATTCAAAATTTCAGTTGTTTATCTTGCATTGCTTGAGACACCAATGCCCAGCCCAGATAGAAGTGCATAGGCGCTCCTGTCCCCTTTAGACGCCCTGACCCTTTCTCATCTTACTCGCTCCTTTTTGGTCTCTTTTATATTTTGGGCATATTTTTCACTTATGGGTTAGCATTCCAGTTGTCAATTATGAAATTCAAACAAGGGAATCATATAAATACATAGTTATGTGTTCCAAACAAAGTACCAAGCTCTAAGCATTACTACTATCACCTACGCTTGCATCTAAAAGGCACCTAAAGCACTTCAAAGAATCCATTTAACATCCATTTAAGGGACAAGGAGTGCATACACCGCATAGGAAGGGAAGTTCGTTTTATTACATCCACACATTCTAACACATTGCTAAATTCTAGCTACATCTCGTTATCAAGTCTAACTTACACAAGGGTGTCCTATGGCATCATTCTCACACACACTCACAAGAACTACATGGAGTTTGAGATGTAGTGCAATGCTCGGTCATAAGTTCACTCTTGGGGTGACCGCCGGGGTCAGTCCAACTCCCCACATTGCATCTTTATTTTTAGGTTTGACGTGGTTTGTGGGCTTGTGTAGGTGAACTTCTCTTTTGCAAGTTCTGAGATACCTTCGGCGATTAAGGAGCGACTCTCAGGTGATCAATAGGAAACAACAACGACAATCTTGCAACACAGTAAAAACCAAATTCTAATCATTTGCATAGTCATAGATGCCCATAAGTAGTCTTCATCGCCTGTGCGCACTTTTTGTTACATCACGAGCACTCATGTCCGACCTCATTCTCGCATTCTAGAATTTATTATGAGTAGTAACAACACTCTACCCAACCCGTTCAACACTTTTCCCAATTCAAATCAGTCCCATACTGTATGCGGGAATCAACTGAGTCCTCACTCCTTCTTTGCTCAAGGATTTATATTTTGCATCTTAGCTTACTTGGGTTGTTTTCGTATTTTACTATTTATTTCAATAAGTGACTCTGCAATACTTAGATTTAATTAATAATTCAAATTAAATTAAATCGGGGTTATACAATAAAATGTTATTGAGGTTGTAAACAAGGGACACGGGATGCCACACACACTTATAATAGGCAAAGGGTCCCACATATAAGACAAACAATAAGCAATCCAATGTGTAAAGAAGATATAAACAATAACCAATAGGTGTATAAAACAAAATATACTAGTCTTATGTAGTTCACATGTGTTAGCCCCAAATATCTTGATAATAGTATTTATCACAATGTATATTACGAACATAAATAGGATATGTGAAGTATAAAAGAAAAGTGTTATCTAATAAATATAACAAAAGCACATGATAGTGTAGAAGATGCCCCACATGAGAAAATTTGTTGGGTGAAGGGAAAATCCAACATCTAAAAACATAAAGAGCCATGTATATCCTACATCGTTCTCATATACCTCAGAAATGCATGTGTGTTTATAAAGTAGAATGCATTATATATTAAAGCATATAACAAACAACAGATGTAAAGTAGATGCTAGTAATTGAAGTTAGGCTCGGGCCTTGATTTTGTATTCTTACGATATTTTTATTTTGAAACATTTTTTTGTATTTTGTAATTTATAGTATTGAGAATGTTTGAAAGTGTTTTATCCGATGACCAAGTCATACGGATGGGGAGAAGTAGAAAGTATCGCTGTTGCACTTGATAATATAGAATACCATCATGTGTCATCCCATCTAAATGTCCTAATATAGAAAAATGTGTAGAATGGACCATTAGATGAGGCAAATTCCTCAATGGAGTAATACATAAGATATGAGATTGTGTCTCTTAACGCTTAGGTTTTAGGATGGGTTTATTTGATCGTAATGATTAAGGAGAAGCCTCGGAATTGGTTTTTGTGATCTTGATCGGGGCTTATGTTAAAGAGGTAATAGGACATGATTTTGTATCACTCAATTCGGAAGTGTTTGAATAGATGGGGCAAGTAGATATTGTTTGATCATTTCCACACAAGGAGTAGAATCATACTTAATATCTAGAAGTGGAAAAGGAGACTCGTAAGGTTATGTTAAATTTTGACAATTTTATTACAATAGATGTTTAACACAATTATGCACAACATAAGCAATGGCTTAGAGCTACGAAGCCAAAGGCATCTTAGTAAAATGGCACGTGTCCCAATGCATTGCAAAAGCAAGAAAGATGTAGAAATTTTAGATGTTCCCCTTGAATGGGTAATGTAAGATGTCTAATAAGTCCATTAACAATGTGATAATTATGTTGTAAATGTTCTCATTGAAGATACTCAAATTTGGCAATTCACTCATTGACACTTATAGTTTTGACAATACACTCTTGTTAAGATAAATACAACCTTCCCACTCCCACTTAGCACATTTTAAGGTCTCTTATTTAGCTTGTTTATCCTTACTATATGCCTAAATTTGGATCACCTGCAAGATGGATTATTCAAATAACAATAGCTAAATTAATGTTTCTAAAGTAGAATGGGCTTATGATGCCATCGTTAAGAGAAGGAAAATTGTGGTTTCTTTCATTGAATAAAGTGGGTAAAACTCTTCAGATATGAATCTAAACTTGCAAGCAAACGCACTTGAAAAATGTTAGGTATTTTTTTGTGGTTAGGTGACCTGCCTCAGTCAGATCCCTAACCATTTTAAGGAGATACAAGAATTTTTATCGATGTAAAATGATAAAATAATGAATTTAAATGACAAGCATGCTTGGCTCAGATTGTAGGATAATCGCAATTGCGATTCACCGAAAAATCACACAGAGATCACAAGTCAATCGCGATTTGCAATTCTTGCCCGTCTGAGATTTCACTAGAATAATATTGCAACAAGTTAGATCTATCCTTTATGCTTTGCCTTTCCTTCTTCCAGGACACTGTAAAACTAAGATATGGGAGCAATATAGAGAAAACTCAAGTATAGTCTTTGTACACTAAGAGTCAGTGGTTAGAATGAGGGGGGTGAGGGTGATTTTATAGATTTGGAGTGCATAGGGGAGTGGGACACACATGGGTGTAATGTGCATTGGGCATGCACATGGGTAGGTGTGATGGGACAAAATTAAATGTGAGTGGGTGAGGGTTAGTAAATGGGTGGTGAGTTGTCTTTTAGCTCCATTTTGTGGGGTTTTATGATTTTTTTGGTCTTTTTGTGTTTTATAATGTTTTTTTATTTTCAAATAAGGGACCTTATATGTAATATGTGTTTTCTAGTGTCTACATTTTTCCCTTTTTGGGTTTCCTTTACAATAGGAAAGATGCATCACAAAAATGAAGACGAGATGGGGGTATTCTAACCCTATGATAGTGGTTTTCACAATCACGGGCTTAGATGGTTGACTAGATAGACAAGAACCTAGAAATGTGATCAATGGGCCACTTCTTCCGAAGTTTGTGAAGGGATTGATAGGTTGATTTCACGAGGTAGAGACTATATAGTCAATTTGATTGATAAATGTTGATTGGATGTCATAGAATCGAATGAGAAGGGTTGTGCATGATTCCCCCTCAAGTGATAGTTTTTAGAATCATGGATTACCCCAATGTGATGTTGAATGAAAAGTGGTGCTTGAAGATGATTGAAATTGATATGTGGAAAAATGTGTGTGGAGAAAAAGAGGTGACATGGTTACCTCGGTCATGTACAAGTGAAAAAGTGATGAGGGGTAGATATAAAGGTGAATGCAAGTATGGGAAGTCATGAAGTGAATAGGTAGAGTTAATGAAAGAGTGACGACAAAAGAGTTTAGTGGGTGATTCAATGAGCGACGAAATGCAGGTGAGGTGATGAGTTGGGTAAAGGTTTGGTGTCGAGGAACATGATAAGTTGTGGGGGGAAAGTTGCGAGGGTAAGGTTTGGATTAGTCGCGGATACAATCGAGTTGGGGGAGGGTTAGATGGTTAGGCGGAGGTTAGGAAGCACGACAACGACAAAGGTGAGGGGAAGGTGATATGGGATGGGGGTAGGGTTGTTGGGACAAGGGGTGGGAAGCGTCTACATGTGAGTTGGGTTAGGTAACTCGGTAAGGATGAGTTGGGGTAGTTGTAGCCAAGTCACATGCGCGAATCAAAAGTGTGTAAGGGGTTTGGGCATGTAGTGGAGTTTAGTTAGAAGGAGCTCACCGAGCTTGTTCGTTAGAGATATTGAGTGGGTAGGGAAGGGTTAGATGGAGCGGGGAGAGATGAGTGAGATTGGGACAAGCGAGGAGAGTTGGGGGTCGGGATGGGTCATAGGCGCGATTAGGGGCAAGCGCGATTAGGGCGGCGCGATCGGGGTGAGCTCGGTCGCAAGCACGACCAAGTTGGGGTATGTGAGAGTGTGGTGGGAAGGGATGGCTCGACATAACGATGAAGGTAAGGGGTTCTTATCAAGGTAATGCAACGAGTTATGGGGAAAGTCACAAAGGAGACTTGGGGCATAAGTAGGGGAGAGGAAGGTGAGTTAGACGACATGCGCAAGATGACAGGAGAGGGGTAGGTGGAGGGTAAGGGGTGAGTTATTTAGGTGACTCACCACATTATGCACCCGGGGAGGTGGGATAGGACTTGGGGAATGATGTGTAGGTAATGAGGAAGTGAGTTGGAGCGAACTTGGGGTGACGAGGAAGTAAGGGTGTAAACAACCTAGATAGATTGTGTAGGATGTAATAGAGACACCACAAACAAGAATGGTGCTTGAATGAGTGGTGATGCATGAATTGAGATGGATGTGGAAGAAGTCAATAAGGTAGGTAAAGTGATGCATGTAACCATATTTGATGAAGAACATAATGTAGGTGTGATAATGGGTTGTGCGATAAGTGGAGTATATGTGATCGAAGCAAGTGAAGAATCATGTGGTGATGGATGACTAGATAGGTGTGGTAACAAAGTAAAAGCCTCTAACAAGGATGGGGATGATACCACATCCATAAAAAAAGGACATTATAGCGAGAGAATAATATGAGGATGATGTAGATGAGTGATTAGGTGAGCACGATGGTGTTGATTCCAAGGTGGAAGCATGCAATGAAGGGATTGCAATATGTTGGATTGAGATCTTTGAGACACTAAAAGTGTATGATGATTGTGATGAAGTGGGAAGTGAGTAATTGGATGATGGAGAAGCAACACATGGGGAAGAAGTGGGAATAGTATTGTGTGAAGTGATGGGATGGTTGTTACTAGATGAATACGGAGGAGATGGTGGTTCTACAACAATGTCCCCTTGTCAAGAAGGTATTGAATCATGATGCGAGACTTAAGGACACGAGTCGGTGGAGTGACCATCGGTACAATGGTAAGCACATGTGTCATGCATGGAACACCACAATGGCAGGGGTGGTTTGGGAGGGAGAGGGATGAGATCGACGTCAAAATTTTTGGAGAATAGAGGAAAGTGACTCAGTAAATGGGGTGAATTTGTGATGGGTTCGGATGAATCTAAAACCCGTAGGAGCATGTAATAAATATAAAGATGTGGATGTAGAAGGTGATAAAGTGTGAGGAGGATTCAATTGGATGACATTGTGAATATGGGAGTGTAATGGTGTGGTAGGTGGTGGAGGAATGGAAATAAGTGGCAAGGAGGGAGGATGACCAAGATGGACATCCTCGAGGCATTGTGTCATGCACACAACCTCATTAAATATGTGTAATGATTGAATTTGTAAGTGGTGGGAGATGTGATGGACGTAACTTTTAGAAAAGAGGTCAATGAGCTTAGATTGTGGGAGGGAAAATGAAATCCGAGTCAAGAAGTTCACACAACTTTGAAAAATTCAATAATGGACTCATTATGGGATTTTCGAAGCATGTGAATGTTAATGAGCATCACTTGGGGGTGATATGGATGGATAATTGAGATAAAAAGGTGTCTCGCAAGTTGTGTGAATGTGTAAAGGCTATGTTGTGGAAGGCGTGAGTACCAATCAAGTGTGTGGCCAACGAGTGAAAGTGGGAAAGTGTGAAGAAGGAGAGCATCATCATGTTGGATAAGGTGGCAAGTATAGTGAAAGAGATGCAAGTGTTGTTGGGGATCTTTAGTGTCATAAAAAATGGGCAATTTTAAATGTGGTTGATAGGGATGATACAACACCATGGGGTGAATAGGATCATTACAAATGGCATGATAAATTGGTGTAAGAGGAAGCCCCCAAATGTTGGGACTCAAGCTTAACAATGCGATCAAGAAGGTGTTGATAAAGAAAATTAGGATGTGAATGAACATAGAAATGACTAGAATCCACGAGGAATGATAGTAACTAAGATTTGGAAACATGAGTGGAAAAAGTCAGCAAGATGGTAAGACCGAGAAAAGTAGGCGATCATAGTTCAGCAATCGAGTATGGGATAAATCAGAACCAATTACATAATGTAAAATGAATGATTTGGAAGAATACAAGTCGATGCAACAGAATGTAACTAGCCTGGGAAAAATATGGGGTGGAAAAAACATTGTAACACGAGTGTAAGAAAGGGTCTATAAAGAACATAAATAATTCAAGTGCGACTCGGAAGTAATATTGTTTGTTTATCTCAAAATGGAATAAAGGGGCTCAATGTGTTGGCTTCCTATAAAAGGTTCTCTCCCTAAATACCAAGAGTTATCCAAACAAGTATGGTACACTAGAAAAAATTTATTCGTCAATGGCTTTACTTTACCCCCTTAATTAACCAAGCTAGATTTTACTTTGCTTAATCAATCAAATGGGGTACATCACTAGGGATAACCTTGGCTCTAATCCTCAAAGGCGTTCTAGTCAAAATGTATGCCTATATTTGGATTACTGCAAGATGTATTATTTAAATAATAATAACCAAATCAATGTTACTAAATTAGAATGGGCTTATGATGCCACCGTTAAGAGAATGATAATTGTGGTTTCTTTCATTGAATAAATTGGGTAAAACTCTTTAGATTTGAATCTAAACCTACACAAAAGCACACTTGAAAAATGTTAGTTATTTTTGGTGGTTAGGGGACCTGCCTTGGTCAGATCCCTAACCCTTTTAAGGAGATAAAAGACATTTTATTGATGTAAAATGACAAAACAATGAATGTAAATGATAAGCATGCGACTCGGATCACAAGAAAATCATAGTTACAATTCACCAAAATCCACAGAAAGATCACAAGCCAATCATGACTTGCAATTCCACTTTGTGTTGAGATTTATCTATAAGAATGTTGCGCAGAAGTTAGATTTATCCTTTGTGCTTCACCTTTCCTTCTTCAAGACCTACAAACCGAGATATGTGAGCAATAGAGCAAGAAAAATCAAGTATAGTCCTTGTGCACTAAGAACCAACCATAGGTTATGATGAGGGACCGAGGGTACTTTTATAGATTTGGAGTGCATAGGGGAGTGGAACACACATGAGTGCAATGTGCATTGGGCATGCACATAGGTAGGTGTGATGGGACAAAATTAAATGTGAGTGGGTGAGGGTTAGTAAATGGGTGGTGAGTTGTCTTTTAGCTCCATTTTGTGGGGTTTTATGATTTTTTTGGTCTTTTATGTTTTATAATGTTTTTGTGTTTTTGAATAAGGGACCTTATGCACAAGGTGTGTTTTCTAGTGTCTACACTTACACACTAACATACCATCAATTTCTAAGAGTAAAATGCATAAAATCCCTATACAAATATCGGTTGACAAGTTGTAAACCTCATATTGCATGGTTTCCATCCCTAGGAAAGGTCATATAGTTTGGTCGAGGATGTTATATCTGGTCTTTTTGACTCATACAGTCTTAGAACGACATGTTCTCTAAATGTACTTTCAAATTAGTATCCTTTATTAGGTCTTGTAATCCCTCAGGTCGACCTTTCTTTAGTAAATAATCTACAAAACCACATATAAACAAGTAAACATTGCCTCATTTGCTAACTTGTAAATCCTATGGCACTACATTGATACACTCAATTACAACACTTGTAAAATTCACCCAAGGCTCCCTAAATCTTGTAATAACATATCTATAGTCACTGGGGTAATAATCACTATAGGTTTAAAGCTTCTACTGCGAGTTAAGGAGCAAACCCATCTCATCTACAAGAACTCAAACATCCCTTCCCCAAGTATATTATCAAGAACCAATTCAAATTAAGCATTTTCAAGAGGGTTGCCAAATCTAGTTGCATTCATTCAGATATCATGTGTTAGGTGGAGAGCAACATGTAGTTTAAGGCCTCTTCGAAGTAGTGTCGACATCGGGGTGCCACAACCCAAATAATGTTTATTTTGTAGGACTTCTCATCCATGATTAGGGTTTGAGATTGTGTTCAAAATATTCAAAAAGGTTCACAACATGAAAAAAATTGGGGTTTAACAAATGACATATAGTTCTAAACAAGTAACCATTTTGAGAAGTTACAAATCCAAAACCAAGCATGTCAAGATTGTATGTAAAAGGGTCAAGACCATACATACAGTCTTGGTATAAGTGTGTGGTCCTAACCCAAGTTAGTTTCAGTTATAGTGTCCAACACAAAGCATCGTCAAGTTCAAATATTCTTGTTTCAATATAGTGCATCCTCCCAGACATTCTCATAATCATAATCAACTAAGTGCACTCATCCCTTTTGTATTTCCAAATGTGTATCTTAGTTAGCATATCATTTACAAGTATTAATGTGTTATTCTAATATTGGTAATTAACGTTGGAAGTTAATTAATTAGAATAACCTCCAATTAACTCTTACATCCTTTATTGTACTAGTTCACTAGTTCTTCGATTTCACATAAATATAATTAGGGTGTTAACACTCATTGTACTTTAAATATTTAAGTAATGTCATAGTACATAGAGTGTCATAGTAACCATTTTCAATCGAACACTACAAATGGGTTTTTGACTCGTATGAGCTTGAATAAATAGTGCGTTTCTCTCCAAAACAACATCCAAGATTTATGTTTGATTGAATGTGATAGTAGGTCATAAAGGTGCACTAGTTGTAATAGTTTCAATAATGGCAATCAATAGATGACTATAAGGAGAAAGAGGAGGATGGGTGTTGTATACATTATGAACCTTAGGATTGTTTGAGGACTTTGTTGTATGTTGAGGTAACGGGTCATTGAAGATTTTTAAGCTTTCCATTCTCATTGGCTATTGGTCTAAATTCCTTTTGATTGGGTTCAAATTCAATAGTTTGATTATTGATGAGGTCATCAATGAAATGTTTAATCTTGTAGCATCGATTTGTAGAATCGACAATACACTCGATGATATTTATAATACATCATAATACAAGTTAGCATCAAATGATCTAGACTAAGGCTTTCTCGTATTAACCTCCATAAGCGAGAGGGGAGACATGAGGTTACACTCAAGTAGTCATTTAAGTACAATATACGATGACAAAAGTATCCATATAAATTACCTCCTATGAGGGGCTTGTACTTGAAGCTTAGTTAGTTAAGATATAACCTTGACAATTATTGTTGATTCAAACTTGTTTTCATTATATTTAACTTCAACAACTTGTTTTCCTTAAAACTTAGTATTGGGTGCAAATTGTGCACTAAGTACATATTTAAGCTTGTTCATAACTAGAAGTTTGAATTTTCAATCCTTTAGGGTATGACATTATTCATTGAAGGATTGAAAGTTTGAAAACATAATATATTCTTGTAATGGAGAAAGTAAAATATGTGTGAATAGATCTTGAATCCTATTATTTGCAATTGGATCATTCATATTAGTAAGAATTGTCTACACATGGGCAATAATGGCCTCGTTAGAGTATTGTTTAAGTTTTGACATTTAAGCATAAGAGACTTTCTCACCAATATTGATTGAGAAGTGTGCTAATAATTTATTGGCTAATGGATTAAAGGCCCTAACAAATTAAAGAGGTAAGTCATAGAACCATTACAGGGCATAATATTTGAGACTTCACATGAATAGTTTAAGGAGCTTATCATTTTAGGTATAATCTAGACATGTTATGTGAAGGGAATGAAGACGGTGTTATGGATTTCCTTTCCCTTCATAAATGGGAAGCTTAGGAGTGAAAAACCCCATAGGAAAAGGATAAGAATTCACCTCGAGTACTAATGGATTATGAAGTAGAGTGTGTGAATCCATGAAATGAGAATTACCGAACCAATTTTTCTTTAATTGCAACACCTTAACATGTAAATTGTGAACAATTTTCATGAAGGAATGTGTATTAGATTAGGAATTTAAGGATCTATGTGTGTGAACAAGAGGTGATGTAAAAGTAGAAGAAGTAGGTGGAATTGATATAGAAATTTGTCGACTAACTAGAGGTGCCCCCATATGAAAGGTAGATGTAAACATAGTAGATATAGGACTCTGGGAGTTTGGAAAGGAGATTCCACATGAGATGTAGGTGGAATTGATGTAGAGGAAGGCTTAAGAAATTGAAAGAGAACTTTCCATCTAATTGATCTTTTCATGTTTTAGCCTCAAGGTGGAGATTGATAATTTTATCAATATGTTGAGGACTTGCTTAGAGACCTTTGTGGAAATTAGATAAGAGGAGGAATTTCTTGAGGTCTTCACTATTAAATTCATCTAGACATATATTTCCATATCCTTCATATTGGGTTGAATATCATTATTAGTAGAGTGTATGAGATCATCGTTATTCAATACATCTTCAATGATGGTTGCATCATTAGTATTGGGAAAATATTTGGTAGCCATTGGATGCTTTCTCATCTTATAAGCATATGTAAGTTGGATATATTCAATGGGCTACCCACTAATCCTAAAAATTACCTAAAGGGCATAGAATACCAACATAAAAGAAAACAAGATTTGGTCCAAATATAAAACCGTAAAAGGAGGCCCTAATAAGAGGATCAAGCGTAAAAGGTACGTAAATGATAGAATAGGTAGATTGAGGATGAAACACTACGGAAAGATTGGAATATTGTATTCAAGATATATAAATTAGAATGGAAGATTGAAAGAACACCATAGGAGAAATAAATCTAAAACCTTAGGGGTTAGGGAAAGTTGTGTAAGATCAATAAATTGGTTCACCAAATTATTTACCCTAAATTAGAATCAAAGTGGTTCTAATTAGGATTGAAATCTTGAATGTATAAATGTGTAATTAAATAAATAAATAAATTCCTTAATATGCATATGTGACAAGTACTTATAAAATTCTATAAATAAGTTACATTCAATTAAGGTGCATGTTAAATACGATAAAACAAAAGAGGATGCATTCACTCAATTTTTGTTGCTTTGTAGGATAATCTATAGTTGGAACTAGGTCAAATAGGTTGTGATAGGGATAAATATATGCTTTCTTTATGAAACAAAGCTCTAGATCCCCATTGGACACTAGCGCCACATATTAACATTAAGATGTGGTGCTTATATCCTATTTCATGATACTTGACGATTTAGCGTTATTGTATCCTCGTCACTCAACGTAATTGATTTGTCAATTCAAGGTGGTGTCCAAGGTTATTTGCAAAAGGGGCTAAAGGAAAAAATGTTTTGCCAGTTCTTCATCCCAAAATTGAAAGTTATTGAAATGATTCAACAACTATACTAACAACCTGAAAGTAAATCGATGTTAGCAAATGAAATAAATAAATGGAAGTAAATAATTGAAAGTGAAGCTTCACACGAAATTGCTAAATTGAACATATAATGTTGATTTATACAATCTAACTAAACAAAAAATAACAATCCTATTCTAAGAAAGTAGTAAATCATCCTCCTCCTTGGGTAAGAGCGGGCCCTTCCACTTCCCTTGGATTCAAGTCAAGAACTAAACACAAGTTGTTGTCAAGATATTCAAACTATAGATTTTTATTGATCAATACAATTACATTACAAAATCATACTTCTTCCTCTCTATATGTTGTTACATGAGTGCTTTAAAGAGATACTTATAGCTCATCATTTGGTCAATACTCCAAGAATATAGACTACCTAGTTATAATATTGGGCAATACTTGACTACGACTTCCACTTGTCAACGAGGAAGCTGCAACAACTCGTCCCATTATAATAAGAAAATAACATGGGAGAGTGTAACTTGACTACTTCTTCCACTTTCTAAGGAGACAAACATGGAAGACATTTATTCTTAACTAATTATACTCAAACACTAAAACTCATCCCATTAGACTAGGAGAACAACATGGGAGAGTGTAACTTGACTACTTCTTCCACTTACTAAGGAGACAAATGTGGAAGACATTTATTCTTAACTACCTATTACTATGCCATTATTCATTCATCCTAATCATGAAAGTAAGAGAATGTTACATTTGTGGTTTTGACTATTTTATTTCCATATGACATTTTAATTCCATTTGTACATTCGACTTAAAATAAGAATACCTCAAACATAGATTTATTCATGTATGGTGAAACACCACATGATTTCTCAAAACATACTTCTAGATGGTTCTATGGTAGTTTGGAGTAAAAAAAAAAAGGTCCAGAGCTACTTTGCTGTAATATAGTCCATAGTTTGTTATTTTGAGCTATGAACTTAGAAATGTGTCCTACGCTTTCGTGAAGTCCTACACTTTATGTGGAAGTCTTGTGCTTTTTAGTGTTGATTTGTATGAGTCGTGCACTTTTAGAGGAAGCCTTGTATGCCATTTTCAGAGTTAAAGAAATTATGGAGCAAAGTCCACAGCGATCTAGCCTCCAACCTTCATCCTTCAATATCTTGAAATGACCTGTTTATACACAATATTCACTCCAACTTGCAAGAAATATGAGGAAATGATAACAATTAGATTTGCAATGAACTTGTAAGAAATAGATCAAATATATTCTATATTCTATCTTAAATAAGCTATTAATTCTTAAAACTACATCTAAATCCACTTTAATATTAGAGAAAATAGTGTTATTTTGTGAGTTAGATGAGACCCATTTTGGTCTCATCAATAATGTTTATCTATTTATGTACTTCTATTTCGATTTACATTATTTATTCTCCATCTTCAACTACTTAATGTACTTTTGTGTCTTCTAGGTTCCTCGAACATGAACTGTAATGTTAAAAACTATAGTTTCCTATATAACACTCAAATAAGTATTAGATTAAAAAAATTGGTGTGTGGTGGAGTTGGACTGCCCTTGGTGGCCAAACCCTAATTGATTTTGACTAAACACTAAACTACATTTCCCGAATGAGGGGCTCAAACTCTATGCATTTCTCTCAATGTTTGTGCTAGAGTGAATGCGAATCTAGAGTACCTCCCCATATGTTTTCCCTTGTACCTTAACAAGTTAATAATGGACTTAAATAGATATACGACATAATGTACCCTTCGCTAGTGTTAAATAAAGTGTTGGAGCGGAATGCCAAAAGTGAATGCTTGTAGATAGATATCACTAAAGTAAAAACCCCTTGAAGTACCCTTTGGTGTATAGGTTCTTGATAGCACTTGCTTTGAATTTGAAATGCTCTTGACTTAGCATGGTCTACTCTTAAATTGGTTTAGGCCTTGAGACTTATATAGAGGATACTCCTAATGTTTACTATTGATTTAAGGAACATTAGGACAACTTTGCATAAGACTTAATATATATTGCTAGAGAACCTCTTAAGAATGTTAGGCGAGTAAATGAGTGTGTCTAACTTGCTTTTATATTGCTCCATGAGATATACTTTCACATTAAGGCCAACTAGGAAGGAAAATAAGAAAAATGTAACAAAATCTAATCGTTGTTCCTTAAAGGACAACAATGTCAAAAAGAGACAAAACCATATGACAATTTTATCCAGATCTGGATGATAGTGTCAAGGAAATGAAATATAGTAAGTGAAGATTTGGATAAGCGTAACAAAATATGTATGGTGTTTATGTGTAGTGAGATCAATCATGTAGGTGTTTTACTAGTAGCTTGGGAGAATAGGAATTATTTACAAGCCTTAAGAGGGAATTGCAGACACTCAAATTTGGCAATTTACCCTTTTGACACTGTTGGTTGTGACAATGCTCCTTCACTAAGATAAATAACGACATTCTATTTTTGCTCAGTACATCTTATTGTCTCTCTCCTAACTTGTTTATCTCTACACATTGTTGTGTCGTCACATTTTGAATATAAATGCATATAATTACTATTTAACATCTTCTTACCATGATATATACTTCCGATTACATACACTATCACCTTGTTCAAAACCATACAATATGGTCAAGATTTAATATACAACCTTGATCGACATACGGTATTGGATCGACACATCCTCGAACTTTGCTTTAAATTCTACTATCTTTGTTGGATTGTTTCATTCTCTTGGGTTGGCCTTGTCATAACAAATTACCTTCAAAACCCTATATAAGCAAGTTAATATCACTTCATTTACTTCCTAATACTCTTATAAGTTCTCATTGCAAATATTAACATAAAAGCTCTGTAATGACCCTTTTTAAGGGTTTATATCAAATTTCCAGAATTCTGATTTTTTTATTACAGCAGACTGTAATTAAATTACAGTGAACTGAAATCTTCGTAAATCGTGCCAAAATTCACCAATAATCATTCACCAACAATTATCAAATGACTATTTATTATTTTTGACAAATATTATGGCCAAATCGAATGGATTTGTGCAAAAGATACACCGTTGGAAATAATTATGCAAATCTGGAAATTGCAACAGTCAAAGAGGAGTTCGAACTTCCCCAAATATTGCCTCAAAATTCGTGCAAAGGCATATTTGAACTTCTTAGAACATGGCAACTTGATTAGGCAATTCAAATTGATGTTATTATTGCTTAATAATTCAGATTTCAGTCAAATACAAGTCGAACTGGTAGAAATAACTGATAAAATCAGAATTGGCACAAAATGATCTTTAATAAAATGATAATCTGCAAATACATAATTGTTTTAAGTCAATATGAAGGGTTTTCGTCCTTCATATGGACCTCATATGGGGTTTTCATCCCAAATGGTAAGAAGATGAGAGATAACTCTCAAAATCTGATTTTTAATTACAAATTCCTCTATCCTAAAATGCCCACACATGACCCCTATTTATACTTTTCTAAGGGTGGCGCCAAAACTGAAAAGACATGACCTTTCCTTTATGTCCATTCATTATGCCTTGGCCGACCCCTCATAATCATTTATTTTGCCTTAATAAACAAGGCCGACCCATATAATCTTCACTAACACACTTTAAAGTATTCATAAAATAATAAAAGACATATTATCGCTTCCTCTTTATCTTCTTCAATTCGACCAAGGAGAAGAAATAGCCGGGAATCCAATTATGCCTTCGAAATTTGGAAAAAGGGACATTACATCTCAAAGGCTCCTAAATCTTCCCAAAGTTGATGCACATCCATTAGGGCAGTCACTACTATAGTTTTGAAGCACACAACCAAGTCAAGGAGTCCAACTTCCCTCATTTGAAACATCCAAGGATCTCAATCCAATGTCTTAACAAGAGCAAAATCATCCCAAACATTGTCAAAATGGTTCAAGTTGCCAATCTAGTTGCATCCATATAGATATCACATGCTAGGTGGAGAACTATGTGCGGTTTGAGGCCAATTTAAAGTAGTGTTGACATAAGAGGTGCATGGACTACATTTTAACTCAAACATTAACCTTTTTGTAGGGTCTTCCACCCATGGTCGTGGTTTGAATTTGGTTCGAGAATATTCACAAGGTTTCACAACTTTGCGATGCTAGTGTTTGATAACAACACTCATTTCCAAGTAAGTGAAGAGCACATGAAGTTACAAAGCCACACTCTAAGCAGGTCCAAAACCATATAGAAGATCCAAGATCGTACAAACATTCATGGCAGAGTTCTAAATTTCGTGCTAGGGCATTTTCTAACTACAATCTCAATAATAAAGCTATTCAAGTTTAGTACTTCTGTTTGTCCAATTCATGCACCTAGATCTCTCTTGTTTCGCTTTGTACAACTAAGTGCATCTATTCCTTTGTGGTTTTGAGCTTGTAACATATCATTATCACTAGTTACAAGTATTAATGTGTTGTTTTGATATTGTATGGCTAATATTGGAAGTTAATTAATCAGAATAATCCCCTATAACAAACCTTACATCATCTTTTAGTGCATTCATAACATTATTTATATCACCATTAATTAAAAAAGGATGTAAACATGAATAAGATTGTGCACTTAAGCTTTGATTGTGCGTGCGAGCTATAATTAAAGGATATAAACTAAATCACTATTATCAAGCACCTAATTACCAATTTTAGGTGTCTATAATAGAAACCTTAGTGGCATTTTAAAAAACCATATCAAATATGAGGACATTAATCAACATAAAGTCCCATTGCTTAACTATGTGTTAAGAATAATAAAATGGTGCGTCGAGCGTGTAAAAGAGAAAACTCAACATAAACATCTGAACCTAAACATTGCATCACAACTTGGGAATATAATTTATGTTGTGTTGTGATGCCCGACTATATGCTCTCTGTCCCCTTTGTCCACAAGTTACTCGCAAATGAATCCTTCCATCCTAGATAATGCCAAAGCTTCCAAGGTGAAATGCCAAAATAATCACCTACACCTCCAACTCCACGTGTTGCACATCTCCTCGCCCCAATTTTGATATCATCAAATTCATCAATGAACTCGCACTATGAACTTGAGAAATAAATAACTCTTAGAATTGCTCCTGCACCGACCTTTTTGTCGGGCTTAGATGTAGATGGAGCAATGATAGTGAACATAAATCTATAATGTGGATGAGTGGTGACGGTGGCAAAAATATTACACACAATAAAACAAATGACAAAGTGTGTGGATGAACTAATGACAACAACAAAAAAACATTACACACAATAAAACAAATCGATGGTGCTCAGTATTGTCGCACATCAACGTAATGTACGTGTCCTCTATACACTGTTGATTTCAATGTAGGGATATAGTTGTAGCTTGCCCAACAACATTTAAGTAATGCCTATCAATATAGATTAAAAAAATGCTTTTGAATCCAAGCCCCTCCTCTTTACGATCAATGACCCGACCCGTTCACCACCACCACTACCACCACTACCAAAAACCACCCAAATATAAAAAAGAAGAAGAAGAAAAATAAAAGAAAAATGAAGTTGTAATTCAAAATCACAAAATGAGACGAGTCCATAAAAACATATATAAAGTAAGGGATCCTTGGATTTAGTTTTTCTTGGGTTAGTCATTGGCGGTGGGTCTGCCGAGCAAGTTTAAATCTCTACTGCTGAAAGGGCACAAAGAACAGAGAGCGCAATAATCTTTCCGGAAAAACAAAAAAATTGCTGAGACAATTAAGAAAATACCAAGCACAAAATGAATGAAGGGGAGGAATTAGCAGAAACTTCACTTAACAATGACATGCGAGAAGGAAACGAGGAGGGTTGCAGGAAGGAAGATGAAGATGAAGTTGATTCTAAGTTTGTATGGGATGCTAGTACTGGTCTCTACTTTCATTCCAGGTAAATTGGCTAAAGATTTTGAGAAGTTTTAAAGTAAGAAATAATGTGTACAAGTTCTTGATCGCAAGTGTTTTGAGATTTTGTGTAGAAACGCTGAAAACGAATAAAAAAAATTCCGTCTCCAAACTTGTTTCGTATTTTACAGACTCGGATTTGTTTTAAGTTTTTTGGGTTTTAAGCATTTGGCATCTTTTCTTCAATGTATGAACCAATACTGTACAGCCCCAAGCTTGTTATAGATTCATTTACTGGGTTTTAAGCATTGGGTGTGGCGTTAAAACTGAATAGCGTGCAACCTTTAACTTTTTAAAAATGTATTTAAAAATTGCCAATTAGGTTTCAAGCATTAGGTGCCTTTTCTTCAATACTGTACAGCCCTAAGCTTGTAATAAATTCAATGAAAATAATCCTTACCATTAGGAAAGGGCATTACAAGGGATGAAATTGGGATGGCTATCAGAACATTAAAGGAAGATACAAAGCTACAGAAGATTGGATGACATATAAACTTTTGCTTTTATACAACAATGCTTTTGAGTTGGGAAAATCGGGCAATCGAAGTAATAAAGGGGTTGTTAATCTGATACTTAAAGAAGGAGATAAATCCCAGTTAAAAAACTTGAGGGCTATCATGTAGTTAAATCTTTCTTTTAAGATTTTAGCAAAATTGGTTGCGTTTAGATTGAATGTGGTCCTACTTTAAATTGGCTCAGAAATACAAACCGGCTTTGTTGGGGTAGATATGTTTTGGACAATTTGATTACCAGTTGGGAAGGCATGGCTTGAGAAAGATAAGACAAAAGGTTTGCGTGACATTGATTGATTTTGAGAAAGCATATGATAGAATTGAATGGAACTTTATAAAGGCTATGAAGTATGATGAGAACAGCGGGTCCTGGTGAGAAATTTATAATATGGTAACGATTTTCAATAATGCGTCTGTTCGCGTTGATGTTACTAATAAACTATCAGACTCCTTTAATCTGTGGAGATCTACTAGATAGCGCTGCCCCCTAGCTCCCACACTTTTGTGTTGGCAGCTAAAGCCCTACATGCTTTGATGCGTGATGATAGGATTGCCCTCATAAAAGGTATCACTCTGCCAAATAAAGACAATCTCATTGATGTTCAATTCATGGATGCTAGTGCTATGTTTCCTGTTTTGGAGAACGAAGTCGATGTGAATCTTGAGAGAAAGATTCAAATTTATGGTAAAGCTTCAAGCTCTAAGATTGCTGTTAAGTTTCATGCATTAGGTCGGTAAGATACCTCTCGTTAGTGGTTGACAGATCAAGGTTGGTAGCAGCACTGTCCTAATGAGATTGTTAGATATCTGGATTCCATTCGGTCTCTCCCCATCTTTCAAAGAGATGGGGCGAATAGATTATGAAGAAGATGGATGATAAAATTGTTAAATGGCAAGGACATCTGTTATCACTTTCTGGCAGATTTCAAATCTGTCAAATGGTTCTTTCCTCTTATAACATTTACTTTGCTTCCTTACTTAAGGCTTATTGCTTGTTTATCATATTCAATATACATAAAATAAAATGGCTACCGGGTTTCAAGCATTAGGTAGGTATCCTTTCTTCAGTACTGCACAGCCTCAAGCTTGCTATAAATTAATTAAAAAGAGTTTCCATTGGATTTCAAATATTCAAGCAGTTGGTATCTTTGCTCTGACATTTAAACTGAAGATCGTACAGCCTCGAGCTTGTGATAACTTTATTAAAAACAATGCATACTGGGTTGTAAGTGTTGAGCATCCTTTCCTCAATATTTTATACTTGATTTCAAGTTTTCAACTTGTAATGTTTGGCGGACCTTAAAAAAACATTAAGCATGGATATCTACAGTCTTGAGATAGTTAAAAAGACCAATCGGCACGTTTCTTGATATTGACGACTTTGTATGAGAGATTTTGAGCAGGGACAATTCTAAGCAGGTACACATTTTTAGAAGTTGACATATCTTGGCAAATATTTTCAATATTGAATTCTTATTTTTTTTGATTTTGGTGATAATATCCAAATATTTTTCTTTTTTCTTTTTTTTTAAAAAAATGTCGGCAAATGTTCAAAGGGAATTATAGTGTTTTTATAGAATTTGATGCAAATCGCAAATATTTTTATACTTGACAAAATTAGCTAATTGGCGAATATTAGCCACTAAAATTCTTTCTACTTTTAAGTATATTGATTGATTATTCCTTAAGTTTATTTCAGTTGATATAACATCTGTCTTGCTTATCACAGTAGCGGTTTCTATCATGACCCAAGTGCGGGATGGTACTACAGCAGCAAAGATGGTCTTTATTATAAATTTGAAAATGGAAGATACACACCTTTGGAGATTCAAGACTTTGACAGTTTCAGTTATACGCAAAGTTCAAAAGTTCAGACTGAAGATTATGCTATTGACGGCAGTACCAATCCAGAGCCACCTTTTGGAGGCTACTCTGAAAGTTCAGTTGGTGGAGGAAGCAATTCAGCAGCTTTGAATTCCTCTGTTAGTGCAGAGGAGAATAGTTACCCTTTGTGGTACTATGACTATAATTTGTCTGAATATTGGTATTTTGACAAGGAGTCTAAAGCTTACTTCAAATATGACCCAGTATTGGGTTTTGGCAAGGTTGCTGAAGGGAAACTTGGTAAGTTCAAGCTTACTATTTATTGGGTGGAAAAGGATAATTGTATGATGCCCTATTCTCTTGATGTACATTGTATTTACCCATGTACCAGATGGTTAAGTTATTATGGCAAAGAAGGTTCGAGCTCCTGAGCTGTTCGATATTGTCATCTTTGATGTTAGGACCAATATTGTACAGGAAACAAATTGGTTTCACAGTCTTTGTATGTCAAGGTCATTTCCTTGGCATTTGCCGTATTTAGAAAGACTATTTCACAAGTGAAGTACATTATACTCACCATATATCAGAGGGCAAATAATTAAGCAGCTAATATATTCCTTGGCAAACTGATAAGTTGCAGGTGGGGACGACATTTTCATGACACCAAATTCAAGATATTTAGTTAATTCAGAATATAAAGACAATGGTGCTCTGAATTTTTCCTGTGATAACTCCAATGAGAAACAGTCAGCTATAATAGGCTGGCCTCATGATGCAAATATTTTAAATGGTGAACCAACAGACTCGACTGGTGAGAGTGCAGTGGAAGGAAGTACAGGTAAATGCGCATGTTATTTTCTAATCCAATATGCATATTTCTTGTCTTTGAAGTGTTCCCAGTACCCATAGCAAGTTTTTGATGTTCCATTTAGATTCTATACACTTTACAGAAGACAAATACATTGACTCGGATGCTGTAAATTTGAAAGAAGAGTTGTTGGCTGAAGGAAGTGATCCACAACGGCCTTCAGAGTGGTGGGATTTTTGGCTTCATAGTAAATTTTTCTAATCTATAGGCTGTGCTAAGCTCCCTTAAATGCTGAAATAATAAAGCAAGTAAAAGTTTCATTTGAACATAGAAGTATGAAAGGTCAATACTTTCATCACATTCATATGATTTAATGTTCCTGTATGAAAATGGCAAAGCGTAATGTTTACAGCTGAATAGCGCTTGGTATGCATGCTTAAAATCTTTGTCTATAAAGTTGATGGTCATTATTTGTTGTCTCTTTCAGGATTGAAGAATTCCTTATTAATCTCTACTTGAAGGGTTATTCCAACATAGAGCGTGATGTAGAGGAACCACTGGAAAATTCTTACAGTAATGATGCCGATATTGCAAGACAGAATGATAAAAATCATTAAAGTCTCCTAGTATCTCAGAATTCAGTGAATCAAATATAAGAGATAATCTGTATTTTGGATCACATCTTTCAAATGAAAGAGTTACCAATTCTTTTCAGAAGGCCTCTTCTAAATCCAGTGCAGTTAGCTGTACATGTGCTAGGAAACAGGATAAGGAAATTGAAGAAGGTGAATGGATTCCAGAGGATGAATTAGATAGACCTCCCTCAAGCGAGAGGATTGAAAACAAAGAGATTGATTGTCTTTCTTCAGTCCAGTCTGAGAAACATAATGTATGTGGAGACAACTGTGTTGTAGAGACCAATCCTTTAAATTCACAATATGAATGCCTTTCTGATGGAGATGGAAACCTAAGGGATGAAGAGATTTGGCGAGCACAATATGGCCAAGTTGTGAGATGCAGGGAACAGGACAATCCATCAATTTCAGCACTCGATTTGTGGGAATGGTCACTGGTTCTAGAAAGTATGAGAGGGAAGAAAGGAGAATCAGCCAGGTTGGTTGGAAGGATAGCGCCAAGATCCAAAAGACTGCACCCATCTATTCAGGGTGGAGGTAGCCTTCTCAAAACCGGTTCTATCCGTGAGGTGTATTTGGACCTTGTCCGAGTTTCGTCAGGTGAGATTTTCTTTTTGTCTATATGTTGCAACTTGCAAGAAATTGGATTGGCTTAAGTGAAGCACATGGTTTTTGCCTCTGCTAGATGAAGGATGATATCATCTAATGTTTTTTTAGCTCAGGGAAGTTTAGACATATACATCTGAATATCAAGATCAATTGTTACACTGTTGACTTATTCCTTCGTTTGATTTCCTATGTAGCATACATTGTGTCCAATAGAGAAACATAGGCAGTGGCTTTAAAGTTTTGATTGCTGTGTCGTAGGATTACCTTTTTTCATGCAATCTTTTGGTCCAGGGCAAATATACAGGCTAAGATGTCCAAGTGCCAAGTATATGGCTTCTTTGAGAGCATTCAACTCGTCTAACCCAACCCAGGATTGGGGCTTCCCGCCGCTTCAGCTTACTGATTCTGAAAAGATGTCAGAAGACTTCATGAGTGATTTTCACTCTTCAAATGCATCCAAATTTTGTGAGGATTCCACCTTGTCAAAGCCTTTTGTACCAAACCCTGTTCATGAGCATTGTCTTACAAAAAGGTGATTTTCTTTCTCATACAAGTCAAGCTTATGGCACTTTATGAAATGAGGTTTCATAGTATATTGCTTTTCATTTCCATTGGTAGTACTGGAGGTTGAACTTAAATATTGCTCATCTCTTCTACGATATCTATATAAAATATTGATGTTTTGCTTCTGTACATTGCTGATTTTTATATAAAATTCGTTTTGCATGTGACATGGTAATGAAAAAATTGATGGAATTGCCCAAAGGGTCTATCAAACTATGATTAGCATCATAGAAGGTCCAATGAAGAAATGCTCACAACATAAAGCTAGCTCAGGTCTCCATGGCCTTCATTTGGCATGACTATTTGTTATGTCCAAAAATAACAATGAATAATGTATAAGAGAAGAATCAAACTGTGCTCATTAAACTTATATTATTAATGATAATAAGAAAATGAAATTACCTAAAGGATATAAATGGGGAGGCACCTGCCTTGCACATTTGGAATTCTCTTGGAGATTGATCTAATATCACTAGGTTCTATCCTAATGTTGAGCACCTAGTGATCAGGACAGAGCCCATTAGAATTAAATTCACGGGTAACATGATGAATGGTTGGTGTGGTACACAATGGGTATTTATCGTCGAATGAAGTTTTTAGCAAGCCCAAAAGCTATGACACACCGAAAAATATACCACTTCCATTAATTGAGGTTTAACTTGGCTTTGCATTCTTTAATTTATGGTTTAACTTTCAGAGAACGTATCTGTCTTCTCATGGAACCTCAAAAGCAGGATTTATCTCAACTAGGCCAAAATGCAACTTCCAAATGATTATCATCAAATTTGGTGCTCATTAGCTAGGCAGGAATTAATGAAAATTTCATCTAAGGCATACTTTTTTATTGGAGTGCTTTTTTAAGGCCTAATTGAATTGGCCAAGCCCTAATTTCGGACCTATTTATAACTATATTATTTTATTGCTATATTTGAATGATTTGTCTAGTACTTTTAGATCAAAGTAACCTTCATAGAACCTTCTAATCCTAATAAGACCTATCTAATTTGACTAAGACTCTATAGATGATCCAATCAGGTATTCAAAAACATGTATTGGTCTTTTGGTAGAACAACATAATTTGGATAAATATCATGCTTGAAAGCTTTGTTAATCATTTTCTAGTCAATAGGAGGGATTAGTACAAGCATTAGCCAACCTTTCCAAACATTTATAGCCTAAAGAAGAAGGGAATTTGATTTGATTTGATTTATTTATTTATTGTTTAATGGCTGAAGGTATCCAAGAGAAGAGCGTAAAGCTAAAAGTAGACGCTAAAATCCCACTTAAATGTTTTTTTCCAATAATGGAGACTACCCCATGTAAAATTTTTCGTACTTTTAAAATAATGGGTCGTTTTGTGTTTTTATTGCCAGAAAGTGTCTGTATCGTGTCGAGATATTCCCATGGAGTCATATTAGCCAATTTCGCCAAATACCCAGATGCCCTAAATATATTTTGTCACTGAGGTTTGCCTGTGGGAAATTTGTATTTAATTATTCTGAGCCCCGTTTGAGGCAAATTGTGCTCCGGTTTAACCCTGTTGTGGTCTTACATGTCAATATTCCCATATACCAGTAGGGTTTTAACCAGGAATGAATCCTGGGCTTTATCTGTGACTTCTGGCAACGTTTTGTGTTTTTGGTGTTTTCCCGTTTTGTTTTCTGTGAAATTTCTCTAGGTCAATTCCTTTGCCGGTTTAATCTGATTTCTTGCCTGGAGTATCTGGAGATCACCTATGGACATTATGCCAGAAGGAATTTGTCACAGAGGTCTGGTTCTCTCTGAAAAGACGAAGTCATGCACGAAAAAGCTTCTTCTGGGCAGGTCACATTTTTGGGAAAAGAAGATTTTAAGCTACAATGGGATTTTTGGTAGCAGCAGGTAGGTGGGAATTTTGTACTTGCCTAGCAGGGTACTTTTTCCCATGGAAGCAACGCCACTTAAGTCACAATGGGAAAATTAGAGGCAGCAGGCAGGCGGGAATTTCTTACCTGCCTTGCAGGGTGAAAATTCTCATTGTGAAATAAAAGAAAATCACTTAAGGCATTGATGGGATTTTCTTACCTGCCTTGCAGGGTAAATAATCCCATTATGAAAGTCAAACAACTTAAGTGGATCATGGGATTTTTGGAGCTGCGGTGTAGGGTAAATAATCCCATTGAAAATTAGCTTTTAAAAATAGAAATGGGCTAAGCCAAAAGTGCGACCCCTTTTGGAATAGAAGGGCAACTTTAATGGTATTAATTAATTAAATTCTTTTCCAAATTTGGCGCCCAAGCATGGAGAAAAGTCAACAAAGAAGAAGAAGGTAAAAAATTTAGAAATAGAATTCTAAAATTAAATAAATATAATTTATTTAATGCAGCCCCCTTCATGTCAAAAAGTGCGACCCATATTGAAGAGGAATAATACTTTTTAAAGTATTAATTGATGTAATTAATTCCTATTTTTAGTGGATGAGGTCAAAGCACACTGTGAAGCTTAAGTGAACTGGAAGTAGAGAGCTAAAATTAAATAAATTTAATTTATTTAATGGCAGCCATGAGCATGCACAAAATAGGCGCCCAAATTGAAGAGAAAAACATGTTAATTAATTAATTAATTGTCAGGAATAGGAGAGACAATTATTAATTATAGAATGGTGAATGTTATATAAGAAAGGGCTGCCATAAGGATGAATTAATTAATTCTTTAGCAAGGAAGTGCAGCCCAGGCAAATTTGGCGCCCATTTAAGGAGGAATTTTGCATAGAAGAAGGTGTTTTTACTGCTGGAAGTCTTCAAAGTTTGGCGCCTAGGTTTGAAGGAGCTTGATTTGTGTCTGATTAATTGTCTGCATAGTGGTACAGGTGCTCAGGTGAAGTTGGTAAAATTCATGCTTGCTTTGCATGCAAACAAAACATCAAATTTTGGGGCAGCAGGCTTGATATATGCAGATTTTTATAATTAAAATCAAGTGTTCATGTTCGGTTGCCATCTTTGTCTGAATTAATTGCAAGAATTCATTACATGTGCTTTTATAAGAGAAAGGGAGCTTAAATCAATGTCCAATACATTGAACATATCCTCCGAATCTGAAGAAATCTCTAGATCTGCACTCGGTTGTAAAGAATTCGGCCGAATAAAGAGAAAAAGAATTGCTCAGACAAAGACAGATTCGGCCATGGCAAAGCAGGGATGAAAAAGAAAGCACAACAGAGTCATGCATCACTTCTAAGTTTGTTGACATTGGAGATACAAATCTAGGTCCAGAACCTCTTTCCGAATTGATTGATGATCCAGAGCTGGAAAGACTTCTCATGCATGCGCAAAATAAAAGTAATGGAATTATTCGAGCTGCAACATTTCCATTCACAGCCCAGTTGCCAGAATTCGTCATGGAGTGTGCTAGGTCTTACCATCCATTATCCAGATCAGTCCGAGATGTTGTGGGGAAGACAATAATCCGGTTGGACGCACAGTTCATCAATTATTGTCTGAAGATTCCAACACGAAAGGTGGTGACTACTATTAGCATACAAGATGCCAAGCAATGATGGGAAAAGCATAAAGTTGACTGTGTGGGCATAATGAACAACAGATACATGAAGAAGCCCAAATCTCCTTCCAAGTTCCGAGAACTCTTCCACGATCTAATCTGGTACAAGAGGTGGATGATATTGCCAAATTGTTATGCAGGATAAATGGCGAAGCTAACGCTCACAACTTCCGCGCATGGATGTATGCTTTCATCAGGACCATTGAAATCAACAAAGTAGATTCAATAATCAATTGGTCGGAAATCATTAGTGACAACATTGGTGAGCAGCTCCAGAATGTGAGGCGTACTTACAACTTCAAAATGACTTCGTATTTGGTTTATGCAAGCAGCTTCACAGGGTGTCTTCTCCAAGCTAGATAGATGTGGTGTTCTTTCCAAGGACCCTATTTTGAGTGCTACCCACAACTTACTGTACCCGCATGCAATAAAGATTACAAGGTGGTCAACGATGGATTCTTCTACGGATTCATTTGCAGGCTGGACGGTGATCTAAAGGCAACAATGGTGAGCAAGGAAGCGTGGGAAGTCGTGTCCGTGGATCGCGCAAGTATCTTCATCCAGTTTGTGGATTTTACATACCTCAGGGTCACCGGCTTTTCGGGAGAACCAGTTAAGTTGCCCAGATACCCGAGTGATAGATTGGTCATCATGGAGCTGAGCAGACAACTCGTGGAGATGCATGACCTACAGTTGAAACGACACAAGTCTATAGGCTTCTTCCCGATCACAGTGGGCTATTACAGCTGCCAGAGCATTCATAAAGCCCGAGGAATTGAAGCGGAAATGTTCTCTAAGTACGAGCAAGAGTTCTTCCCAGCACGGCTGAACTTCGATCCATTTGGAGTGGCAAGGAAGACAATCTCCCAGGAATACGCGCATGTGCCTTCATTGGAAGATTTCTGGATGAAGTGCAGAAGCGAGTACGAGGTTAGAAAGAAAGATTTCAGCAGGTTATCAACACGGCAAGTGTTTGACTTTGGATTAGCACGGATACCTGCGGATCTTAAAGATGATGGGCTTGTGTTACTTGACACATACCATCGGATGGGAGGAGATAGAGTTGTACTTCAAGAGAGCGTAGGTGGCTGCCATACGATCGAGGAAAGGTCTGCCGCCGTTCTGGTCAATACTTCAAACTGGTTGCTGACGAAGGGATATTGCCTTGATGAAGCATTGATGAATCAAATCACGGGCAACTTCGGCACAGGAGATTCCCTCAAGAGGAAGCACGAAGGAGAAGCAGCAGAAGGCCTGAAAGATTAAAGTGCACAGAAGGTCTCATTCGAAGGAGAAGATCACTTCTACGGCTATGGTGTTAGTTCCGACTTCTCCAACATCAAGTACTTCACCGACTGTTGCACCTCAGCAAGATACTGCCATTCCTCCGTTGAATCCGGCAACATTCATCTTTTCTCCTCAGCCACTCCGTTCAACGCCTCTTCCTGAAGAAACATTGAAGCTGCAGATGGCAGAATTTGAAAGAGCTTTGTCTTTGGATAATTCAGAGGATGGCAGCCACAACACTGTAGCGGTTTCAGATGGAGAGGAATCAGAGCGTGAGATAGTGGTACACTCGGCAACTTCTCATTCTCCGAGAAGTAATTTCTCAGAATGGTTGGCTTCAGTAGTTGGTTCCAGAGGCTAGAGAGGAAATCAACTTGGAGGAACATGACTTGCAGCTGCTCCTGAATCTAGGTGGAAAAGACAGAAAACCTAAAGTTGCTAAGGTAACTTCAAGGTTGATCATTGAGAGTCGGGGCAGAAGTTTGCCGAGGTGTCAGTTCCAGCAGAAGGAAAGAAGAAGGATGAGCTCACGCAGAAGATATAACAGTGACCAGAGTACCCATAGGTCAAGCCACCATAGAAGGATTGAAGCAGACACGCAGACATTGATAGATGCTCTATTCCTTAGGCTTGACAAAGAAAAGGCGGAGAAAGTTGAACTTCAAAAGCAGGTATCTCAGTTGTGCGAGATCATTGCCAAGGTTGCTAAATCTTCCACTTAGCCAATTTCAACACAAAAGCAGGTGAGTGATCATCTGATGCAGGAAGTGGAAGATGCAAGTAACTAGGTTAAAGCTATCGACGAATGGAAAAGTCTAATCATTCGCCAAGCTTCTGTACAACTCGGAGAGGTGCCAACCCGCCTAAAGGTTATGAAAGATGCATCAGATCAGCTGAAGCAACTGGTAACAAGCACGATAGATATGAACACAGTTGTTGAGAGTAACCTGAGTACTTTGGCCGAAATAAATAAGCTACCGAGAGAGGTGTTGATTGCGGAACGGATTGTGCTTGATGGATCAGTTGAGAAGGGGAAACAACTTGAGTTTGCAGTATCTTTCCGTTTGGAGATCTGCAGAATTATGCTGAAAAGGATGCAGGCACTCGAGAGTATGGCATCATCTTTACCAGACAATGTCATTGCTTTCACTAATGAGGAAGTGGTCGGAACGTTTCTTCATACACAAGGACCATTCCTAGCAAAGTGCCTAATTCCCTGGAAGGATCTCTTCTGATGGTGCAAGGGAGAATTGATGGAGCTGTTAGGCCTTTCACGATGAATTCCATCAGTAAACTGGTGGCACTGCAGTCAGATATTGAGAAGTTCGGGCCTAGCTTGGAGGATGTGGAAGCGTGTATCAGGGTATTGAATGAAGGCTTGCTGCAATTCAGGACAAAAATAAAGTTGTGGCTAAGACAGATGGGAAGATGTTGAATTACATGTTCGACAAGTATATTCAGTATCAAAAAAAAAAAAGATGTAGATGTTACAGCTGGTGAATCTTTCTTCTTCTACTCTTTCTTCTTCTATTTTCCACATTCCCGGATGTAATTGTAAAACTTTAAAGTTATTGGTTTTGAAACCATTACTTTAAGTTATGTGGAATGATTCTATTAGTTAAGTGACAGATGTGTATAAGTTTGACTATGGATCCGGATGCATGTCACTTGAAGAGGAATTAGAGGAAGATGATTGCCAGATGTTATCTTTACTTCTTGTTTATGTTCTAGTTCAGTTGAGTTTCCCATTTGTATTTTCCCTTCTACATTCTATAAGTAGAAGAAGAACCTTCAAGTTAAGGATCAGAATTTGTAAGCAACATTCTTGTGTTCCAGACTTTGTGCTGAAACCCCGATAGCTATTTGAAGCAAAGGAATACAAAGGAGCAGATTTCCGGAGAACTTTGTGTCATGGTGCATTTTGTTTCTAGCTTTTTTGTCTTAGATCTACTTATAAACTTTGTGTTATTCTAGATCTAGATCTAAAAGTTGCCTTTGCTTATAATTTTGTGTGTTAATATCTATTGGTTCCGTCTATGTGCATGCAATCAACTCTGTAATCTATTGATTGGGTTGCACATCTTCCCTATTTCTTCCCGTGTGTTTTATTATTTCCTTCTTCTTTAGATATTTCATTCTTTAACAACTGCTTACTTGCTGCAAAACTATACAGCTATGGTTCATGAGTTGCATGGTTAAAGTAAAACCCCAAAATAGATACTAGCATATTTTATTGACAAATCATACACGGGAGCCTCACCGGTAAATGAGGGAGATTTATCTCATGACTGCCTAGGTTTTCAGCTATGTAGGAAATCTAGCCAACAATGTGCTGTTCATAGATTTATAGTTTACTTTTTTGTTCTTGTTGTATATTCTCATTTCTGTTAAAGAATGCATTCAGACCTGGTGCATGGTATCGAAACACAAAGGGGTAACTAATTATCCACTTTCGAACTATGATAACATGAACTAATACAAGATAATAGAAACATGCATAACACATACTTTATCCTCAAATTATTGTTGCAAGCAAGCTGATTATTTGTGAGTGATCTGATCGTGGCAAAGCAATCCATTGTGAGCTTCAACAGTTGATCGAGAGAGCGAGTTTGAAGCAAATTGGAGCGCAGGATCTCATTCAAACCAAGGTGTAGTTCTAATTTTTCCTGTTTCGGCATGTTTCTCGTAGTGGAATTCATAATTAATTTAACAAAAACAGAGAAGTTTATAACACAATACAATTGTATAAGTGGTTAGAGAAAATAACTACTTCTATATTATTGGCGGAGAAGACAATTCTGCGAGCACAACAACACAGATCTATCCTCTACTTGCAGCAAGTCCAAAAGCAACCTTTGCTTTTTATTTTCTAGACAAAATGAGAGCCACAATACAAAAAGTCAACTTTAAAGCTGGAAAATTATTTACAAATGAAAAGTACATATTCAGGTTGACAACATTTATCTGACCCAAGGATCTTTGTACTGTCCTGGTACACAGTCCATAACATCTGTTTGACTGTAAACAGATTAAGATTGCATTGGTGAATTGAGGAATGCTATGTGAAACAGAAAATACTTGGCCTTAGAAAAGTGTTTGCTTTCAGAAGCTGTTGAATTTGCTAATTTTGAATCTATGGGGGCTTTGATGTGATGTAAATAGATGGTCAAGTACCAAAACTGTATAACATCTTGAAGAAAACTATTGAGCCAATGAATTGCAGAATGAAAAAATTGGCCAAGCGATTGCCCTGTGAAGCAATGGGAACAAGTTTCAGGGGTTTGCAAATCTCATGTGGACTTAAATTCTTTTTGCTAAGTGGCTTTGGATTCAACCCTAGCTTTGATTCCACCGTATTTGATCTCCCATGTGTTGTCTGTCATTTGTCTTGCTAGTGTCTTTTTATCAATAAAAGTTGTGATGCAAGGTGCAACAGCTGTGTATACATCAGTTGGTTCTTGCTGATCCAGATTCAATGTCTGATTGAAGGTTGCCAAGGAAAATACTTGTCTTCATATACCTTTTTGATCTTACTGTATCCAAATTACAGTTGTAATCTCTCATAGCATTAGTTTGAGTTGTTGAATGTGGGTGGTGGCTTGCTGTAAGCTCTAATTTGTAGCTACTAATATAAATTTTACATTTATTAACTGGGATCGGACTTTATAGTATGATTAATGTCTACCGAGATATTATGAGAATATAAGACTTTTTAATAAGGTGCCGACTACAAGTTGGTTGTAACCGGTTGTAACTACATCAACCGTTTTGTAACTATTTCATTTATAATAAATAGACGGACACACAGTCTCAAATGTGTGCAATCCGCCTTCTCTTTATTTCTTCCTTGTATACATCTTCTAACAGTGGTATCAGAGCAAGGGCAAGCGAGGAAAGAGAGTGGGTAGAAAATCCGCCACATTAGGGCACGGAATCTGAAGCATAAGGAGAAAAATGAACACATTTTTGTTTTTGATTTTCGACAGAGATCTAGGGCATCTTGAAGTGGAGGACACATCGTCAGACATGAGTCGTATTATTCAAAGAAGAACACAGTCGTAGAGGGCAGTCAATTTTTTAGACAAATTCGTTTTTTTTTGTGAAAGTAGAGAACGTAATCGCGAATACCAGATTGCAAACACAATCGTAGGAGTCACCAATCTGGAGCACGAAAATACA
This sequence comes from Taxus wallichiana var. yunnanensis, assembly GCA_018340775.1. Taxonomy (NCBI): domain Eukaryota; kingdom Viridiplantae; phylum Streptophyta; class Pinopsida; order Cupressales; family Taxaceae; genus Taxus; species Taxus wallichiana. The sequence goes on along the minus strand of CM031241.1, from coordinate 29,999,923 downwards.
ATCGCGAATGGCATGTTTTTCAGGAAATTAACAGTATTTTCGAGCACGAAAATACAGTCGTGAATGGCACGTTTTTCAGGAAAATAATAGTATTTTCGAGCACAAAGTAAGACGTGAATAGAGTCGTGATTCACAAACATTTGAAGGCCATTACAGTCAGTATTTGAGCAAAAACAGTCACACCAATGGAAGGGCTGACGTTTTTCCACAGACATAAGGCAGGAAAGACGCAGAAGCAAAAAGACTACTTGCGCTTAGGGCACTGAATGTGTAATCGTATTTTATTTTATTTTATTTATTCATTTCCAAAATACGCAGTTGTATTTATTCTATTTTATTAAAATGGAAATGCCCATAGAAAAATATTCTAGTCTAAATTTTCATACATGGAGAGTGAAAATACAAATGTAACTTATGAATACAAATTTGTGGGGCATTGTAAACGGGAAAGAGACAACACCTACCGATGCATCGAAATTGTTAGAATGGCAAAGCAGAGATGATAGAGCGAAAGCTATTATTGGCCTTGCTCTCTCTGACTCTGAACTTCATCATGTAGACCTAGACAAATCATCAAGGAAATTTGGGATATTCTAAATAAATTATTTGGAGCAAAAGCGATCAATGCCAAATTTTCCCTAAAACTTCAGTTATATAGGTTCAAAATGGATGATGGAGTCTCTATGTCAAGCCACATCAATAATCTAAGGTCCTTGATCAGACAACTAGCAGAAGTGAAATCTGCAATTGAGGATGAGGATGCCAAAGCTATCCTATTAAATAGTCTCTGTCTTCAAAATATAGCAATGTAGTTTTTACCCTCGACAAATTCAATCTCAATCTCTGGATGATATGATAGCAGCTCTTCTAGCTGAGGAAAAACGAACTACAGAGGATGCAAAAGGTCATTCCCAACAAGAAAGTGCATTCTATTCTAGAACTAGAAAATATCATAGAAGATCAGATAAAGATAAGTCGGAGATTGAATGTCATTATTGTAAGAAAAGAGGTCACACAGCATGGGATTGTCGTGTTCGAGCCAATGATGTGCTCAAGGGTAAAGTCATATCAAATACAACCAATATAGCCATGGTTGAAGACCCACCAGATGCAGAAGGTAGTGAGGATAGTGATGAATACGCAATATAAAGATGCTCTAAACTTTGAAGGCAAGAAAGGATACAAGGTAGATGAAGCTCGGTATGGATGGTTGCTCAGATAGTTCGGGAGACTGTGGATCTTGGGAATTATACCCTCACGAGGGTCATGAGACAACTTGATGGAGCTTGTGGATGGCTCAGTATGGATGGTTGTCCAATAATTCGGGAGATTTGTGATTTGGGAGTTTGGGGAGGTGGAATCCGGGAACTCGGGAATTCAGCTCGGGAGCTACACCTTTACAAAGGTCATGAAGTAGCTTGATGGAGCCCTACCTTATCATAGCATTGCTTTCAAAGTGAAAGTGTTTGAAGATTGCGTAGCTCTATTTTTGTTCTAGTCTTGTTAGATTGTTTGTTTTTTTGCTTTATGTAGAATAAGTCTTAAGAGGGGGTATGAGAATATAAGACTTATTTATAAGGTGCCTAACTACAAGTTGGTTGTAACCGGTTGTAACTACATCAACCGTTTTGTAACTATTTCATTTATAATAAATAGACGGACACACAGTCTCAAATGTGTGCAATCCGCCTTCTCTTTATTTCTTCCTTGTATACATCTTCTAACAGATATTAGACTTATCAATAACAGCATGCATAGAATAATAATTACATAACTTACCATATTAGAGCAAAGTACCTGAACAATGACAGATTGTATTCATAAAAGATAAGTCTCAATACAATTTATACAGTACAGGGAGGACCTGAGAGAAGCACCCTTTCCCTGACGTACATCATTCTATTTATATGATAAGAAGACCCAATGGGCTGTTGGTTAACACAACAATCAACAACAGAACATACAAACGAGTCATTACAAAACTACCTAAAGCCAACAGTACAATCCTTAACCAAATGATATGTTGGCTACTAAAATATATAATTATGCTGATGATGAAGACAATACTAATACGACGGTCTTAATGCTTCATCACATTCACATTTAAGTGTCCAGTTTTTGTTGGTTTTCAAGTTCCATACAAACCATAAACAAATAGAAGCAGAAGTTGTGGATTCATCTGATTGGAATTGAATGACATTGCACATAGTAGATGCAGCAATAGCATGTGGCTGAGTTTAGTGTGGAAAGCAATTTTGGTGAGACTGAAACTAACTGTAAGAGGTGAAGATGATGTAGAGTGTGGGAGGATGAAGCTTTTGGAGTAGAGACGTTAACATTTGATTGCGTAATGGATGAAAATGTGATAAGCAGGATTGAAGATTGTTGTGGCATAAGACTGCATCTGAAAATGAGGAAGATGCTGATTGTGATGCAAAGCTTGGGATGGGTGATGTGAAATCAAGAGTTGGAAACAGATAAAACAAATGCCATGCTTGAGAAACCACCGCATTACTGTCCATAAAAACAGGTACAAACATAGATGGGATCACTTGCTGACATGCTCTATTATCCAATTTGAGTGCCAATTGCTGGAGTTAATATTTATTCAACCTTAACCACTTTGCACTTTGATGATTGAGTTCCATGAAAACTGTTGTCTTGAGAGAGCCTTCTTGCACCTTGCCACTTTTTGAAACCCTTTATAATACTCATACATGGGTGCCTGACAAGCAGTATGCTTTGGTCTAAATGTTGCTTGTGGTGATGAATGCAAATGAAAGTAGAAGCTAAAATCTGCGCTGAAGTAGTTGTCTGGAAAACTAAAACCTATGCAGGCGAAACTGAAATGTTGAAGCCAAAACTTACGAATTCTCTGCTGCTTAAATGGACGAATCAGGTGTAGTATAAACTTTCTGAGCTTTAACCAAAAAAACTAACCTAAAGAAATTGTGTCAAAGAAGTTGGATTGATTGCAATTTGCATCTATGTTGATCATGAGTTTGGTGCACAGGCACTTTCACACCCCTACATAGAAGATGAAGTGGATGGTGTTGTGGTAACTATCGATTGATCAGAAGTGGGAGTGAATGGAATGAATGAGAATATAGGTTATGAAGATCTGATGATCTTGGAGTGGATGAAGAAGAAACAATTGTAAAGAGTTTGTTGAGATCTAGCTTTTGATTGTGGAGTTTGCTCTTGCACGTATGGAATTCTCTTGGAGCTTGATCTGATATGAATTCATAGAATTGGAACTTGGGGTTTCATTCTCCGTTCTTCTTTTGGGAACACTACTAGATGATGGAGTTGTTGTGGATGATAGAGTGACCAATGTGGGAGCTTGTGTGATAGAAGATGAAGTGACTAGAACCAATTTTAATGAAGAGAATATCTTGACCAGCACATGGCCCATTCCATGCCTTCCCATCTAAAAAAACATTATCAAGAATATGACAATCATTGATAAAGATAGCAGACATGTGATTGCGCAAGGAAGAGCCATGTCAATAATTGTTAGGAAAATTTCAACAGTGTGTTTAACTTCCAATAAGAAATAAGGTCTAGGTACCCAACCTTGAAAAAGAACTTGATATTGCCTTGATTGAGCTTTCCAAGATATTGGGCCTTTAAGGCTTCTTGGCATGCCCGAGAAGATTAGGGCCCACAAAATCCAACACTGCACGAAATTCATGTGGAAAATTATCTAAATTATGATTTTTTCATCTCAAGTGAGAAGTAGTGCCTGGTGTAGCCCTTTTAATGATAAGGGCTGATTTCATATGATTTGTTAGGTGTTTTACCGCTAACAATGAATAACATCTGTGCACTTTTCATCGCAAATCCGTGTTCCTTTAAAAGCATATGAACTTGAAAGACCAATTTATAATGGTACACAAAATTGTTGGAGATCTCAAAGGGGAGGAGCAGCCATTTCGTTAGCATTTTGATGTCTTGAATTGTTGGCCCCTAATTTTGGCCAAGGCATATGGCCTTCAGCGAACAGAACAGGGTTGGGTTCAAAGGCACACAAGTGCGTGTTTTGGTATAAAAGAACACAATAGGGCAGTAATAGGATGGTTTCAGAGAAGGATTGCACACGGGTTACCAATGTGCACAGAGGTAGGACATGCGTAGATGGCGCAAAGCAGTGACGCATTTGCAGATCTTGCAGGCTGCATTAAGTGGGATAAGGTTGGAGCAAATCCCAGAGCAGATAAGGGCATGCAATCTCGGAGACAGCTTCAGTCAGCATGGAGATATGAATTTGAGCATGCATGCTTGCATGCGTACATTTTTCCATGTATTTTGTAACTGAAGTGTATTTAAGGCATTGCGTCTAGTCTATATAAAGATAGTCATGCCACATTTGTACTAGTTGCTGGATATTTGATAGTTGTAGTTCTAAAATTGTTTTGTTTATTCAGTTGATTAGTATATTAGGAGCTCTGATATATTCTATACTAGCAATTGTACTTGAAGATCCAATGGTCACACTGATAGGTGGCAATAGAAGCAAAGGATGACTATTCGTGGATGTCATTTTGAGATGAACTAAACATACGCGTGTAAAAACCTACAAGAAGTCAACAATCTGCTTGAGTTTTTGACATATTGTTCATGGGCTTTTTCAACGATCAATCAAGTTGAAAGTAATAAATTATGTCATCGTGTAGACACCTAAAAGCCAAGGTTAAAATAACCATCTGACAAATCTTAAATTTAATCTTTTACCTGTCAATGGTCATCTTCCAACTGTAGAATTCCTAATGTCAATCAGAATACATTGTAAATTCTCTCCATATTTCCCATATATATTTTTTAATTATTTTTTTCCCACTTCTGCTCCTAATCTCATCAACTCTAGATGAGCATGATAGGCTCCTACTGATTGGGGGAAGTGGGGCTTCAATCTGACTTTCAAGCCACTATCATTGCCCTCCATATTTCCAATATATTTTGAGATCGTAGACCCCGAGAAAATGATATAGTTCTGTCTTTAACCGTAATGTGTGTGTGTGCTAAGGTGTGTTGCCTTGTGATTATTACCAAAAACATACGTGAAAAACAAGTCATTTTAGTCATGACTGCTTAAGGAATTCATTTGGGTAATGACTAAAATCATGCCACTATTTTTTTCTTCCATAAATCAATATTCTAACTAAATTGCTTGTGGAGGCCATTAACTTAGCATTGAGATTTTATATTTTACATAGTCATTTTATATTGATAAAGGGTTATATAATTAATAAAAGGCCCTGCTATAGTGCATGACATAAATGAAAGCATATATCATATATGCTATATACTATATCGAGCACAAAATTTCTTGCTAACATAATGGTTGATTGGTTCTGGATGACTATGTTTGCTTGCTTGGCCTTACCCTTTCCTCCTCCACGACTTCATAATATAAAATATTCCAGTCATTAATTGCCTCTAAAATACATGCCTTACCCCCCCAAGTCAGATATATATCCCATATCAGTTCTATGGAATTTCTTCTATGACCCTAAAATCCTTATACATTCAAAAATTTAATCCCACATTGGTTAGTAGGCTTGGTCAGCAACAACATGTAAACCCAAATATATCATGATCCTTATGCCAATGGGGTTGTCGCCAAATGGACATGACCTTCCTACTAACATATTGGTTAATTGTTTGTGGGATGAGTATGTTTATTTGTTGGGCCTTCCCCTCTCCTCCTATGTGGCTTTTATCCCAACTCAAATATGCCTTTTAGTGCATCTTGGATTTGCTTGTATGGATGCGTGCAATCCTCATGCCATAAGACCTCTCCTCCTAAGCAGTTTCTACCTCAAGTTGAGAAGTATGTGTATTTTTGCGAAAATACGTACATGATTCATTGTTTTTTTAATACAATGTGGCTCTTGCGATAAAAGTGAACATTATATACCACACAACCAAGTAACTTTGCAACTTAGCAATGCTTTTACAATATTTTGGTTTATTTATAATGGAAGCACACTTGAAACTTGACTTTTATTAATTGAATGCAAAACTTTTACAGATGGTGCTAAAACAACTTAAGTCTCAACAACATTAGATATAGGAAAAGTAAATATTTTTGTGGCGATTCACATACTTTAACAATTGAAATAATGATGCTTCTTCATTGCCTTTATAAAATTGCTTTAGCCTTTTAAAAAAAACAAAAAATTTATTTCAAAGGAAAAATATTTTTACAATTTCGACTATGCCAAGCTTGGAAACTATTAGTCCAATCCTGAGCATTATAAAGGAAACCAAACATATCAGAAATCATTAAGGATAGTCTAATTTTAAAATAGCTCTCATATCTTCCTGATCTCGTTGAGGCCACCAAAGAGGAGGATCACCATAGCAACTTATATCATGATTGTCCAAAGCCCAATTTGCCAATGCATCTGCCACTTGATTTCTCTGTCTAGGAATATGACTAATTTGCATAGTCGAAACTTGCCTACAGACCTTTGATTTTACTTATTTCTCTCTCAATCTGCCAATTTGAGCTCCTTTGTTTCTCAGTAATGGTCAGCATCCTAACAATGATCTTGGAGTCAGATTCCACCTGCACTGAGTCCACCCACACTTAATAGCCGCTTGCAGACCCCTATAAACAACTCTGACCTCAACAATATTATTAGTAGTGGTTCCCAAATTTTCAGCAAACATAAAAGCAACTTTCCCATCATGAGTTCTTCCAATACCCCCATCGCAGCCTTTCCCGGATTTCCCCTGGAAGCCCCATCCGTATTCAATTTACCAAACTGCATAGGAGGAGGAACCCATGTTTGTTGTTTATCTTCTCTCTTTTTCATTTTAAAGACAAGTAGAGTGGAACTAGTAGATTGTAAAGATAACACCTTACATATATTAACCCATTCCGGAGTAAGAGTAGAGGGAAGGGAAACTTTTTGCTTGATAGTTTCTGCCATATTAATTATAGTCTTTTGCCATACATACCCCTCTTTGTAATCTCTTGCTTGAAAATTCTTTTATTCCTTTCCTTCCATATATTCCAAATTAACAAAGAAATACATGTCCATAGAGTAGGGAGTAAATTTTGTCCTTTTGGGATACCTTCTTGCCATCTTTCATCAATTGCTCAAAAGAGTGAATTCCATAGTAATGTATGCGAAACATATTTGCAAGAGATTGCCATAAAGGTATGACCCACGGACAAAGGAAGAAAAGATGATGTTTAGTTTCCTCATCATTCCAACATAGTGTACATCTAAATGGGCCATAGAAACCTCTCTTCATAAGTCTGTCTCCTGTGAGAATTTTGCCATGGGCCAAGAGCCAAATAAAAAAACTAACCTTGGGCCATATTGCTGGCTGCCATATCTGCTTAAACATAGCTTGGAGAGGGTGAGAGATGCTTTTAGTTAACGCCTCATATCCTGAACTGTATATTCTCCTGCTGAAGTATTCCCCCATCCTATTAGATCTGGTTCATTAGAAGAGGAAAGAGAGTACTTTTTCAATATTTGGTCAATCAAAGCGTGATCTTGCTGCCCAAAAGAAATAGGCCATTCATGAGTAGGTATCCAACATCTGCCCATTTCCCAAGGTAGAGACGCTTGTCTAGTATAATGCATGACTCTTGTCCATCCTTTTTGATGCATTGCTTCCATAACATTATATAAATGAGGAAATTGGTGGATTAAAGGAGGCTGGCCATCCCATGAATCCAGCCAAAAATAAGCCTCATGCCCATTATTCACTATCCAAAAGATCTTGTTTTTGATAATGCATTCCCCATTTTAAGAACAGCCAGAATCGGAGATCCTCTTGTTGGAAGGGACAATCTAATAATATGTTCTGGTGGATGATTTTCCAGGTATTTGGCTCTAATATTAACAACCCATAATTCATTTGGAGATGTGATCAGCCTCCAATAAAGTTTACCAACAAGAGCCTGTGCTTGTTTAGCTGTTGATCTGAAACCTAATCCACCTTCCTTTTTAGGGCGACAAAGAGTGTCCCAATTTACTAAGGACCATTTTTTCTGGTTTTGTGTCCCACTCCACAAAAAGACCTGACAAATAGCATCAATTTTTTCAAAACTGATTTAGGAATATTAAGAATAGATGAAACATAAACTGGAACAACCTGAAGGACAACCTTAACCAAAGTCATTCTGCTGCTGTAGATAGCCATTTATTGGTCCATTTTTGCATCTTACCATTTATCTTCGCTATTAGCCACTCCCAATCTTTACTTTGTTTAGCAAAGAAGAGGAACTCCCAAATATTTAATAGGAAGAGAACCTTTTTTGAAATGGAAGATCTTGAGAATTTTCTCTTCCTGTTGTATAGAGCAATGGAAAAAAATAATACTTGATTTTGCTTCATTGATCAGTTGACCAGTGGCAGAAGAAAACACTTGAATGATTTTAGCCAATTGTTTAGCTTCCACTGGGGTGGCTTTCCCAGCCAAAGTAGAATCATCAACAAACTGCAAATGGGATAGAGGCCTTATAGATTTGGCAAGTTGCACACCTTGTATTCTTTTTCTTGACAAGCTTTATTCGCTAGTCTTCCTAGACATTCTGCCAAAATAATGAATAAAAAGAGGACAAAGGATCTCCTGTCTTATTCCCCTGGAAGCTCCAAAAAGATTAGTAGGAGTACCATTAACTAACACAGAGAAAGAGACTGAAGTTAAACATGCCTCTATCCATTTAATCCAATCATCAGAAAAACCAAATTTAGCTAAGACCTGACTAAGAAACTTCCAATCCACTCTATCATATGCTTTGGATAAATCCAATCTAATAAACATAGAAGGTGATTTCTGGAGATCCATAGAATGCAGGATTTCTTGAGCCAAAGCAATTTCATCATGAATTTGACGTCCTAGAACAAATCCTCCTTGTTCAGGGGAAATAATCTTATACAAAAGAGGTTTTAATCTTTCTCGCCATGACTTTTGTGATAATTTTATACAAAACATTGCATAAAGCTATAGGCCTATATCCCGAGATGTCAGCCACATCCTCAGATTTCAGAATGAGAGTAATAAATGTTTTGTTTATTTCCTTAAGCATAGCTTTTTATAATTGTTGTCATGCAAATGTGCAACAAGAAAATTCCCAATTTTCAAGCATGACAACCATACCCTACCCAAAATTTTTTACTCAAAGGTCATTCTAAGCCCTCCTTCATATCACCCTAATCCCCAAGTCAGTATGCCCCTAGGTGATTTAGGGATATCCAATCAGTTCAGAAGCTTTCAAAGTAAGATCCATCAAGACAACTTTTTAGCGGGCTTGGGAAAGGCCATTTCTTGATCTTCTCGAAGTTGGTGCTGACCCCCTGGATCGGAAATGAAGGCCTAAATTCATCACAGAGATGTAAATGAGAGCTAATTACATTATGCAATCAGTTTTGGAAGGTTTCACAAGTTTTGGAGCAAGTTCAATAAAAGTGAGTCTTGGAGGCCTAGGTAGCGCATAATGCAAAAACAGCCCCGAGCTTCGGGAAGTGATTCGGGAGCTCCGGAAGGAGTTAAGAGTCAAACAAGATACCGTCGGAAAGGTAATTCAGAGCTCTACAAGATGGTGGAATCAAATTTTTCACAACACCTTGGCGCACTATGTTCCCATCTAGTTTTTCTCATGCACAACCTTGGATCCAAAACAAAATCATAAATTTCAGGGGGTAAATGGTGGAATCAAGGTCTAAAAGTCCCACCATTGGATTCAGAAGGCCATTTTCAGTCAAGATAATATAAAATTTCACCAAAAACTCCTCCGGAACTCAAGTTATGGTCCCGACAAGTTGCTCTCCAATGCACAAGCTCCAACAATTAGCCAATTTCGGGCTGGAAATCCAACCAATGGGAGAGTGGTGCACTTTTTGCACCAAGTGCACCAAAGATTTGGTGCAAGAGGTGCAAGAAAATGCACCCCTACCTCATTTGGACCCCTGGACCCTCCACACAACCAAGTTTCAGCTCTTTCTTGCAAGTTAAGCCCCCAAGCTTCATTTCCCAGCCCCCACTCTGTGCAATCGCGTGCTGCCACTTGTCAAGCCAGGGTGAGGGCGCATTTTTGTGTCCCATGTGCACCAAATCCTTGGTGCACTTGGAAAAAACTCCCCACCCTCCCATGTAGTTTCTTGGTCACCCATGTGCCCCCGACAACTGCTTAAGGTGTAAATTTCAGCCCCCTCTCTCATCCCCAACTGCCAATCATCCTGCTCGCCAAGTGGCCCAATAGGGTTAGGGCACACTTTTTTTTGCACCAAGTGCACCAAATATTTGGTGCAATAGGTGCAAGAAAGTGTAAACCCATTCCAAAACTCAAAAATATGTAAAAATTTCTAATGTTGAGCTGCTCACTAATCGCTGCTTGTTCTTGCCCGTACGCACGCATGTGTTTTCCTCGAACCGCCGGGATCTTTTCATTCCTCCATTGTTGCTGCTTCTAAAACCTTTCTAGCATCCCCTCCATCATTCCTCCATCATTCCATGTTGTTTCAATGAAAGAAATCCACCCTTCTGAGCAAAATCTATGATCAAGAGCTGCCAGAAACCCTATGGCACAAAAATGAAGAATTGCTTATAACTAATGAACCGGTGATCGAATCTCAATGAAACTTGGAGAAAACCTTCCTCATCCAAACACCTTGAAGTTAAAAAAACCAAACATTGAAAGACATCCTTGATTTTTAATGGCAGCCATATGAATTTTGTTGACCCTAAGTTGATTCTTCTCCATTTCGTCCAATCCAGAAGCGACTTGACTTAAAAATCTGAACAGAGACTGAAGAGCAAAAACCCAGAAGGAATTTGAATATTTTTCATCAATCCGACACTCAAGTTCAACTTCTAAAAATAGCAAGTGTCGCTAGTTTGCACTTTCCATTTTTAGTAAGTTTCCAAAAATGGCAAACTCCTCCAGAAGAACAAAACAGTGAAAATTGTGCAAACTGAAAACTAGGGCACAAGGGTCAAAAAAAAAAAAAAGCAAAAAAAAAAAAGCAACTTTCCAAAATGGAAAGTGCTTCAAGATGACCCCAAAACATCCGTGGAAGATTTGGAACATGAAGGAAACATTCCAGTGAAGACAATAGACCAAAAAAAGCAACCTGCTCGAAATAGCAGTCCCTGGGTCTTGATTTCTAAAAATAGCAGTTTTTGGTATCAATTGCAGAAACTTGTTGTCACCTCCGTAACGACATATCTTGCTATTTTTTCCCACCATGAAGTTCAAGTTTTTGGTCAAGATCACCTACTCTCCCCTTGGTGAGTTGGTTCAAGACAAGCTAAGTCAGTGAGCTCGGTGAGTTGGAAGAGCTGGTTAAGTGGGCCAAGGAGAGTTGGTCGGATTGAGCTTCTCGTGGACAAGAAGTAATCCGTAGTAGTATCCTCCTCTGCACAAACATCCGATTATGTCTTCTCAAGGTGATCAAGAGCTAGCTCCACGGCAAGCTTCTGCAAGCACTTCGGTGACAGACGTCGCGGTAACTCTGAAGAGCCGTTTCCATGGATTCAAGAAGTGCTTGAGAGTGGGCCAAGAACAACACAACTTGCTACCATTCCCAGTCTCACGGAAATCTCTGGAATGTTGAAACCCAAGCGAAGAAAGAAATCCCTAGGTAGCTTCTCGCTTCTTCAATGGCACCTCAAGTAATCAATATGTTGAAGTTGTTAGGCCTAAGACCGACAAGCCCATGGAGGAAATGACTCCATCTAATTATGAGTTGACTCGCATCTCATTGGGTCAAGCTTCTCACGAAGGTGACATTCATCTATTTAAAGAAGCTAATTCCGTCTTCTAGCTCGGATCAAAGAATACAAGCAAACCATTATGCAATTGGAGGAACATGTAAGAGCTCTTAATGCGTACATTCAACCCTTCTCAAGAGTGAATCAACACCTCCCCTTCCGATCGAAGATATCCCTCCAATCAGCGGTATCGACCCCAAGGAGATCAAGAAAGCACATGAATACATGATTTGGGGGAAAGCCTATGAAAAGTGGATTGAAGAAATCATCGAGCAAGGCAAGGCATTGTGTCCGGACATCATTTCTCTCATCAAGTATGCTCGTGAAACATTGTCTGAAGTAAACAAGACGAAGGAGAAGCTTGCAAAGGAAGTTGGTCATTTGGATGAGATACTCCCACTGGTATTTGAAATGAGTTCTTTCAACTCTCACGCCCTCGTGAGTAAGGGAGTGTTCATATCAACTGCCGAGGACTTGTCTCAAGTTTGGATCCACATCTTGGATGCACGGTATGCAATGCTCAAAAATGCCATATCCGAATTGGACTCCCACGAGTATCAGGTCTCTGGAATCTTGAATGAATTCTACCATTGTGTTCAAAGGTTTGAGTTCTTCCGCTCACTAAAGACTCATCATTGCATTCCAAGAGATGGTCAAGAAGGAGGCAGTGTGACCTCTTTCCTTCAACAAAAACAATTTAGAGTCCCTACCGGTATCCAAAGTTACATTGCCTCAATTGCAATGGATCACAAAGAATGGATTCATCAATGTCAAAGAATCAGGGATGTTCTAGGCACATGGATCAAGGTACTTGGTTGTGTTTTTATTCCAAGGGAAGAGAATTTGACAGCTGTAATAACTCAGTTCAAGAGAATTCAAGGAACAGGTGCCCATTCAGAGGACCCCATCCGAAGGTTTAATTTTCAAAATTCTTCAAGGAGGATGCTACTTCATCAAAGATATCCTTCCCTTCTCTTCTACTCTCTTTCTCCCTCTCTCCTTTCTAATTCTTCGTTGAGCATAATCATTGTATTTCGTCCTATTCACTTAAGTGACCTATTCTAAATTTGTAAAAGTATTTTCTCAAAATTATAAGAGAAATACTTAATTCATGGAAAATGAAAGGTCACAAGTGGAATACGAAACATGAAGAGTCATGTGAGGGAGGTGAAAGGACAATTGAGATTGTTATAAATTGGGATGACCTCTCCATTCCAAGGGATTCCATATTTTTGAAGAACTATCACTCAGAGCAATAATGGATTGTAATATGTTTTTGGACTTTGTGTCATCCATATACATGAAATAAAGCTACATTTCGCTACATGCTTTCTTCTTTTCCCTTGCTTTGTACAACTTGTGTAAATGTCAATCAAGGAATAGAGTTTATGCTTTCCAAGATGTATGAATGTGTGCAACTTTGTATGCATGGTTTCCTCTCATCGTTGGCGTAATAAGCATAGTTGGTACGAGCATCTTTTGTTTCTTCTACTTCTTTCATTTATGCACTTTGTAAGCATAGTGATGCAAAGCTTGTGTATCTTTGGTAGATGATCCCGAAAACTTTGTGTTTTGATTCATTGGTCCCACTAGCTTCATCGTGTTTTCTTCTATATTGAATGTGAAACTATTCCGGTTACTGGGTGTGAGCTCTGCAATCTACTCACGACAGTAATCTTCCTTTCCTCATTTCTCTTCTTCCCCTCATCGTTGTGAATTTCCTCCCTTGTACCCCGTCATACAAGCACTTTGCCACAGGTTCAGTGGAGTGTTCTGTGTGATCCCTGACCAATTTAGCCACCCACAACATTTAGATAGGATTAGGATTAGTTTACTTTCAATAATGGGAGTTGTACCATTCAATGTAGGGGCGTAGCCCCGTGAACGTTGGTGGAGACACCTAATTTGTCCACCCAACAAATTTTCTCACCAACAATAATCTAGCCTCTTCCACGACACTAAGTAAATCAAGAGGGGATGCCAAGTTGCAATGGGGATTCTCACCCTCACAGAGCATTTGAGGACTGTGAAGAAGTATGGACTAGAGGGACAAGTTGTTTATCGGTAAGTCTTTGGATTCATGCCCTTTATAGTACTCTCACTACATGGTGCGAGCATAGTACATCAAAAGTGAAACATGGAGGGAAACAATTGAGTGGGAGATTGTGAAGGAAGGTTTTGTGCAAATTTTAACATTCATCTCACCCAAGCCCTGAGCTCTCCGCACCCTTAAAAATTATGAAGGAAACTATCTTTCATAAAGATGTGTTGATGGAGGAGAGAGTGAAAAAATTGTACAAGGGATTCACTACCATGTTTGGTTGATAGTGATACTAGCAACACGTGTAGTAGCAATAATGCACAATCATTTGTTTGTGCGAGAGGACATGACGATGACCAAGGGAAAGGTTATCATGCAAGTAGAGGATGGGAAGAACCCATAAGACATGAACCACTTCAATGTTGAAACGTCAAAGGGAGAGAGAGGGGTCCTAGATGTGCAAAGTGATACAAAAAAAGTATTACGATAACCTCCGCAGTGCACAAAAGAGGTCATCAATATAGGTAGTGATGTAGACCCCCAGATCACAACCATTGAAGACAAGGAATTAGATCTACTCATTGAGCTTCTTAAGGAGTTCATAGATTTGTTTCCAAAGGGGTACGACAAGATGAAAGGTGTGCAATCATCTCTAGAGAAGATGCACATCAAGTTGCGGAAAGGCACAAGGTTGGTGAGGAAACAACTCTGTAGAATGAACCCTAATCTTTGCGCCGTAGTCAAAGAGGAAATTGACAAAATGCTGATTGCAGGAGTCATTTATGTTGTGGAAGAATAAGAAGTAACCGTAACTAGAGCCATGGTTATCCTATCAACTTCATGTTTAGAAAAGAAGCAACCAAAGTTCACGAGTGACGAAACAAGGATCCCATATGACAATGTAGAAAATGCATCACCATATGGAATCCTAATGGGCATACAGATGAATGTATGTGGTTACGATGTTTTTCATCCACCCTTCGTGGAATGGGATTTTACTAGTATGTAGATGCGCCAAGCTTAGAGAAAGCAACTTGGAAAACACCAAAGAAAGCCTTTGAAAAAGAGTTCAAACTCTCGAGGGATGGCAATGAGAATGTCGCTGAAATCTATAATATTTAGCAGGTAAACATGAGAATCTTCGTGCCTATAACAAAAGACTCAAAGAACTATTGGGAAAACTTGAAAAAGAACTCGCAGATGACTTGACAAAACGATGGTTCATTAAAGGATCGTACCCTCGTTGCGAAGGATGATGAAGGTGGTCCCACCCTCATCTTATGGAGATGCTTACAATCAAGCCATGGGCATTGAATGTGAGAAGAAGGTGACCTTTATTCAAAAGAACCTGAAGAAGATGACCCCTACTCCAACAATTACAATCATATCGAAACTGGATTAGTGCGAGCTTTGAGAAATGACATGCTTTGAATGATGAAGGAACAAAAAAGAGACAATAAGAATGAAGATAAGGATATTTTCTATAAGATTTGTTAAGTTACAAGGCATTTGATAAAGGAATGTCCACACAATTTGTGGAATGCAAGCAACCAAATATGGTTCACACAACAATAACCATCAACACCATCCACCGCACCACAAAGGAATTATTGATGACATAATAATAGAGTTCGGGGATGAGATTCAATACGACTCCGAAGGACGGCTGGTTCAGATGTTGAGAGTGCAAAAAGTGGGGCCATTTCACAAGAGATTGCCCTAACCAAAATGACACTAGACTTCTCTATAAATGGTGTGGGCCTAGGGACCATAGAGATGGAATTGTCCAAAATAAACGAACATTAATGTGATTGGCGTAGGCTGAGGACAAGACATTTATGGCAATTACTAGAGCTCAAGTGAAGAAATCCAATCACCCCGACACATGTACGGAGAGAGAAAGGCTCACTAATTCAAGGGTGGAAGTTGAGAGGCCCGTGGTTAAAGAATGATGTTGGTCAAATAAACATAAACACAATGACGAGCGAGGTTGGGTCCAACAGAGCTATTGCAGATATCTTACAAACCACTATACTCGTAAAGATAGTTGACTTATTTCAAAATATATAAGAACTCAAGAATGATCTCATTCTTACCGTATAAGACATTAGCTTGAACATGAAGCATAAATGGCACAACTAACGTTGGTGACATGCAATGCAAAAAGCAGAAGAATGAACTCATAGTCGAGCCTTCTTATTAGGTGACCAAGTGATCGTTCCTATGCTCCTGACGATGAACCTAGCCAAACAACCGAAAATTGTACAAATGGAATTTCGGGGTAGGAATCTAACAAACACCATTGTTGACGGTGGTTCTAGTGTGAATATTCCTCTAGAGGAGACTTGGAAGAGTCTTGGGAAGCCAACCATGTGGCCTCCAACATTCCAACCTAGTAGGAGAAAATCAACATGGCATCTTAATGTGATGTATGGATGGATCAAAAGGTAATCATTGGAACCCAAACCTTTTTGTTGAATTTTGTAGTAATCTCGTTAAAGAAGAAAGCCTATGATGCATTATTTTGTTGGTAAGGCTTGTTGATAGCAGCCAAACTCAATCATACGGGAGTTTTTTTCTCTATTGAAACAAGGGACAAAAGAATGTCATAGTTTTAAAGATTCGTACAACTAGTGAGGAAGCAACCTCATTAGACATCGAACTCAATTTTCAAAGAAGAATGCACGGTTGATGGGATCTGAGCTACATTAGAACCAAGATTGAAGGGGTCTTGGAGTTATAGTCATGGTTTGAAGATGAGACAAACTCCATTTGTAATGTCCCTTTCTTGGACAAATAAGATTAATTTGGATTTTTCTAGCAAACCCTTTTCAATAAATTAATTGCAAACTGAAATCTTCCAAGAAAAACCCTTAAAGAAAGAATATAAATTCCTGAGATCTGAATTTATACCCAACCCTTATGGCTGTAATAACCCTTTTGGGCAGAATTAATGAAATCTGGAATTTTTCCTTTATTCAACAAATACTGACAAAGTAAAAATACCTGAAGGCTCAAAGCATTTAGAAATCCTCTAGGAATAGAAATATGGAAGAAAATAATTTTTCCAATGAAGATCTGATTTTTATTTATTTAATTTTTCACACCCAAAAACCAAGAAAATACCCGTGTATGATTACAACAATTTTTTTATAAATGACACCCCATGTGGCATGAAGAGGCCAAATGATGAATATGCAACCCGGAATCAAAGAAATCTGCCCACGGATGATGCCTTAAATGCTGGTTTGAAATCCCAAAGGGTGTAGATAACCCTAGATATGGCTGCAAATTGTGCCCTAGCTGTCCCCGTTCGAAGGCTTGGTAGATGTCTCACCATTGGTTGAATTTGCTTGCTTGAAATGCAGATCTGAAGTGGGGAATGTAGAAAACATGCCCGGAAAATGTGCCCTAGCTCTAAAAATATGATATTTTCCTCTAAGAATTTGATATAAGCTCAAGTGTGATCTCCGTATGAAACCACCAAGGAGAAATTGAGGGTTTTCGTCCCCAAAATATGAATACACCGAGAGGGTTTTTGTCCTCGAGATATAGATTGCAAAGGAGGGCTTTTGTCCACAAATGCAAAACTAGGAGCATCAATGCAAAGCTTCAATGCCAAAATAGATGAGAGTAAAAAGATCCATCCAAATGACCTCTCAATGCTCTTTTATAACTTTTAATGGCTCATTTCCGAGGAAAGGTTCCCAAATGGGACATCCACCTTCTATTATGTTGTTGTATCTTTCCTTTATTTTAAAAGTCACATTTTAACAATAAAACATAAGTTTCTTTTTCAACAACTTAAGTCACTTTATGAATATAAGATGAAGTTATTTTTAAAAAAACAGCAAAACTTTATATTAGACAGAAATCCAGAAATACATATTGACCATGCCAAGCCTGAAAACTATTAGTCCAAGCTTGAGCAGTGTACAAGAGTAAAGCCGAAGAGATAATCATAAGGAGTCAAGATTAAGAATATATTTGATGTCCTCTTGAATTTTGGTGGGCCACCATGAGGGTGGCAAACCATAGCATTGAAGATCCCGATTATCCAGGGCCCAATTAGCCAACCCATCAACAACTTTATTCCTTTCACGACAGATGTGATTGAACTTAACTTCTTGGAATTTCTCCTGCAATATTTTAATCTTCCAAACTTCCTTAGCAATTCGCCAATTGGGAGAAGAGCTAATATGATTTGCAGAGAGCATCTTGCATAATGATTTGTGAGTCTGCTTCTATTTGAATCTTCTGCCACCCAACTTTTAAAGCCTCTTGCATACCTTTATAAACCACTTTAACCTCCGCAAGGTTATTAGTAGTAGTGCCCAAGTTCTCGGCAAAAATGAATTGCACCTCCCCTTCCCTGTTTCTTCCAACTCCTCCCATAGCTGCTCTTCCTGGATTTCCTCTGGAAGCCCCATCTGTATTCAACCTTCCAAAGCCCATCCGAGGGGTTTCCAGTGATTGTTTATGTCATTAAATCGTTTAATGGGAGAATGGAGCGGAGAAGCCTCCCTAGGATCCAGAGATACCTGATTACATATATGCTGTCATTCCACAAAAAGAGTTTGAGGCAAGGATATTTTGTGTTTTAGACTTTCAGCTATGTTGATTTTCGTTTTTTCCCAGACATAAGATATATCTTTACTGATTTGTTGGAATATTCTGCTATTTCATTCTTTCCAGATATTCCATAGGAGAAGAGACACACCACTCCATAACACCGGAAGAAGATTTTGTCCCTTTGGGAGGAGTCTCTGCCAATCTTTAAAAACTTGTTCAAGGGAAACAAAATCATTCCATTGTAACTTAAACAAAGCCGCGAGATGTCTCCACATTGGAATAACCCAGGGACAAAGAAAAAGAGATGGTTAGAAGATTCTTCAGCCTTCATGCACAAAACACATCTGAAAGGACCATTATATCCTTTCTTCATAAGATGGTCTCCTGTTAAAACTCTTATGTGAATAAGAAGCCACATAAAAAAACTTACTTTAGGCCACATACCCTGCTGCCATAAATGCTTGAAGAGAAATTGCAAAGGATAAGTTACTTTTTCGACAACTTAAGTTATTGTTAAATTATTTCCCTCACCACACCTTTTATGCCTACGGGAAATAAAAATAGGCTAAAGGTCTTCTCTGGATTAATTTTGAGAAGGGGACATTACAATCCCCCTCCCAAAATTGCTTGCCCTCAAGCAATTGCAAGCTCAACTCTTCAACTCCTTTGCACTGAACTTTTCTGAAAATACTAGGATCCCAAATCAGTCTCAAGAACTCTTCACCATGCTTCTATTGCACCACTCTAATCCAACTAGAAGTTAAAAATCAGGAGCCCATTTCATCCTTGGGAGTGCACACTCCAACATCATGCAAAGCTGATGCAAAGTACCATAGTGAGCATGGCAATAACTCCTTCGAATTTCAAAAGACCTTACCACTGTACTGCAAGCTGAAACCGTCATGAATTTGTACCACTCAGCTTGCTTGCATGCTGGAACAAGGTTGCAACAGCCATAGTTCATTCAAAACGACACCGAAAACAGCAGTGTGATAGCTGGAGTAATCGCTTTCAGCAGGTCCAAAGGCAGAAGCCCTCCACAAACAGCATGATACAAGAAAATTTCCTTAAAGTTTGCAAACTGGGGGCTGAATGTGACTGATAACAGCAGTCCAAAATCAATAATCCTGAACATCAGCAGTATAAGAATGGTACAACAGCTGTCATAACGAGAATACCTTGTAAAAATCAGCAATATGAAAAACAACTATACAATGGCTGAAAATACTCCCATGGCAGCCACACACTGAACATCACTGAGTCTTACAATTGAAAACACTTGTATAACTGCAAAAGGTGGAGTATAGTGGCTGGAAATAATGAGGGCAGCACCCCTAAAGCTGGGATTTATGATGACGACAGTCCTTGTCATGTTTCCTTCGCAACATGATCACAATATGTGATCACTACTTCTTCCCCTTATGCCTTGTCTGTAGTCTTGTGCAAACATGTCTGAATTTGGGCCCCTTCCATCAAGCTTATGAACATCCTTTAGATATCTTTTTAGTGTGCCAATGTTGAATGGTAGGCTAGCAATTGCATTATTACCAATTTTAAGAAGAAAACGCTGCTGCCCTATCGGAATTCTGAATTGTTCCCTGGCTGCTTGCTTTGATTCCCTGCATTTGATCCATGTGCTCCAACCACTGAATCCAGTTTTTATTTACAATATCTTCCTTATGCTCAACTAAGGTCAATTCTGACTTCTCTCTTATCCATTTGTATGGGATGACAAAATCATCAACAATAATGCTATTGAAATTAGAAACTCTACCCTTTATAGATCTCAATCTATCACCGGGATCCCACACTATTATGCACAAACAATTTTGAGTCAAAGGATCTATCTTCCCACCTTTACTTTTCCTAGAATGATGGCAAAAATGGAATAGTTCTTTGCTGTTATTACCACCCTTTCTGGCTGATAAGGCCTGTTCATACTTTACATATGGTCCTGGGAATGCCCTTTGTGCAAAATCATTAGATTTTTAAATTTTCCAAAATAGTGTCTAGATCCAAACCAGGTCTGTCCAACAATAAAGCTATCCTTGACTCTATTGCTTTCTGCAATAAGCATTCAATGAGTGCTAACGTTTCACTGAATCCATCAACTTCTTTTGTGGTCAGAATTCCCTTTTCCTTAGTATCTTTATTGTCAGACACATTATTAACTCCATGCATATCACTCTATTTTTGGCAATCAAGCTTTGACAAAAATCAACACTAAAATTCCCCATAGTCTCCATAATTTTTGTATCAAACACCCCAACTCCTGGTGATGAAAATGATGGAAAACATACTGATTTGGATGGTGTATCAAAGAATTTACAGCAACAGCTGTAATATTAGTTGATGAATTGTCACCAACATAATTGCGGACATTAGTAGCATTTGACCAACCTTTCATGTCTGTCGCATGTACAACTTCACTTCTCTTTGAAGCATTTGCAAGTTCAATTGAATCTTTTAACTCTATATCTGTTTCATCTTTGGAATCATCAACATCATGTCTACCTTTTTCAGCCAAAAACATTAACTCTGTGGTCTGCACTGAAATATGTGACCTGTTTAATTCATCCTCAAGAGGTTCTCTGCATTGACTATTTGCCATTATGTCTTTAAGAGAAGCATCCTTGGATGAATAAACACTTCTTTGCTTCACTAATTCTGTGTCCAAAGAAGAGTTGATTCCCCAAGTTAGTAGAAACTCTTTGATCAGATAACTGAATATCAGCAACCCTGGAATTGGTTAATACGTCACTAACACATTCACTTCCATAAGCAGAAGGAACTGGGGCATTTTCTATTGGATTCTTAACTTTGTACTCCTTGCCTCTCCACATTAGTATATGCTCTTTATCAAAAAAGCAACACACAAGGAACCAGATCCTTGAGTTTAACACCTATTCTTTTATAATCAGTAGGTTTCATTCCTTGGCAATTACTCCGTACCAGCTCCGTGTCTTCAAAAGTTTCTCTAATGTTCTTTACAAGATTGAAGTCGACACAACTTTTCCCCAATTTGCAAATAGTAGGCAAATGTCGTCGTTTTCTTTGTAAAGCATCTGCTTCGTCCACCATCATCCCTTTGGGAGCCCTTAAGATCAGCCCTGGATAGACAGATGTTGCAGGTTTTGAAAGCATCAAGGGAAATCTTGGATGACTATTGTAATTATAGTTATGGCCCCGAAAACGATGTACAACTCCACCAATGCGATGAATGATCTTTCCTCCAGTTTTCTCTGTCATCGGTATAGTATGGAATATGACCATCATACCTTGGGCTACAATCAAGATGCTTACCTCCTTTGGCTGAAGTAGAAGCCTTTAATAAGATTGACAGTTACCTTTTGGACTAAAACATATTTTTCAATTTTGCACTCAACAAGTAATGTTTGTTCCTCTTTTGGAGACTTGTTAATTCAGTATCATTTATGTGGTTAAGTACGGTTTCAACTTTTTTCACATTGATCAACCACACTTTTAGCCAGTGCACTCGCAACTAGTGATATTTTCTGCTCAAAACCAGCCATTAGTATGGATAACAATTGTTGTGAAGTATCATCACTCTCATTCAAGACCAAAGTCATAATGGTCTGCATTGAGGCTACTACATTTTTCATATGATTTTTATGGACAGCAGCAAAGAAATATTCAAACATTTGGAGAATAAGATCATCACATTCTAGATCTAACATTAGAACACAAGATCTGGTTTTTGCCATAGTTTCTAGGATAGTGATCCTCCTAGCAAAAAAAGACTTTTGATGTCATCCAAACCCTCAAAACTTTCCACAAATAACTGAAATACCTCTCTCGTGGTGTTGTTGTATGGCTGTTATTTGTAATGTCCCCTTTTCCAAATCGAAGACCTTTGGCCCATTTTGTTGACCCGACGGCCAAAGGAAAAATATAAGGGTGACTTAAGTCACAATGAGTTATTACAAAGTGCAAAAAAATATTAATAAAGCACTTGTATTAATTTATTTGACTTAATAATAAATTTGTAATCTCTAAAGGGGTGCATTGGGTCTAATATTATGTTGTATCCTTTCTAGGGAAAGTAAAAAAAGACCCATGCCATTTTTGTGTCATCCCTAGGTAAGAATGCGCCTTGGACAAAAGAGGGAAATAGAGTTTAGAAAGGATAAAAGTTATTACACCTCCCAAGGAAAGTGCGACTTGGCATGAGAAGCCAAAATAAACATTAGGAGTCATCCCTAGAAAAGTGCGACCTGGTTTGGGCATGTTTTTAGGGTATTTTGGCCCTCTTTTCTTATTGGAAGATGAAAAGGTTATTTTGTAATATTTTTCCTATAAAAGGAGAGGGGGCGGCTTGGGTAGGAGACCATAAATCATTTTTATCAATTCTGAATTTGATCTTAAGCCTGGTGCTTTTGTATTAAAATATTCTAAGGACGAAAACCCTTAGTATATTGCCTCTAGAGGACGAAAACCCTCTTGGAGATTAGGAGGAATTTCTATACTGGATTTTCCACAGAGCTTACACAGAATTTCAGTATTTTCCAGCAGTAGTTGAGGTGTTTTTGCAATAAAAGTTGAAGACCAGTGTTGCAGCAGTGCTGTACTGATTTTCTCTAATGAAGCGACTCATTCTTGGATGTTTTGAGATGTTTTGAAGACGTTCCAAGGTCTGATCCCTGCTGCTATCTGTTGTATGCATTTTTACAGCTCAAGAGAAGGTACTTTCATTATTATGGATGGATTTATATTACTATTACAGTCTCTTTAAATCTGCAGCATTCTTGAGTATTTTTTAAGTCGATTTATGCCCCAAAAATCTGGTTTCAGTCATATTTACTATTGCACAAGCTTCAGATCTGTTTGGGGGTCAGTTTTAAACTAGTTTCCATTCAAACCCTAGTCGCACTTCTTCACATAAAATCAGATTTGTATTAGTGTGATTGCCATAATAGTCAAAAATCAGCTTTTGGGTATTTTTAATTGATTTAAATTGTTGGAGAACAACCAAGATCCATTTGGGGATCTTTCAGTGGTATCAGAGCATCAATCCTCCCACCTGGAGGGTTTTGTTTTGGTTTGTTTTATGCAGCCTAAAGAAGTTGGGCCACACCGATATTATACAAGGAGTCAAGCCCATATTCGAATAGATCTGAATACTGAAAGTGGTTCCGGGATCATGGACAGAAGGGAGGACTCACACACTCCTCCACGACTAGAGCAACCTGATCTAGATGCTCTTTTCAGCGGTATGATCGATTCCCATCAGGAAATGATGTAGACCATGAGACAACTGATGGAGAATTTGATTATGGATAGGACGAGAAATCGACATGATAGAAGGGAAAGATCTGCATCCATAGCCAGCAACCACAGAAGGCACAACAGGGTACCTACAGAGGTGGGTAGCGTGAGAGGTTCCCCTCCACGTGATCGGAGATATACAGAGGAAAGGAGACCCACGAGGACTGTAGATCGACCTATGCAGCCTAGATTCCTACAAAGAGGGAGGAGCCACCATTGGTTGAAGAGCCACTTGAAGACATAGCCTTTCAAGATACTGTGATGGCAGCGCACGATGAATGGAGAGCTCTACCACAGGAGGTACGGAATGCCTTTCCCCTCCACCAATATTGTGCTCAAAGGAGGGAAAGCTTGAGAGCTAGACAGGTACAGAGGCCTAGAGAACAAGCAGAACAGGGAGTTGAAGCAGGCCACCAACAAGGTGACCCTTTCCACATTTGATGGTAGTGGAAAGATTAGTGCTAGAGCATGGATTCACAAGCTCGACACATATCTCACTCTCAAGCCTATGCAGGAACAGGAGGCTATCCAATTTGCCACGTTGCACCTTGAGGGAGTAGCGTATGATTGGTGGCACCATGGGCTTATCACTCAAAGACATGATCTTCTGCAATCATACAAGGAGTTTAGTGAGAAGCTGATTGCGAGATTTGATCGCAGGATGTAGAGCTTTACTATAGGGACTTGGCACAACTTTGACAGAGTGGACACGTTGATGCATACATCAACGAATTTCAGCGTATAGCAGTGATGGTACCAGAGATGCCTGAGAGGCGAGTGGTGATGTTGTTCATTGAAGGACTTCATGACAGGCTGAGAGGATTGGTCAAGGCTCTTAAGCCTACAACTTTGCATGAGGCTATTTAGACAACCTTGGACTTAGACACTACTCCAAAGTGCAGCCCCAAAGGAAGAACGTCAAGGAGGAAAAATCAAAACAACAAGAGCAGCCCACTTCTTCGAAGGTTGAGTTTACACCCAAGAGGGAGACTGTTTCAAAGAGTGAGCTTCGCTAGAAAAAAATTATGTTTTCATTGCAATGATTTGTGGGAGCGGGGCATAGGTGTCTTGGGAAAGGCAAAATCCATCTCATAAAGGTTGAGGATGAAGAGTCCGAGGATGAACAGGAGCAGCCAACACCAGGCATTGCAAATGAGGGTAGACTCACCTATCTTTCGGGAGCACCCAAGTATAATCCATTCATGTTTGAAGGCACAATGTTCGGGTGTAGGATCATGGCACTACTTGGATAGTGGATCTACACATAACTTCCTGGATGCAAGTTTGGTAGACCAAAAAGGTTTACAATGTGATAACTTTGAAGGCTTTGATGTGACTATAGCAGGAGGTCTCACTCTTCCATGCAAGAAGAAGGTCAACCAAGTTAGCATTTTATTTGGTGAGTATACACTTTGTGATGATTTCTATGTCATGGATTTGAAAGATAACAATGTTGTGCTTGGCATGCAATGGCTTCATTCGTTGGGAAGAGTCACCCAAGATGTGGAAGCTATGGAGCTGAGTTTCCAACACAAAGGGAAACAAGTCACATTGAGAGCACTCAAGTACACGCTGCCCCATCAAATGACAGCTAAGTCTATGATAGTTTGGGACCAGGAACCATCTCGTGAGGACATCTACGCAGATTTTTCACTGCATATCAGCACGGACCAGCAAGGAGGTGATGAAGAGTGCGGCAAGTTCGAAGCATACATGAGGACGCTGGTTTCACTAATGACAAGTAAGTTGCATAAGTTTTTTTTTGCAGTGTTTGAGCAACATTGTATAGTGCACATGAAGCTATTAAAAAAGCTTGGCTGGTCTGGGATCCTGGAACGGGTAGAATGCAGAGTTGCAGTTTATGATTGCTTGGGGGCAAGCAATCTCGGGAAGGGAGGACTGTAATGTCCCCTTTTCCAAATCGAAGACCTTTGGCCCATTTTGTCGACCCGACGGCCAAAGGAAAAATATAAGGGTGACTTAAGTCACAATGAGTTATTACAAAGTGCAAAAAAATATTAATAAAGCACTTGTATTAATTTATTTGACTTAATAATAAATTTGTAATCTCTAAAGGGGTGCATTGGGTCTAATATTATGTTGTATCCTTTCTAGGAAAGTAGAAAAAAGACCCATGCCATTTTTGTGTCATCCCTAGGTAAGAATGCGCCTTGGACAAAAGAGGGAAATAGAGTTTAGAAAGGATAAAAGTTATTACACCTCCCAAGGAAAGTGCGACCTGGTTTGGGCATGTTTTTAGGGTATTTTGGCCCTCTTTTCTTATTGGAAGATGAAAAGGTTATTTTGTAATATTTTTCCTATAAAAGGAGAGGGGCGGCTTGGGTAGGACACCATAAATCATTTTCATCAATTCTGAATCTGATCTTAAGCCTGGTGCTTTTGTATTAAAATATTCTAAGGACGAAAACCCTTAGTATATTGCCTCTAGAGGACGAAAACCCTCTTGGAGATTAGGAGGAATTTCTATACTGGATTTTCCACAGAGCTTACACAGAATTTCAGTATTTTCCAGCAGTAGTTGAGGTGTTTTTGCAATAAAAGTTGAAGACCAGTGTTGCAGCAGTGCTGTACTGATTTTCTCTAATGAAGCGACTCATTCTTGGCTGTTATGTGATGTTTTGAAGACGTTCCAAGGTCTGATCCTTGCTGCTATCTGTTGTATGCATTTTTACAGCTCAAGAGAAGGTACTTTCATTATTATGGATGGATTTATATTACTATTACAGTCTCTTTAAATCTGCAGCATTCTGAGTATCTTTTTAAGTCGATTTATGCCCATAAAATCTGGTTTCAGTCATATTTATTATTGCACAAGCTTCAGATCTGTTTGGGGGTCAGTTTTAAACTAGTTTCCATTCAAACCCTAGTCGCACTTCTTCACATAAAATCAGATCTGTATTAGTGTGATTGCCATAATAGTCAAAAATCAGCTTTTGGGTATTTTTAATTGATTTAAATTGTTGGAGAACAACCAAGATCCATTTGGGGATCTTTCATTATTCTTGTAATTCGACTAATACAAGCTATAACTACATGTCTCACTTCTAGATCCGAGTGCCTCAGAAGCTTGGGTTTAGCCAAATGAATCACCAAAGTGGATTCATTGCCTAAAACATAGACTCGTAATTTGATTGTCGTAATATGGACCAACAGTTTGCCACTAACTCCAAAATATTGAGAACATTTTTTGAATAAGGTGGATGTTCAAGTTCCTTCCCTGACCTGCAAAGCTTTGTTCTCAATTCATATTTACTCATTAACTCCATGATTCACAAACCATGCATCATATAGTATCTACAAAAATTTTAATTCTTCCCACAACTCAAGCGAGATCATTGGCTTTGGTACCTTTGTAATGCCCCTTTCTTGGACAAATAAGATTAACTTGGATTTTTCTAGCTAACCCTTTTCAATAAATTAATTACAAACTAAAATCTTCCAAGAAAAACCCTTAAAGGAAGAATATAAATTTCTAAGATCTGAATTTATACCTAACCCTTATGGTTGTTTTAACCCTTTTGGGCAAAATTAATGAAATCTGGAATTTTTTCTTTGTTCAACAAATACTGACAAAGTAAAAATACCCAAAAGGCTCAAAGCATTTAGAAATCGTCTAGGAATAGAAATATGAAAGAAATTTATTTAATTTTGCACACCCAAAACCAAGAAAATACTGTGTATGATTACAACATTTTTTTGATAAATGACACCCTAGGTGGTAAGGGAAGAGGCCAAATGATGAATATGCAACCCGGAATTGAAGAAATCTTCCCACGGATGATGCCTTAAATGCTGGTCTGAAATCCCAAAGGGTGTAGATAACCCTAGATATGGCTGCAAATCGTGCCCTAGCTGTCCCCGTTCGAAGGCTTGGTAGATGTCTCTCCACTGGCTGAATTTGCTAGCTTGAAATGCAGATCTGAAGTGGGGAATGTAGAAAACATGCCCGGAAAATGTGCCCTAGCTCTAAAAATATGATATTTTCCTCTAAGAATCTGATATAAGCTTCAAGTGTTGTCTCCGTATGAAACCACCAAGGAGAACTTGAGGGTTTTCATTCTCAAAATTTGAATACACCAGAGGGTTTTCGTCCTCAGATGTAGATTGCAAAGGAGGGTTTTCGTCCTCAAATGCAAAAGTAGGAGCAACAACTCAAACCTTCAATGTGAAAATAGATGAGAGGCAAAAGATCCATCCAAATGACCTCTCAATGCTCTTTTATAACTTTTCATGGCTCATTTCCCGAGGAAAGGTCCTCAAATGGGACATCCACCTTCTATTATGTTGTTGTGACTTTGCTTTATTTTAAAAGTCACATTTTAACAATAAAACATAAGTTGTCTTTTTATACAGTAACATAAAGTTACTTTTTCAACAACTTATGTCACTTTATGAATATAAGATGAAGTTACTTTTTAAATGACTAAGTTATTGTTGAACTATTTCCCTCACCACACCTTTCTCGGATTGATTTTGAGAAGGTGATTTAACAAAAATAAGATTGAATCTAATTTTAGAGTAACCGATATTATAAAATACAATAAAAATACGAGATCTAAGCACTCAAGCAATGCAACACTGTAAGTAAATGGGAGAGATAAATGACTTAGATGATTTCGTGCAAGCTGGAAATGATCGGGGAGGATAAAGTGTTGGAAATGATGTAAACAACGTCGTAATTGTCCCCTCGTGAATTTTGGAACTCAGAACAGGAGTGGACAAGGGCGCCTTGCAGCAGAATAGGGCGCTAAGCGGCGGTGACTGTGCACAAGCTCACAAACACATCAAATCTGAATGAAATATGCAAAATGTGAAGTCGGACTGACCTTGACGGTCACTCGAAGAGTGAACTTATGATCGAGCGTTGCACTACATTCCAAACTCCATGTAGTTCTTTGTGCTTGTGTGTGAAATAGTGTCCTTAGGTTGCCCTTGTGCCAATGATGCCAAGATAACGGGCTATAGCTAGATAAGATGCAAATGTGTGATATGGAATTCAGCACTTCCCCTTCTTATGCGTAGTGTATGCAGCCCAAAAATGTAGTCCCTTTGATGGTAGTGATAGTATGTAGATGTGATTGCCCCTTAGAATTGCCAACCAGAATAATATAGTGTATGTTTTGTATATATATGGATCTCTTGTTTGAATTTCGACACTAGTGACACAAAAGGCCGACTATGAACACGAGATAAGGATTAGAAAACTAAAAAGGCCGACCACAAATGTCAAAATGTGTAAAAAGAACAAAGAGGACAAAAGTGCCCAGAATGGACAGAGCAGCACTGGACACTCGTGTCCAGAGTGGGCGTTGGTGTCCTAGGATAAATGACGACAAATGTGAAAATACAAACAGACAAGGATCCCGTGACTTGACCAGAATTGGGTACAAAAATGACAGATGTGAGAGAGAAAGACAATAGAAACAATCAAAGCAAAAATATCAACATGGCATCTTAATATGGTGTATGGATGGATCAAAAGGTAATCATTGGAACCCAAACCTTTTTGTTGAAGAAGAAAGCCTATGATGCATTATTTTGTTAGTAAGGCTTGTTGAGAGCAGCCAAAGTCGATCATAAATGAAGTTTTTTTATCTCCATCAAGCAAGGGATGGAAAAATGTCATAGTTTTATAGATTCAGATAGCTTAGTGAGCAAACGACCTCATTAGACATCGAACTCAATTTTTAAAGAAGAATGCACCTTGTTGATGGGAACTAAGCTACAATAGAACCAAATAATGAAGGGGTCTGGAGTTATAGTCGTGCTTTCAAGATGAGACAAATTGCATCAATGATCTATTCCATTGGGCCGATGGAAGACTACGAAGTGTTTCAGCTCGATTGCAATATAATTGAGATTATGGAGATTAAAATCAACGAAATTGGCAAAGTGGGATGGGAAAAAGTAGATGTAGGTGATGCCAAGTCCTTTTGAACTATCAACGTCACGGTTGGATTATCCACTGGAGATCGGGAATACAACATCGAGGTACAAAGTTTGATATTAACTCACCAAATGAGATAGGTAGCCAACTTGATGTCTAAAGCTATGACCTTGTTGTCATGTGTTTTTGCAAGGTCAAAAATTCAATCTTGAACCATGACAACTAAACCCAAGTGTTGAAAACTTGCTTGAAAATCTTCTTGAACCCTTCTCTAGATTAGTCCACCCTCTCGTGTCATGCCCATCTTGACCTGTAGATCCTCATATTGTGTTGTACAAACTTTCCATAATGTTTGAAATGTTTTCATAAGGCCATTCAGCTCATTTAGTGAAGTGTTGTCAAAAGAGAAATCTTCGGTAAGACTAGAAAGACTATTTTTAGCCTTTCCAGGACAGTGTGCATCCTCCAAGACTGATCTAAAGGCCCAAACTCATCAAGAGGTGGTGTTGAAGAGTTTGGAGAGTAATGGAATTGATTTAGGAAAGTTTAGGGAAGTTTTAGAGGTTTAGGAATAGTTGCAGTGAAAGCAGGTTTTTAGGGTTAAGGAGCTTGTAGTCTAAAGCGGCACTTGAACTTCATCGATGATGTGGGATCTCCATAAGGAGTTAGGAGTCGAACAAGTGGTCATTGGAAATCTGGTTTAACCCTCTACATGATGGAATTTTGAAATCTTTCACGAGACTCAATTATCTCTAGTGGCAACTCGCTTTTTTAGCAGACACACCTTGCTGTCCCAAGGAAAAGGAGCAATTTCAGGGATTTGCAGCAATGGAGGTCGAGACCCATCCCATTGTTTTGGAAGGCTATTGGGAGTCAAAATCGTATAAGGGTTCATAAAAAAGACCTCCTGGAGCTCCGACAACTTCATTGACAAACCTCTCTTGTGAGGTATGTGTTGTGCAAATGTGCAATAGGGAAATTGACAATTTCCGAGCACGACAACTATACCTGTGCCAAAATTTTCATGTCCTATCATTCCAGGCACACCAAGTCCACCCAGTCAAGTCAAGTGACCTCCCGATTGATGTTATCTCATCCCCTAGGTGATTTAGGAAAGTCCATTCATTCCCCCTAGGTGATTTTAGGAGTTCATTAAAAGTTACAAGCTTCAGCGGTTGTGGGAAGGGCTATCACTTTGGCCTTCCTAGGATGGAGCAACCTATGGAGCGGAACCGAAAAACAAAACCAGACACGGAGGTGAGTCAAAGGCCTTGGGACATCGTGGAAGTGATTCAGGAAGATTCTGGAAGGACTTGGAAAAGTTGGGGTAGTTTCACAAAAATAGGGTTCACAGGCCTAGGCAGTGCACATGCCAAAACAACTACTGAACTTCCGAAGGTGATTTTGGGAGCTCTGGATGGAGTTAGGAGAGAAAAACAAAACATTG
Organism: Taxus wallichiana var. yunnanensis; assembly: GCA_018340775.1. Classification (NCBI taxonomy): domain Eukaryota; kingdom Viridiplantae; phylum Streptophyta; class Pinopsida; order Cupressales; family Taxaceae; genus Taxus; species Taxus wallichiana. The sequence continues at coordinate 29,968,927 of CM031241.1, read as the reverse complement.
TCGGAAAGAGAATTCTAAGCCTTACAAGATGGTGAAATTAGTTTTTTCACAACACTTTGGTGCATTGGGTCTGCAAGCAGTTTTTCTCATGCACATGTGGAGTACCAAATCAAAAATCCGCTTTTTAGGGATCAAATGGAGGAATCAAGACCTGAGATCCCCACCATTTGATTCAAAAGGTCATTTCCAGTTAGGATCATATAAAATTTCATTAAAAAGTCCATCAGAGCTCAAGTTATCGTCGTTTCAAGTTGTCTTCTTGGAACAAGTTCGGAAGTTAGTCAAATTTTGGGAGGACACGTGTCAACTCCAGGAGCCTGGCGGGATTTTGTGTCCTTCACGTCCCTCAAGGTTAGGGACATCACACATGGAAAACTGCGCCTAGCCCCCATAAGACCTCTAGACCCTCATACGACCTCCAGGATCGCCAGTTCAACCCCCAGGTGCTTGCGGGAGCTCAAAGCCTCAACCGGATCGTTGCCAGATGTCATCACCAGGTGCGCCGTGGAATTTGATGTCCCTCATGTCCCTCACAGTCAGGGACATCAAACATGGAAAAATGTGCCCATCCCCTAATGGAAACTTCTGGTCACCCATATGACCAACTTCCAACTCCTCAGTACTTTAAAGCTGATTGTTTAGCCTTCATTCCCCGTCAAATCTCCGCCACGTGTCGTCGCCTTGCTCGCCGTGGAATTTGATGTCCCTCACGTCCCTTTGAGGTGAGGGACATCAAGGACATGAAAATGCGCCCAACTCAAACTCAAAACTTGAATTTTTTTAATTGTTTGCGCTTCTTGCTGTTTTTGCTGCTTTTCACGCTTTAGAAGAAAAGTTGCAGAGAACACCTCAGTCCACCATTGTTGCTCGAACCAGCTCCGCCATAGCAACCAAACCTTCCACTCCATGAATATGCATAGGTTTCAAAGAAAATATTGATTGAAAGAGCTAGAGGAATGAAGAATGAAAGAGAAGAGCGAAGGAATTCTTCATAAACCTCCATTGCCGTGAGATGAAGATTCAAACATATCTTGCAAGCCAGTGCATGAAACGAAGAACCGTCTTGTTGCTGAGTTCTTCACTCTCGAAGGCCATTAAAAACTCACCTTCAAACCTCCCATTCGCAGCAAGGAATGCTCACAGTGAAGAAATTTCACTTTCGGCTCCACGAAGAACAAAGCTCAATTTCCCGTCAAACCGGCAACCAGATTGAAGAGAAATTTCACCAATGAGACAAGAAGCAAAAACCTATAGAATGGAGTTTATTTTGTCGCAAACGGAGACAAAAACCAGACTTGCAAATTTCAAGCTCCATTAATGGCCGCCATGACACAGTAGTGGAAAAAATCAGTGAGCTACCTCTCCACTTCTTAGGGTTCTAGTTGGCGAAATCGCGCAAAAATTGGAGGGAATGATCGTTGAAAAATCTAGTTTCACGTGAACTAGTTTTTGCACCATGAAGTCCCTATTTTTAGGGATATGGAGGATTGAGTTTTCATTAGAGTTCCCCTGTCACATGAAGAACATCTGCGAAAAAGGCAACGAGCTACCTCTTCACTTCTCAGGGTTCAAGTGGGCGAAATCACGCGAAAATTGAAGGGAATGATCGTTGAAAAATCTAGTTTCACGTAAACTAGTTTTCGTGCCATGAAGTCCCTATTTTTTAGGGATATGGAGGGTTGTGTTTTTGTCAGTATTCTGCCCCGCCAATGAAAATCTCATTTTCCCACTTGTTCAGACGAAGGAATTACTCAAAATGCGAAGCGTGGAACCCCAAAATAAAACCTAGATTTTCAAGACCTGTTTTGTCGCAATATGACATCCGCAGTGCACTTACTAAAAATAGCATGCCTTCCTACATAGGGGTTGTTTTGCCGGGTAAGCCACCATTTGAAGAGGCTACAAATAAGGCAGTGAACATAGAGGGAGTATCGCAGAAAGTCATCAAAAAGGTCATCTCGGCTCGCAATTGACACTTACTAAAAATAGTAAGTGGTTCCACAAGCCCCTGCTATAAATAGCCAAATTGGTCCAAAAGGCGAGAGGAACACAGTAAGAAGAAATAATTCAAGCTACCATAGCCGGTTGAGGTTGGGAAAAGCTAAACTACGACACTTACTAAAAATAGTAAGTTGCCCCATCTGTACTTACTAAAAATAGCAGGTTGTTCTCAAAGGGCAAGTTTGGCACAATGGGACATAGAGGGATGATCATTTAGGTCAACACCATCATTTTGGATCATCCATGGGCATTGATCATAGGGAATTTGAGATCCATCTCAGGGAACTGGACAATGTTTTTCGACACTCACTACATAGTTCGGGTCACAAGTATATCATACGCAGGTTGGGAGTTGCGGTCATCAATGAAACAGTTCATTCAACTTGGCAAGCATTCATGAGCTAATTTGAAGGAGTTTCTCAGGGTGCAAGGAGTTCGAAGATTCAAAGTCTCACTGCACTTGAGTTTTCAATCAACAAGGATCTATAGACTTCATCAAGGGTGACATCCTTTCTTTTCCTCCTCCCCCAACATTCTCTCTCCTCTATGTTCTAATTTTGCGTTGAGGGTTTGCACTTTTTGATGTCTTAAAGTGACTTTAGAGACATGATGTAAAATTTAAGTCGCCTTATTTTTATAAAAGGGACTTAATATTTGAATAGGAATATGAATAGTCTAAAGTCAAAATGAGGAATATGAAAGAGCATCAGGAAGATGAGGAGTCAAGTTTAGCACTATAAATTGTAATGAGCTCTTCATTCCAAGGGGTTCTAATTCTGAAATTCTTCTAGCTGGTTGTATTCTTGTAAGTTCATGAGAGAGATTTTGCTCACTTGTGAGTGAAAAGAGTTAGCCACTTTTCCCCTATTCTCAATGTCTTCCATTCTCATACTATGTACAATTTTCTGCTTGAGCATCAATACAAGGAGTTTCGAGCCTTTTTTGACTAAGGGGTTTACTGATACTTTGTGTTCATTAAATTCTAATTGGTCTTGTTGCTGTTTGCAATATTGTTTCTTCCTAATTTTAGTGCATGTGATGAAATTTCTAACTAGTGTGTGTATGAATATGATTTTCTATCTGCAACATTAGTTCTCCTACCTTTTTTCTCACTCCCCTTTCCCACTCTTCAGACAAAGTTTTACCTAGTAAGAGATTGCCAACTTTGCCGCAGGGTTAGTGGAGTGCCTCTGTTAGATCTTGTTAGCATATGGATTTGCACGCATGCAAATGACACGCAAGAGTGTGAGAACGAATTCCCTCAATGAAGGTGAGACTGCTTTTATTGAAAACCAAAACTTTATTTACATCTGTACATTCAAAATTGTATGTGGGGGGGTTTGGAACATCAATGGAAAGAAAAGTGAATGAGGGAGATGGAATGGAATGAAGGAAAGGAATGGAAATGAATGGAAGGAACATGCAAGAGTTAGGTAAAAGCAAAGCCTAATATTGCACGAAGAAGAACGATGAATAACTAACACAAATAAAACGGAGTTTGAGTTAGCTAAACAAGAATGAGTAAAAGGGAACACACATGAGCAAGTAGATAATTAGAGCTTGTTCATTGTGAACTAGAACAACATATTAATATAGTTGACAATAAGATCCAAGACAATATTTGCATGCAAGATTCAAACACTAACATCTAATGAACATAAGAACATCAAATGCTATAAGAGACAATGAATGAGACACAAAGTTCATATTTCATTAACTCCAAAATGTCTTCTCAAAAGAACACAAAGTTTCTTTCTTTGAAGTAAAGCCAAAAATATTTTTTCTCCTCTCTCAAAGTCACCTTTACAAATGAGCCCCGACTTTCTTTTATAACCCAAAAGTTGGTTACAAAGTAGTTAGGGTTTTACATGAACATTAAATAGGGCATCTTAAGTGACTTTGACTTTCTCAACCAACTTTATTAAAAGCAACTAAAAATATAAATCACTTAAGTTATCCAAAGTTTTCCAAAAGTGAGTTCAATAATAACACCATTTTAAAATACCACTTTATAACAAAAAGCAATGGGTACATGTGGACCCCACTTAAATGACTTGGACACACACATAGACATCCTATTTAGCAATGCGCCACCTAGATCAAGACACCTAGGATCAGTGCCTTATCCATTGGGCCAAGAGTCCGCCTATCCCGGTCGTACGAGAATGAACTCATTGACCGTGCTCATGCAATCCTCCAAATGACAAGAGAGCCGAGCTTGAAACTTGAGCAATTCATCCACCTCTCTATTTGAGCAACATCCTGGTGTGAGCAATTTTGTCTTTATTCGCATTCGCATTCACAATTACACACAATTCTCCACATGCTCTGAATACCTTTCCACGGTGAATTCTTCATTTGTTCACGAGACCGTAGTCGTTACGCCACCTTGGCTTATCAGAATCCAACTCCTGATCTTTTGCCATTGAGAAGCTCTTACAAGAGTCGAGATTGCAATCCACTTCTTGGAGTTATGTCTTTCATCTTTTTCACCATCCCGAAGTGTTGCCATTTTGATCTGCTCACGATCATCCAATTTGAGAACGCTCCAAACTTTAAGACTAGTTGATGAAGTATCGCGCCTATGCTAATCGAGAGATGACAGGGGACATGGGAAGGCCACAACGCGTGTGAGAGACTGCTTTGGAACAAGCATCGGAAAAATGTTGACTCGCCTTCGGTTTATATGCGATCATGGAACCGGCTTACGCCGATATGTCCCAAGTTGGTATCAGTGATGTTCTCATACTCTGAATGGAGCACCAAGGTGGGTAGAATGCCCTAGAACTCATACCGCAACACCGCTTTGTTTGGAGATGACATGATTGTGACAGAAGTGTGATTTAAGGTTTTTACTTCCTACTTACAAAACTACACAAATTGCCTTTGAAATTGCCCTGGAAAAAATAGTAAATCTTTTTCTGAGAAACTCTCACTAGATGAGGGAGTCTATTAAGGTACCACAAGTTTGTGTGTCGAAGGTTTTTTCCCAATCAAATTATTTAGTCAAATATTAAAGGTCAAAGTTGACTCTTATGAAATTGCTAGGAAAATGCTTCGGGTGTAAAAGCTCCCGAAAAATACCAAACGTCACCCTGGGAATCTACAACTTGGCAAGGGAGCATATGAATATGAGAAGAATTCAAAGAACTAATCCTTTTCTCTTGATGATCATCTAAGTTCAAAATATCGACCCTCAAAGTCAGTCTCCTGACAGGCTGAAAACTGTAGCGCAATGAAATCATGCAAACTACATTTTATTTGACTCGTGAAAAATATCAAACGAAGTGTTGTACATTTGAATTTTGGCAAAGAAGTACATGAATGTGGGAAGAATTCAACAAACCAAACCATTTCTCTTGACGATCATCTGGGCTCGAGATATGGATTCTCAAAGTAGGCCTTCCACCAAGCTGAAACTGCGCGCGCGGCAAAATCAAGTAAACTGCGTGTTTTTCTTGGGTTCGTGAAAAATATCAAATGAGGTGTTGTTCATTTAAAATTTGGAAAACGAGTACACGAAGATGGGAAGAATTCAACGAAACAAACCGTTCTTCTCGAAAATCACTCAACTTCGAGATATTGAGCTCGAAATCGATTACTTCATCAGACACAACCCGCGGCACGTTCTTTCCGCATCTTATCATCTTCTTCATTAAATTCATTTTCTTTGTGCCGATATACATCGGTAATGCGTGATATTTTTGTCTCGAATACTTCTCACCAATGCGTGATGAAAATGATTTATATTTTTAATTAAATTCTCCCAATTTTGAACGACTTCACGTAGGATTGATTTGATTTTTTTTTTTAATTCGCTATTTCTCTATGTTGGCTGATTTGAAATGCCTGATTTCAATCTTTTGCTATGGCGTTTAAATCCTTCTCTTCTCTGACAGCGTTGGAAATTGTTTTCAAACTAGGCTTGTAGATTCGTATTTACCTGAGTGTATGTGCTGTGTGGAACTTCTGATTTTTTTATTGGCAAATGCATGATTGTCTATGAATGCGTGGTGGACTATTATTTTTCTCCACGTGGTCTCTTTTTGCAAAAGAAAACAAATAGAAAACAAATTTTAATGATCCGTTTCTTTTTCCCCCACGTGGAAATTAGTTCAAACTCCAGATTGGTGAATGCATGGGCATAAGATTGCGTGGAAATTGCTGCTGTTTTATTTTTTGGCTTTGTTGCCTGGAAATTCTCCTCCTTTTTTAAACATGCGTAGAGATGTGAATGAATACATTGAAATCCCCTTTTTTTATTCCACCTTATCCATACTAGTGTGTGGAGATTTGCTTTCTTGGGTTGTTTTCTTCCTCCCTTTGGTAACGTGGTATTTTTCAACAAAACAAATGCCTTTTTTTTTGTTTTTTCCCACGCGTGGACAAGATTCTTGGTTGTGTGAACTCTGCTTAGGTGAATGCATGGGTCTTTGATAAATATGAATATCTTGGCTTCTTAAGGCATGTTGGGATTCTTGTTTTTTGTTGATTGTTTTTGCTTATTCCAAAACATGCATTGAAAATGTTTTCTTCCTTCTCACTGCGTTGGAAATTCTCTTGTCCCCACGTGGTCTCCTTTGTGTTTGGTTGTGTATACAATGCTAGTTTTAACGTGTGAACAATACTTCTTTCTCCTGGATGTGCGTGAACCGCTTCTTTATTTTCAAAACCTGTGATGAAAATGAATCTTTCGAAAAGAAAATATTTCTCTGCAAACATTTCCACACAGAGGAAATAATAAGTTGGAAAAAATCCTCCAAGCTTCTTAATTACTTTCGCACAACTTTTTCCACAGATTTTAACGGAAGAAAATTATGAGGATTTAAGAAGCTTCCTCATAACCATTTCTTCTTCGTCTCGTTAAAATAAACAACTTCCTCTTTCTCTGGGTAGTGGCATTAATTGCCGGGAAAATGGGAAAAAAATAACCATTTGCCAGCAGAAATGGCAAGGTAGGCTGACAATCCCCACGCTATTTCCCCATGTGGGAGATTCGGAGATTTTTGCTCGTTTGCCAACCTGGTTGAATTGACAATCAATATAAGAAATCCCATAAGCGAGGAAATAAGAAGAATTTGCCAGAAAGGGAAACCGGGTACGGGAAGCCAATTTGGCATCCCCGACAATTGGAAGTGGAAGCTTTATTTTTCCCCCACAATAAAAATAAAACTTGTCGATTGAATTTTAATAAATATTATATTAATATTTATTTAATTAAAAACCCAAAAATTAATAAAATTGATTTTATCAAATAAAGGGTAATAAATTAATTAAATATTAACGCAGTTTGTGACCTGGCGGGAGGATTTCTCACCCAAAATGGATGAAACGAAGACCGGAACGATCATAAGAATGAGACGATCGTGACGAGGGCGATAAAACACACAAAATAACACTTTTGAAAATTTTCAAATTTTTCATGCTTATTAATTTTGCAAAGTCAAAATTAGCTGATAACAATTGGCTCTAATTGGGGACAAGGACTTTATGGACGCAACAACAATGGACCTAGACCCAAATATTTAATGAACATGATCCCAAAAACGACGGAGCACAAAAACGGGATGACGAAAGAGAGGAAACAAAAAATAGGGAAAAGAAACAAACCAAAATCCTAATTACCTATGTACATACGGGGGACAACCTGTTTTCAATTTTGATAATGCTTGAGATATTGCCCGTTGTAGGGCAAAGGCAAATGAGCTCCATCGGGATATGCCAAGTAATAGGTGCTATCTCCACAGAAATGCCTGATCTTGAAAGGGCCTAGCCACACGAATCAAACTTCCCGTGCTTTCCTTTCGGTTCACGTCTCTTGTCCCAGAGAAGAACTAAGTCATTGATTTGAAATTGTCTCTCCTTAGTTTTCCTATCGAACAATTTCTTTACCTTGGATTGGTGTTCCTCGATCCTGTTCGCTACTTGACTTCTTTGTTCTTCGAGGGGACAAGAAAATGTGCCCCACCCCAACTTTGCCTCCAAGTTCCTCACATGACCATGACAAGCACTCCTCAGGGCCTATTTGCCTATCTCTAGCCCCTCCCATCATGCAATCAAATTGTGCCACTTGTCATTACCAAGGCAATGTGCATTTTTCTATCCCTCTCGTCCCTTTCCTAAGGGGATAGAGGGGACAAGAAAATGCGCCCCACCCCAGCCCCTGCTGTGGTTTCTCATGTGACCAAGTTTGAACTCCGCAGTGCTTAAGCAAGTCTTTCTTCACTTACCTCGCACCGAATCAGATTGTGCCACTTGTCATCACCACATGAGTGCACATTTTTCTATCCCTCTTGTCCCCATTTCCAAGGGGACAAGAAAATGCGTCCCACTCTAGCCCCTTTCATGATTCTTCATGTGACCCAATCTTGGCCCTGTGTTCTAAAAGGTTGTGTTTCTCCACTCACTCATCGGGCAATCGAAAGGCGACACTTGTCAAGCCCACACGAGGGCGCATTTTTCTGTCCCTCTTGTCCCCATCCCAAGGGGATAGAGGGATCAAGAAAATGTGCCCCATGTCATGAAGTAAAAAAACTCAAAAATTAACTAAGTGTTGCTACTTGTTACTACCCGCTTTTGCCTCATTCGAACACCAAAAACATTGCAAGAAGCTTTAAAAAATAAAAGAACTTCTTCTCACCTCATTTCTTCACCAGACCTCCATTTTTGCTTAAGCATAACATCCAAAACTTGCAATTTTACCGGATACTCTATCAAAATTCCTCCAGGTAAGTCATAAACATCAAAACCATGAAAAACTCATAACTTTCAAACCTCGTAATCCATGTCCCTTGAATTTTCTCAGCTCTTCCTCATCCAGACGCCTTCAAGAAGGTCAGAATAACAAAAAGCGGATGATGCCATGATTTTTTAATGGCAAAAAACCCTAGTTTCATGCCCTAGAAGCTGCTTTTCATTTTGCAAGCATTTTGGCGGATGGATCGAGGTGAAATTTGGAGCACGGAGTCCGAAAGCAAGCCGAATCCAGTGAAGACATTTTCATTGCAATCAGAGATGGATAAGTGATATTTCTAAAAATAGTAAGTATTTGGTGCCCTCACTTACTAAAAATAGTAACTTACCAAAATAGTAAGTTTTTAGATCAGTACATTCGAAGAACAAGGAAGATAAACTAGGTCAAACAGGGAGTTTTTTCTAAAAAGCAAAAAAGCAAAAAAGCAAAAACAACTTTCCAAAAATAGAAACTGTCAAAAGCAACAATGTAATATCAGTGAATGGATTCTTAGTATGTTTAGGGTTTTAGAAAATCGTACTCGTGCAAAAAAGCATTTTTTCCCAAAATAATAGCCCCTAAACCCTAATTGTTAAAAATAGAAATTCTCTTTATTTGTTGCAGAAAGTTGTTATCATCTTAATTTTCTCCCTTTCGTTGATTTTTGCAATCATGAAATTCAAATTTGCTGGTCTGGAGCCTGTTTCGGCCTTGGCATCGGAATATCCAGTGGTGGGTGATAGTGATGTTGCTCATATGGATTTGGAAGATTTGAAGAACCAAATTCTCGGAGGTCCCAGAGAGCCAATGGAAGACAAGGTGTTCACGAGTGGATTGTATGTTGCGGGTGGTCATCTTGTATATCTGTCCAAAGCACGAGTTGGTACTAGCATGTGCTCATCACTACGAGCCGGAGTGAAGAATCATAAGGGCCGACGTCAATTGAATACCGGTAGTGCTCACTCCTAAGTGAATTTCTCAGTGTATGCAAATCCCGACATGGAACAATATGGTCATCATCACGAAGGAATTTGCATCGGGCGAATGGTAAAAACAAAATCCTATCTTCAAGGTCTTGCATTGGGGTCATGGTTAAAATAGGGAGAAAGCCATCTCAGCATCTTTGAAAGCTCTATCTAGGAGTGAGTTCCATGAAGGATTTTTAGATGCAATCATCCTACTGAGTAGGGTGATGGGAGAAGAGGCTACGAAGGATTTTCAGGATTGGATGACACAGTTCATCCTTGTTGTCATTGAGGGTAAGCAGATGATTTACTGGGGACAAATAATCAATGACAACATCCATCAACAATTGCTTCCAATTGCCTGCTACCAAGAAGTTCTCAATGACATCCTACTCTTATGAGCATAAGACCATTCGAGAGGCTTGACCCTCACTCAAAACATTTCTCAAAAGGTCCCACCTATGAAAAGTATCCACAATTGACCTCGAAGGAGAGTAATCACCACTTTGCAAGAGTGAATGATGCATTCTTTATGTTTGTAATAAGGTTGTTGGAAGGAAATCTTGAATCAAGACTATCTTCACAAGTGCATGACTTTGATCAAGAGATACGGTTCTTTCTTCCTCGGCCTGCAACTTTCTCGTATATCGAATATCTTGATTTGATCTCACTGCTGCGTAAGCTGCCAAGGTACCTAAGCGATAAGATCGTAATATTCGAGCTATATAGGCAACTCGCTCACATCTACTGTGAAACTCAAGAATCGAAAGAAGAAAAGTGTTTCATTCCCCATCTTTCTTGGGATCTTCTCCTATAAGAATGCCAATGATGTTCGCAAACTTGGAAGCTTCCTTCGCTCCTTTGAACCTCTACTCATACACACCAAGGGCGGATTTCGACATTTGGAGCAACCTAGAAACATTCCATCTTCCTAATTTGCACCATGTTCCACAAATCGAGGATTATTGGGTGAATTGCTCAAATGATTTTGAGGTTAGGGAGCGAGATCATATGAGAATGATAGTTGGACAGATGAGAAAGTTCAAGTTTGATTGGTTCAAGGAAGGAGTGAAGATGATGGAACTGAATTGTATGATCCAGTATCAAGCGGTGAAAGCCTCATCACTACCACAGTCTTGTGGAGCATCGAAAATCGGGAGATATCAATGAACACACCGAGGTTCAGAATCGGAGATCTAACGAATGGTTTAAGAACAAGAAGGGTGCCCTCATCAAATCTGGAAATTTCCAAACTCTCAGAAGACAAACATCTCACCTCTCCTCTTCAAAGGCAACTGAGAAGACCTCAAGCTCTGCTCACTCAAGAGAGCTCTCAAAAGAAAGTTAGTGGAATTCGAGGTCTCGAAGATAGGAGGCTTCAAAAGAAGGCAATAACAACCAAGGATCCTATAGAAGGTTTGGAACAAGGAGAAATTGATTTGTCTCATCCATCGATCCCTCAATGGTCTCAAAGCATCTCCACCTCCGTAGCTGCACCATCTCAACCAGTGCAAGATGCACCTTCTCACTTAGAGCCGGAAACAACAATCATGCCCAATGTTGATTCCGAAATATGAGAGATATTCAACAAGCGGCGGTTCCGGATTTTCAAGCCATATCCACGATGGTGAAAACGAAGAAAGGAAAGAAAGCTCAAATTGTTTCGCTTCTTCAATGGTGCTTTAGGAAATCAATACGTGGAGGTAGTTAGGTCGAAGATAATCAAGCCCATTGGTGAGATGAACCCGTTCGACTACGAAACGAGCACCGTTGCTCTAGGACCGGCAATGCACAAGGGAGATGCCCACTTGTTTAAAGAATCTTCCACTCGCCTTCTTGCGAGAAATGAGGAGTGTACGGAGAAAATTAAGCAACTGGAATGGAAGATCATGTAAGAACTCTCACCTCATATGTGCAAACCTTCATGGATCCAAATGTCGTCCCGTCTCTCCCAATTGAAGAAGTTGCTCCCATTCGTAGCTTCGATCCAAAATCCATCAGAAAGACGCAAGGCTTCACAATGCAGGGCAGAGCTAATGATACATGGGTTAGTAAGATTCTTGAAAAAGGTTGCTTCTTGAAATCCTCTCATTATTTGAATACATGGTTGGAACTGCCATAAAGGTAAAAATGACAAAAGATGAGATTGAGAAAGAGGAACATTGGGATTAGGTGTTTTCATTGGTGACCGAAATGGGAAAAATCGACTCTTCTTCATTGGTAAGTAGGAATGTATTCAACTTTGAATCTTAAGATCTGTCTTTGATTTGGTCAAAACTCTTGTTGCTCGGTATGATATGTTGAATCATGCTCTCGATGAGTTGGACTCATCCGACGAGAGCTCACCGCAAAAATGCAAGAGGATATCAATGTAGAAGTACAAAAACTTGGAGTACCAGAGTGAACAAGAATACTTCGGTGAAAGATCTTGTGAAACCATTCAAAGATCACAGTCAAGGAGGTTAGAGATCTGTTTTCTTTCAATGAAGACACATTGGAGTCTCTTTGCTGAAATAAGGGCTGTTATCTCTAACACTGCAATGAAGAAACATTAGGCATGGTTCATGAAATGCAAAGGTATAAATGCCACTTCCGATAATCGGCTCAAGGCACCTTTGAGTTTTGTAGACATTCCCAAGCTAAGAAGGTGGCGCCTGCGGCTTGGTACAACAAGGAATTCAAAGGGATCGAGATCTTTCAGAGGCACTCTCAAAGAGTCCGTCGCCAAGTGAATCTCCATCGGCAAGTGCATCATCTTTGTTGAGTAGCTATCTTCTCTCCTCTCTTTCCCACCCCTTTCCTCTCTTCTTTCATGTTCTATTTCTTTGTTGGGGGTTTTACTTTTCACTTTTGTCTTATTCATTAAAATGTGATCTATAGTTGTACTTTGTAATGAGTTTCCTCCAATTAATAAAAAGGGACTCAATTTCTTTCCTAGGAATACGAAAGGTCACATGTTGTAAAGGTTAGTGAAAAGTCATGTGGGGGGTAGGTGAAGAGTCATTTTGAAAACTATATATTGTAATGACTTCCTCATTTCAAGGGGTTGTCAATTTTGTGAGTTCATGAGTAGATAGCTAGTGCTATACAAAGAACAAGAAAATATAACATTTCCTCTATTCCCTTTTCATATGTTTCCTCTCTCTCTCTCTCTCCCTCTTTGCAGCTTTGTGAACATGTCAATCTTGCATGACCAAGAAGAGTGTAAAATATTTTGATGAATGAATGAATGAGATTTTATGTTCATGGTTCATTTTGTCTTGTCATAACTAACAAATTTGTTTTCCTTCTAATTGTGTTGATAAACTCTGGTTAATACTTGTAAGAATCTGCTTTAGCCTACTTGCAATATTAACCCCCTCTCTTAAATTCTCACTCCCACAATCTCACCTTCCTTGCAAATTCTTCCCTTGCACAAGGTGCAAGCATTTGCCGCAGGTGCAGTGGAGTGTGCCTATGTGATCCCGACCTATTGGCCATCACATAGTTTTTTTTGTTTACATACAATAAAGGAGCCTCCCCTTTTCCAAGCAGGAGGGACTTAGTCCCACACATTGTTGGTGAGAGAGCCCCGATTTGCCCACGACAAATTATTTCGCACAAGAGACCTCAATGGACTCGAACATTGAGTATTGTGATAAAATCTCAATAAAAGGTGAAGTAAACCAATTTTTGAAGTACGACCTATATTTGAAGTATGGTTAGATATGACAGACATGCTTGACCTAGATGTGTAGAGAGTCTTGGCACATTGGCTGATGGGAGGCATGTTGAGACAAAAACAATGTTGTTGTGGGAGGTTTGACATTAAACCAATGAAGTTCAAGGCAATGTGGCTCAACCCTTCTAAAATTTGATTGATCTTCGAGAATGGCACATTCAATTTAGAAAACTGCAATGAAATGCAAGACAAAGATACAATGAATGGTTCTAAGCTAAATTTGTATAAAGAAATAATGAAATGTATAAACATGATTACCGTTGGGCTTATATGTATTGGTGATCAAACGTTAATGAAAGTATGGCCCATTGAACCAACAAGAACATAAGCTGAAAAACGGAAAAACAAAGGGAAAATTAAGGTCCGAGGAGCGACCAAGCCCAATTTATTTTATTCGATCAAAAAGTAGCAAAGGGTATCATTGTATGACCATTAGCTGCCATGCAAGAACTCACACACTCAACATACAACCAACAAGTTTTTCGACCAACATATTTTTTATTTGTACAATCATCGCATGTCCATTTGTAGCTTGACAAAACATGAAATGCCAAGGTACACGATCTGCGTTCCGCACGACTATCACCTAGCTATGTTGTTTGGTCATCCCTTGATGCCCATACTCAACGACCATAGTCTGATGCCACTCCTTGCCCATACGCCCTCTATTTGACCTTAGACTGTCCATGCAAGTTAAACCATTGGTTGTACAAGCTGTGGAACCCCTGCATGTTCGATCACTATCCACATGGCTGCTCATGCTGTATGATCATCTACTCTAGTTGTATTACCAAAATTGGCTGTACGACCCCTTTTATGTCTTCGACATACGACCTCCGTTGCTGCACCCTTGGTGTCCGTACAACCTTCATTACTATACCCTTGCACCTGTACAATCTTCCTGTTGTTGTATGCCATACTACTGAAAATATCACCGTAGACTCAACCCACCTTTGCTGACCATACAATTGAAGGGAAATACTGGAACTATTTGGGACAAGAATAATGTTTGGCCACTCTTTCATTAACCATTACGCGCTGTGCAAATCAAACATTGCAATTGCCACAACATTTTCTAGTGCTTTTACAGCAACGTTTTCAAAGGAATTTGATTGTTGTCATGGATTTTCAAGGGTTGCAAAAGGGTCAAATTTGGTTGCCACCCCCATACACTCGCTTTCATTTTAAAAGAAAAAAATAATATAGTGGTTGAGAATTGCGTTGGGTGAAACATGTTTTTTCTTGACTCAGAGCCCAATCGATGCAAACAATTTTGGTTTGATTCATAACGAGCAAGCTTCCCGAGAGCTGCCGAAAATGTAGCAACATTTCTACATCACCTATAGCTTCCCAGAGTCTCTTCATTCTCATTTCTATTGTTTTGAATATGATTTGTGTTAGAAAGGACTCCGACTTGTCTAGAAGGGGGGATAATGTAGATCACAACATTCATATTACCATTGGTGGCGTTTCTCTTCCTGCTCTATGCATTGATATAAACATATGACTGCACTGGTTTCCTACCTCAATCTTTTTCTTTAGTCTTCATTAGCTTCTTGATTCCCTTGGAGTGTCCTCCCCTTGCTTGGCTATTTATATTTGTACTTGTATTTCATGGCTAGAGTTTGCTGCCTCTTGTTATGCTTTTAGTGATTTAGTTTGTCATAGTCACTTTCTCAGCTCCTAGGAATCTTTTCTACCCTAGTACTTTTCAATTGGAAGTGAATGTAATTTCGATTCCCATTGATTTGCTTTGGTCTCTTATGGACAATAATATAATTTCTTTCTTTGCTTGTGAGGTTAAGAGAGAAGCTGGAACATACTGCTTGTTGGCCTATGAAGGTTCATGGCAAATAAAATGATTGATTCATTAAATCTTTTATTCCAAAAAAGACCAAAATTGTGTACCAATGCTAGGCAACTTAACCCACACTCGGCTTCAAAGATCTGCAATTTTAGCTGGGAAAATTTTTCACACCAATGACTCGTAATGTCCCTTTCTAGGACAAAACCAAAAATAAGGGTTTGGCCACAAACCCCGAGAATCAGATCTGAAAATATACCAACACCAACAAATGAAAATAATTTGATTTTATGACAGCAGTTCCAACAATAATATAAACCCTAGCAGTGAAACTGTAAAGGGGCTTAAATGCACCATAAAATCATACACAATAACTGAAAACACTTCTAAATAATTATTTCATGTACGACAACACTTATCCATTCAATTTGCAATAAACAAATGGAGAAAACCCAAGATAACACACTGCTGTAATTAAATTTGGAACAGTAGGACAGCCACAAACCAAGGCTGAAAATGATAGATATACTCCACCAAAAATCACAAAAACATAGATTCCGGCCTTATAAATTATGCCGAATCAGAATATCACATAAAATCTGAATTTTGTGCCCTAGAAGGCACCCAAATGCCATCAAACCCTAGTCGCTCCAACTAGGAAGAGCTCAACAATGCATGCAAACCCTTATAGGTGTCTTCTTTGATCTTCTAATGTCCAAATCTGCAAGAAGTCTTCAAGTTGTCTTTACTTCACCAAAAATGGAGGGTTTTTCGTCCTCCAACCAGCCACAGGGAAGATTTTCTTCTTCCTTGGAAAAGCCACACAATTGAATTTTCAGCCAAAAATGGAATGACAATGAGCAGTCAGCCCAAAGATCAAGTGTAGAGTAAATGCGCCAAGATTGATGATGAAAATGAAGTCTTTGATCTCCTTTTATATCCCTCCTTTGGTGCCAAAAGCCAAAATAGAAGGACCGACCTCATAAAGCTTCTTTGGGGCTTTTAATTTGTTTTTAAAACTCTTCCAGCCCAACCTGACCTGCCTAAATAAAGAAAACACTAGAGAAAACATTAAAATTTATTAAAAGAAAAATGAATTGGGAATGCAATTCCTTCCCTAGCTCATTCAACTTTATTGCCATGGAAAGGGAATGGCAAGAAGTCCTTAATTAGGCTCTCAAGTCGAAAAAGGGGACATTATAGTCCTCCCTTCCCAAAATTGCTTGTCCCCAAGCAATTGCAAACTTGGCTGCTCCAATAATCTAGATCATGTACTTCAAATGAAAGAGCTCTTGCCGACACAAGCTTATATGCCTAGATACCATCATACCCAAACAACTGAATCCCATAGTTGGCAAGGGAAACAACTTCCACCCACAATGATCACGGTGTCTACTTATTCCATCACCCATACCTATATGCCCTCCCTCAATGGAACCTTCTATCCGGAACATGATGACATTTTTCAACACACTTTGCATGTAGGCTGAAAATAAATCATAACAGCAATAAATCACCTGGGATTCCATCCGATTCAACACTAGGATGGCTAGGAGTGTCCTCACTAGTGGAGCTTCACCACTATCAACACCATGCAAGGAAACCTTCTTAATTTGTACTTGGATACAAGTTGTTCGTGACTGAAAATATTGTGACCCAATAAAAATGATGCAAATATGACAAACCCATGTAAGCTTCAATAATATGATTGATGTAAAGGTATTAGGTACCCATACAAGGACTGCAAACTCACTATCTTCAGCTGAAAACACATCAACAATGATAGTAGATCGCAAACCTTTTAACCTCATGGCGAGAGACTCATCTCTAGTTGTCAAAAGAATAGATAGGGAGCTAAAATTGATGCGGACAGCGAGTGAAACAAAAATACAACACAGTAATAATAATCCCAAATGATTACCTTTGCTCCCAAACTAAAAGAAATTTGGCTCGGATCAGAATTTATGAGTGCTGGTATGCAAGTATAACAGCCATACTTTGCCCAAAATTTCGTCCCAAACAATCCCAAATAGGTTGGAACATTGGCCTTAATTGTTCTCCATGAGTGAATCCTCTTATACACAATTTGAATGAAAGAATGTCTTCAAACCTGCCCTTCTATTGCTGTCCCAAGAAGATATGCACAACCCAACAAATAAAATTGGGAAAAACATCTCATCACGGTTGTAGCATTGCATTTCATTACTCAGATTCAGAATCGTAGTGGCCAACAAACATCTTGTGAAAGTTACTCTTACCTTGTCCATGTTGCTAGAAGAAGGGCACCCCTTCCTTGTGATCGAAATCCACTTGGTGGCTGCAAAAAGAATGTGAAACCAGCTGAATATGTTGGTCATAACAGCCACAAGATTTGAGACAACTTCCACAATGATTTGTGTTTCATGATTCATATTTTCCAAGCTCCTCTCAATCGTGTTACAAGGATGACTTATACCACAAAACTCCCATTGAATCCATGTCTCATTAGGCATTCTTGCTAGGCATGTTTTAGAGAACCAATCCCAAACAATGGCATGACACATTACTTCACCTTGGTTTATGAAAACTGAATTATTGCATACCTTGTAGCAAGCTGAATTTATACTCCATGAAGTTGAATTTGTATGTTCATTGGATGAATTATCCATAACCTTCACATACATCCAAAAGTGGCAATCTTTAAAGTAACTTGAGTCCCATAAAACCATAGCAAGTTGATTCATATAATCTTGAAAATAACACCTAGCTTGCTTACCATTCATCTTCCCATCAATTTCAACACGCTGCTCAAGACAAGAAATATATTGCAGTGACATAGGGGAGTTAACAAATATGAAATCTGATCATACCTTGGGCTGCCCTCAACATGTTCACCTTCCCTTGCCGGATGAGGAATGATTGAGATATCCTCTACACTTCCGACCTTGTGACTCAAAATTTCTGAATTAGGATCAGCCTTCTCCTTCACCTTAGATTCAACAAATGAAGCTCTTTCCGCCTTGGCTTCAACAATATTTTGTTGGTACTTGCATGGGACATCTTCATGGTCCTTGCCGAAGTCATGTACACCATCAATTTGCCTCTTATTGACTGTTCTGAAAATTCCAGCAAGTTGTTCATTATCATAACTATGCAAATCGAATTCTTCTTTCCTTGACCCCATCTTTGGAATGCTCGGAAGATGGATATAGGATTCTTGGAAAATATTATTTTTCCCTTTAGGACCCTTCATCCTCTCATCTTTGTTAGAATAATTCTCATGATGATCAAACCCTTGCAAATACATAGTGTGAGGGTGATGCAATAAATTAAATTGCTTACCATTTGTTGCTGATATGTAAATTCCAGTAGACTGAAAACCCTCATGAGTATCAGGTGAGTCCTCCTTTTGAAGGGCATGCCTCTCAACTAGGTCATCCTGAATCTTAGCCTCAAGAACCTCTTGTAGATCTGATTTTCCTTCACCAACTTGCCGCCACATGCAATCATTGGAAACCACAAAAACATCATTTATTGTCAAAGAATCTTTACCTTCACGCTGCATATTGGTCTTCTCTTGTTCTTGTTCTTTGATTTCTTCTTCTTGCTCCACCAATGCAATTTGGAAGCTCTTCTCCTCTTCCTTTCTCCCAGCATGTTGAAAACCCTTTTGTGGTGCCTGAGACCTTGGTCCATGCCTAGCTCTTCCTTTGTTCACTCTTATGAACTCGGCAAGTGAAATTGCCTCCGTATCTCTCTTGGAAGAGCCATATACTCTTCATAGCTTGTGGCAATGCTTTGCCCCATAGAGGGCCTTGCTCCCACATCAGAATAGCTTCTTCCCTTGGAAGAAAAGTAGGCTTTGTGGTTGATCCGTGGGCTGATCCCAAAGGTCGTTGTGTGTTATTAGTTCGGATGAGCTACCATCTCCCTTATGAACCCTAGGTTCCTTAATCCTCTGAAATGATAGGGCTAAGAAATCCATGGTATCTCGCCAATCACTCTTGTCCCGCAATAAGCTTATCGATCTTGGCTTCCTGATGATCTTGGTTGGCCATATTATTCTCCCCTCTTGGCTGGTCTGCTTTCCTTCCTTCTTGATCGTATAGAAAACCCTGTTGCCCTCTTCCGGGAAGATAGGATGGGAGCTCGAGCGATATCACTGTAATGTCCCTTTCTAGGACAAAAACCAAAAATAAGGGTTTGGCCACAAACCATGAGAACCAGATCTGAAAATAATTTGATTTTATGATAGTAGTTCCAACAATAATATAAACCCTAGCAATGAACTGTAAAGGGGCTTAAATGCACCATAAAACCATGCACAATAGCTGAAAACACTTCTAAATAATTATTTCATGTACGACAACACTTATCCATTCAATTTGCAATAAACAAATGGAGAAAACCCAAGATAACACACTGCTGTAATTAAATTTGGAACAGCAGTAGGACAGCCACAAACCAAGGCTGAAAATGATAGATATACTCCACCAAAAATCACAAAAACATAGATTCGGCCTTATAAATTATGCCGAATTAGAATATCACATAAAATCTGAATTTCGTGCCCTAGAAGGCACCCAAATGCTATCAAACCCTAGTCGCTCCAACTAGGAAGAGCTCAACAATGCATGCAAACCCTTGTAGATGTCTTCTTTGATCTTCTAATGTCCAAATTTGCAAGAGGTCTTCAAGTTGTCTTCACTTCACCCAAAAATGGAGGGTTTTCGTCCTCCAACCAGCCACAAGGAAGGTTTTTGTCTTCCTTGGAAAAGCCACACAATTGGATTTTCGCCCAAAAGTGGAATGACAATGAGCAATCAGCCCAAAGATCAAGTGTAGAGTAAATGCGCCAAGATTGATGATGAAAATGAAGTCTTTGATCTCCTTTTATATCCCTCCTTTGGCGCCAAAGCCAAAATAGAAGGACCAACCTCATAAAGCTTCTTTGGGGTTTTTAATTTGTTTTTAAAACTCTTCCAACCCAACCGACCTGCCTAAATAAAGAAAACACTAGAGAAAACATTAAAAATTAGTAAAAGAAAAATGAATTGGGAATGCAATTCCTTCCCTAGCTCATTCAACTTTATTGCCACGGAAAGGGGATGGCAATAAGTCCTTAATTAGGCTCTCAAGTCGGAAAAGGGGACATTACAATGACTAAAAATTATTAAAATCTATCTACAAACTTTTTGTGAGACTCTAATACCAAATACGTGCCAACCATGGCCATCTCAATATTCTTTGGATCCGAGTGTGATTAATTTATTCACAAGGATTCTTCCCACAAAATGTTGTTGATTCTATTATTTGTAAGCGCTAATATATTCATCATGCTAAAAAGAGATCCTAATTTGTAATTACCATAATCAATATGGTTGTGTAAACTATGGGACAAATATTTGAGCCGTTTTTTCAATTTTTGTTCTAGGGGACTATCCATACCAGTTTGAAGAAGCAAACTGAGTTTTCATGACAAATTAAAGGAAGACTTACCAAAAGATGAGATGCCATTGCTATTTGAGGTAATTAGTGCATGATGTGACAATTTCTCATGCAAAATGTGGCTTGAACCAGATTAATCATAGACTTTACATAGCTATCCACATTACATAGACATCAAATTCACAGACAAAAACTATTCTGCACATATCATCCGACATGATATGCTTGCAGTAATGGCTTTTTATTGCTTACCAAAAGAATTTATGATGCAAGGATCACTAGGATGGATGTCTCCGCCACCTGGACGAGTCTCCCGGATGGTCTCTATAAGAACATTTCTTTGTCATCCCGATCATATTGAAAAATTGATTGGTTTTTTTGATACGCACAACATAGTGCTCCACATGCAAAGTGGTATGTTATGGTTGGAGGATACCTGCCCACAACCTTATTACATCACCAACTAGTTAAATTACTTACTACAATACTTTGTGGCATGAGATTACGTTACTACAATTTACATGTTCGTAGGTGGTTCAGAATCTGAGCCTGTTGGTCCCCAAGTTACTCATTTATCAAAATTCCATGTCTATTTATCACAGAGTCTAAGCATTATTGTGGTATCAATTCAAAATACAATGCTTGCTTACAATATTTATTTTGAGGCTGATTTCTGAGCTAACACTAATGACTGTGGTAATCTTGGGGCAATATGCCCTAATCGGGGCGATGCCCAGGGCCTCCTCATCACGATAAGGTATACAACTGTAAGGCTTGTAAATCATACAAAGTATACAATTCATTTCCACGAATCCATGTTAATGCTTAATCAATTGTTTGTTCGGATTGTTAACACTATGCGAGGAAGACTGCTTTTTAATTTTGATAATCAAATAGAGGTTACATAACAAGTTTACATGGCTTCATAATGACACTTTTTTAGTGTTCACGCAAAAGTGCCTTGACAGGCTATACCAAATTGACATATAGTAACACAAATATTCTATTCCATACATGTCAAGTTCAGCGCTACAAATGCTACCAAGAGTGAAACATTGTGATTAAAATCTAGACTGTTTCTGCATGGTAGGGTATGGGTCTAGGTCCGGTGCGCTGAAACGGTAAATTTTTAAAAACCTCGGGTACGGTACGCTTTTGGGTATGTTATATATATATATGTGTATATGAATTATAAATTTAAAGAAGCATTTGCATACTTATTGAAATTTAATACTCATACAACTTAAAATCATTCATAGAACATGAAAACAAATTTGAAATTTCCAATACTTTGAGAATTGAGACTTGAGTTTGTATTGATTCATAATGTTCAAAACATAATAGTTAATAACATAATACATTCAAGTTCTCAACTTCTAGAGCATATCATAATCATCTAGATGATCGTCAAAATCATCTTCATGGATGGCACTTGCAGCTCCACTCCCACTAGCTCCACTTTCGAACCCTTGTGAAGGGCTCCTGGAAGTTTGTCATCAATGCCAAGAAGTGAAACATTGGACAAACAAGCAGCAAAAGCTTCAAAGTCCGTGGTTTCAGGTTGGAGGTCCCAAAGCTTGTTAGGACCACTAGTATACTCTTCCATCTTGTGCGTTAAGAGGCGCAAGTTGGAATGAACGTATACTAGATTCTCAACCTTCTTCGATGCCAACATGGCGCATTTGGCTGAGTGGATAAAGCCATAAGTACTCCAGGATTGCGCTCTGCGAAGAATTACTAACCCGTCACAAAACAAAGTATTATTAATATAAAAAAGAATGATATCATTTTGAATTTTAATTCTTAATTGGTAATTAAAATATCAAATAACAAGTTACAAACTTTATACCTGTGAGAGCAATTTGATCGCAACTGGTCGTAGGTACTTGGCATCATGGCCATGTACAGTCCACCACATGATTGGATCCAAGGTGGCTTTGTCACAAAGAGCCTCTATCTCTCCCATGCTACCTTGTCCAGATACAAACATCGCCATCTCATGGCGGACTGCACTAGATATAGCTGGATTAGGAAACAACCTCCTGATGTTGCCCTCATCCCATTTGCAACCTCTTGGTCATCATATGGTCGCTGCCTACTGTAACCCAACTATTTCACTGCTGTAATATTTGGGATTTAAGGCATAAGCAAGGAGATGCAATGAGGTGGTCATTTTGTTCCACCTTTTCATGACCACATTTTTAACTTCATTGTAAAAGTTTTCCTCAGGGTCCTGCTCTTTGGCTTGTATGATATCTTTGATTTTCTCAAGCATGGAGTCAATGCCATCATATATTTCTCCAATGCAAGCATTATCTTTGTCTACAAATCGTATCATACTTAGAATAGGCTCTGTGAAACTCAACAAATATTCAACTTTTCCCCACCAATCATCATCAAGGATCCATGTCTTTATCCTTTGGGCTCTCTCTGTGTTAGCTTGCCTCCAGACGGTCCAAACATTATCAATCACCATGCCACTCAAAGCATGTCTCACCTTCACAAGTTGTCTCAAGACGAGTGTGTGAGAGGCAAACCTAGTCTCAACAACCTATTAAAAAAGAATGGAAACAATTCAATAACAACACAAATTGAAATTGATTTAAAATCAAATATTAAATTTAAAATGAAAAATTTAAAAACTTAAAAAGTAAAACTTATAAGTTATGGCTCATGAGTTGTTCCTTTACCTTCAACAACTCCAACTTTGAGAATCTTCTGAATATGGCTTGAGACATGTGATGGTTGGTGACAAACATCTGAATCTCGTTTGCCTCCATGTAGATTTGCTCAATCCATGCAATTTTCCCAATCTTTTGCAGCATTAGATTCAGGGAGTGTATTGCACATGGTGTCCAAAATATGTGCTCATACCTACCCTCTATTATCAACCCTGTTACCTTGCAATTTTGGCATTGTTTGTGATGACTTGGACGGCGTTGCCATGAGCCCACTCGACTCAATAGCCTCAATGAGAATATTTGCAATGAATTGGGTATCTTTTATTCGCCCCTCACAATCAATAGCCTTTAGAAACATTGGCCCTTTAGGGCATACTGCAATAATGTTGATGAGAGGTCTAGTTTTTGGAGTCTTTCCATCCATCTGAGATAATAGAGACTCCTGATTCATTCTAAGAATCTCTAATTGGTTGTAGAGATGTTTGTATGTGTTGCACTTCTTTTGCCAAAAGAGAAGTGCAAACCTTATTATAGTTGGGGCTTGTATACCCCTGTGGTGCCTCACTAATGCCTCTCACCATCTGCTGCCAATAAGGTGACCTCAAGACATTGAATGGTAGCCCACATGCATATATACACCGAGCCACCAATTCATCTGCAATTTCTCTCTTCTCAATGTTAAATGCTTTTTCTAATGGCCCTTTTGTTCTCTTGCTTGATGGGGTATCTTCATCAAAAGGGGAATCAACTGGAACAATTTCAACATTAGTCTCAATGAAAGGATGAAATGATGGTGTTGGTGGTTTTCCCATAGTCCTCTGTTGTAAAGAAATGGTTCTAGAGCAAGCTCTTGTTATTTCAAAGTTTGCATCCTCTTGCTCTTTTAGGTACATGGCTATTGTTTTCTTTTCCACCTTCTTACACGTTCTAATTGTCGAGGTTGTGGAGCTTGTTTTCATGTGTGAAAGTGTTGAAGATCTGTACACTAAGAGTATCTTGTACACTTTCCAAACGTTTAGAAGTTCGCCGCCACTTGGAAGGATCGTGTTGTCCAGTTCAAGGGGCAGAGGTGGCCTATCTCCGAAGGTCTCATTTCACATGTCACAGGGATGAGCACCCAGGGCATAAAATTTTACAAAAACAAATGCAACTGGGAGGATCAGGAGTCTAAATTTTTAGATGAGGGAGAATAACTGCAACAAATCTTGGGCGGTTTTCTCTGTTCCTCTTTACCCAACCCATATGATGAAGTTGCCAAGCTCATCATCAAGTATCTGACGATAGAAGGGAGACCGCATCGAATCAATACATATCATCTAGTACTATTAAACCATTTCAGAAGAAACTGTCTAGTGAGTCTCCCATTTCATATACTTATGTCTCTTGAATGCTCTATAAAGGAAGTGCAATGGGGTAAAAGGGTATATCCCCTTCATCAAGAAGTTATTCTCCTCATTTATTTGCATTTCATGAATCAAAACCCTAGGCAAAATCCCTCTCCCTCTCTTCCCTCCACCTTTGTTCCTAAAAATAATAAGAGACATGGGGAGGATATTAGTTCGACAAGGGTTCTTAGAAGCATCTCAAACAAAGGTAAGAATGTGGAAGGCCCTAGCTCGACCCAGACAACTCCCAACATGGTCTTGATGGGGATATGACAGCTAGGTGTTTGTTGAGTCTAGGCAAGAAAATTGAAAAGGAGACCAATATTTTTCGAAAATGAGCTAGAAAATCAAAAGGAGGTTATTAATTGGATGAGAAAGGACATCAAAGCAATCAAGGGAAACATCAAGGGTCTCAACAACACTAAGGCGGATAAGGACAATCAGAACTGGAAAGAGGTGAAAGATAAGCTGGAGGAAGTGGAGAACAAGTGCAATCTTCTTGTTGATGGTTTTACCCTCCAAACTGGCCTCTTAAGGGCCATTGTGAATGAGCTCAACAAGGGTAATAAAGGCGTGTCAGAGAGAATGAGAGGAAAAAGGAAATTGAAAAGAGAGATCAATATATTAAGGACCTACAACTCTTCGGTCAAGTGCGCAATCGAAATGATCAATGTCCTGCTTTTTCGTATTTTGGTTGGTTTTGGCTACACTTGGGCTGTAATTGGGCTGGTTTTGTGTTGTTTCCACCAGTTGTTTTGGATTTTGATTTGTTTTTGTTCCTTGTGTTATTAATTGCTATATCTGGATGCTAGATCCTTTTTGTAACAGGGTAGGGTCCTGGGAAAAGCCTCTTTTTACCTATTATCTAAAAATCTTTCCTATGTCCTCGAATAGGAGATCAATGTAATGGATCGCGCAAGGGGTCCAAATAAGTGTAGTGTGCCCGTTAAAATGTCTCCTTGTTGCCACATATGCTAC
Source organism: Taxus wallichiana var. yunnanensis (assembly GCA_018340775.1). Lineage (NCBI taxonomy): Eukaryota > Viridiplantae > Streptophyta > Pinopsida > Cupressales > Taxaceae > Taxus > Taxus wallichiana. The sequence continues at coordinate 29,943,232 of CM031241.1, read as the reverse complement.
GGTATTGTTTGTCTTAACTTCGACGACTTTCTCCACGCCCACTTCCATCACCACTTCATCCAACATATCACACAATGTTTGCATTTTTCACTTGGTGGGAGGTATCAATTTACTTCTTGAAGACCAACTATGCACTTGAAGCCACCGAAAAGTTAGTCAATGTGCGCTTTTTTCCATCCGCCCACCCATCGGACAAAATGCCGCAACCTTTCTTTTGTCATATTTTTTCACTCTTCTACAGTAGTTGGCATATGTTTGTGTAATCCTCCAACGGTCAACTCAAATATGAAGAGTAGGAGCCTTGAACCCCTTCCCAACAATCACAATATAGTTGCCAAATTCTCCCAATATGGACTTTTTGCCACATTGATTGGAATGTTGTAGTACCAAATTTTTCCCGCAATTATCCTTGTTTAATTGTGCACTTCCAGTTCCAACTACCTTTGAGTGAAGGTTGTGCCCTAATACTACTTCAAGGAAAAAAGAAACCGAATTATCTCAATTGATGAGCCCCATCACTGTCATCGAACTCCCGAGAGTTGGGGCAATAGAAGTGGCTTTAATGTCACAATCATCCCTCGCTGCCCTCCTATTCACTAAGGCTGCGGGTGCATCAGCTTTCCTCTTTTTCTCTCGCATAACTCACAAGGTAAGCAACCATCTCTCTTTGAGTCTTAGGTGGTGCTTGTGTGCACACTACCACATCTTTCCTTGATATTTGTGCGATGTGGTATTTGAGGTGATTGAGGCCTCCACTCATCTTCATCGCACAATAATTACATATCACAAAATTGCCCTTTCTACCGGTTCGCAATGCTTCCAAGAAGGGTCAATAGACTTAGGCTTACTACGGGTAGCTAAACCGAATGCTGATGCGCGTTCGAAACAAGTTGAAACCTTATAAAACCACAAAAATGTGCTAGTTGAAAACCCTAGATGCTAATCAAAGGAAGAAGTAGAAGATTCAAGAAATTGAAAATGAAAACCCTAGGGCCTAGCTGTTAGTGTTAACAATGAAGAAGTAGATACTAGAAACATATAGTCTTATTGATAATCAAAGAGAAGATAATCAGATTGCATACATTTTTATTTCAAATCATGGAATGAGAAACGAAGGTCAATCTCACATTGTAGACTCAAGATTTCATTTTCATGTTGGTAAACTAAAATCAAAATGTAATGTTTTCCTACTTGTATGTATTTTTGATATTTTGAGAACCCTAGCTTCAGTTGACTACTATCAGTTAATCACATTCACTATATTCGTAGAGGAAAAATGCAAGCCACAGCTCTATTTTGGGATAAAATCGATTGATTTGATTGGGCGTTATATTTTTCCACTGGCTGAGTTGACCCGAGAAACTTGCAATGTTGCTGAGTAATTGCAGAAATTACTCGCGAACTTCGTGAGTTTCTCGGGTAAACTCAGGTTGCAGTTTTGAAGAGATCTCTTGGCATAGTATCGAATTGTGATTTCTTGTGAGTGCTTGGTAAAAATGATACTTTTGAATCAGAGATTACATTCACTGTTCCTCCCCTTACTAACAAATGCTTACGGTGTTTGTGTGCTAAGTGGCTCCCTTTGCCTTGTGATTATTACCAAAAATACGAGGAAACAAAGTTAGTGTTAGTGACTACTCATGGTGGTCTTCTTGAGATGACTTAATACATACAAGAGTAAAATCCCACAAAATTAATTATTTCATTCCATTTCTATGAGAAATTTTTTTATTCATATTTATGGCTGTATGCTACCTCTGGTATCATTGAATGTCATGTACCTATGATAGGCTTTGACTGTTATATTAATATGAATCTCTTTTCTTAAGAAAAAAACCTAAATACTGTACTTTCTCTAGAGTTGTCAGTTTAATTTTTGGAACTGTAAATAATTTGAATTAATTTAGTGATTACTAGTGGGATAATCACTATTGATTAATTCATCCAACACATCAATCATAGTGGTTTCATTTGCTAAGTAAAAATCCAATGTGGTTTACCCCTTAGTTGGCTAGCATGTTGGTGAGCTTGTTGCGGATTGTCGCTACTAGGAACATGCATGAAGGACATTTGATTTAAAAAAATTAAAATTATTGGCTGTCTTGACTCTTTAGCCTCCACAATTAGTCCACTTAATTTCCAGTTGGGGCAACTCTTTGTAGTTTTCATAAACTTGACAACATAAACTTAATAGCCAAGGCCATTTTCAGTCCTGCAACTAGAACTTCCCCTTTACTTTATATTATTGGACCAATGATGCAAGTCTTAATGAAAGAAATCCATTCATTTCCCTCTCTCATCCCTCAAGATGCCATTTTGGTGATCGTAGATTTTCCTTGGGAGCTCCATAAGAGTTTTAAAATTGCTAGGATTTTCTTTGGGAGGTTGGAACCCAATGCCGTTTGAATTTCTCATTGATTCTTACCCCTTCATCACAGAGAGAGACTGATTCTTAAAGATCAGTTTAATAAAACATTATTATTTCTTGGACACATCTTAGAAACAATTACTAGCATATATGGTTCCTCTTTCTTACGGGCTTCACGATTATTCTATTTTGCATGCTCAATATGTTCTTGTCCATGTATTGCTCTATGAAATTTGAAAATGGTGCACTTGACTCGTGGAACTTTTTTGGATGGCTTGTACTATCCATGGAATAGGACTCCTGGGAATTTGTTTGCATCAAACATTCTTGTATGAAACAGTGGATTGTTCAGTGATGTTCAGTTATCAATCATGATCAAGTTTGCACTTGCATCCGTACGTATTGGAAACAATAGGGCAGTGTTAGTTGCATCACTCATCCCATGTTTTGTGGATGAATAATCTGAGGGTAGTTACTTTTTGGTCTTTATGTGCGTTATGTAGTTGTTAGTTATGTTTGTTAAAATGTTGAAGATACATGTTGAGCATTCAGGCATCTTTGAGCGAACTGTTCACATGGAGATTGCCTCATCTTGAAGTAAACTTAGATGTGACAGTCTTGAAATCTCCACACGTCATAAATCTTATTGTAATTCATGATGTGTTAATATTAGCTTGGATCTTTATGTGCCCTGTTCTACCAACTGTGTTGGCTACTTCAAGAGGGCATTCTTTGATCACTTAATTACTTAATGTTGCCATCATATTTTTGCTGTCTTGACATGTTGAAAGCTGCATTCAATTGCAACTTCTAAGCAGTATACGTTCTTTGCGTTCTATTTATCTATTACAGAGACAAAAGATACTTGGATACACACAAGGATAAAGGCTTATACAAAGAAGGAGCTGACAGATGCTGAACTGGTAAGCTATCAATTTTCTTATAATGGTGTCAAGGGAATGGTTGACAAAGAGTGATCTTTAAAGCTAGGCTATATCAGTCATTGCCACTTCTGTGAATTTAACTGGCTGCGTTTTAATGAAAATGTGTGATAAAGAACTAATATGGCTTTTCAATATACACAGAGAAACCAAAGATATAAAGATCGAGCTGCTGAGCGAAGAGTTCTGCATGGAGGTATTGGTTTTGGTCCTGGTCAGAAGAATACAAATAAGAATGATCTGGACATAGAACAATGCTCAACAACAGAGATAGTTGAGTCATCTGGAGAAGAAATGCCACATTATGCTTTTGGAGTAGGCAGCATTGCAAGACGACTGTTAGAGGGCATGGGCTGGAAAGAGGTCTGTTATTCTGTACAACTTTGTTAATTGCACATGAAGGACAGTTTTTGTATGCGTTTCCATGGAAAAATCAATATATTTTTAGGTGAAAAGATTTGCTTTTAGTTCTCTCCAGATGATAGTCTATTCTCTTGTCCTGCCCAATTCTTCTAATTTTATGCTGTTACCAAATGCCATCCATTGCGGACATATTTGTGTTCTCTGTGCTTATTATTAGATTAAATGGTTTGGGATTTAACCGCATCAGGTTTGCCACCGCCAGTAATGCTTATTTAGTGTTTAGTTACTTTTCAGAACCTAAGGTTCCTTTTACTCAAGTGCTTTTCTAGTGACATGTATTTAGTCATTCATGGACATCAATATAATTACTTTCTTTCTTTCTTTTTTCTGTAAGATATGGGTTTTCAACTACAATTTATCTAATATAGAAATTTTTGCTACTTCTGAAGTATCTTTAATTCTGCTATCAGATCCTAAAACTTCCTTAATTGATACATTCAAAACCTTTTCTTTGACTATGTTACCTTAATTTATCACTTTACCCCACTGGCTACCCAAATACTACCCCTATGTATAAGGCTTTTCTGAGGAATGTACCCTTTGCACAGTAAGTTCAATTCTGATCTTGCTTAGATTCCTTTTTCAGGAAATAATATATGTAGACAGTGCTATAGCCTATTATTATGGCAGGAGTTATTAGCACATTAGATACATGTCAATTTTTGTGACCCTGAAATTTGGTCCTTGCATTTTTATGTTGGGATTTGCAACCAACCAGCTATTCATGATTTATCTCATTTGATCTTAGACACTTCATTATTCTTGCCAGAGTTGGGGAATGCTATCTTAAAATTGTAAGCAAACAAGGTTGGAGATGGCTCCAATCACGGCTTCTCAAGTTTTAATTGGCCACCTGGTACTCACACCGAGTCTTATAAAGTTGAGGTGTATCTTTTAGCTTCCTGCCTATATGACTTCCCATAAGTTATCCCATTTTCAATTTAGTGGTGTGCTAGAGCCTGGGATCTTTATCTCCATTGCAAGATTTCTATTTGGAAGTCTGTTTTTGCTTTATTGCCATCCAAATGTTCGATGCTATCCTCGATGATTTCCTTATTGAGAGATATTGTATTTTTAGCATCTCGTATATCATTCTTTAACTATCGAAACTTGCAACATGAGTCTGGTGAATGTTTGTTATGAAAGCTATACCACCAAAGGAACATTAATCGCAGAATACTGAATAGGATATACAGACCACAACATGGCAGTAGGTCTAGTTACAATTTGTTCAGTACAGGTAGGACCTGTTACACAGCGCCCTTACCCCAACATGTAATATGCTATCTGTAAGACCATACTCAATGGTTGTTGGTTAAAATACAATCGTCAACAACCAAACATAACTAAATTTTTTTGTTACAACATTATCTAAAGCCGACAAGAGAATAATTATTTCAAGGTTGGTTACAAAAGAATACTTATTTTCATTACAACAGTCTACATTTCCCCCCCTTTTAGATAAGTCGGAGTCCCTTCTGACAACAACTAGGTGAATCAAATGGAGTAGAGGAATGCTTCCTTGGAGGTACTGGAGCTCCAATCATTTAGCTGCTAAAGTTCAACTTGAAGGACACATGCCTCAGTTGTGTGGTGCTTCAGATGCATTTTCTGCCACAAGTTCATGCTCACGTGAAGACTTCACCGTACACATAACTTCCTGAAACTTGCCCATCACATGAGTAACCTCTTTCTCAGTTTCCTGCAATTTTCCTTCACTTGAGTGACCTCTTGCTCATGCCCAGGAACCTTCTGCATTTGTGCTTGTGTAAGCTGAGTTTGCTGGTTGAGACGCTCCTGGAAGTGGCAATGTTGATCCTCTACCTGACTCTTCAAATCTGCAATCTCGATGGTAGGAATGTTCTTCTTACTCTTCAATTGACATTGATCACTCATGGAAAATTGGAGCAGCAAATACTAATATATTGAAAGGTATGCTCAATGGTGTCTAGGGACTTCGGTACATTAGACATGAGAAGTAACATGTGGAACTTGAGGGGGCAGCCACTACTCATGCATCTTTGGAGTGTTACGTTTTGGCCACCCTTGGTTGACTTAGATCTGCGAAAATTCTAAGTGAACCCCATCTTTAACAAATTTATGAATTTGGACTGCCGCATCAAAAAACATCCGTATATGTGATTGCTTAACTCAAACATCCATATTCCCAATCACATTGGAAATGCTGAGAAGTGCTTGTACCTTGGAGTCCCGTGGTCTGCAAATAATTGAGACAGTCTCATAGGGGTTGGAGCAGTGGAATGAGCTCATCACCTGGAGCCTGGGAACTAGTAGGTCCAATCTCAGAAGGGCGCACCTCTGAATACACCTAAGTGTCATCCCCCAACTAAACATGTTCTTCCCTTGGCTCTAGCACTGCCTGCTCTTGGGGCAGTAATGGACTGTTTGAGACCTCCAAATCTGAATTCTTTGGCTCACCTAATTGGTTCAATTAGTTCTCTATCTGCTGCTCCTCATCCCCTCAAGGCAAGGTAACGAATTTGACAATCTTGGAGGGAGGTGCAATAAACGAGGCTAGTGGTCAAAAACCTTGGAGGAAGAAAGAGAGACAATAAGTAGTACTGGGAGGCTCTGATAGCCCAAGTATATGTCCACCATCATCCTCATCATCATCACCCATGCCAGAACATTCTCCCTTATCCTTTTTGAAGTGGGAAAATCTAGTCTTTGCTTCCTCTTTTTGGCCATTGCACGTTGTTCAAAACTACCCTCTTTAGCATCTGCTAAGAGAATCCCGAGATGCCTCCATCAAAACACTGATGACCATCTAGAATCATACGAGTTGTCAGAAGTGAAGTCCCCCTGCGATGTTGACTAAGAATGCACTACATCCAAAAATAATTCAATGGTATGTTGTGTGATATAAAATCCTTTATATGTCAAGGAGAGAAACTTATGAATCGGAGTAGACAAAAGCTCTGTCTAGTTATAGATCTTACCCCTTTAGAATCCGAGCATGTGATTGGTCATCCAAACAACAATGTTGACTGCTTGAGTGGCCCCCACTAGTCAACTGTATATCGCATTCAAGTGATAATGCCACTCCTTTGGACCCAGGTAATTTTTCTTGATGCCAAAATACCCTTGGACCACATGTGAGTCAACTCCAGTCAAATCCGGCCTACATAAATTTTGGACATTATAGTCCTTTTGAGCTTGGGTAATCATGTAAAATCCTTGGCCATGTGTGTGATTTTCTGCCTCCTTGTCCATGTATCGGAAAAATCAACACTTGTTGTCTTGATTGTAGTTGGAAACCATCTAAACCAACTAAGGCTCAAATTCTATAGCACTAAGATAAGACATATGTAAATTCCCGTACACCATAGCTCTCTTTAATGCCACCTTCAATTCATAATCCTTGAGTTTAGTGGCCCACCATATGTGGCATTCACTAGTCAGAAGGCTTTCCCAACTCAACATCTTAGGTGTGATCAACACTTTGAATTTATTCCAAGCGAGGGTTCACCAACTTTTGGGTTTTTGGTACTCTATGTTGTCTTTTGCTTGGAACTAGTACTGCTACCAATGAAGTGTGAATTATCTTAGGAGTTGTGGTAGAGGTTGGTTTGGGAATTATATGCACTTCCTAAGCAATACCAATGTGTTTGAATGTCGTATCCAAGGCTCTTCAAGGTTTTCAACAAAATAAAAGATGATGTCGTGCTTGAAGTTTGAGGCTATTTTTTTTGTTGCAACAATTGTTGTGGGATATCTGCAATTTTCAACTATAAAATACATGTTGAAACCCTCCCATGCAGAAAGGGATTTGTTCATTAGAACTCTTTTTGATCCCAATGTCGCCAATGACTACACTTTCCTCAAACTTCTCTATGATCTAGGAAATAAAAATACAAAATTTGACGTAGTTTATTCCAAAGGCATATTATCTAATACAATTTTTTCCAACTCTTTTTCTCTCGCTCTACAAGTTACATTCTTTGAAAAATAGACAAGGGAGCATACAACAAGAGATGGAAGTATTTAAATGGTCGTATGTTGTAGTATGATGACCGTATGGCTCAACATGAAACATTGGACATAAAGGATGTATGGTAATTGAACATGGCTAGGGTTGTATGGTGAGGGAGAAAAGAGGAAGTGTATGCATCAAGGGCGTGAGGAATCATACGGCTTGATAGCACTTACTAGGGGTGTACAACAAACATGGCATATGGCAACATTTTTTTGCATTCGGCGAGAGGCCATACAAGAGTACGCTGACCATTTGAGTGTTGAACATTGAAGGTTTGCTTCTTGGGCATATGTTAGACCTAGAAGAGCGTATGATTGACCAAGAGAACCATACAACAATAACTCAATAGCGGCATATGAACAATTTTCTTTCGGCTATACAAAGGTGTGAAGAGTTGTTGAAGGGCATACAACTAGGATGTTAAAGTTGGAGCAAATGTTTGCTATGGGCAAGAGCTAAAGGAGTATACAATGCAATTTTTGGACGTACAACAAGGGCCTATCTATTTGGGCATACATTGATGTCCTATTTTTTTGTTGGGTGTTTGGTCACTCTTGACCTATACACCCATTTTTATTTTTGCCCTTTATGTTAATTTTTATTCTTATCAATATACAACACTTCATAAAAATAGTCGCACCTTCATATGTATTCCCTTTATACGCTTGCTCAGTGGGTCCCTCGGGTACTTTAGTCTACGTACATAAAAGCTCGACATCAATCAAATGGATATTCTCCCTCAGCCGATATAATTTTGACTTAGAACCATAGTTACCTAAGACTCCGAGATGGCGAAATAATATCAAAATTTGAAGATGGCGATGAGATGACTATTAAAATATTATATAAAATATAAACATTAAAAATATACAAATAAATTAAAAAATCTATGAATAGTAGTTTGTAACAGTCCACCGTATACATTTGTGCTCGAAAATTTATGTACTCGTGTATTACTATTGATTTTTATTCTACATTCATATAACAAGGAATTGATCTGCAATTAGATTGGTTATACCAAATGTCAAATTATCAAAACAAATTCTTAATTGGTCTATAACTGAAATCAATTTTTTTATGTCCCCTATGGAATATCTCTAGATTGCATGGAAACACCCTAGGGGTCCTCGTACCAGCCTAGAAACGTACCAAGTACTGGTTCGTTGTGGGTACAACTGGGTACGTACCCACAGTAGCAGGGTGTGCTACGGGTACTGTTTTGCCGTGCACTGCTGTAGCGTGCATTCCTGCCATTGTGGGTACGCACCCAACTGTACCGTAGCCTCAGTACATAAGCTTTGTTGAACATCAAGCAAAAAAATTGAAATCCTACGAACTTTGTAACAACCCAAAAAAATCGTTTAAATTCGTCCAAAAATTCAAACCGAAAAGGGCTCAACGTTTTTTATTAAAATATAATTTTAAAAATGCATTTTTTTATTAAGGCATTTGGATTTTTCCTATAAAATCAACTTTAGATGGAAATCCGAAAATACAGTTCGTAGAAGACTGTATATGGAAAACTGAAAAACTAGTTCGTAGAAGACTGTATATGGAAAACCGAAAAACCAGTTCGCAGAAGACTTTAGATGAAAAATACATTCGCCAGTTCAGTCGCCGCACCATGGGTTTACCTCAACCTTCAATAAATGGCCTTTACGTTTAGGTTTTTAATATCTTTTATTTTTTAGTTTGGTTCTGTGGTTCTTTTTAATTTTTAAAAATTTCATTACTTAATTCGAGTTTTTGTTATTTTATTAAAAATATATATTATTTAGTTATTACTTTTTAGATATTTGAAAAAAATAGATTTACAATTTATAACGTTTAAAACATATAAATATTAAAATAAATGAATCACTACAAACTCAAGTCTCGATTCTCAAAGTATTGGAAATTTGTTTTCATGTTATATGAATGATTTTAATTTTTAAGTTGTATGAGTATTAAATTTCAATTAGTACCCAAAAATGTACCATACACGAGGTTTTTAAAATTTGCCGTTTCAGCGTATCGAACCCGAACCCGAACCCGCACCCATTACCCGTGCACGAAACAGTCCAGGAATATCTTGTTGTAATCCTCTTGGTCTATAACTGAAATCAAAGGTTCGCAAAAATCTTGTTGTAATGTCCCCTTTGGGGGACTTCCGGAAAATAGCTAGGACTAAATGAGAGATGACTGAAATTAATTTTTGATGGCTGTAATCAGACTTCTGTGGGCTGGGTATGACTGAAAATGCACACTGAAACCTGCAATTTTTCCCTTCCTAGGGCAGCGACCTGTTTTGGGAACTCCCACTCACTTTTGGATGCCCTAAACTCGCTGAAAATGTGCCCAATCAAGCTCAAAAATTCTGATTAATTAACAACAATTAAAATATGAAGGAAAACTGATTTTTAGTGCCCCAGAAATGAAGATATGAATTTTCTATAAACCCTTGTTTGCAGAGTTACTTTAAAAATTCATAACTTTACCTAGGAAGCTCCAAAATTCATGAAACTTGGAATCTTGCGGTTTAAAAATATGAAGAATGAAAATATCAAATCAGCTTGCCCAAACATGCCAAATTTGACCTACAAGCAATTCACTCCTCTTGGAAATAATGAATTAGTGGCTCAAACATGCGAGGAAATGATTGCTTCACCTTTAATAATTAGTATAAGTCCATCCATGCAAGAAATCATACCATGCATTCATAAAAACATATCCAACATGCTCATGATATAAGTATCAGCTCCAAATTCCTTGAGATATTCAATAATTCCAAATATCCTTGCTTGAGGGTTTTCGTCCCCAAGACAAGTTCCACTATCAAGGGTTTTCATCCTTGAAGTGGTCTCAAACAAGGGTTTTTGTCCTTGATGAGAGAGAGGAAAGGTACAACCTTTACCCAAAAGAAATAATAAGATTCAACATATCACATAATGGCCAAGCATCCTCCTTTTATAACATAAGGGGTGCTACATCATAACTTATGGCCGACCTTATAATAAGTACCTTTTAATTATCTAATTTGTATTTGGAGCCTACATGCTCAAAATACTTTATATTCTAATTAAATGAGTTCTTCTATTGGAGTGCTTGGCTTCCCAATAGGAATACATGATAATAATGAAAATATCTATTTAGAAAATGTTATCCAAGTCTTCCCCTTGCTTCTTTCCTTGAACCCATGAGGAGGAAGAATGGGTTAAGGTCTTCAATTCCGCTAGTCTCCAAAAAGGGACATGACACTTGTCTTAAAAATTGAAATTCGCTGAATTTGTAACCTTGCGAATAAATTTAGACATATTTGGCGAGAAAATCGTGGCCTAAAATAGTGTAGCAAAAACATAGAAAAACCTTCTAATGCTTTCTATGAAGGCCAAAAACAAGATTCAATTTTGAATGGAGGCCCAAATGGCGAAAAATAATAGAAGAGGTAGATGTGAATAGTCGGAGGTGGTGGGTGGAGCTAGCCGTGAGTGCTCACAATTGTGGGCAAGCAAAAAAAAATTGAGGCAAAGACCAAAGGAGCCAATGATCATGAATGATGGGAGCAAAAGCAACAACGAACATGGTCGGCATTGGGTAGGGCATGACCCTTTTTAAATTTTTCTTATTTTCTTAAATTTGTTTTTTTGTATGTTTATAATGTTTTTTGGTTTATTTTAATTTTTGTCGATTATGTGTTTTATTTATTTTTAAGTTAATTTTTAATATTTTTTAATTTATGTTGAATATTTATTATTTTTTAATTTAATCTTTATTTTTCATTGATATTTTATATTTTGAACTTAATGGCGATTATTTTCGTACTTTATCCATTGGGCAAACTTCGATTGAATTTTATCCTCGTGGAACTCAAACTCAAACTCAAACCTTGTGACTTAGGCTGCAAGGGTGTATGGCCCATAATCATTTGTAGTTCATATGATAGACCCACTACACCGCAAGTAGGCGTTTGTCCGATCCACTCGAATACTAGACCATTGAGATTAATAATTTATTAGTGGCTTGTACTTGGCCATTTGCTCATGTGTAGTAAGGATTGGGGAGTGAATGGAAGATCCAAAACTTTGGAGTCATCAACCAAATCACATGGTTAACCAAGTGCTCAACAGTATCACTTGTAATTTGTCACATAATTCCAAATCAAGTGACTAATTGCTCATAGATGTGTTTAGCCATACTCGGTGCACTATTATCAAGAAAGGTTATGGCTTTTGTCCACATTGTTGTTAAACAAGAAGTGGTGAACATGATATAGTTGCACCAATGGACCTTGTTGACTCACAATTGTCCAATGAAATCCATGCCCCACCGTACAAAATGTTCCTGTGGCTAGGATGGCCATGTGGGGCATAAAGTCTCGTTTGAATGTATAAACACCTAGATTTGGCAATTTACCGTTATTGGCAATGACAACATCGGCTTTATCCTTAATTCATGACTTGAACGCACATTCTCGAGCTTAATTGCACATCCCTATCCCTATTGCATGACTTGCTTCCTTATTTACACTCTCGAGTCACATAACTACTTGCATTAGTTCACAACAATATATTCCTCCTAGGCATCATTCCCAAAACTTCGTAGAATCCCAACACCGGCTATGCGTGATTGTTCATTTGGGACCAAACCATCCAGCAGTTCGGTCCAGTAACAAACAATTTCATCCCGAACCACCTAATAGTCACTTTCTCAATTTGATATCTTTCTATGGGTTGGTATTTTCCTCATGGGTTGGCCTTAATGCAAAATTATACCTATGAACCCCTATATAAGCAAGTCAAATGCACTCATTTACTCACCTAGCACTTTCAAGAGCACCTATTGCAAATATCATTCTTAAAGCACTCCAAGCTCTCCTAAATTCCTAAAAAGCAGCAGCACACTCCTTGAGCAGCCCCTTCACAGGTCTGAAGCACACTCAACCAGGTTATAGAGTCATGCTTCCCAAGTTAAAGACCATCCAAGCCAAGTCAAGGTAAACATGCCAAGCCATTGTTGCATTATCAAGTGATCAAATTGCCGAAGCTAGTTGCATCCATATAGATATCACATGCCGGTGGAGAACCACGTGTGATTTGAGACCTCTTTGGAGTATTGCCAACATAGGCGGTATACAGATTGCACTTCAACCCAACCCCTAACCTTTTTGTTGCTTCTCATAGCCGTGGTTAGGGTTTGAAGCTATTTTGCATCATACAGATGGTTTTGCACATGCACAACACCTAGATTTATAGAACGAAGCACATCGTAGTCAGTCGCAAGGGCATACAAAGTTGCAAAACACCATTTCATCATTGTATGGAATTGTTCACGAGGCATTGAACCGCTCGACGGTTCCATACAACTCGAACGGTTTTGTCCCTACTCATTTTGTACTCCCTAAATTCAGAGACAACACTTGCAAATCATTTTCAGCCCGTATATGCATACAACAATGCCATATCAACTTATTGAGTCTATAATCAGCTAAGTGCACCCTCTTTCTAGTGTTTTAGCCTTCTTAGCAATTGTTTCTATTATTCTACATTGCAAATTGCTAATGATAGTATATTCTGATGCACACTGATATTTTATTAATAATTTGAATATACTACCTGCTACTGACCCTTAATCCTATGAATGAATAATAACACATAAAGTCAACACTTATTGATTTAGGGTGTACTTAGAATGACATTCCAATCCTCGGCAGGTGTCACATCCCAAAACCTATTCTTTCGCATCATGGTACAATGTCGACCACCATGATCTTGCTAGAAATACTTTCCTTGGTGTATTATCAGGTCCCGTGTGGCCGTTTGCTGGACCTCCATGGGGTTTTGAAGTACAACATGGATATCTTCCTTCATTACACATTACCGCAACACATGGTCAAATCCCATCTGTTACATAAGGCCATTTACCATTTGAAATGTTTGGGCCTTCAATTCCAATATCGTTGCATGTCCTTGGGAAAGGACACCATAAGTTTTAATCCCTGAAAATTTCATGCCGAGATATCACAACAATAATCTGGAATAAGTGAGCATTTAGAATGCCTTCATTCATAACTTCAGGAGGTTCACCCAACTTTATTCTTGAAATCTGGTCAGCTATCGCACGACTCTGCCAGTTTGACAGTCATCTTAAATGTAAATTCTTGCAACAACATTGACCATCTACTTAGTTGACCTTGGATAATGGGCTTGTTGAACAAGTACAACAAGGCCTAGTGATCCATGTAGAATGTGAACAGAGTCGCTGAAAAGTAATTTTGGAACTTTTGAAGAACATAATCCATACCAAGAGTTTCTTGTTTGGTGGTGCTGTAATTCATCTCGGCATTAGACAAAAACCAATTGGCAAAGAACATAGGGTGGATGAACCCTTGGGTTCCCACTTGTGCCAAAGTAGTACCAATGACATCGTTAGAAGCATCAACTTGTGCATGGAATTCTTTGTGCTAGTCTGGATATGTGAGAATAGGTGAACTAATCAAGTGTACCTTTAGTTCTTTGAATGCTTTCTTCTACTTGTTCAACCGTGCAAACAGGTCTCCTTTCCTTGTCAATGTGTCTAGGGGTGAGAAACTTGGGAAAAATATCGATAATGAATTGGCAATACCCGACATGGTGCAAGCAAGATTTAATCGCCATGACACCTTTAGGAGTTTCCATCTCCACCATGACATGTATCTTGTGAGGATTTGTATTTAATCCAACTTTGCACACAATATGACCAAGAAGCTTATCTAGTGGCACCATAAATCTGTACTTAGATTTGAAATCAATTTAATTGCTCGGTAACGTCGCATGCATTCTGTCATAGCTTGTAGATGGGCATCTTGATTGCTGTAAATGGACCAATCATCCAGGAAAGCTTTAAAGTTTACCTTAGCCATCTTATTGAAAATGTGTAGGATTATATGTTGGATGGTAGCTGAAGTACTGCAAAGTTCGTATTACATCTAATTGTAAGCATAAACTTCATCTTCCACTAAGTGTTCTTCAATTTATTTTCTTTGGCTTTGCTAATTTGGCTGTTTCAGAAAAATCCATCCATAATCATGTTTGGCTACTTCTTCAAGTGAAGAATCCGTAAATGGAATAGGGAATAAGTCCTTAATAAAAACTGTGCTCTGACTTCTGAAGTCAACACATATTCTTGTTTGTCCAGTCTCTCTGTATTCAGACTGATCACTATTGGGGATACCGATTTGCTTGTTTTTACTTTGAAGATTATTCTTGTCTTGAGCATTTTATCGATCTCTTCCTGATTTTGGTAACATATTTCCAGTTCATTTTGTATGTTTTGCTCTGCATTGGTCATGCTCCTGTCACTAGAGGAATTATATATACACATATATCAGGTGATACTCCCTTCAAATCTTTGTATGTCAAAGGAAACATGTCCTTGTAATCCATGAATATCTGGAATGCTGCAGCCTTCAACACAAGATCCTAATCATCACCGGCCATGATCATTTGGGGATCTCCTTTTGATCCCAGATTCACCTTGATTGTGGTAGGCTCCTTATGTTTCATATCCTTGATGCTCCCAATCTAGTGAGTAGGTTTCTCATCTTACTTTGTATCACCCACTTCATTCATTGAACTTTGGATGGCATGGCAACTTGGCATTGCCAACTTCAGTTTATGGTCATCACACTGCATGGATTTTGGCTTAGAAGGATATGGCATTGGCAACTTCACTCTAGGGTCATCTCGCTTCAAGTCTTTGCTTTCTTCAATCTCTATAATCTCAACAAAATTACGGATAGACTAGAACACCTCATAGTCTTCCATCTGCCAAAGGAGTGACCATTGAGGAAATTTGGTTCATCCTCAGAGCATGATTGCAACTCCTAGACCCTTTCATCGTTTTGCTTCATCTTACCTTGATTCCCATCTATGAGTATTCTTCCTCGGAATCAGATTGTGATCGGTTGCATGGGGCTGTTCTTCACACATTGCCTGATTCTTCAAGTCTATGATGCACTTCTAACCTTTATTTTCAATGGAGAGCAGATTTTTTTTCGAATTATGGCCAGCTTTGGCTGCTATTAACTAGTTCGACCCATAAATGCATCGTAGGCCTTCTTTCTCAATGAGATGGCTACAAAATTTAGCATAAAGGGTTGGGTGCCAATAATTACCTTTTGAGCCATAAGTACTCCCAACACCTTTATACCATATTTATCGCCTCTCCCACCAATTGGAAGGTCAGCGACCATATAGTGTGCTTTCCAAAACTCTTCCAAGTCTCTTCTAGAGGAACATTCACGCCATAACACTCTCAACAATAATTTTTGTCAAATTACTCCCTAGGTTTTCCATATGCACAACTATCAGTTGTTAGGCTAGATTCATTGTCAGCAACAAAGGGTTAATCACTTGATCGCCTAACAATGGGGGCCTGACTATGAGTTAATTATTTTCGTATTACTCTCCCCATCACCTGATGCTACACCATCTGACACTAGGTGATTTGTTATATGCTTCATGTAAGGGCCAGTGTCTTGTATGGTATTAGTTATAGAATTCTTAGTTCTGGAATGCTTTGTAATAGATCAACTACCTTCACATGTACAACAGTTTGCAACACTTGTCTTGCAATAGTTTTCCTTTACTTGAGTGTGCTCTCACCATACTTGTATGTCCATGTGATGGACATCATTCTTCAACCATTGCCCTCTTAAATTCTGCCTTTTATCTGCCAATCCATCCTTTTGATGGCAACCCGGTCAGATCGAGATGACCCTAGGCCGTTTGCAGAGTAAAACACAGCGAAATCAATTCTATCACAGTACTGATTTCATTAACTGGCAGGCCTTTACGACATCTACATTCTGCTTCCCTCTATTGGGGTAATTACAAAACCAATATTAACTTAAAGCAGTAAGGGTGGTGTTTTGTGGACTACTTCAACTAGGGATGGATCGACTCCTCTCGGCACTTCAGAAGCTCTCTCATGAAATGTTGGGCATGCTTATATATAGATTTGTCTTCCCGCCCATCTGAATTTTAAAACCGTTCCATATCCTTCTTCTGATCCTGCTCATCCTTGAATTTGAATTCTAGTGCATTAATGGCGTGAAACAACCCCTTGCTGAGTTGGTGGTCCAGATCTTCACCTACCTTCTTGTCATCTTCTGCCTGTGTTTTCATAACCTTAGTTGATCTTTATTTGCACCGTTTGATGGTCCGTGCGCCCAAGGTTGGGTCCTTTGTCTCCTTCAATGACATTCCTCACCTTATCACCCTATGCATGTTTCGCAAAATCCTCTCGCGCTTTCTCCGTATCCCTCGCAGTAATTGACTTTGGCACAAAACTCCTGCACACCACCTCACAATACTCTATCGTGTTTTGCTTTCGACACTTACTAGTTATTGCACGCACTTTGATACTCGGTCAAAATTCAAAAATACATGCGATTTCTTTGAGCTCCATCACCCTGTAAGACAAAATTGAGCTCCATCTCACGAGTTAGGCTCCGGAATATGGCCAAATTGATCAAGCTCCCTAGCACATCCTCCTTGGAGTGATCTTTCCATTTTACTTAGTACTCCTTGTATTCCGTTCCATGTGTCTTCTTTACCACTCTTGAATCTAAGATGGCTTCAATCTCATGTGCTTTCTTTTGGTATTTGCCTTCTCAAGTCCAAGGCTTCTTCTTTCTCCCGTTTGTTCTTGCCCAATTCTTTTGTGCATCTATCTCCAGCCTCTAGGGTGCTACTTTCTCCTCCATGGAATTTGTACAAGTGTGAAACATTGAAGATTGGTGAAATATCCCATGCTTCGGGAAGCTCTATCTTGTAGGCATTTGGTTCTATCTTTTGCAATACCTTGCATGATCCAATCTTCTTCAATTTTAACTTATTATCGGATTCGTTCGGAAACCTTTCCTTGTGCAAATGTGCTGACACTTGATCTCCTTCCTTAAATCCCTTGTCTCTGCACCTTTCATCCGTGCGTTCCTTGTAACCTTGGTTACTTTGCTCCAACTTTTCGCGCACATCTTCATGCAACTTGCGCATATAGTCTGCATATTCCACGGCTTCTGCGCGACGATTATCTATTACCTTGTGCAACTTTGTGAATCCTCTAGGACTTGTTCCATAAACAATTTGGAATGGAGTCCTTCCCGATTGCTTCTATAACGGAGTCATAGGCAAATTTCGATTGTGCTAAGGCCTCCATTGGTTTGGTTTGTTGGCCACCAAAATGCATAGCAAATTTCCTAAACTTTGTTGTTCACTATGTCTGTTTGTTCATCACTCTGTGGATGGCATGCTGAACTATACGTTAGCTTTGCCCCTAGTTTCTTATATAAGGCCCTCCAGAAATGACCTAGGAATTTGGTATCCTTGTCAGAGACTATGCTTACGAGAAATCCATGCAATCATACCACCTCCCTAAAGAATAGATGCACGATGCCTGTCGCATCACTTGTCTTCTTGCACACAATAAAGTGTGCCATTTTAGAAAACTTGTTGACTACCACAAAGATGGAGTCGTTTCATCTTTGCGTCCTCAGCAATCCCAACACGAAATCAATGCTAATATCTTCCCATGGTCTCCTTGGTATAGGTAAAGGCATATATAAACCCGTATTTTTCCTGCGTCCCTTAGCTAAGTAACAGATCCTGCATCTTTGCACATACTTGCGCACATTTGTGCTCATCTTTGGCCAATAGTATCTTTCTTCCATTGCACTAAGGTTTTGTCACCTCCAAAGTGACCTCCCAAACCTCCACTAAGATTTTCCCGATTAATTTTTCACGCACTTTGAACCCCTTGGTATGCACAACGGTGCTGCTTTGAACAACATTACTTTTTGATTGAAATAGTCTAACCATGACGCTTACGTCTACCCATGTTGGTTCCATGCATGCCTCCCATGCTTCCTTGAAGTCTTTGTCTTGCGCATATAGTTCCTTTATGGTTTCAAAATCCATAACTTCACTATGCATTTCTTTCAATACCAATGCTCTCCTACTTAGCACATCCGCAACCTTATTGGACTTTCCACTTCGATGCTTTAACACAAAGGAATAACTTTGTAGAAATTCCACCCACTTCATGTGCTTATGGATCAGTTTTCTCGATTTGTTAATAAATTGTAGCATTTGATGATCAATGTACAAAACAAATTTGCTAGGCAACAAGTAATGCCTCCACTTCTTCAACGCTTGCACAATTGCATAGAACTCTTGATCATAGACTGAGTATCTTCTTTTTGCATCATTTAACTTTTCGCTGAAATAGGAAATGGGCCTCCCTTCTTGACTTAATACTGCGCCGATGGCGCTCCGCTCAGCATCGCAATCCATTTGAAATACCTTCTCAAACATGGCAACGCTAAGAACAATTGTGTTGTAATTCTTAGTTTCAATTCTTGGAAGCTACGGTTTGGCTCTTTAGTCCATATGAATTCCTTGTGATCCCCCTTCATTGTTTCCGTGATCGCTGCACATACGCCACTGAAGTTCCTTATAAACTTCCTATAGAAATTTGCTTAGCCATAAAAAATTTGTGCCTTAGTCACATTTCTTGGTGATGGCCACTCTAAGATTGCATGCACCTTTTCGGGCCCATTTGCAATCCTTCGGGATATTACCAAACTGAAATAAACTAACTCTCTCGCGCATGAAGCTGCACTTTATGTTTACAAGCAACTTCTCCTCCTGCAAACATTGCATTACCTTACGCAGTGATTGAGATGCTCCTTTGTTTTGCCAAACACCGTTATATCATCTAGATATATAATTACAAATTTTCCAAGGAATGGTTTCAATACTTCGTTCATCAACCTCATGAATGTACTCGGGGCATTTGTTAACCCAAAAGGCATAACTAACAATTCCTATAGGCGTTCCTTGGTCTTAAATGCAGTTTTCCACTCATCTCCTTCTCTTGATGTGGATTTGGTGATAACCACTCTTCAAATCTATCTTCGAAAAATACCGCGCGCCACTAAGGCAATCCATCAAGTCATCCATCCTAGGTAACGAGAACCTATACTTGATTGTTATCTTATTGATGGCTCTAGAATCAACACACATGCACCATTCTCCTCCTTTCTTTGGTGCTAGTATTGTGGGTATTGCACATGGACTCAAACCTTCGCACACCGAGTCCTCTATCTAACAACTCTTGCACCTATTGTCGTAATTTTGCATTCTCTTTGGTGGTCATTCTATATGGTGCCTTGTTTGGCAAGCTAGATTCGGTATAAAGTCAATTTGATGATCGATCACGTGCGCATTGGTGGTAATCCCGTGGCAACTCCTTTTGTCACGATATCTCGTGAATTCCTCCAATATTTTGTGCACTTATGCGGGAATTTCTCCTTTTTTTTGTGTGGTCTCCGCACACTTCCTTTGGCATTAGTGCATAACACCCCTTTTCTTCCTTAACTTCCCGCAAAACTTATTTCCTGAAATAAGTAGAACCCTTGTACAAACTCCACTCGTACTTTCTCCTTCGTCTTTTTCCTTCATTGGTTACTGAGTTAAACTTGTGCCCATCCTTTTCAATGCGAATAACATTTGTGCATCCATCATGAACAACCTTTTATCATATTGCAAGGCCTTCCTAGCGGACAAATGGCAATAATCCATGGCATCGAACACACAATACTTCATCATAGTAATTCCCTATCGTAACCATGACACCTTGTTCGTTTCTTATGGGACTTGGTGTCCCATCGTAACCATGACACCTTGTAAGGGTTGGGATGCTTAATTTTCTTCATTCCCAATTTCTCTACCATTTCACAAGAAACCAATTGTTCGTGCTTCCATTGTCGACAATCGCCATACAACATTTTCCTCGACTTCGCAAATGGTTCTAAACAAGTTCTTTCTTTATACAAGCTCATATTCTTTTTGCGTTGTCTTAAGCAATATCTTCCTTACCATCAAGGCTTCTTCACACTCTGGTCCCCTCTAAATTCCCCGCGGATCTACTTGATTCTGTATCACCATGTGCTACATGTGCGCTGCTGTTTCAATGCACCTATTGGTCACATTCCTTTACACATTTGGACACTCAAGTGCGCGATGTCCAACGGCTCCGCATTTGAAACATGTTTCGGAGAATCCTCCGCCCTTTCCTCGACTAAACCGTTTGTACCCTCTTGAAGAGTATGATGCTCTCTCATCCCATGCACTTTGCGTTGAGTACACAACCTGCTCGTTATTGCACTCATCCTCTGTGGCTTGCTTATAGCCTTGGTCGCTTCCTCATCTACCACGCACATTGTGGCTCCCTCTTCCACCATGTTCTAAATTTTTGCGCCAACTTTTCTTCCACTTTCAGGGCTAGTTGATAAGCTTCTTCTACCGTTTGGATGCGTAATAGACTAAGATCCTCTTGAATACCAAACCGCAAGCCATTAATGTCTTGTGCGACCTTCTCTTGGTTGACTTCCACATGTCCAAATCGTATCATGATCCTGGGTGAAATTTGTGTAGTCCTTTACTGACATCTCCTTTTGTTTCAAGTTTTGCAACTTCTTGAACAAACACATTTGATAGTCGGACGGCAAAAACTTGCTCCTCATTTTGGCAACCATGCGATCCCAGTGCGCTATCCTGTTTTTACCTCTTCTTCGTTGCTCATTTTGCACATCTTTCTACCATAACGCCGCATGCTCCTTTAACTTGGTTTGCACCACCCTGACGCGCTACGGGTCGACTATCTCCTCAAACTCAAAATATTCTTCTATGCTTGTAAGCCAATCCAAGAATTCTTCTGGCTCCAACCTTCCAAAAAAAGATTGAACTTGCATTCTTGGTCCAAGGTCCATTCTTGAGATTGCCTATAACAATCATGCTTCTCCTGCGCCCATGGATTCCGCGTCGTTTTGTTCTTCATCTTTAACAGTTCCTTCACGTCGTGCTGCTGCTGCTGCTGTTGCACCTTCATCACCACTTTGTGCATCCGGTGCCACGAATCCTCTCCATCGATCTTTTTCAATGACCTTGAGCCTAGTCCTCACACCCCTCAGTTTTGTCATAACCTATTCTAGTGCTCCCATAAGAGTCGTGTTGGCTGCGTTTATTGCTCCTACATTGGCAGCTCTTCTCGGCGGCATCTTCATTTCTTCGACTAGTTGCCTCATGGTCGATGTTCTACCATTCCACTCTTGCGGGAAAGTAGCATGCTCTCGATACCACTGACGGCAACCCGGTCGGATCGAGATGACCCTACGCCATTTGCAGAGTAAAACACAACGAAATCAACTTTATCAAAATACTGTGTTTCATTAACTTCTAGGCCTTTATGGCATCTACAATTTGCTTCCCTCTATTGGGGTGATTACCAAACCAATATTAACTTAAAATAGTAAGGGTGGTGTTCTGTGGACTACTTCAACTACCAATGGCTCAACTCCTCGACACAACAAAAGGTCTCTCATGAAACATTCGGGGTTATATATAGATTTGCTTCCTACCCATCGAATTTTAAAACCCTTCCGAGATCCTTCTCTTGATCCCACTCATCCTTGAATTTGAATTACGGTGCATTAATGGTGTTGAACAATCCCCTTGCTAAGTTGGTGGTCCATATCCTCACCCACCTTCTTATTGTCTTCTACTTGTGTTTTCATACCCTTTGTTGATCATTGTATGCGCCGTTTTGACAGTCCGCACACCCAATGTTGTCTCCTTTGTCTCCTTTAGTGCCATTGCTCACCTTATCACCCTATGCATGTTTCGCAAAATCCTCTCGCGCTTTCTCTATATCCCTCACAGTCCTTGACTTTGGCGCAAAACTCATGCGCACCAACTCGTAATACTGTTATGCCTTGCTTGTGACACTTCCTAGTTCTTGCGTGCACTCCGATTCTCGATCAAAATTCAAAAATACATGCAATTTCTTTGAATTCCTGCGATGCTCCAACATCACCTCCCCTGTTTGTGGATCGGGTTAATTTGCTTTCTTTGCTTGTGCTTTGGTGATTTCCATAACCTCATCCTCATGCATCAATCATGTTGACATTCACTTTCTTTGGACAATTGCCATCACTATGATCCACAGGCCTACATCATCTTTAGAGATTTTTAATGTTACTTTGATTGGTAGGGAAATCTCTTACAAAATTGCCCCTCTCATTACACTTCCGACACAGTAGAATTGGCCAACCCGGGCCGTCATACTAGATCCGACAATTGCTTCCACCCATATTGTTACTGTGTTTGTTAGTATTTCTTTGGTTTTGATACCCACTAGAGTGCTACTTTTTGGCGAGTGAAGGCTGGCAGTGAGAGTGCCGAACGTGCGGTAACTAGCACTCGGAAGTTTGTGTTCTCCATTGTAAAGAAAAGGTGGGTAGGGAACACAACGAGATCTCGAGTGCAACAAAGAAGAGATGGGAGGAGACAAAATGTCACCCAAAAAAGTTGAAGCGGATCCGACAATGATGAGGATGCTGGAGGAGATCATGAAGGAACTCAAGGGTTTAAGGATCAGTTTGAAGAAAGAAAAGGATCAACAGGAGGATCTTGAAACTCAGCAAGACAAAAAGATGGTGACGACACGAAAAGGTGATACGCAAGTAGAACAAGCGATGCATGAGAAGAGAGGAGACCTAATGGAGAGTTGACATCACAACAACAAAGGTTGCGTAGGGATTGCACAAACAATGCGCAAGAGAGAGAAGGCCAAAGGATAGATCTCTTAGTGAGAAGAGACCAACCCACAACATTTGATGGATGTTATGTATGCAAAGAGAGAGGGCATTGAGTCGTCGAATGCCCTAGAGCATGACACAAAGGACACATCATAGGAAAAAGGCTAGGTGCGGGAAAATGAAGAGCGTGTAAGAAGGCCAAGTGTTGAAGAGAACAAAGACAAAGTCGCAGGAGAATCAACAACAAATATTCCGCACAAGGTACAAGACCAAAGGCAAGTGTTGCACAGCAAAAGTAGTTGACAATGGAAACACCAACAATCTCGTGGCGAGAGGAGATGGTGCAAAGGTTGGGGTTGGCATGAAGAAGGCATCCCAAATCTTACAGCATGACCTGGTTGGTAGAAGGAAGGGGAGGGCATTGTGTGCGATAAATGTGAGGTGTATTTGAAGATTGAGGGATTCACCGATCGAGTGTTATGCGACATCTTGCTGATGGAGGCATGTCATGTCCCATTAAGAAGGCTGTGGCAATATGACAGAGATGCTCTATGATGGGAGAGCAAACACAATGAAGGTGCGCAAGGATGGGAAGACATTTCATCTATCCCCATTGAGAGAAGAAGGCACAAAGCACCAAAGCCACATGGTGGTGTGCGGGAGAAATGAAAGCCGAGTGGTGAAAGGGATATACTAGCTTTCACAATGATCTTGTCTAAAACATACTCACCTTAAGCATGCATGACTTTCCTCAACACATGAGCATTGTCATTGATGATTCTCTCCATCACCCCTTGCCTGAGGATCTTATCACACAATTCATTCCTCATACACATGTGTCACACTAGCTCACAATGTTGGCTCTATACCACTAACACAATCCTTCTTCTCAAATAAACACTATATGCATGCAAACATGAAATGATTTCCTTGCTTTACTTTGTAGATGGAGCCACTGTTTTTCTTGACCAGTCATCATTGTCCTTAGGACCAACCTTATTCATTCCTAGTACCATTCCTTCTTGAATATATCCTCTGATCCAACTCTACCAAGCAATGTACCTTTACACTAGGCATAGCCCATATAGGTCTTCATGGTCAAGGTGCTCAAAGCAACATGTAGGGTCTTAGATCATTCCCTATATTCTTAGAACACCTTATCTACCCTATATCAAGGTGTTTAGACCCTTTTTACAGTCATACCCTTATATTTCACATGCAATCTCTCTTTAAGGCCTCTTGTCCTACTAGCCCTATAACCACACAAATTGAGTTGGATCTCACAATTTTCTGAAACAACCATACAAACAAATAGGTGATCTGGATGCCCTTTATGGGGTTCTTGAACATATGTCAAAATCTCTACTTCATCCTTTGTACGGAATCACACTTCCTTTGGACTGTACCATGCAAATTAGGCCTTTTATAGCCCCTAAACATGACAGTATACATTTAGGCATGTAGACTAACCTTAAAATGGTTTGATTCACCTTTGTCTTACCTCCATGATGCCTCACAATGAATTTCAAGCTTTGACTTGAAGATTTGACCCATCATGCAACCCTTTTTCTTCTTAACTGGGCACTGTTACAGTCTGCCTACAAAGCCTATTATATCTTTTTCCCACGTGCGAATTAGAAGGTGAAAATTGACACACTTATGAGACTCACCCAGGCAGAGGTTTCCTCCAAATTCTATGATTTTTGTTGGAAAGAACTCAAGTTACACAAAGCCCTAGTTTTGGGCTGAGACCAAGAAATTTAAGCTACAGGTGTTCAGGGTTTATTTCAAAAGCTACAAAAATTCTGAGTGGGTACTCTCACCTCCCTCCAGCTTACCATGTTTTGACAGATCTCAAAATATGCATCTTAGGAAGACTGTCAAATCTCTGAGTTTGGCCAGGAACAAAGTTTGTAAAGCTTAGTCTATGAAATACAACAAAACACACAAATTTGATAACCAAATACCTGCAACGTCACCTCAACATCATCATTAATCATTGAAAGTCTTTGCTACATGTTTTTCATGGTCTTTCATGACTGGTGTTCGTGAAAATCATCTTCATACTACCTTGGCCAGACTACTAGACCTCCTATTTAGCTCCTAAGAGAGCTTAACAATATACCATGATTAGAATAGGATGAAACAACATCCCAACAACCTCTCACTTTGTTCACCAACCTAATTTTACTCTATGACACTTCATTATAGCCAAATAAGGCTTAAAACAACTATTTCACTCTTTTAACCACCTAGTCTCTCTTTTACAAACATTTTTATTCTTACATGAACAAGCATTTTCACTCACATTCTCTTTTCACATTTGCAACATGAACCAATCACTCACCTACATGATATAAACATGCTCAATTACTTCTCTTATGACTCTTAAGACCTCCTAGACCTTGATGCTCCTGCATCACCGAGCTAGTGCGGAAAAGCTTGAGTGGTGTGCGGCAAAACACGAGAAAGCTTTTCTCAAGAGTTGAGTAAAGGGTGAAGGGAGAAGATGGAGGCACTTGGGAGCGCGCAAAGGGACAACACAACAAGAGAAGAAATGTAAGCAGGTGCATTTCAGCTTGTTGGCGGTCTTGCGCGAGAATATTGCATATGAGGAGAAGATGGTCGCAAAGGTTGCAAAGGACCAAGAGCACACAAAGGAGAGTGAATTGATGTCACAATTGGAGGCCATCGAGTGCGAATGACAAGAAGCGTGCGAAGTCCTAGCTAAGGGGTCGGGAGTGCCATGCAATGCACAAAAGAAGAAGTCCAGAAAGAGTAATGGACAAAGTGTGTAGCAGGATGCATAAGGAGGCAGATTCCCATGGAAAGGAAGAGCGCTCGAAGGAACATGTGGGAAATAGGGCTCAGAGAGGAGTTGGGCATTACTCTAGTGGAGGCAAGTGCAAGTCAGTGAAAGAAGGGCACCACTACAGAGAAAACAAAGCAATTTGACAAGATTGTGAAATTACATGTGAAATAGAGAGTACTTGGTAAGGAGATCCAAGAAGAAAAGGGGAAGGAGAGAGGCCGAGAATTGCGACACCGAAAGTAGAAGAGAAGGTGAAGTCTCGCCACTAAGGGAGATTGTGTGGTGGAAAGGTCGGAGAGCAAAATGAGCGCGTGAGAGAAGAAACTTTGGCAAAGGAGTGAAGGGGCATGGAAACAAAGATGTGTGCGACAATGGGATCACCATTGTGAAGGAAGACTCGGGGAAGAATACGGTCGATTGATATTTTTAGTTATGATAGTTGTGTCTTGTTATGCATTGCCAAACTCAGGAGGAGCTCGGTTTCCATGGGCACTGACTGGTGTGGTGGAAAACATAATGGAGCACTAGACAATATTTTCTTTTGGGACTGCCTTGCTAGCTCAGGTGTACCATGAGCTATCGATGTCTGAGGGGGTAGGAGGTTAGGATTAGATGTGGGCTTCATATTACACTGCTGGGCCTATGAGCATATTGTAGTGATCGTGCCACCGGGGGCTTCCATGGGTTGTAGGAGACCACATAGAGCCGGTGACAGTGGGATTCTTGAGATGGAGGGCCGATCAGGCCTTCGGAGATAGGAGTGAGAGGAGTGTGGATTGGTATGTTGATAGGTTGGCTGAGTTGGATGTTGATCAGATTAGATGGCGGCCATACCGAGAGTTCCCTACATGGCCTGAAATACGGACATAGAGTTGGTAGGGATGAGGAGGACGAGGTGGGTACAGGGGAGATGGCCAAAGATGATCGAGGCCATTTAGTTTGATCCTACGAGATGGTGCCTCGTGATCCTATTTTGTACAAGAGGGAGGAGCTTGACAAAGAGCTGCTGAGTCCTATTATGATGAGACCTAGTGGAGGAGGAGCTTGCGCCGTGGGATGACGAAGACGATGTAGGCATGGGAGTGGGATATTTTGATTGGCATCGCATCGTGGGCAGCTCGGGTGGTTGTAGAAGAAGGAGAGGAGGTAGAGGAGATGGAGGTTGAGGTAGAGGTAGCTTCAGGAGGTGGTGGAGACAATGGTGCCGGAGAGTCCATGGAGGTGGCACGATTACATGCCGAGTTGGATCAGATGAGGGTGGAGAGGGACCAAACATGTGTAGAGAGAGATACATCTCTACAACATTGGGATGCGGTCACACAGATAGGGATCGAGATGTCTAGGATAATCCACTACCACGAGACAGAGGGAAGCCTACGGGGCCCATTTTGGAGTGCTATCGACTATATTGGCGGCAGAGTCATTCGGTGGGGCCTGTGTAGCACCACAGAATCGGGGCATGTGCTATGCCTCCCGTGCATGATTTCCATGGATAGGTACAGAGCCCTAGGCACAGAGGCTAGGTATTATGAGGGGATCTTGTTCGAGAAGTGCCGAAAACATTGCGCTACTAGGAGCATCTTCGAGGAGGATAGCGATAGGAGGAGTGGGGCCGTCAGGATCACAACAAGTGTGGTGCAACCACTACGAGTGGAGGAGGCCATAAGGGTGGCGGTGATGTGCAGGGATTAGGTGTTGTACTTGCCCTAGAGGAGAGGATTTGAGGATTTCGGATGTACAATTTCTGATTTTGATAATATCTCTGCTTTGAGAGAGGGCCCTTAGAGGCCAATTTATGATGTATTGAGATACATTTTGATATATATATATATATAAATATATATATATATATATATATGATATATGATTTTGTCGTGGATTATTATGTGTTTATTATAGGATGTGATGAATTATGGATTTTTGATGTGATGGTGATGATTATATGTGCATTTATTTATATTTGATTTCAGTTTAGAATGTATGATGAAATAGTTAATGTGATGTTAATGATGATATGGTTACTTTGGAGGTATATGTGTATGGATAAAATGATGATATAAATGTGTTTGTATGTTAATGAAGACCATGATTATATGTTTTGTGTTTGAATTTGATCATGGTGATTAGAATGTATATGGTAAAATGTGATGTGAATGGAAAAGTAATTTGAAAATTGATGTGATTAATGATGAACATAAGTAAGAATAAATGTATTTAGGATAGATGGATAACATATAGGTGATTGAGATAAAGAAAGATGCGTTTGTGGTAGAACGAAATAGGAATGAAAGATATATGTGATAGGATTAAGGATAGAATGTAACACACAACGGTGGCGACCTATAGGTGCGAACAACACTACGTCATATCAAGGAACATGCGAGGAAAAGATGCCTCAATTACATTAGAGGTAAACAAGAAGGGGATCCAGGTAACACAAGGCACATGCAACCAAAACAGATGTTAGTATGCAACCAATGACAATTAGTCATACCAAAGATCATAAGGAAGCAATGGATGAAATGAACTCATAAACCTAGTGTCGACACGACAAAGGGGTTTGAGATGTAACTTGTACACGGGAAGAGGGTTCTCCAAAAGTGGTGTTCCCTAAAACTATGCCCAACTTTGGGAAGGGAAAGAGCAAACTGATCAATGCGGGAAGTTTCTAGAAGAAAGTTGATCAATGCGGGAAGCTTTCTTAGGATGCTAATAAAATGGAAGGTGATCAATGCGGGAAGCCTTCAAATGCCATGGGGAGTAGCCATAATTCAAGGGTATGGTCTACTTTATACATAATGATGGCAAGAATAATATATGATAGTCGTTCTCGAGGATCGGTCTATTTCTTTGATTTTGATTTGAGTTCATGTTTTTGATATATATATTTATTTTGCATCAACACTTGTCCTTCGAGGATCAATCTATTTTTGATAACTTTGATTTTTGAACATCCATGATTTTGAATTTTACATGGAGAAGAGTGGGACTAGCTAAGTAGACCACTTAAGAGGGGATAATGAATGTACAAGAGACACCCCTGGACCCTTTACATGGTTCCAATAGGTGAATAAGAGGGTGATGGATGTAATGATCACGGAGTTCTCACCAAGAAGGGAGAACCTATCCATAAGGAAAATGCTATGGGCAGAGCCATGGTTCCCATATTTAAGGTCACATCTAGGAAGTGATGGTAGACCACATAATTCCAAATCATCACAATGAGAGATGGAAAAGGCTAAGATGGAGGAATGATCTAAAGATATGACTAAGAGCACTTTGGAAGACACACGATAACAATAGAATGGTCGTAAAGCGAAATGCAATAAGAGGTTCCATACGGTTTACCATCGAGGAGGCTAATCAATAGGCTCCCGACCCATACTTGTGCGTGATAATGTATGGTCCAATCCAATTAGGGGAAAACTTTCCACGTTGGCTCCTTTCTAGAGTGGTGGAATTCTGATGATGAGGTTGTCGACGTTAAAGTTGTGTTAGGATAGGATATGATTAGAGCTATAGATGAGTGGAGATGAAAACTATGCGCTCCACTAAGGAAGCGAGGAAATATGTGTCCCTAACGAGACGAAGAGATGGTTACTTAAAATTAAAGTATGATGCCCCAAGGGAGCACAAATATGGCCACGAAAGTGGACTTAGGATGAGAGTAAATGGTCCCCCAAGAGAGGGACAAATATGGAGAAGATAAGTTTAGATAGGATTGAATGAATTGGATAAAGATTATAAAATATGCACAACACCTTGGAAATGAGGAGGTGAGAATAATGGCCACAAAAGTGGACTTAGAGTAAGGATATGGTGCCTCTAAGATAGGCACAAATATGGCCATATCAGTGGTCTTTAGGTAAAGCCATGGTGCTCCTAAGGGGAACATAGATATGGCCACGTAGGTGGTCGCAAGAGGAGAAGATGATAGACAGATGAGAGCTGGATAAGATCGGATGAAGATAGGTGGATGAGATAAGACGATGTCTAGTGTGAAGAACCAATCCTCTAGCAGACCGATCCTGAAAGAAGTCCCCTAGCATCAAAAGAGCCATGGGGATAGGATGCATGGATTAGGAAGAAGACGTGAAAGGATCAATGAGAAAGGGGGATGCTCCCCTAACGAGAGGGATACAGATAAGATAATGGATGTCAGAAGAGATGAAATGGATGTCGAGGGGGATGTAGCAAGGCAAACAAAATCAATGAATAAGGGAGGACCCTCATCGGGAAGGGGGAAAGTTGCCTCTGAAGGCAACCAAATCGTAACAGATTCTAGGAAGAGAGCTGCAAGAGTGCTCGTAAAAAAAGAGTACACAAGGAGGAGGATCGATAGAGATCTCACGAAGGAGCATGCGCAGGAGAAGAAGAGTGCAAGGAAGAAATCTGCAAAGAAGTAGAGATTGCCACTGAAAGCAATTACGGAGAATTGGGACGGGAGTAGAAGAGCAATAGGTGGAAGAAGCTGCAGAAATTTTGTGCAATGAAGGCGCAACAAGAGAAGTGAAGAAGGAAAATGGCAAAGACAAATTGCCATTCCAAGAGGGAAGGGATGAGGAGAAGTGGCCCGAAGCCACAAGAGCATCAACAAACAAAACAAAAGGAAGCACAAGGAAGAATTGTGCACGAAATGGCGCAAAGAGGAGAAAGTGTGCAAGGGAAGGATCCATTGAGGGAGTTGCGACAAGAAGACACAAAGAGGGGAGGAGAAAAGAAAACACGCAAGGATAGAGTGTGCAATGAAGCATGTGAAAGGAAGAAGGGCGAAGGAAAAGAAAATGCAGAGAAGAAGAAATGCACGGAGCAATGGAGTGCAAGGAAGAGGAGTCATAACATAGAGGCAACCAACGCAAGAGAAAAGAATGAAAATGAAGGAAGCCTAGAAATAATGGTGCAAGAACGACAAAGCCTTGAAGGCTTTAGGTGGAGGTAGATGAACGAGGGGAAGCTCAAACTCACACGAAAGGAATTGGAGACAAGTATAGACTAGCAAAGCAGAGGGCTCAACAGAGAAGCCTTAGGAGGAGGAGCACGACTAAAGGCAAGCAAATACTTGCGTAGGGAAAGAATGAAGGTGAACAAAGACTCGCGAAGGATTGATAGGGGAGATCCATTAGGAGGAGGTGGTGGTCGGTCTTTGCCGAGGGGCCTCACGAAGATGCGTAGGGCAGCATGAAGGAGTCACCAAAGAGTGACTAAGGACTGGAAGAGGCACTAGAAGAAGCGCAGAGGCCAAAGCCATGCTTTTGGATGGAGTCGAGACTATTTGCTCGTATAGTCCAAAGGGTGGTTCTACCACTCACTAAGTCTACTTGAGGTGGAACTCAAGTTTCAAGTACCTCGAATGTTTGATGCAGGAGCATCCTAGGTCCAAAACAATCTGTTGAATTTTTCCGAGTGTGGGCGTGCGTAAGACTTGGAAGGTGCGTGGAGTAAAGAGGATGAGTGAAAGTTGTGCACAAAGAAGAGGAAAAGAGGAAAGCAAAAGTTGTGCGAGTTAAGGAAGTGCATGAAAGAATGAAAGTGTGAGGAGTAAAGAGAGAAGGCGCAACAATTTAGAGGGAAGATTGCATAAAAGGGCGAAAAGGGTTTGCGAAATGGCTAAGGATGGAAGGCGTAATGGCTAAGGATGGAAGGCGCTAAGTAGAGTTTGATGCATGAGTTTTGCAGGGAACAAAGGAAAGAAGCGACATGCGAGAGAAGAATTCGCAAAGATATTTTGGCGTAGGGAAGAAGTGAGACATACAGTAGTATGGGTGACACATGAGGATGTAGAGCAGTGCGCAAGATTCGCCGAGGAACATTGAGGTGCGGCATGTGGGACATGGGGTGCGGTGCGCATAAGGGTTTTTGTCACATAGTTGGAGCTTGACCGGTCGTGTATAATGAAGGCGCAAGGATTGTGAAAAGGTTATGTGCGAGAAGAAGGAGCGTGGATAACACATGAGAGTTTCCATGGAAACCCTAAAGCATAAAATCTAGGGCGAAAAGAAAGGAAGTGGGTGGAATTCAAGGAGAAAAGATGCAGCAGAGCTGATAGAAAAGTGAGATGTCAAACTTGTCGATCATGTGGGTTAATGAGACTAGTTAGTAAAAAGGTTAGTTAGAAAGACCAACCACCAAATTGACATGACACAACAAGGACAACCCAAATGGCGATAAGGTGGATAAGGGCATTTATGAGCTTGATTTCAAATTTTGGATCCAAACAAGAAAATCTATAAGAGCCAACAAGGAGAGAGAAGTGGGTAAAGAAGCAAGGAAAACCATGTCATGTTCACCATTTTTGGGTTGTTGAAGAGGTCATGGAATGCGCATGCGAGAGCGCAAGAACCAATTGAATAAGGTTGAGTCTTTGTAGGCCATAGAGCCGAGTTGAGAAAGTAACCAGTCTTAGGTTAGGTCCTTAGGAGAGAACCAAAGTTTGGAATATTCTATGAGAGTGTTGGAAGCTCCATCGAGAACCAATTTTTGTAGATGTTGTAAGGCCTCTTGCTCTAATACAAATCTGCAACTCAAAGTCAAGAACCAAAGTGCGTAACTTTGTAGGCATGAAGGGAGTACCCGACCATTTGTCAAATTCAAACTTTCTAAAGCTACCTCCAAAAAGCAATTGGGTTTGTATCCTTACACATACCTATGAGAATGGCATTGAAAGTGAAGGCTTGCCAATTTCCTTGAGGTGATATAGAGCCCGATCACCTTTTAGAGAACAATTTGGTTCTCCTAATATTCTTGAACTTCAAGTGCATGGTCAAATAATGTCTCTGTAAAGGTTTTCGAGAGTTTGTAAACCACATGCATATTCTGTCTTCCTTAGGTTTAAGGAAAAACTTTGAATAGGGCTGCAATGTACACTTCAAGAATTATAGATCGTAATTGCAATAACCATGTAGATATTGTCAAGTAGTGCAAACTAGCCTTGTAGTCTCTATGAGTTGAATCAAGTTGCTTTTAGGGACACATGCACACATAGAGCAGAGTGTATTTGATTGTATGCCAAAACAATATGATTAGGGCTCTCAAAATTATTGAATCAACAAACAAACAAAAAGGGACAATTTAAACCAAGATAATCATGCAAGAAACAACCAAGATATCTAACATAATTTCTTTGTACATATACAAATTTTTAATGGGAAAATACTATGCACCAACTTCCTTATCAATTATGATGGAGTTTTCAATGAAACTCAACCTTAAAATGTTGATTTGCATAGCGAGGACAATGTTTTTCCACTTGTTGATATTGAGGTTCATAACAAAGTAAACGAAGAATTGAGATGGAGTCCCTCATGACTTAACTTCTCTTTGGATGAAAATCACTCGTCATTATTCATCGTAGCAAGTAAGTAGTTAAACCAATGGAGCAATTACTCATAATGCCATTAAGGGGTTAAGCCAAGAGTTAAACATCTCTAGTGTAACGCCCGCAAAATTTGCCTACACGAAACCCAAGAACAACCTAGGTCAAGCTAGAAAAATTATGAATTTTTTTTTTTGAAAAACATGCCCGCAAAAGGTTTCAAAAACAACAGTTGTCACATTATTGTTTCTAAGTCACTTAAATTTAATAATATAATTTTCTTCATTTTAATAAAATAACAAAACTCGCATTACATTTTAATGAACTTAATTAGACTAAGCATGGTTAATTTCTCCCTAAATGTTATTTTGATCAACCATTAAATTCCACTATAGTTGGAACTTACATATTTTAATCTCAAGAGTAAAAAGGCCTATTTCAATAAATACTAAAGTCATTCTAAACCCACAAGGTGTAATTTTATTAAAAACAATTAACAAGGTCCCTAACATTAGCACATAGGTTAAAAGAATAAACATACCCCTTCACAATAAAGTGACCCCTTAAAAAGTCAACCCATGTATTTTAGAATTAACATTTAAATTTAAATTTAAATTCAAATTCCTCTCACCCACTCCCCACCTACTTTTTGTAGGGATGAATCTCATCCCTTGGATGGATTCATTTAGGACCCTTAGATGAGGGGAAAAACAACTAACCCTAAAGTTTGCTTAAGAAAGCTTCTTTCTCTTTTCTTTGACTTATTATTTCACTTTTGTTTTACAAGTTGTTGGAGGAGGAAGCCATTAGAGGCCATTTCAAGCTCTTGGAGTGATGAACATGCTCTATTATTCTATTATTTTATTCACACCCTCTCCTAGGGTTTTAAATGTACTTGTATATTTTATTTAGCTCAAATCTCTTTCAACAAAACTAGCTTTACAAACACAATTATTTCTTTCCCCTTTTCAACATACAATACAACTTTAATATCCAATAATCAATACAACTTTTCTTCACAAAGATTAATACAATATCTTCCACTTAAAGTGGGAAATTTTACAAGAAGGAAAGTTAAAATGAACTACAATTTGTCTTCAATCATAGCTCCAAAATCAAGTCTTCAACCAAGCTCCATCTTCTCCTCACTTGACCACAACAACCAAAAATGGGGAGAGGCAACACTCTCCACCCAACCAAAATTCCAATGAGAAGAAGAAGCAATTCTTCTCATTGGCCCCGAGCCCCAACCACAAGGCAATAAGGGATGTTTCAACACATGGCAACTAAAACAATGCTTCAACATTCACTTTCAAACAACCAATCACATAAGAAAGATAACCACAAAACACTTATTTTTAAACACAGAATTCCCAAACAAAGGCTTCTAAAATAGCCAAAAAGAGATAGGAAAAATGGGGGTGCCCTTGTGCCTCCCAAGGGTTTGGATGCCCACCTCTAAAACCCTCCAACACACATTCAACCCAAAGTCTCTTATGCCTCCCTCACAACAAAACTATGTCTCTTATGCCTCCCTCTCTCTTATGGCTCCCACAATACATAACATAATATAATAGAATAAGGTGGGGCATCCAAAACCCACTCCCTCCTAAACCCAACAAGAATCTCTTATGCCTCCCAACATATTTCATCCCCATATCCAAATCTCAACACAACCTAAGGTCAAAATACTACCCAACACTTCAAACAAGAACACAATTCCACACAATCACATAACATGTAAGAAACAAGGAGAAAATATAAGAGAGCAAGATCCTACCTTGCCATGGTAAAGCTCCTCTTTGAAATCTAGTCCCAAAATCTTCAACACAAGCAATTTTCCAAGCACTCTTCATCCAAAAAGAGAGCTCAGAAAATAAGTTAGTAACCCCAAATACCTCCAATTTTTTTGAATAAATAGAAAAGAGGAGGAAGATGATGTGGCTCCAAGTAGGATGCCACATCATTTCTTCTCCACTCCACATCACCCAAGTCAAACCCATACTCCAAGGCAATTAAATGGGTGGTTGAGAGGTATGACAAACCTCTTACACACACCATGTCAACCCATACCCTTTTAGGACAAAGAAATAAACATATGTAAGAAAGTGCAATAAAACTTACAATTTGTCTTCCCAAAACACATAATGGGGTCTATTTTTGACCCCCCAACCCATAGGTAGGGTTGGTATAGTAATTTAAGAGGTGTGGGACAAGTTTAACTTGTCCCACAAGCCTCCAAAATTGACCCTTAAGGACAAATCCGAATTTCTAAGGAGAGGTAGAGTGTACCACACTCAAGATCACAAGCACTCAACTTACAACACATAACCCAAAGAGCCATCTAATCTAATAAATGAATTCTTTTGTCCCATCCATGATTAGTTTAGTAACATGATTAATTTACTAATCTAGACACAAATTAAATAATTAATAAAAGGGAAATACATCACTATAAAATCACATACTAAAATTAAATAAAGGAAACAAATAAAAAAGAACAACACACAAACCCCTTGGTCACATTTGGAGGTTATCCCCCATGGGGACCCCCTAACAACAAACAAGACACACACAACATAACACAAGTTGCCATGGTGACCATTGTTGAATCCATCCGGTTTACTCCTGCAAAACATACATTACCTACTTCGGCCTTGTGGCGCATTAAAACGTCCAACATAAAACATACAACATAAATAAACAATCATCCACATATAAATTAAATTAAATTATCATCTAGATAAGTAATGTTACTAATTTCAATTTCAACAACATATCAATTCTACATTTCATCAATATCAATAGGATCACAAGGTTAGTTTAGTCTTTTAAAGCCTACTCAATATGACGAAAATATCGAATGTCGAAATGTATAACTATGTCGACAATTCATCATCATCAATATAACATATCTCTAAAAATTCACATACATAATACTATAAATCACAATCCAACCATAGTCCAAGTATCTCAATCATCTAACATCATGCTAAGTCAAAATGATACAATAATGTCCATACGTATAACTAACACTAGAAACTTAATATTTGCTAAAATGTCCACTTGAAATACTTAAAAATTTAAATAGAGCTTGATATTATTATAAAGGACATAAGGAAACTGTTTCTGGACTTTTACAGAGAGATTAAACTCGGTGCCGAAAAAAGCACAGCGTGCCCTAGATAGCGGGAAAACTACAGAGGCTCATAACTCTCCAAATACTCGGAGCAGAAATTAAGGGTCTTTGGAAATAACAATGACAGATATAGGAAATAGTATTTCCACCTTTAGATCTGGGAATGGCCGAACTGGAAAACCCTCCAAATAAAGGTTGCACCTTCAGATCTGGAAACGATCATCTGGAAAACCCCCAAATAAAGGCTGCAAGTCACCTTGCTTGGAATGGGGTGGGAAAATGATGGAGGCGCCTTCAACGTGCTGCCACGCCCAACCCAAATGGTTGCCGTGAATCTGATCTGGAGGCCCTCTACTTATCTTCCCCAAATGCCCCAAGACCCTCGAGATCCTTCCTCTGAAACCTCTGTTAATGTCTTTGCCGCACGGCCCTCGAAAAGCGGCTCCAAAATGACAGACTAGGGTAGATCTCTCACTATCGAAGAATGCCCTGCTAGCTAGGGACGAGTCTCTCACCACCGAAGCTAGGGTCCTTGTGGGATTTGACTCCACAAGTTGTAGATGCGCAACAACAGTAGATGCACGAGAAGGGATCAATAAAATGTATATCAAAAGTCCCTTTCCTTACTCTCCCCGCTTCTTATATACTTCCAAGCAAAAAAGAGCCCCAATAACCTAGGCGTGTTTCATTCCACGGAGGGGTCAATAAAATAAAAGTAACTAAAGTTACTTTTTCCCGTTTAAGTCGCAAGGTCCAAAGTGACCCCCAAACGCCAAACACGACTATTAGTACCATGCGGCCCCTTCTCAGTAGCCCCCAGCGTCCCCCGCCCCTTGGATATGACCACGGCTTGGACTCACTTGACCCTTAGGCCTTTGGCGTAGGAAAAGGGGACATTACAGTCCTCCCTTCCCGAGAAATGCTTGACCCCAAGCATTAACACTCTCTCTTGCAGTAGCTGAATACCGCGCCGTAAGTTTCTCCACCTCACCCTGTCGTCCACCAAGGATCCGTGTAATCCGAGGTAACCACGAAACCATGAAATAGAATGATACCCAAACCGTCTCTCCACTGGTGCCCACACCGAAATTTCCAATCGGTCCAATCCCTGCCAATGCAAGGTTGTCATCACAGGATCACTCACGGCCTCTCCAACCAACTCCTGGGTATGAAAGTCCACTCTGAATCCTGTAGAATCCCCCGTATCATCTGTGAAACAACACCTGTTTATGCACAAATGGTGCTAACTCTCCTACCTGACCTGCACTCGTGTGAGAGCCAGGCTCCTCATATTGTATCTCGATGTGTCCGTGGAGGAAAAGTCCCAAGACTCAGCTAGACAATCAACCGGCAATATCAGCTCCATATAGTCCACCTCCTGCGCTGAATGTGAACCTACTGAATAACCATGGGTCACTTTCGTCTCTCCATTGATTAACATGTGGGTGAGGTGCTCACTGGGCATAGAAGCAACAAAAAGCATAGGAGTGTTGTCCCATGTCGATTCAAAAAAACATGGTCCCGTAAGCTCAGACTTGTCATAGTGACAAACCGTATATGCCTATATAAAGTTGAGGAGATCCTCCCTCAACCTCTGCCATATGAACCTCTCAGACATGAGCCTGTAGGTCTCATTGAAGCTCAAGCGCCCAGTCACGGAAGAACAATGCACATGTCATAATATCTCCATCCTCCACCATGAATCTGACACAAGGCTCCATCTTCCCGAGAGAAGATCATCTCATCCTCAATCTGCATTTGTCATCTGTATGTGGCCATCAGAATCTCACAAGAGTGTCGGTTCTTGGAGTACTCAACAAGCAAATGAGATCTCCAGTCTACGAAACTTCAGATGACCAACATAATGATAAACTCGGATGATCTGAACCTGTAGTCCCAATCTCTGTAACTGTCTCATGTGCAACATTGCTGGTCACACCCACATCCATCATTCTCCACATCGATCCATGCAATAATTAAACTCCTCACCAAGCCGGAACATCCTCTCCATCCCCTCAGCTGTAACCACCCTAGGTGCTCTTGTAGGTAATCCCTCAAAATCACATTCCTGCCCTCGGATTTAAACTTAGCTCCATCATCTGAAAGTTAGTCCGAAACTCACCAAGGGAGTGAAGCCACTGCACTCTCAGCACTATGTTGGTCTCTCCCATACCAACGATGTGGAGATCATCGGTAACTGTATAGTTACCCATCATGATGCTCACTTGGGGAACCCGTGCCGTGTGCCCCTCATAGACTCTCCATTGGCTATAACCCCGTTGAGGCCCTCAAAATCCTCTATTTGTAATCCTCGCCTCTCAACCAATGAGGCATCAATACAGTTGTGGGTTGCCCCACTCTCAATGAGTACCCTAACTTGTTGACCCTGCATAACTCCTCTAATCCTAAATGCCTTGTACATCAGAGTACTAGACAATGTGGCTATAATTTCTGAGGAA
Source organism: Taxus wallichiana var. yunnanensis (assembly GCA_018340775.1). Classification (NCBI taxonomy): domain Eukaryota; kingdom Viridiplantae; phylum Streptophyta; class Pinopsida; order Cupressales; family Taxaceae; genus Taxus; species Taxus wallichiana. Next base: position 29,904,165 of record CM031241.1, on the reverse strand, counting down.
GCCTCCTCCTCCTCCCGCCCCCGCATGGCACTATCCAATGCATGACCCCATATCCATCATCCATCTCATGAGTCTCTATCTCCTCACCTATGTCACCCTTGCTCTCCTCATAAGTCATCATGGTGTGCTGTGTTTGCAGCAAACAACCCGTTGGAATAGGAGTCATCAAATATCCCACTTGTCTCATACCTTGTGATGTCACCATGACCCACAAGAGGTTGCGTTCCTTCACAATTCGATCGCTGCAACGACATGCTTCTTTCTTCACCAATCACATCTTTTGCGATCTGCCCTTGTATACCCTGAAATCTGATTTCTTTGTTTTCCTTGAAATTTTTTTTGTTTATCCACATGAGGGATGAATGCAAATTTCCCAAAAGATGGAAGCCAATATGTCCAATGAATGATTCCAACTTCAAGTAACCCAAATGTACAAACACATTCAAGTACTTCACATCTCTTAATGACAATAAAGAAATGAGTTACCTTCTTTGTGCAAGACATATCTTTCCATGGACATAACTCATCAATTCCTTGTATGTTGGGAATACACATGGCTGCTCCCTCATCATACTTTATTCTCTTTCCCCATATTTTCATTTCACCGTAAATGCAAGAGAAAGGAAATCAATATTAGAACTCATGCATCCATAAACTTTATCATAAGGAACTTCATTCCCTTTGTTGTACCCATGGATTCTCGTCATGAGAGAAGACAACACATCTGAAATAGCATAATTGGGGCTGCTCATCATACCTTTGCAACTCAGAATTTCTGATATAGGATCAACATCTTCATTCTCCTTTGATTTTTCAACCCATGCATCATCGTTTTCCTTAACATCATGCAACCATTGCATCCCAAAACAGCCTTACCTCTCTAGCAAATTCAACCACAATAAATACACCACATACCTCATGTCCTTTCAATATCATGGGCCCCTGCATTATTTTCTTTGCCAACATATGTTTATTGGCTGAATCAAGAGCAATGTGAATGGAAGATGTGTTTATTCCATCTAGCATACCTTGAAACGTGATTATGAAATAGTCTTCCTCAATCATCCAAGCATGTAAATGTTGTCCCAAATAATAGAAACATGGCAACAACATAGGAGAACTCAACAAGCTAGGAAGATGGTAACCATTCTCATACCTTAGGATGCTAAAGTCATGAATGCACCTTGAATTCAACTCTTCTTTTTTAACAGCAAAGTGCACCTTGATTCTTTGAGCACTTTGAGGACCAAATGCCCCCACTAACCCTTCCAAGGGTTCCACCATGTAGCTGGTATAAAAATCAGTCATGGGCTCTATTAATAAAACATTTTCTCCTCTCTTTATGACTGCTGTTATACACAGTCCAACAGGCTGAAGATGATTAAAAAATATTCTCTTACCCTTTTTAGCAATCAGAAAACCAATGCTAGTACCTTGAGAGTTACTCTCCCTTCTTGAACCGGAGTCCCCAATGAAGGAATCATGCTTGCCAACACAAGACACATTTGAATTCTTTCTTTGGCTTATGAAATCAGTCACAAAGTTTTCAACATCAGAATTGTTAGTTTTGGATAACTGCCACATATTACCAGGATCCCATAGCTTATAATGCCCCTGAGCCCTTGTATCTGTTAAGTGAGCTAAAACTTGCCACCATATATCATCCACCAGATGCTCATATACACATAGTTGGAGCAATGGTCCAACAAACTCCATGATGAAGACTTCGTCATCTACCATACCATGCATCTCATGATGGAAGTAAATTGGAATAGGCGACAATAAATAAGACACATTAGTGTGCTCTTCATACCCTTCAAGGCCATCAATGTCCTCCGTGTGTTCAAGATAGACATATGTTGAGTTGCCCCCAACATTGTTGCCTGAGTGCCTGTTGAAAGTATCTGAAAGCTGATCAAAAGTTGCTGGTTTGGAAATTACAGCAGGCTGCAATTTTACACCAGTGTCCATGTGAGGCTCCTCCTCATGTGCCAGCTGCTCCATAGAGTCTTCTTTCGGGGTGTAGTCTTTCTTGCATCAATTGCCCTCATCGTTTCCTTGAACTCTTGTATGTGTTGTCTTGCTTGAGTCACTATCAACCTAGCAGCTCTAGCTCTGCTATTCCCTTCCTCACACTTTTTAAGAGTTTCCATTACATCCTCCTTGCTTGCACAAACAAGTTTCTTCTCCTGAGCTGGAATAATTTCTCTAACAAGCAAAGTTTCACTAATGCAATTATTTTGCTCAATGGAAATCATACCCTTTTGTTTAGAAGCTTCTTCTACAAACGAGTTCTTTTGTGATTTAGGTACCGGCATATGATGACCTCGTTTGGGCTTGCTACCAATCTTCATCATGCAATAATCTGGAAATGGCATATTATCTCTGAAACCCCTACTCAAAGATTGGTACTTCCTCCAACAAGAATCCTCATCAATCACCTCTATTGGCCGCCCTCTTTATCACTATTCTCACCATGTTCCTTATTGTCCCTAGAGTCTGCTTTGATTCACATTCTGAGTGAGCTGACTCAAATAAAGGTTAGTGGCTTCCTGTTGTTTCACCATGTTGGTGAACATTTCCTTCATAAAACCCCCTTTGAGATCTTTCCAAACTGCCATATTTAACCAACACAGGCTGGAGGAACAACAACTATGATACCATTGAAATATCCCTTGTGGGATACCACTTAAAAATGCACAAAATATTGAAAACTTGCAGCCACATAAAATATTGATTTTACCAGATTTTTACAGTTGGGACAGCGAACTAAAGAAACTTAATATTTGCCAAAATGTCCACCCGAAATACTTGAAAATTTAAATAGAGCTTGATATTATTATAAAGGACATAAGGAAATTGTTTTGGACTTTTATAGAGATTAAACTGCTGCCAGAAAAAATCAAGCGTGCCCTAGACAATGGGAAAACTATAGAGGCTCGTAACTCTCCAAATATAGAGCAGAAATTAAGGGTCTTTGGAAATAACAATGACAGATATAGGAAATAGTATTTCCACCTTCAGATTTGGGAATGGCTAATTTGGAAAACCCCTCGAATAAAGGTTGCACCTTGGATCTGGAAACGGCCGTCTGGAAAACCCCAAATAAAGGCTCAATCGCCTCGCTTGGAATGGGGTTGGAAAATGATGGAGGTGCCTTCAACGTGTTGCCACGCCCTAGCCCAAATGGCTGCCGTGAATTTGATCTGGAGCCCCTCTGCTTATCTTCCCCAAATGCCCCCAAGACCCTCGAGATCCTTCCTCTGAAACCTTTGTTAATGTCTCTACCTTACATGGCCCTGAAAATGGCTCCAAAATGACAGACTAGGGTAGATCTCTCACTACCGAAGAATGCCCTACTAGCTAGGGACGGGTCTCTCACCACCGAAGCTAGGGTCCCTGTGGGATTTGACTCCACAAGCTGTAGATGTAGATGCAATGCAACAGCAATTTGCGCACGAGAAGGGGTCTATAAAATGTATATCAAAAGTTCCTTTCCTTACTCTCCCGCTCCTTATATACTTTCCAAGGCAAAAAGAGCCCCAATAACCTAGGTGTGTTTCATTCCACGGAGGGTTGATAAAATAAAAGTAACTAAAGTTACTTTTTCCCGTTTAAGTCGCCAAGGTCCAAATGCCAAACACGACTATTAAGTGACGTCCCTTGTCTCTTGGATATGACCAAACACGACTCTTATGGCGCAAGAAAAGGACATGGGACATACGGTCCTCCTTCACGAGAAATGCTTGACCCAAGACATTAACCTGTCTTGTCAGTAAAGAATTTGAATACCACGCCGTAAGTTTCTCCACCTCACCTTGCCGTCCACCGAGGATCCGTGTAATAAATTACGGTTAAATAGGGTTATATAGACACATTTTTTTAAAATTTTAATTAAGTTCACACTTTTTAATTTTTTAAATGTGCATTGTGTTGCAGATTAGAGCTTACCAATGGCATCGGGCTCAACATTAGGTTCGGCATCGGGTCAGCATCACTAGCGAGAACCGTTCCGCTAACGCCCGTATCATTGCTTGGAAGTATGATGTACGTGGAGCAATTTAGGGAATAATGGTTTGCGATTTCTGCGTGCAAAACATTTTCGGAGGCATCGGTTAGCTTGAAGTATCATCTTGCCTTTATTGTTTGTAGGGACGTTGTGGTATGCCCCAATGTTACAGAAGAGGCAAAACAAGAGATGAAAGCAGAGCTGATAGAGATGGAGGAGAAGAAACTAGAGGGTAAAGGTGTATGCAGCGATAACAAAAACTATTCGACCTAGGTTGGAATGACAGAGGATTCAAATGATAATGCGGCAATGATTGTGGTTCTACTCGCGTTCCATGCATATGAACCAAAAGAGGCACATCTGCTTCATCAAGTTCGAGAAAAGGTATACATAGCTTTTTTGTACCAAAGAACATACCTGGAGCACAACCTTCATTGTAAGGTACAACCTGGAACAAGGATATGCACGAGGAAGTGGATAAAGCATGTGTGAATTTTTAGTACTACAACAACCTTCCTTTGATGCGGCGAAAAAGAACTCGTGATCTTGTGAGTACTTGGTGATGACATTGGTTGCGGGGAAAAGTACAAGGCACCCTCTCCAAAAGACTTGAGTGGGAAATTGCTCAAGGGTGCAGTTGTAGATGCAACTACAATTCTAGAAGATCAAAAGAAACAATGGCAGAAATATGGATGCACCATTCTTTCAGATGGGTGGATGGATGGAAGGAACCACACCCTCATTAATTTTTTAGCGGCTTCAAATGGTGAGATGGTTTTATTTAAGTCAATTGATGTCTCTAACATAGTTAAAAATGCAGAGAATTTGAGTCTTATGTTGGAGAAGGTTGTATTAGAGGTGGGTATACAAAATGTTGTGCAAGTTGTCACAGACAATGCAACAACATATGTGGCGGCTAGGAGACTACTATAGGAGAGACATCCATCACTCTTTTGGACTCCTTATGCGGCTCATTGCCTTGACCTTCTTTTGGAGGACATAGACAAAATTGATTGAGGCGGTTATAGAAGATGCAAGAAACATAACCAAGTACATATATAATCACCCTTGGGTTCTTAGCTTGATGAGAGAACACACAAAAGGGAAAGAGCTTGTGTGAGCCGGTGTCACAAGGTTTGCAACTAACTTCTTAACGTTGTAAAGTATTTCTAGTTTGTTGTCATCATTAAAACAAATGTTTGTGAGTCGAACATGGCTAGACTCACAATATTCAAAGAAAATTGATAGAGAGAGGACTGCAAAGATAGTTTTTGATGATATCTTTGCAAAGAGAGCTACAGAGATCAAGGTAATTTCAAACTTCGATGTATATTTCAAGTTGATTCCTTTATTTTAATTTGTTAAATTATAAATATATTGTTATTTACTTTTTTACTTTATTTGTAAGTTTGTAACCATCAAATTTAAGTTGTGTGTAGGTGTTAGAGTTATTGGTGAGGGTTTTGTGTTTGGTTGATGGGGAGCAAAACCTGTGGGGTACATTTATGAGGCCATGGGGTGCATTTATGGGTCCCTTTTGGGAGATAATTGATCGGAGGTGGAACAATCAACTCCATCGACCTAGTCATGTAGCAGGTACTATCTCAACCCAAGTTTTTCTTCTTTGATGGCTTCATAGATGTGAACGAAGAGGTTATGGAGGGCCTTTCAACATGTATTGAGAGGATGATACCAGAGGTTGAGACGAGGGACCTCATTATTTTAGAGCTGCAAAATTACAAACATGTTAGGGGGGATTTGTTATCTTCGGCGTTAGCTATCCGAGGAGAACCACCACAGTCACTGGGTAATAAAATTAAAAATTTAGAATGTTAACTAAGCTACTTATATGTGTTCTGATTCTGATTTGATTTTATTAATTACTTATAAACTTTTGATTATCTTGTTTGTAGGTTCGTGGTGGGAGAATTGGGGTGAAAATGCCCCGCATCTTCAAAAGCTAGCCCTCAAAATTTTATCTCAACCTTGTAGTGCTTTTGGATGTGAACACAACTGGAGTTTGTTTGAGGCCATTCACATGAAGAAGTGCAACAAGTTGAACTCAAAACGGCTCAACAACTTGGTTTTTATGCAATAGAATCTCTAGCTTCGCACAAGAAAAGTGGAGGCCACATCACATGAGCTTATTGATTTGGATGAGATAGATCCATACAGTGAGTGGACTAGGCAAGAAGAGGAAATCCCTACTGATCATAGAGGATGAGATTGTTTCTTTCGAGAGGGAACATATGGAGGAGAAGCACTAGCAGGACATATTGGATTGGATGACATATTTGGAGGTCATCTTGAACATGTAGCAAATGAGCCACCACTATCTACTACTAGGTGTGAGTGGAGTCGCGGCCTTCAGGAGGAGCGAGGAGATGCAGCCGAGTGTGGGGACTAGTAGAGGCAATAAACCCTCTCCCCAATATTTCTCTAGAATAGGGAAGAGGAAAATGTAAATTATTGTATATTGTAACTTGCATAGATATGAAATTTATGATGATAATTTTCAATGATAATCATCATAAATTCATAGCACTTATCAGTCGGTTGTTATATTCGCATGATGATGCGATTTTGTATTGTATTTGTATTCAAATCTAATAGAAAACACTTCTCCAACATTTTATAGACTCATTTGATACATTTTGTAGCTATATTTTGCATAAAATTTATGTTTTTAAAGAAATTTGAGTATTTTTTAAGTTGCCGAATATTACCAAATATTCGCTGAGTTTTGGCCGAGTCAATTTTTTTGGGTTTGCCGAATACGAGTACGCGAACTATGGTCTTCAATGCCTCTAAAGGCGCTTTTTCCAAGTTACCAATTTCCTTGATGGAATATGTTGAGATTGCGACTTCAATTTCCCGGGAGCTTAGTTTATAGTTCCATCTATCAATCCAAAGCTTGCTTCCAAATTGCAACTTTGGAAGAGATATGCCTCTATTTTAGTCATAGTTCTAAAAATTGCGAATAATCGGCCGATAATCGCGATTTATCTTTTTGAACATGCAAAACAATTAATCTTTCAGTAAATTGCGATTTTTTTAGTGCCGGTAAATGGACGATTTTTGGCGATAAATGCCCTAACAAATGGTGGAAACTTGCCTGAAAAATCGTGGAAAATCGCTTAGTTTAGGTATATATATGCAAAAAATGCCCAAATTTGACTCATTTTTTTCTCTGCGTGGCTCTTTTTTTTCCTCCTACGACTTGTATTTTTCTCTGCGTGGCTCGTTTCTCCTCCTGCGACTCGTTTCGTGCCATTCCGAGGTGGTTTCCTAGCATTTCGTGGTAGTTTCATAGCATTTCGTGGCGGTTTCTAACCGATTCGTGGACCTAACCCTACTCCGGTTACACAATATATTTCTTTTTCATTTTTTTTAAGATTTTAAATATTAATAGTATACATTTAATAAAACGAATTTACAGATTAATTCGTTTTGAATAATATAGTGTACATTTAATATATTAAACGAATTTAATTAAATGTATTTACAGATTAATTCGATTTCGTTTTGTATACATTTAATATATTTAGTTATAACTTATAAGAGTAAAACTCTAAACGAATTAATTACTATTATAATTAATTACTATATATTACCTTTATAATTATAATAATGTTATAATTAAATTATTGTTATATTACGGTTATAATTATAATTTATAATAGTAATATAACAATAAAACAAATTAATATATTTAATTATAACGGTAATATTAATATATTTAGTTATATATTAAACATTTACTTTGTAATATTAATATATTTAGTTATATATTAATTATGATAAAATTTGTATTTTTAATTCGTTTTACGAATGTATACTATTATATTATTGTATATTACTATTATAATTTAATTCGTTTTGTATAATCATTTATCATACGTTTTCAATATAGCTTTGTTGTAATTTTTTGTTCACGCAATAGTAATATTATTCTTAATTTCGTCATACAATTTTATTTCTCTAAGGCTTGTAAATCTAAGACAATTGTTTTTTTTTGCTTTGTAGAATGGCATCGAGATCCGGTTTAGCTGCTCTTAGTAAGCCTAACTTCATTTAAGCGATCAGGGGTCACACGATTTGCCACAAACTTCATTACATTGCAGAGCATTGCAGCCTCATTAACATCCCTTAAGCAGATGTTTGTGAGCATACGATGGTTGGAGTCTCCCTATGCTAGGAAGACCGAAGGGGAAAGGGTCGTGAAGACCATTTTTGATGATATGTTTGCAAAGCAAATGGAAGAAATCATGAAGGTAACCTAAACTTGAATATTTGTTTATTTATCATTTGTTTGTTATATATTTTTTTATTAATTTTGATTTTAAATTTATATGTTATTTTGTTTTAGGTGTCAGAGCCTTTGGTTCGAGTTCTACGGATGGTGGATGGGGAGAAAAACCCAATGGGTTATTTGTATGAGGCTATGGATGTGGCCAAGGAGGCCATAGCTAAATATTATGGGCACAATCAACGAAAATATGAACCCATTTGGCGCATAATTGATCGGAGATGGAACAAGACACTCCATTGACATATACATGCAACGACGTACTACCTAAACCCAAAGTTTTTCTTTTCCCCATCATTTAAGGCTAATGAGGAGGTTATGGATGGCATTAATACATGCATAGAGAGGATGGTACCTGATGAAGATATTAGAGATGCAATTGTTGATGAGCTGTAGATTTACAAGACTGCAGAGGGGAGGCTCTTTTCTTCGGCTCTATGTGAAAAGAAGAAACACTTCTCAAGTAAAAACAAATTGAGTCATTTGTATTTAGTCTCTTTACACGTAGAACTAGATACTAGAAGTTTAGAATTCTTTTATTTATTCAAGCCTAGTTAACTTACAATTTTATAAATGTTTTATTTGCAGATTTGTGGTGGGAAGATTATGGTGCAAAAACACCAAATCTTCAAAAGCTAGCCATCCACATTTTGTGTCATCCATGCAGTGGTTATGGATGTGAACGTAATTGGAGCATGTTCGAAGTTGTTCACACAAATAAGTGCAATAGGTTGACAACACAACGCCTCAATGACCTTGTCTTCGTGCGATACAATCTTCGTCTTTGTGTGAGACAAGTGAAGGGGGCACAGAGTTATGATGCAATTGACTTGGCTGAAATTGATCCATATGATGACTGGATTGCTGATCATGCGGAGGCTATGTTTACTACAACGGATATAGCAGCTTTGGAGAGGGAGACCGAAGAAGCAATACCATCAGGGACATTAGAAGTTGGTGATGATCTAGATGATATGTTTGTAGAAGACAATGTTGGTGTTGCAAAGGAGGAATATTTACCTTCCACTTCTACGAGATGACCCTTGAAGTGCAACGTACTTATTTTAGGCGTGCTTGATGAAATGGAATATTATTGAATCTTGATATTTGATAGTGATACTTCAAAAGTCACATGTGACATGACTTTATGAGCATTGTTGTTTGCAAAATTTGTACTCTTTTTTGGTTAGAACTTAATAAAAAATATGCATATGGGCCTCTGGCATTCTATAGAGTCACTTCTCGCATCATTTAACAATGTTTTTACATTTAATTTAAGTTTATTTTATGAATTTAAATGTTTTTAAAAGTAGCGATAAAGTTGCTGATTAATGCCGATAAATTACCGATTCCTGATTTCTGAGTCAAAATTTGGCTTGCCGATTAATTGCTGATAATGATTTTTTGAACAATGCTTTCAATATTGAAATGTAAATGCTTTTAAATTCTAAAGCTTACTTCCCAATCACAACTTTGTAAGAGATATGCCTCCCTTTCTCAGTATCGGAATGTAAATGCTTATAAATACATCTTGAGGATATGCCTTCAAAGATGTGTATCTTCAACACAATCAGTAAATCCACTTTTCTTTATGAGTCAAAGGTTTGGGGCCATAGTTTACAATTTGTTCATAGGGTCGTGTTAAGAAGGTTATAGACTATCATGCTCCAATGAATGCCTTGTTGTAAACGAATGGTTAACCAATGTATTTCCCTATTTGAATTTGTTGCCCAACTTCGTCTCAATAATATATTCATCACATGAGCTATCTTTGTGGACTCAATTTAGCGGATCATTTAGCTTTAGATTGGAATCCTTATTGGGTCTCGTCGATGACAATGATTATATTCAAAGACCAATTTGCTTCTTTAGACTATTGACATCTCTATAAATTAACTTCATTCATATATTCTTCAAATAGCTCTCACCTTCTTCCTGTGAATGGGGAGATCATTGGATTTATTAGAGAGGACATATACCTTGTAGTGTAATACAACCAAAGATGGCTTTTGATGTCAAGTGTTTCGTGCAAATTGTTCACAACACCACCATTTATTCTAACCATCTTTTGCATCATTGGTCGCATGGCCTTAAAGTTTTCCATTGCCCAATTGAAAGGATGTTCTCGCTTACTTACAAGTTATGACAAACCACCACATTCCACATGGTAATAGGACCTATCATCTTTGCCCTCTCCTCTAGAACCGGAGATAGAGGAATATTTTATTTGTCCGTCTATATTGAGATAAGAGAGATATCGTTGTTTTGGATTTGGGGTTTCTACCGGAAAACATTTTTCACATCATTTATGGATATCATTGTCTTTATAAAGAATCGGGACGGTTCTTGGCTATCTTATGCATTCTCCCAGCGTAGGTGCTTGGACCTTTAACTTTTGAGAAGTTGTCACTTGTTCGTATCAAATCAAAATGGAGTTCCATTTGGCAATTTGAATTATTACAGTGAGGTGGCAATTTGGTATGCATGCCCAAAAACCATCACACTTTGGATACTAAAGTGACACCATTTGGGAATATATAAGGCCAAAATCACCTTGTAACTCTATTTATGTGTTTGTCGGTAGGCGGTTTGTAGAGATTGTTATTTTAGGTTTATTCCATAGCCATATTCAAGAGTGTACGGAGATATTTGGAAGGAGTTGAGAGGGGTAGAGGTTTGATTCGAGCATTGTGATCTCGCAAGAAATTGGTGTATCCGTAGAAAAGGAGATATTTGGAAGGAGTTGAGAGAGGGAGAGGTTTGATTTTGAGCATTGTGATCTCGCAAGCAATTGGTGTATCCATAGAGAAAAATAATCCTTCCTTTTGAATGTTGCATTACTCTCAATCATTGGGTTCCTAAAGGGTAATCCTTTTTATTCTCGAGGATGGTTTTATTTCATAGTTTCAATCTTATTCATGCAATATATTTTTCTTACGGATGCATATTTTAATAGATAACCGTAAACATAAAATATTGAGTACTATTCAAAATTCTGAAGAACTATGTAAAAGAGCTGTTGATCAGCTCGAGCAAGCCAGGCTCGCTTATGAGAAGTAGAAATGAGAGCGCACGAAATTCGGGTAAATGGGTACTCTCAAATAGATTAAGAAAAAGAGGATCTCATCAATGTTGCTTTTGCTAATTTGGAACAATTAGCGAATTTCAAGAATGAGACTGTTCACTTTGAACAACAAAGAGCAATTGAATAGGTCCGACAACAAATTTCGCTAAGCTATACAAAGAGCTCTAGGAACTCTGAATAGTTGTTTGAATAGCGAGTTACATTTGCGTACGATCTATATCTTTCCGCTCCCCGATGGCGTTAACCACTTACTGCTATAGTCGGTAGTCGGCAGAGCATATATCTATTCTATGGGTGAATGGTTGAATTGGGAGATGCTATACTTCATAACAACTATAGAGGGCATTCGTATCACGTATAGAATAGATGACCCGGGGCTCAACCCCCTCGATATAGATTAGATATAGGGTTTATATTGTGTGGAGTATAAAAACCATAGCTTGTATTTTATTTTCTGCATAAGATTTGTGGTGGATTGCTATTGGGCTGCCTAATGCAATTATAAATTAGTTGAGTTTATATGTCAGGCTTTACAAGGGTCTTTGAGGACTACTAGATTATTTACCTCTTTCACTTTATTTTAGTTGTGGAGATGACAAGTGCACTTTGGATACTACAATTACTGACTCAAATGCTGATAGGTCAGTGAGGCAACATCCTTCTTTGTTAGCGGCCACAGGGATACTCTAGGCCTCTTATTTTTGCACCTGACATAGGTGGCTAGCCACCTCCCTCTCTCATAGTGCAGACTTTGGGGAAAACACACATTGTCATTATTTGCTCTACTTTTGGAGGATTTTCAGAAGTAGATGCTAGGAAAGGTTCTAGGAGAAGCACCCTGCTTTCCCTACAAATGTCCAGTCATGCCTCTTAGACCAAGCCATTCTTATATGGTAATCATTAGATCCTATATTAGCCATTTTATGGTGATTGACAAGGATGCAGTATTTCCTCTATTTTAAACTCTAGTACAGATTAGAGACATCCTTAATCTCACTCGATCGTCTTCACCAGCCCCCTTTTGTTGAGTACATGGCATTGTCTTTTCTAACTTGTCTAGGATTTACTTGTTTTGGTTTTACCCCATCTAATTAGGATCTTTTATTATTTTGGTTTTAGTTTCTTTTTTCATTTTGTTAGATTTCTACTTCCAATTGTAACTTGTATCTTTCAGCTTCCATTATTCTACTTTGGCAATTCATGGACCCTAATTTTTTTCTCTTTTCCTTTTTCAAGGCTCGTATGGAGTGAGTGTTAATGACAATCTTTGAGAGCCAATGTAATTGTGAAGGTCTATTATTTAAGGACATCCCTTACCTCCACATTCCAATAAGATAAGTACTAGAAGCTATATGATTCTAGGGAAAATCAAAGGGTTTCTACATTAGGATTAAGCCAGCTTCTAAATATAGATCTATGCACATCCGTGCTTTGATTATGAAGCTCACTCAAGATGGGTCAAGTTTCAATTATGTGTTTGGACATGCTATTGGTCAAGAGTCAAGACAATGTTGAATAGGCTGAACTCACATTAGAAGTCGTGGATACATACATTCACTATGACATCAAAGATTTATTGACAAATAAATGGAGGGCATGCTTGAAAGGTTTAAAAGGATGATACAAAATTAGGCCCTTAAAGACCCTTTCCGAACAAGTAAACCAAAAATAGTTGGCAAAACCCTTGTGACTGCATGTTTCATTTTAACCTGCCTTTCGCAAGGTTCAATGGGTGGGAAAATTATGTATTTATTTCTGATGGGAAAATTAATTGAGACATTTGTAAGGAGATTAATAGGCATATCTACAGGTACTAAGTCAATGAATGCTTTAAATTCAGTATTAGTCTTATCTGCACTTCTAGGATAGTGGAATAAACAGCCTAGAGTATATTGGAGGCATGGTACTTTTCTATGAGAGAGTTTCTTTGGTCCAACTCCAAGTTTGCTTGAACTTTGCATGGAGTCACATAATTACCTCCCATGAAAGTAGCATATTTGCAGACTCTATAGGAGCTTGAAATTGAGTACTATTTGATCTTCATGTGTTTTGCGGCTTTGCCAATGCTTTAGTGCATGTTAAATACTCAAAGTAGGGATGATGATGTTGTTGGCTCTTTGGGCCCAAGATTTGATACACATGACATTACCTCTTTCCTGTCATGATTTTCCACTCTCATCTTCATCAACTCCATCAAGCCTCACTGGACTATTTCTGATTAGTTCTTATGATTTGGGGTTTAAACCTTTTAGGTTTACCCCATTGTCATGTTTACGTTTCTTAAGTGATTAGTAGTTGCTTACTCTTTTCAAGGCTATCTAGGTGCATATACATGATGAAAATCGAGACACAACCAAGACACACATGCATCCAATGTGTGGGTGTAGGTTTGAAGTGCACCCAAATCTGCCCATGTGGCCCACCTGGTACAGCCTGATGCAACCTGGTGCACTCAATGCATTTACCCAAAATCTTACACGCAACTTGTCAAAAAAACATATTAATACATAGAAAAAAACTAAGGAAAGAAGTGTTAAAAGATATACTTGATTTCAATTTTACTATGTTTCATGATGTTATATTTCAAGTTTCAGCTTAAATGTTACAGCATAATCAAGTTTACATTGTATCCAAGTTTGTTGTGTTTGCACCCTCTATATCTCTACACTCTCACACCTTGCATACCTTAAATCCTTGGACCTGCATACCCAAGTTTTAGGGATTCACCCTACATCCTGTGTACTCTTGCACTTGTGCGCCTATGTATCCTTGTGTTTTTGAAATATAGGATCCCTTTACCCTAGTACTTCTCTATTAAAACAATAGTTACAAAACTTGCCAAATACTTGTAGGACTCGCAAGTCAAACAAGGTTGGTGAGTAACTCACCAAAAACCTGGTTGGTGAGTTGTTGACAAGTACACACTGAGTTTTTCTAAGTTTTTCCTTAAAAAGTTGTAGATTCTAACGAGTCATTGGGAAAAACTTGCCAATCAGCGAAAAAAATCAATTTTTTTTTCCCATGCTATAGATTTGAAGGGTATTTGAACAAATTTTCAGCAGCTGTGAAGTGCTCATCATTGGATTTGAAGGATTTTTGGCTGCCATGATATTATGATGTGCATTGTACTCTTTTTTTGGGTTAAAGACAAACTAATAGAAAATATACCTATGTGTTCTCTAAATTCTTTTTCTGTTTTTTAATAGTATTGTTCATGTTAATCAAGTTTATTTTATGAATTTAGATATTTTTTCATTTGCTGAGTTTTGTCAAGTTTTTGCCTAGTCACAATTCCAAGTCTAAATTTTGAGCTGTTGAGCTTTTTCCAATTCCAAATTTTGTAACTATGGTTAAAACTAAATGTACTGTCCCGTTGACCACTGTTTGGTTACTTGTGGACATTAATATAAATTTAATCTTCCAAGTTTAGTAAGAAATCTCCCCAAACAGTATCTTCCGAAATGGAGAACTCTAGATTGATAAACTCGTCTAGACATCATATGAGACCTCACGTTCAGATTACAAATAAGAGGCTGATCAGACAATGTAAGCATCAGATCTTTCATCTAGATAGTAATACAGACCTCATCACCAACTTTTTTGCTCAAGTGTTTTATGTCTTCATAATTGTCACAGTCCTCGAGCATTCTTCCAGATGCCTCTTGACTTCTTGCTCATCTTACCCTTCAGCTTTTTTTTGTTTTAGATTTCTCCTTATTCTTCCATCCAGGTAGTCTGTTGCTAGTTATGTGATAAGCATTCTGCAGTTTTATTTGAAGTATCATACTTTTTCAGATCTGTTTTAGAACCATTCAATGAGTGGCTCTACACATCATCTTTGTACTTTTTATGTTGATTAATGATATTGAACATCAGCGAAAATGTTTCTTCCTAGTATGTTTGCATACTTGTCATGTATCTACAAATTGATTCCTCTTACCATGTACCTCGTCTATATCTTAAATAGAAATGCTTATCCTCATCAAAGTTTTTGTTTCTGGTTTGTATTGTTGTATTTGCTTTGATAGGTATTAGAATGATAATTATGATCTCGTATCATGCAGGGAGAAAGTCTGGGAAATAGGAAAGATGGTTTGACTTCCCCATTGAAAACAGTGGGCAATAAAGGGCACTTAGGTTTGGGATGGACTCCATAATTCGTTATGTAATAAATATGTTACATAGAAAGGGCATTCTAATTTTAAGTGCCAGACTTTGTGCATTTTGTAATTCTATGTTTATTGTATCTGACTTTGGAATCACAAAGGTCTTTCATGTAGGAGGCATGAAGAGACAATGTCTGCCCTATAGTTAGTTTTACAGAAGATGTACATACATTTCTGTTTTTGCACCTGATGAAAATTAATTGAGGTTAGTAATGACATAATTCCGTGTTTGGTCTTAAATTTGTCTATTATTTTGCTAAAATAAATTGAGCATGCTTAAAATAATAGGGTTACTAAGAATAGATACCTGTATTTTTAATGTCAGTCACCAGTAATGTCTCACATTTCTCATTTAGTTTTGGATTCCAATGAAGATTCAAGACGTGTTTAGTTTGGGTTTTTATTTTGTTTTGACTGAGTGAGATTTATGCATGTTGATAGCCTTTTTTTATAGTTTGCATAGTTTTGAGATAAATATGGCAAAGCTCTATGTTGAGAGGTTTCTTAGGTGTTGGTTTTGCTAGTTTTAGCTATTAGTTTAACTTCTAGTTTTCTTAGTTGGCTTCCCATTGTGAATATTTTATGGCTTTAGAATTTATTTTCTTCAAAATCAATGTTATTTAATGTCGGAGGTTGTATACACTATGTATTTGTTAAATAATTAATTAAGGTTTTGTTGCAAAGCACTTGCCCTTGGCCTTACCTTTGCAGTTGTGTTTGTTTATATTGCATCCAAGAAAAAATGTCTATTTTTGTTATTTTTCCTTTGGGGAGGGTTATATCTATGTTAGTGCATCACCTTTTTGCAAAGTGTTAGGCAATATTGGGGTAGAGAAGTTGACTCGGCCCAAAGGTTGCTTTGAATTAAAATAGTCCCAATGTGCACTTTTATTGTGGGTGCATGTTTTTCACACTTATAATCTAACTAGTTAAAGTAAAATAACTTGTATTTTACATCTTATTAAAATTAGTTTAATTAAACACCCATCTAATCTTATGCTTTGGACTGGTTGGTTTTTTGCACCTAGTTTTGGTGTAGCAGCTTTTTTCCGATTTATCCTCTTTTTTCAAGGTTTTCATAATTGGACCTTGAATCCATTTCATATGATGGGAGTTGCCGGAGTATTGGGTGTTGCTCTTCTATGTGCTATTCACGGTGCTACCTTGGAGAATACTTTATTCAAAGACGGTGATGGTGCAAATATGTTCCGTGTTTTTAATCCAACTCAAGCTGAAGAGACTTATTCTATGGTCGTTGCTAACCATTTATGGTACCAAATTTTTGACCATGGTATGATGAATCTACCACCGAATCTACTCCTAGTAAAGACAATACTAGTTTCTTAACCCTGTATGGAACAGAAGCTAAAAAACCTTTCGGAAAGCCAACGAAAATACCTTCTTTTTGGAAACCTATTGACGAATGGATTCGGGATTACATATTTCTGCATTACAACAAAGTTAAGCTTCTAGGAAATAATATCTCGAGTATATCTATATAATTATCATGGGAATGTTTTACATTTTAAACAAATGAAGAAAATCATAAAGCTAATATGCAAATTACAAGGAGATCGGTATCTTAACGTGTGCATATTCTTGTTTAAAGTATTTGGCAAGTTTAGTTATGTCAAATGGTAAATATTTAAAATTTGAGACATGACCAAAACAAGGACAAAAACGATTTTGAAGGGAAAACTAAAAATGCACCCATATATGTGCGGAGGTAGTCAAATCATGGCTTGCGCTTATGCACGGAGGATCCTGCTCGTATCGATCTGTATCGATTCTTGTCAGTGTGTCGCCGCTCGTGAGGGGTCATGTATTTAAGGAGGTAGGTGAAAATGGTAGATCCAAACGCCTAACCACTTAACCATTATTGAATACCAAAACACTAACATTTAACAGTTAGAAGCTTTCGCTTTTGTAGAACTGTTGCAGACCATACCGGAGGCATCAGACGGAACCGATTTCTTCATTATTCTGCACCAAAGAAAATCATCAGTCATCTATTCACATTTGCGGCCACTAGGAAGGGACGTTCCACTACACACAGGAGACTGTAGTCACAGGTATTTTGACATTGAAAATCAAAGGATATTTAGGAATATATAATTTGGTTTATTTTTAATTATTTATCTTTATATACAACCATGATATTGTCCCCACATTTGATGTCTTTTCCACAATCTTGCATCGGTGTTGCGTAAGGGAGGGTGTTGTTTTCTTCCAATTCAGTGTGGCATTCTTTGTCATCTGAGATGTTACTCCCATTAGCACAGGCAGGATTGCCATAAGTTTATTGTCAATCCACAAATCAATAATGGTTGGGCCTCTCAGCATATCACTCTACTAAAATTGGTGTTAGAAAAAGTAATTATCACCACCAGGCATTGTTTGTGATTCAAATCCATCACATGACAAAACTTCTTACATTTTGATAGCGGTTTTGGGGAGGAAAGCACTTCTGATGTTATTGTACTCGAAATCTATGTCTTGCAGCGTTTGGCTTTCAATAATGCTGAAATCCAGAGTTCCAGAGATGGAATTTCTGGCTAGTCTCCTACTCATACAAAATCACAATTAACCGTGTTAATTGACTCCACAAAATATTGGCAATGGTCACTAAAAAATAGGCATAGGACTTAAACAAAATACTCACACGGTTTCAAGTTGCGGCAAGTTAAAAACATTAGAAGGAAACGATCCATTCAACTTTCCGTTTTCTATCACGCTGTGAAACAATTTAAACACGAACTAAGAAAAGGGTATCAGTATTAGTTAAGTTTCTTCAGTAATCTATTTAGATCAACACTTAGATTACTTTGGACTTAGATTGTGGTTAACAAGTCTAAGGAAGAAAACCACAGGGGAACTTGGGATACATCGAATGAATTGTTGTTGAGGTCCCTGCGAATACCACACCCAAACATTATTATTAGACTTCACAACATAGATGGGGGATCTTTGGAGGTAGACTAGCTTGCTAGTCTATATTACTCACAAGTATTGCAGGTTGCTCATCCCGGATAAGTCAGGAATAGTACCGTTCAATTTATTGTTTGAAATATGCCAGAAAGTACAAATTGATCCCAATAGTTACCATGCTAATCTCAATATATTATCTCTCGGAATGAAACAAAAAAGCTAATGCCACCTTTATGACTATTTTACCACTCTTTGGGAAGAGACACTTCAATCAAGGCATGTTATTTTAATACAAATGTTTTGAATCTTACATACAAGGGAGAGTAGATTTGTCATGATTGATTAGGTCTATGATTAACATGAGTAAATCACAGTGTGTTCTTCATCTTGATGAAAAACACAAGTGTGTTTTTTAACGTGCTGAAAAACACAGTGTGTTTTTCAGCATGTTGAAAAACATGACGGTTTTCCACACAGTTTCATTTACGAAATTGAATTTTATGAAATCATGAACTTAATATTTGAATTCATATTTGTCAACAAGAACCTTAATAATAAATGTCTTGAAATATAATGTTTGACAATCTCCATTTTTTCCATCTACTTCTAGATATATAGTTATAACATTCTTTTTTGGATTAAACAAATGTTATCACCAATCATGAGTCAGGGGACCACATATCATATTAAATGCATAGTTACATTTTTTAAGGGAAAATGTTTTCGTTCGATTTTTCGTTAAGATGGAAAACTCACCGTGTTTTTCATCAACATGGAAAACACACCGTGTTTTTCAACATGTTGAAAAACACGATGGTTTTCCGCATGTTCAGGGTGGCTTATTTGAGTGTCAAGTATTAGTTTGTGTTTGTTTCCATTGATCGAGCCCTAATACACCTAATGTGACAATTGAACATGTATTAGGGCTAGATTTCGAATCATTTATAGCAATTGAATCCTAATACATGTTAAATTAATGTTAGGTGTTGTATTATAGTTTACGGTGTTGTAATTGTGTTATTTAATATGACAAGTTAGTGTTTAGGGCATCATATCAATGTTTGGGTGTTTAGGGCATTGTATGATTGTTTAGGATGACACATTAATATTTAGGACGTTCTAATTGTGTTTTGTAAAGTGACCCATTAGTTTGTAAGGTCTCATTATAGTTTTTAGGGTTTCATATCAAGTTTACGGTTGTTTTTTTAATGCTCAAAGTATCTCGATTGTCAATTATGTTATTTAGGTTGACTCATTAGTGTTAAGGTTCTTATATCAATGTTTGAATGTTTAGGGTGGTGTATTAGTGTTTAATATGAGTGCTTATGATATCAAATTATTCTGTAAGGTGTCCTAATTATATTATTTACGATGATCCCTTAATGTTTACAGTCTTCTAATAATGTATAATGTGTCATATTAGTGTTTATCAAGTCTTATAAAATTTTTAGGGTAAAACATTAGTGTTTTTTTGTGTCTAATTTATGTTATTTAGAGTAACCCATTAGTGTCCAAGGTTTTGCATCAATTTTTGAGTGTTTAGGATGTCATATTAGTGTTTAGGGTGTCGTATGAGTTGATAGGGTATTACAACGATGATTATCATTTTGTATGAGACCATGTGTTTCATTAGTGTTTAGGCTATCCTAATTATGAAATAGAGGATGAATCATTAGTGCATAGAGTATCATGACATTATTTAGGGTATTGTATCGGTCTTTAGGGTGTTAAATTAATGTTTAGTGTATCCCAATTATTTTATGTGGGGTGACTAATTAGTGTTCAAGGTGTCGTATAAGTGTTTAAAGTGTCCAAAATTAATTTAATGTGGGTGACTTAATATTATTTATGGTGATAGAATTAGAATAATTATAGCTAATATTATGTTTTCATTCATCATTAGAATTAGAATACTTTTAGCTAATACTTCTAGAGATGTTATGTTAATGTTATAAACAATTTTTAAATTTATTGTTCATTTTATATAAACAATCATGCAAAAAAATTAAATGTTTTGTTATGTGGAAGGAATGCAAATCAAATCTACAATATTATCTAAATGAAGTTAGTGATCATATAATATTTCCAAGAATAAGTAGGAATTACACTAGTATGTTAATAAGTGAGATCGATGAAAAATATCTATTACCTAATACTGTGAAAATAGGAACAAATTTATGTTCTTGATATACACATGGATGGCTTAAGAAAACACTTGTGGCAAGTTTTTACATAGTTGCTTGGGCATGCGTGGAGGATGGCCCAAGATAATGTTCTAGAAAGATGGCACAAACAACCTGACATGCCATGTTCTATGGTTAGTAAATTTAAATAAGTTACATCAGCTCAACATGTGATGTCGATATATTCTACTCCACATGTCTTGAACTCTATAGTGTCATGTGACATGTGCAAGTGAAATCCCTTAAAATTACTATGTTCTAACTAACTGTAAAACACTAGGAGTGACATTACAAAAACAACTATTGACATTGGGAATATTAAACAACAAGGACTTTCTTTCTGAGATATCTCGAAAGTACAATACCTCAACAATATGTGTATCAAACTCTTTTTCTTCTTCAAATGATAGTAAAAAATGGAGTATGGGGCTTATATTGAATTCTACTAGAAGGTGGGAGGATAATGGTGTTAAATGTATTCTAGATTTGATTTGGAATGTTGTGCACGTGAAAGGTATGCCTAGGAATAGGTATGAATTTTGAATTTTTAGGGTTTGTACATGACTCTATAACTTGTTTAGGGTCTTGTAATAGTGTTTAGGGTGTCATATCAATGTTTAGGATGTCGTATTAGTGAATAATGTGTCCCAAATGTATTATTGGTGGTGACACATTAGTGTTTTATGTCATATCAATATTTTAGTGTTTAGGATATCACATTAGTTTTTAAGATATCGTTTGATTGTTTATGGTGTCATATTAGTGTTAAGTTTTCTGATTATGTTATTTAGGATAAACCCTAAATTCTAAACCCTGAACCTTAAGTCATAAACTCTAAAGCTTGAACCCTAAACCCTAAACCCTAAACCCTAAACCCTAAACCCTAAACCCTAAACCCTAAACCTTGAACCTTAAACTTTAGAAAATAATTATAGTTTTCATTATTATTATTAATTAATATATTTGAAACTGTAAGAAAAGGTGGCAATTTGATGTCATATCTATTACCTAATACTTTGTAAATAGGAACAAATCTATGTGCTTGATATACACAAGGACAAATATAACATGAAACTTTATCTTAAGTACAAATATATCGAACAATTGTTTAGAAGTTTCTTTTCAAAATGAATGATGTGGTCAAATATTTTGTTTAGTATATAGACACTAAATAATAGTGTGAACTAGTTTATTATCATGGTATTATTGTAGTCACGTATTTGGTAATAAATGATAGAGGTTCGGTAATTTCTACAATTTGTGTTTATTAATCACTGGTATGAGAATAGTTAATTATGTTGATATTATGTTGGTATTGGTTAAATATGCATGTGATCTTCGAGCTCTTAGTTGTAATTTCATTGCTCTTAGTTGTGTTAAATTAAATACAATAGTAAAAATTTGATTTCTGGATGCATTATAGTTGTAAATATTGTGAATGTGGAGATCATTGTGTGTGTGTGTGTGTGTGTATATATATATATATTATTAGTTATTAAATATTGATAATTGTAATGTTGTGAATTCTGATGTAAGTTGAAGCTATAAAAATTATGTGATATCATACTTTGACTCTCAATTTGGCATATGGGGCAAGTGCCTCTGCAAAGATAGGAATTAGTGCATGCTGAAGGGCTTTCCCCTTAGGATGCCACATCGATACGCCCAACTATCGTTGCGTGATGAAGGGGCTTGCCCTTAGGATTCCACATCGATAGTTGGGTGGTATATTGTGTTGAGTAGAGGTTTTTAAAGTCACCCACCGACCTTCCACTCAGAAATGCACCCTCCGTAATATCACAACCATCCCTTTTGCAATGGATGGTTGTGATATTATGGGAGGGTGCATCTTGAGTGAAGGATAGCCGTTGGCATTTATCGATACTTGAATTTGTCATGGATATGAGCTTTCTGATGTTGTGATTATTTTATCATATTGGATGACATATATTTGATTTGACATGTATCGTACTAACGTTAATTGTATATTTATGTTTTGTACTAGTTACTCTTTTGTGCAGTGAATAAGAATACCATGAGCTAAATTTGTCCGATCCTGTTTGTAAAACGAAGAGATACAAAAATATGAGCTTCCACGTAAACTAAAGATGAAGGGTGTTCGCATAAAAAGTTTGAAAACTGCAAGAATTCCTAAAAATAGTCATCAATTTATTAACAATTTATAAATTATATGTATATTATAGATAGTTCAGTATGCCAATGAATACTAGTTGTTCATAATGTATAAAAATATATTTTTATTACGATTCAAAATTTTAGCACCAATTCTAAAATTCAAATAAAAGTGTGAAAATTTTGAAATATCTATATTCCTCAATTTTAGTTTGTAAGTTCAATTTTTTCAAAAAGAATGGTATTATTTTATTGTTGTTTAATTATTGTGTTTTGGCATGCATAATGTGTGTGTGTGTGTGTGTGTGTAAATGTATATATATATACTAAAGATGTTATTAATATTTTAATTTTTAAATTTTTTTTTATTTGTAACTTTTGTTTTAAATAAACATGTTCTTGTTTCGATAGTTTTTATTATTTTTAGCTAAATGTAATAATATTTTCTATGGAAGTTTCTCTCCACATTGAATAAGTGTATTTGAAATAATATTAATTTTGTAACTGTCTCTATCACATTATATTTATTATGTCGCATTCTTTGTCACATTATAGATGACCATATTGTGATATGCTTCCAGTAGGCAGTCCTATAAATTGTTATTTTCCTTGAATTTCAATACTGTGTTTTATACACGTGGCTTTTGAATTAGACAAAAAATTGAATGCTTGCAATGTTTTAAGATGGTATTCATGTTGATGATGATCAATCATAACTCAATTTATTTCAAAAAGTATGAAATAATTATTTCATTAACGATACAAAACTTCATGTAATAATTTTTAGGATGGGAAGGAGGCCCAAATGGTAGAGCATGATCGATCTTCTGTCCAAGAGATTATAGAGGAAAAGAGTCAGTTTTCATATGATGACCTAGAATGGACACCAATAGGGGATGAGCCGAACGTCGACATTTGTGCCGCCATACCGCTCGCAAGACTACATGCATTTCTAAAGGGGGAAGGTTCTAATGAAAGTTTTGAGACTACCTTCACCCGCACAAATCACAACTCAACAAATATAGAAAATCCAAAACCGCATACAACCAAATCATATTCTAGGTTTGGAAATTCGCTAACAAATTATTTTTTTGTACGTTCTTTTCGTAAACAGTTGTATAGCATTTGATGTTACCATTTTTAATGCAGTTATTGGTGTTCGTATGGGTCAATGACAATAGAAATAAGTCAGTAACAAGTGACAAAGTGAGTAGGTGTATAATTAAAAGGGGTTGCCAATGTCATTTCAATGTGAAGGTTTTTTATGGGAGACCGACAATGGCCATAATATTATACAACCATCCATTTCATTGTGATGTAAATGGTGAGTGTTGTCATGGGAGGAATGAAAATACCATTAATGATCCTCGTCTGAATGTTGCCCCGTACTTATCAAATGAATGCAAAACTTATATCGAGAGTCTTTTGTTAATGGGAGTCACCGTGGACACGGTGTACGATAAATATATAGAGGATCCATCAAACGTGGGTATATCGAGCAAGAGGGATGAATACATGACAAGAAAGGACGTGTGAATGTGTGGAAAAGAGTTTCGTTGCAGAAGGTCTCAAAAGCATGTCGATGATGCCATGAGCGTGAACTTATGGCATGTGGAGGAAAGAGACATATTTTTCTACTATCAACGCCCAAATGGAACCACCGTTCCATTCATTATGGGGTTGCAAACACCGTGGATGTGTGAGAGAATGGTTCAACATTCGCACAATTCCATAATCTCCATGGACTCGACATTTGCTACCAACAAATATGGCGTAAGTAATTGGAATGAATTTTGAAATGATGTGTAATTTATGTATCATTAATAATATTCCCTTTCTGTTATATTAAACCCCATGTTACCATTTGATGTCATATTTCTTGTAGTACCAATTATACACATTGCTTGTTTTTATGAGCAAGAAGCTGGGGTGCCCGTAGCATGGGCCATTTCTTCGAGGAATAAAATTGAAGATATTTACGGGTGGTTGGTGGAAGTCCAAAATGAGGAAAACACCTTCGTGCCGATTGGAAGATCAATGCGTTCATTACGGATGATGCGTCAACTGAAATCCAAGCCATCATGTGTGTTTTTGGTTGTCGTGTAGTGCTATGCCTATGGCACGTGCGTAGGGCATGGTTGAAAAATGTGCACAAGTATTGTAGCAAGGAGTCTAGGTGGAAGATTTTGAGAGACTAGGTACCATCATGTATGGTTCTGAAATGCATCACGAGCACACATTTCAAATCATTCAAGACTTCTTTAATGAATTCAAAGAGGAAACTAAGTTCCTCGAGTACTTCAAGAATACATGGTGTGAGAGCAAAGAACGTGTTGGTGAGTGCGATCCTTTGTGTGTTTCCTTATTAATTATCATCAATTATAATTCTTGGTTTATAATGTCACTGATTTTCAATCCGTGTCGCTTGACAACTATGTGGGCAACAAATTTTAGAAACTTCTCCCATGCAAATCAAGAAACAAACGCATCCATTGAATCCTACCATTATTTTTTGAAGACTAGATACTTGTGTGATAGACAAAAGAAATGTACTCACCGGATGGACTATTTGTTCTACACACTTGTGTACAAGGTGGAGCCATTTTACAAACACAAGAGGAAGTTGCAAAAATCTGGCTTCTTGACCAATTTCAAAAAAGAAAGACATCTATTGACAGTGGTTGAGAGAGCAAAGAGTATTCTTGATACAGATTGCCTTGCAATTACGCCTGATTGCAATCAATTGTGGGTGAGGAGCCAAACAACTAGAAGCACATGGTATTTGGTAATATACAAATGTGTTTGGGATATCAGAGGAAATGCGAGCCTTTCGATGTATGCGAATGTGCTTGGGCTATCAGAGGAAACACATGTAAGCACGTGTTGAAGGCATTGGATTTTTGCAAGCAATATGTGTCGATGTCATCATATCAAGCACCAAAAGTGACAAGTGACATGAAGTAGTTCAATGCCATCATATGTTACCGATGTAGATTGCTAAGCATAAGATATAGCTAAGCATAAGTCATGTAATAAATAAGCATCGTGTTGAATTTCTTTTCATTTCACGTGCAGGAGGCAATACTTATGGGGAGACAAGTAGGGTAAATGAAGACACGTTCGACACGGCCCCTCTTCGTCGTATCCAACATCAGAAGTTGAAGGTAATTTAATGTCATCGTATGTGGCAAGTAGTCATATAGATTGCTAAGAATAAGTTGTAACGAAATAAGCATCGTGTTGAATTTCTTTTCATTTCTCGTGCAATAGCCAATACCTATATAGAGACAAGCACTGTAAATGATGGCATGTTATGGGATGGCCCCTCCTCACCACCTCGACACTCACTAATAGTTGATGGTTAGTTGTTAATGCCTTCAATCAATTAATCGATGCCAATGATAATGTTCATCATGCATATTTATGATTAGGTGGCATTGTGTATTCATGTGTACTATGATATTGAAAAACCTAGTGTATAAATAAATAATT
Source organism: Taxus wallichiana var. yunnanensis (assembly GCA_018340775.1). Lineage (NCBI taxonomy): Eukaryota > Viridiplantae > Streptophyta > Pinopsida > Cupressales > Taxaceae > Taxus > Taxus wallichiana. Next base: position 29,877,860 of record CM031241.1, on the reverse strand, counting down.
TTCTATAATGTCTTATACATCACAGGAACTCCTAAAACAGTTGGGGCTGGTGGTTTGATGATAGAAAGTGATTCAGATTTTATGGAACACACATCCAAAGAATTCTTGAAGTCAGTCTTCGATACATGACTGAGTACAGATGAACAGAAAAAAACATTCTTTGAATGTGTTCAAAGGTTTAGGAGAGACCTAGAAGCATCAAATATGTTGGATGTTGCTTTCAAAGGAGATGTCAATGAGATTTCCACCACCCGCATGCATCCATGGTTTAGTGCAAGTAAAAAATGCCACCGCAGTGTGAGTAAGAGGCCAATCATTGTAGAAGATTTGAACAATCACGTTGAAGACTACGAATGCTTCCAATTTCCCAATGACAATCGTGCAAAGAGGAGACAAACCACACAAATGGAACATACAAGTTAAAACATTGAACTATTAGTGTGAACTATTTGCAAGAAATTTTAATTGTGGAGGTGAAGACTAACATATTGATCATTTATTTTGCAGGTGGTTCAAATGTGCTGAAACATCTCCCCTTGCGTACGCTTATCTTTCAACAATTTAGTTCTCATGCAAGGTTTGTATTGAATGTCCTTAATATCATAACATTTATTTATTATGTATGTAAGGTAAAAATCCTTTGATACCTTGTCTAATATTTAATTCGTTGTGTTGCAGATGCAATGGATATGCAAATGGTGTATCTTACAGAATGAGCAGGTTGAGCTTTGGAAAGTAAATGTATGGCATGTTGAGTGGGCCTAAATTATAATTGTAAACATTTCAATTCATGTATATGAGATTGTACATTGCGTATATTTAAAATACATAAATATGGAATGTGTACAACTGACCTACTCTTTGACTATTTTTAGAGTGTTTTAAAAAAGTGCTTGGTGGTGTTAGCCAACGTAGAACCGCTCACGTAATATATGGATAGTATAAAATATTTTAACAAATAGAAAGTTGATGTAATTATGATGAAATATGTAATCAACAGTAAAAAATTATCATGTCGAAGTTTAATTGCTACTATCAAAGTGCTGAAAAATAAACCTTTTTCAACACTATATAAAATATTTCAACACGTTGAAAAATGCACACGGTGTTTTTCAGCACTTTGAAAATCGCGATCACGTTCTCCAAAAGGCGCAACCCATGGTGCTTTCCTTCTTGTTGTAAACATTGACTCCACATCAACTACTTTTAGGTGGAGAAGGGTTGAATTTTTCCAATGCGATGGAAAGTAGGGGGTGTTTTTCCACCACGTTGAAAAAAAATGCATGGTGTTTTTCAAAGCACTTTGAAAATCGCGACCCCGTTCTCCAAAAAAGGCGCAACCTTTGGTGCTTTTCTTTCTTCATTGTAAACATTGAATCCACATCAACTACTTTCAGGTGGAGAAGGGTTGAATTTTTCCAATGCGATGGAAAGTAGGGTGTGTTTTCCACCACGTTGAAAAATGCATGGTGTTTTTCAGCACTTTGAAAATCGTGACCACGTTCTCCAAAAGGTGCAACCCGCGGTGCTCTTCCTTCTCGTTGTAAACATTGAATCCACATCAACTACTTATTAGGTGGAGAAGGGTTGAATTTTTTTCCAATGCGATGGAAAGTGGGGTGTGTTTTCCGCCACGTTGAAAAATGCGCATGGTGTTTTTCAAAGCACTTTGAAAATCACATGACCACGTTCTCCAAAAGGCGCAACCCATGGTGCTCTTCCTTCTCGTTGTAAACATTGAATCCACATCAACTACTTTTCAGGTGGAGAAGGGTTCAATTTTTCCAAAGTGATGGAAAAAGGGGTGTGTTTTTCACCACGTTGAAAAATGCATGGTGTTTTTCAACACTTTGAAAATCGCGATCACGTTCTCCAAAAGGTGCAACCCATGGTGCTCTTCCTTCTTGTTGTAAACATTGAATCCACATAAACTACTTTTCAGGTGGAGAAGGGTTGATTTTTTTCCAATGCGATGGAAAGTGGGGTGTGTTTTCCGCCATGTTGAAAAATGCACGGTGTTTTTCAGCACTTTGAAAAACGCGATCACGTTTCTCCAAAAGGCGCAACCCGTGTGTTTTCTTCCTTTCATTGTAAACATTGAATCCACATCAACTACTTTTCAGGTGGAGAAGGGTTGAATTTTTCCAATGCGATGGAAAGGGGTGTGTTTTCACACGTTGAAAAATGCATGGTGTTTTTCAGCACTTTGAAAATCATGACCCCGTTCTCCAAAAGGCGCAACCCGTGGTGCTTTTCCTTCTTGTTGTAAACATTGAATCCACATCAACTACTTTTTAGGTGGAGAAGGGTTGAATTTTTCCAATGCGATGGAAAGTGGGGTGCATTTTCCACCACGTTGAAAAATGCACATGGTGTTTTTCAGCACTTTGAAAAACATGACCCATTCTCCAAAAGGTGCAACCCGCGGTGCTCTTCCTTCTCTTGTTGTAAACATTGAATCCACATCAACTACTTTTTCAGGTGGAGAAGGGTTGAATTTTTCCAAATGTGATGGAAAAAGGGGTGTGTTTTCCACCACGTTGAAAAATGCATGGTGTTTTTCAACACTTTGAAAATCGCGATCACGTTCTCCAAAAGGTGCAACCTGCGGTGCTTTTCCTTCTTGTTGTAAACATTGAATCCACATCAAATCAACTACTTATCAGGTGGAGAAGGGTTGAATTTTTCCAATGTGATGGAAAGTGGGGTGTTTTTTGCCATGTTGAAAAACACATGGTGTTTTTCAGCACTTTGAAAAATCGTGACCCCGTTCTCCAAAAGGTGCAACCCTGTGGTGCTTTCTTCCTTTGTTGTAAACATTGAATCCACATCAACTACTTTATCAGGTGGAGAAGGGTTGAATTTTTTCAATGCGATGGAAAAAGGGTGTGTTTTCCACCACGTTGAAAAATGCACGGTGTTTTTCAAGCACTTTGAAAATCATGATCACGTTCTCCAAAAGGTGCAACCCGTGGTGCTTTTTCCTTCTCGTTGTAAACATTGAATCCACATCAACTACTTTTCAGGTGGAGAAGGGTTGAATTTTTCCAAAGCGATGGAAAGTAGGGTGTGTTTTCCACCACGTTGAAAAACACACGGTGTTTTTCAACACTTTGAAAAATCGCGATCCCATTCTCCAAAAGGCGCAACCCCGTGGTGCTTTTCCTTCTTCTTGTAAAAATTGACTCCACATCAACTACTTTTCAGGTGGAGAAGGGTTGAATTTTTTTCAAAGCGATGAAAAATAGGGTGTGTTTTCCACCACGTTGAAAAATACATGGTGTTTTTCAACACTTTGAAAAACATGATCCTGTTCTCCAAAAGGTGCAACCTGCGGTGCTTTTCCTTCTTGTTGTAAACATTGAATCCACATCAAACTACTTTTAGGTGGAGAAGGGTTGAATTTTTCCATTGCGATGAAAAAGGGTGTGTTTTCCACCACGTTGAAAAATGCACATGGTGTTTTTAGCACTTTGAAAATCGTGACCCCGTTGTTCTCCAAAAAGTGCAACCCGTGTGTCTTCTTCCTTCTTGTTGTAAACATTGACTCCACATCAACTACTTTTTAGGTGGAGAAGGGTTGAATTTTTCCAATGCGATGAAAAGTAGGGTGTTTTCCACCACATTGAAAAATGCACACATGGTGTTTTTTAGCACTTGAAAAAAACGACCCCGTTCTCCAAAAGGTGTAACCTGCGGTGCTTTTCCTTCTGTTGTAAACATTGAATCCACATCAACTACTTGTTAGGTGGAGAAGGGTTGAATTTTTCCAAAGTGATGGAAAGTGGGGTGTGTTTTCCACCACGTTGAAAAATGCATGGTGTTTTTCAACACTTTGAAAAAACGTGATCACCAATTCTCCAAAAGGTGCAACCCGCGGTGCTTTTTCCTTCTTGTTGTAAACATTGAATCCACATCAACTACTTATCAGGTGGAGAAGGGTTGAATTTTTCCAATGCGATGGAAAGTAGGGTGTGTTTTTCCACCACGTTGAAAAATGCACGGTGTTTTTCAAGCACTTTGAAAAATGCCGACCCCATTCTCCAAAAGGTGCAACCCGCGGTGCTCTTCTTTCTTTTGTAAACATTGAATCCACATCAACTACTTATCAGGTGGAGAAGGGTTGAATTTTTCCAATGCGATGGAAAGTAGGGTGTGTTTTCCACCACGTTGAAAAAACACATGGTGTTTTTTAGCACTTTGAAAATCGCGACCACATTCCAAAAGGCGCAACCCGTGGTGCTCTTCCTTCTTGTTGTAAACATTGAATCCACATCAACTACTTTTCAAGTGGAGAAGGGTTGAATTTTTCCAATGCGATGGAAAGTGGGTGTGTTTTCCACCACGTTGAAAAATGCATGGTGTTTTTCAACAGTTTGAAAAACATGACCCACGTTCTCCAAAAGGCGCAACCCGTGGTGCTCTTCCTTCTTGTTGTAAACATTGAATCCACATCAACTACTTTTCAGGTGGAGAAGGGTTGAATTTTTCCAATGCGATGGAAAAAGGGGTGTGTTTTCCACCACGTTGAAAAATGCATGGTGTTTTTCAAGCACTTTGAAAATCGTGACCCCATTCTCCAAAAGGTGCAACCCGTGGTGCTCTTCCTTCTTGTTGTAAACATTGAATCCACATCAACTACTTTTCAGGTGGAGAAGGGTTGAATTTTTTCAATGCGATGGAAAAAGGGTGTGTGTTTTTCCACCATGTTGAAAAATGCACGGTGTTTTTCAGCACTTTTAAAAATGTGACCCGTTCTCCAAAAGGCGCAACCCGCAGTGCTCTTCCTTCTTCGTTGTAAACATTGAATCCACATCAAAAACTACTTTTCAGGTGGAGAAGGGTTGAATTTTTCCAAAGCGATGGAAAAATGGGGTGTGTTTTCCACCACGTTGAAAAACACACGGTGTTTTTCAAAGCACTTTGAAAATCATGACCACGTTCTCCAAAAAGTGCGCAACCCATGGTGCTTTTCCTTCTCGTTGTAAACATTGAATCCACATCAACTACTTTTCAGGTGGAGAAGGGTTGAATTTTTCCAAAGCGATGGAAAGTAGGGTGTGTTTTCCACCATGTTGAAAAAAATGCATGGTGTTTTTCAAGCACTTTGAAAAATCGTGACCCCATTTCTCCAAAAGGCGCAACCCGTGGTTTCTTCCTTCTTGTTGTAAACATTGAATCCACACATCAAACTACTTTTTTAGGTGGTGGAGAAGGGTTGAATTTTTCCAATGCGATGGAAAGTGGGGTGTGTTTTCCACCACGTTGAAAAATGCATGGTGTTTTTCAACACTTTGAAAAATCGCGACCACATTCTCCAAAAGTGCAAACTGTGGTGCTCTTCTTTCCTTCTTGTAAACATGAAAACATTGAATCCACATCAACTACTTTTTAAGGTGGAGAAGGGTTGAATTTTTCCAAAGCGATGGAAAGTGGGTGTGTTTTCACCACGTTGAAAAAAAACACATGGTGTTTTTTTTTTAGCACTTTGAAAATCGTGACCCCATTCTCCAAAAGGTGTAACCTGTGGTGCTCTTCCTTCTCGTTGTAAACATTGAATCCACATCAACTACTTTTCAGGTGGAGAAGGGTTGAATTTTTCCAATGCGATGGAAAGTAGGGTGTGTTTTCCACCACGTTGAAAAATGCACAGTGTTTTTTAGCACTTTGAAAAACGTGATCCATGTTCTCCAAAAGGCGCAACCCGCCATGGTGCTCTTCCTTCTCGTTGTAAACATTGACTCCACATCAACTACTTTTAGGTGGAGAAGGGTTGAATTTTTCCAATGTGATGGAAAGTGGGGTGTTTTCCACCACGTGAAAAATGCATGGTGTTTTTCAACACTTTGAAAATCATGACCACGTTCTCAAAAAGGCGCAACCCATGGTGCTCTTCCTTCTTGTTGTAAACATTGAATCCACATCAACTACTTTTCAGGTGGAGAAGGGTTGAATTTTTCCAAAATGCGATGGAAAGTAGGGTGTGTTTTTCCACCACGTTGAAAAACACATGGTGTTTTTCAGCACTTTGAAAAACGTGACCCCATTCTCCAAAAGGAGCAACCCACGGTGCTTTTCTTCTTCGTTGTAAACATTGAATCCACATCAACTACTTTTCAGGTGGAGAAGGGTTCAATTTTTCCAAAGCGATGGAAAGTAGGGTGTGTTTTCCACCACGTTGAAAAAACACATGGTGTTTTTAAGCACTTTGAAAAAACGTGACACGTTCTCCAAAAGGTGCAACCCGCGGTGCTCTTCCTTCTCGTTGTAAACATTGAATCCACATCAACTACTTTTCAGGTGGAGAAGGGTTGAATTTTTCCAATGCGATGGAAAGTAGGGTGTGTTTTCCACCACGTTGAAAAATGCATGTGTTTTTTTTGCTTTTAAAAATTGAATCCGACATCCGTTCTCCAATGTGAAAAAAAGGTGCAACCCGGTGCTTATTCCTTCTCATTGTAAACATTGAATCCACATCAACTACTTTTCAAGGAGGAGAAGGGTTGAATTTTTCCAAAGTGATGGAAAGTAGGGTGTGTTTTCCACCACGTTGAAAAAATACATGGTGTTTTTCAAAGCATTTTTAAAAATCATGACCACGTTCTCCAAAAAGGCAACGGCGGTGCTCTTCCTTCTCATTGTAAACATTGAATCCACATCAACTACTTTTTAGGTGGAGAAGGGTTGAATTTTTCCAATGCGATGGAAAGTGGGGTGTGTTTTCCACCACGTTGAAAAATGCATGGTGTTTTCAAAAGACTTTTTGAAAATCGTGACCCGTTCTCCAAAAGGCGCAACCCGGTGTGGTGCTTTTCCTTCTTGTTGTAAACATTGAATCCACATCAAACTACTTTTAGGTGGAGAAGGGTTGAATTTTTCCAAAGTGATGGAAAGTAGGGTGTGTTTTCCACCACGTTGAAAAATGCATGGTGTTTTTCAGCACTTTGAAAATCGTGACCACGTTCTCCAAAAGGTGCAACCCATGCGGTGCTCTTCCTTCTTGTTGTAAACATTGAATCCACATCAACTACTTTTCGGGTGGAGAAGGGTTGAATTTTTCCAATGCGATGGAAAGTGGGTGTGTTTTTCCACCACGTTGAAAAATGCATGGTGTTTTTCAAAGCACTTTGAAAAAATCACGACCCCGTTCTCCAAAAGGTGCAACCCGCAAAGGGTGCTTTCTTCCTTCTTGTTGTAAACATTGAATCCACATCAACTACTTATTAGGTGGAGAAGGGTTGAATTTTTCAATGCGATGGAAAGTGGGGTGTGTTTTCCACCACGTTGAAAAAATGCACGGTGTTTTTCAAAGCACTTTGAAAAATCGTGACCCCGTTCTCCAAAAGGTGCAACCCCGGTGCTTTTCCTCCTTATTGTGTAAACATTGACTCCACATCAAATACTTGTCAGGTGGAGAAGGGTTGAATTTTTCCAATGCGATGGAAAGTGGGTGTGTTTTCCGCCACGTTGAAAAATGCACGGTGTTTTTCAACACTTTAAAAAACGTGACCACGTTCTTCAAAAGGCGCAACCCGCGGTGCTTTTCTTCCTTCTTGTTGTAAACATTGAATCCACATCAACTACTTTTCAGGTGGAGAAGGGTTGAATTTTTCCAATGTGATGGAAAGTAGGGTGTGTTTTCCACCACGTTGAAAAACATGGTGTTTTTAAGCACTTTGAAAAACATGACCCGTTCTCCAAAAGGTGCAACCCGTAGTGCTCTTCCTTCTCGTTGTAAACATTGACTCCACATCAACTACTTTTTAGGTGGAGAAGGGTTGAATTTTTCCAATGCGATGGAAAAGTGGGTGTTTTCCACCACGTTGAAAAATGCATGGTGTTTTTTAGCACTTTGAAAAATGACCCCGTTCTCCAAAAGGCGCAACCCATGGTGCTCTTCCTTCTTGTTGTAAACATTGATCCACATCAACTACTTTTCAGGTGGAGAAGGGTTGAATTTTTCCAATGCGATGGAAAGTGGGGTGTGTTTTCCACCACGTTGAAAAATGCATGGTGTTTTTCAACACTTTGAAAATCGTGACCCCATTCTCCAAAAGGCGCAACCCATGGTGCTCTTCCTTCTCGTTGTAAACATTGAATCCACATCAACTACTTTTAGGTGGAGAAGGGTTGAATTTTTCCAATGTGATGGAAAAAGTGGAAGGGTGTGTTTTCCACCACGTTGAAAAAAATGCATGGTGTTTTTAGATGAAAGAACTTTGAAAAAACCCGACCCCGTTCTCAAAAGGCGCAACCCACGGTGCTCTTTTCTTCTTGTTGTAAACATTGAATCCACATCAACTACTTTTCAGGTGGAGAAGGGTTGAATTTTTCCAATGCGATGGAAAAAGGGTGTGTTTTCCACCATGTTGAAAAATGCACGGTGTTTTTCATCACTTTGAAAAAAAATCGACCCCGTTCACCAAAAGGCGCAACCCGTGGTGCTCTTCCTTCTCATTGTAAACATTGAATCCACATCAACTACTTTTCAGGTGGAGAAGGGTTGAATTTTTCCAATGCGATGGAAAAGGGGTGTTTTCCACCACGTTGAAAAATGCACACGGTGTTTTTCACACTTTGAAAAATCGTGACCCCGTTTCTCAAAAAGGCAACAACCCGCGGTGCTTCTTCCTTCTCTTGTTGTAAACATTGAATCCACATCAACTACTTTTAGGTGGAGAAGGGTTGAATTTTTCCAATGTGATGGAAAGTAGGGTGTGTTTTCCACCACGTTGAAAATGCATGGTGTTTTTCAAAACTTTTGAAAATCGTGACCACGTTCTCAAAAAGGCAACCGTGTGGTGCTCTTCCTTCTCATTGTAAACATTGAATCCACATCAACTACTTTTAGGTGGAGAAGGGTTGAATTTTTCCAATGCGATGGAAAGTAGGGTGTGTTTTCCACCACGTTGAAAAATGCATGGTGTTTTTCAAGACATTTGAAAAATCATGATCACGTTCTCTCAAAAAAGTTGCAACCCGTGGTGCTTTTCCTTCTTTTGTAAACATTGAATCCAATCAACTCAACTTTTTCAGGTGGAGAAGGGTTGAATTTTTCAAAGTGATGGAAAGTAGGGTGTGTTTTCAGCCCATGTTGAAAAAATGCACATGGTGTTTTTCAAAGCACTTTTGAAAATCGTGACCACGTTCTCCAAAAGGCGCAACCCCCTGGTGGTGCTCTTCCTTCTTGTTGTAAACATTGAATCCACATCAACTACTTTTTAGGTGGAGAAGGGTTGAATTTTTCCAATGCGATGAAAAAAGGGTGTGTTTTCCACCACGTTGAAAAATGCATGGTGTTTTTCAATAGTTTAAAAATCATGACCCCGTTCTCCAAAAGGTGTAACCCGTGGTGCTTTTCCTTCTCATTGTAAACATTGAATCCACATCAACTACTTATCAGGTGGAGAAGGGTTGAATTTTTCCAAAGCGATGGAAAGTAGGGTGTTTTTTCACCACGTTGAAAAATGCATGGTGTTTTTCAGCACTTTTAAAATCGTGATCCCATTCTCCAAAAGGTGCAACCCGCAGTGCTCTTCCTTCTTTCATTGTAAACATTGAATCCACATAAATTACTTTTTCAGGTGGAGAAGGGTTGAATTTTTTTCCAATGTGATGGAAAGATGGTTGTGTTTTCCCACGTTGAAAAAATGCATGTGTTTTTCAACACTTTGAAAATCACGATGATCCCGTTCTCAAAAAGCAACCCATGTGGTGCTCTTCCTTCTTGTTGTAAACATTGAATCCACATCAACTACTTTTCAGGTGGAGAAGGGTTGAATTTTTTCCAAAGCGATGGAAAGTGGGGTGTGTTTTCCACCACGTTGAAAAATGCATGGTGTTTTTAGCACTTTGAAAATCATGACCCCATTCTCCAAAAGGCGTAACTGCATGGTGCTCTTCCTTCTCGTTGTAAACATTGAATCCACATCAACTACTTTTCAGGAGGAGAAGGGTTGAATTTTTCCAATGTGATGGAAAGTAGGTTGCGTTTTTCACCAGTTGAAAAATGCATGGTGTTTTTCAAGCACTTTGAAAAATCGCACGACCTCGTTCTCCAAAAGCATGCAACCCGTGGTGCTTTTCCTTCTCGTTGTAAACATTGATCCACATCAACTACTTGTTAGGTGGAGAAGGGTTGAATTTTTCCAATGCGATGGAAAGTAGGGTGTGTTTTCCACCACGTTGAAAAAAATGCATGGTGTTTTTTCAAGCAGACTTTGAAAATCGTGACCCGTTTCTCCAAAAGCTGCAACCCGTGGTGCTTTTCCTTCTCATTGTAAACATTGAATCCACATCAACTACTTTTCAGGAGGAGAAGGGTTAAATTTTTCCAATGTGATGGAAAGTAGGGTGTGTTTTTCCACGTTGAAAAAAAATGCGCATGTTTTTTAGCACTTTGAAAAATCGTGACCACATTCTCCAAAAGGTGCAACAACCACGGTGCTTTTCCTTCTTCATTGTAAACATTGAATCCACATCAAACTACTTTCGGGTGGAGAAGGGTTAATTTTTCCAATGCGATGGAAAGTGGGGTGCGTTTTCCACCACGTTGAAAAATGCACGGTGTTTTTCAGCACTTTGAAAACCCCGACCACGTTCTCCAAAAGGTGCAACCCGTGGTGCTCTTCCTTCTCATTGTAAACATTGAATCCACATCAACTACTTTTTAAGGTGGAGAAGGGTTGAATTTTTCCAAAGTGATGGAAAGTAGGGTGTGTTTTCCACCTCATTGAAAAATGCACATGGTTTTTTTAAAGTAGTTTGAAAATCGTGACCACGTTCTCAAAAATGCAACCTGCGGTGCTCTTCTTTCTCATTGTAAACATGAATCCACATCAACTACTTTTCAGGTGGAGAAGGGTTGAATTTTTCCAATGTGATGGAAAGTAGGGTGTGTTTTCCACCACGTTGAAAAAATGCATGGTGTTTTTAAGCATTTTTGAAAATCGTGACCCGTTCTCCAAAAGGCGCAACCCGCGGTGCTTTTCCTTCTTGTTGTAAACATTGAATCCACATCAACTACTTTCAAGTGGAGAAGGGTTGAATTTTTCCAAAGTGATGGAAAGTAGGGTGTGTTTTCCGCCACGTTGAAATATGCACGGTGTTTTTCAGCAGTTTGAAAATCGTGACCACGTTCTCACCAAAAGGCGCAACCCGCGGTGCTCTTCCTTCTTGTTGTAAACATTGACTCCACATCAACTACTTTTCAGGTGGAGAAGGGTTGATTTTTTCAAAGCGATGGAAAGTGGGTGTGATTTCCACCACGTTGAAAAATGCATGGTGTTTTTCAACACTTTGAAAATCGCGACCCCATTCTCTCAAAAGGCGCAACCCGTGGTGCTCTTCCTTCTCGTTGTAAACATTGACTCCACATCAACTACTTTTCAGGTGGAGAAGGGTTGAATTTTTCCAATGCGATGGAAAGTGGGGTGTGTTTTCCACCACGTTGAAAAACACATGGTGTTTTCAAGACTTTGAAAAACGTGATCCCGTTCTCAAAAGGCGCAACCGCGGTGCTCTTCCTTCTCATTATAAACATTGACTCCACATCAACTACTTTTCAGGTGGAGAAGGGTTGAATTTTTCCAAAGCGATGGAAAGTAGGGGTGTTTTTCCCACGTTGAAAAAATGCATGGTGTTTTTCAACACTTTGAAAAACCCAACCCCATTCTCCAAAAGGTGCAACCCGCGGTGCTCTTCCTTCTCGTTGTAAACATTGAATCCACATCAAACTACTTTTCAAGTGGAGAAGGGTTCAATTTTTCCAATGCGATGGAAAGTGGGGTGCATTTTCTACCATGTTGAAAAATGCACGCACGGTGTTTTTCAGCAGTTTTTGAAAAACCCGACCTTGTTCTCCTAAAGGCGCAACCCTGGTGTGCTCTTCCTTCTTCGTTGTAAACATTGATCCACATCAACTACTTTTCAGGTGGCGGAAGGGTTGAATTTTTCTAATGCGATGGAAAGTGGGTTGCATTTTCCACCACATTGAAAAACACACGGTGTTTTTTAGCACTTTGAAAAATCATGACCCCGTTCTCCAAAAGGCGCAACCCGCGGTGCTCTTCCTTCTCGTTGTAAACATTGAATCCACATCAACTATTTTTAGGAGGAGAAGGGTTCAATTTTTCCAAAGCGATGGAAAGTAAGGGTGTGTTTTCCACCACGTTGAAAAAATGCATGGTGTTTTTCAATAGTTTGAAAATCGCTGTTAACCATGTTCACCAAAAGGCGCAACCCCTAGTGTTCTTCCTTCTCGTTGTAAATATTGAATCCACATCAACTGCTTTTCAGGTGGAGAAGGGTTGATTTTTCCAATGCGATGGAAAGTAGGGTGTGTTTTCCACCACGTTGAAAAACACATGGTGTTTTTAATAGCATTTTAAAAACATGATCCCGTTCTCCAAAAGGTGCAACCCGTGGTGCTTTTCCTTCTCATTGTAAACATTGACTCCACATCAACTACTTTTCAGGAGGAGAAGGGTTCAATTTTTCCAATGCGATGGAAAGTAGGGTGTGTTTTCCACCACATTGAAAAATGCACGGTGTTTTTCAAAGCACTTTGAAAATCATGATCACGTTCACCAAAAGGCGCAACCACGGTGCTCTTCCTTCTTGTTGTAAACATTGAATCCACATCAACTACTTTTTAGGTGGAGAAGGGTTGAATTTTTCCAATGCGATGGAAAGTGGGTGTGTTTTCCACCATGTTGAAAAACGCACGATGTTTTTCATCAGCTTTTAAAAACCCGACCCCATTCTCCAAAAGGCGCAACCCGCGGTGCTCTTCCTTCTCATTGTAAACATTGAATCCACATCAACTACTTTCCAGGAGGAGAAGGGTTCAATTTTTCCAAAGCGATGGAAAGTGGGGGTTTGTTTTCCTCCACGTTGAAAAATGCATGGTGTTTTTCAACACTTTTAAAATCGCGACCTGTTCTTCGAAAGGCACAACGCACGTTGCTCTTCCTTATCGTTGTAAACATTGACTCCACATCAACCGCTTTTGGTGGAGAAGGGTTGAATTTTTCCAATGCGATGAAAAGTAGGGTTACATTTTTCGCCACGTTGAAAACGCATGGTGTTTTTCAAAGCACTTTGAAAAACCCAACCCCGTTCTCCAAAAAGTCGCAACCCGCGGTGCTCTTCTTTTCGTTGTAAACATTGACTCCACATCAACTGCTTTTGAGATGGAGAAGGGTTGAATTTTTCCAAAGCGATGCGAAATGGGGTGTATTTTCCGCCACGTTAAAAAACGCACAATATTTTTTAAAACTTTGAAAATCGTGACCACATTCTCCAAAAGGCGCAACCCGTGGTTCTCTTCCTTCTAGTTGTAAACATTGACTCCACATCAACCACTTTTCGAGGAGGAGAAGGGTTGAATTTTTCCAATGCGATGGAAAATGGGTGTGCGTTTTTGCCACGTTGAAAAAACACGATATTTTTCAAGCACTTTGAAAAGTCGACTCCGTTCTCACAAAAGGCACAACCGCGGTGCTCTTCCTTCTCGTTGTAAACATTGACTCCACATCAACTACTTTCCGGAGAGTAGAAGGGTTCAATTTTTCCAACTATATATATATATATCCACTAGGCTACGTTCAAAAATTTGGTATTAAAAAAATTAGAAAATAAAAAAATAAACATACTTAGATTTCTACACTACTCCATAAAATCTCTTTGGGCATCATGGCGCCCTCCCCTTCCCTCTAAGATCAGTTGCTATCAAAACCCTCTCCAATTCGTACCCCTCATGGCGGCTGCCGAATCTAAGGCATAATTAAAAAAAAAAATTAAAATGAAATCAGGTGGGTAGGTAAACATTTCTCTACCCAAATTAAAAAAATCACATAAATATATCTTTATCTACAAAATACTTGCATCTAAATTGTCCATTCTGTGTGGGCAGAACAAGAAATGAGCTCTAACTATTAAATGGGAAGTAGCCCTCATTTTTTTGGTGCCCATAGTTGTAAGATCTCCCCATTGAAAATCATGCCAAAGATCCACAAAAAAACAAACTAAACAGCCATGTGGAAACCCTCTACAGAAGAAAGGGGAAAATAGAAAAGAAAATATTACATATGCAAATCTCCACATATTTATACCCGAATTGTCTCCTTTACAGCACGGCTATCACCTGAAAAAAACAATATACATAAGAAATGAAACGTGAAAAAGTAATTTGGGCAAATGGGGAATACATTAAGAAATTTGGGGATAAATATTTCCTCCACCAAAATAAATCCATATAAGCATAGCTAAAATTAAACCAAAAAAATATTGTCTTCATGGAAGTTCAAGGTCCTAGGCACAAGAGAAGAAATACAAAATAAATGAGAGTAAGAAAATGCAATAAAAGAACAAAAGGATATTTAGGGATTCTTAATCAAACCCTAAGATCAAGGGTGCATCTTTCCCCCATCCAATGGCTCTCACTTAATCTAGAGCATGCCACTTGTACATTAGGAATATTGTTAGTTTATTCTATTTTTTTCAAATCTTTGAACTCAATCTATTAGGATAAAGGGATACGATTTTTTTTAAAAATTGGTTTATGGGTTATAAATTTAACTTTTATCTTTGGGATTTTAGGGTAATCCTATAGTGGTGGGGATGACTATAAATTTTGGGATGATTTTGTTTTAAAAAAATAAATACCATAGCCACGAATATTTCTATTATGATGGTTAGAGGAAAAAAAAAAAGGGTTTTTTTGTTAACGTTTCATAATAATTAAATTAATAGGAAAATAAAGATGTTCATATTCTTTGAACTAACAAAAAAATTAATAAAATAAATTTTATCCAATTATGAACAACATAAATGTGGCTTCCGGACGTGTTATACCCTTTGGGAAAAAAATATTATCAATAGTAAAAGATTAAGTCAAATCAATCACATTGATCTATTTTCTTTGGGTACCGAATATGGAAAACTAAAATAATGTTACTTGATTGTTGGATACATTTCGCCCTTACTTAAATATTAATAAAATAAAATATTTATAAAAAAAATTAGCCGGATTTTAAACAGATTTATTTGGGTATTTTGGTGCCATAAAATGGGGCATTACAAAAGGCCTCGATATATAGGTTCTTGATAACTGGGACCAATTATGGAAATCGGGAATGCTCAACCATAATCAAAGTAAGATCGTTTTCCAATAAGCGGGAGAATCAACTACTCTTGCATAATATCACCAACCAAGTGGAGAAGAAATAATGTAAAACAAGTCCAGAGAGAAGACAACATTAAAATTGAAGAGGCAATACCACAACATTCCTTATAACCGAGAAACCAAGTGAAACAACTCCAAAGAGATGGCAGCCTTCCAATGTTAAAGGAGGGGGTAGCACATCACCACTCCATAAACCATGTGCAATCTCAAAGAAGAGAGACAAGGAGGATTCACATACAAAAATCCATATGTCCAATAACTTGTGGGCGCATAAGGGAACAAAAAAACATAAGGGCCAAACCAGGAGGTTTACCAAACAAAAATTCATCTTCCATTATCTATTTCCATCCTAAAAGAAGAGGTTGTGTAATTTACTATTGTTGGAACCTTCGCCCATGCCCACTATGTAGGAAGAGTAACCATTGTGGAACCATGTGTTGAAGGAACCATGACATTAAGGAGTTCAAGTTCTCCAAAGGAAGGAAAAACTCCAAGGACCGCCATCTATTGTTGGAACTTTCACCCATGCCCACTATGTAGGAAGAGCAACCATGTGTTGAAGAAAACATGACATTACAGAGTTCAAGTTCTCCAAATGGAGGGAAAACTCCAAGGGCCGCCATTCAAACCATCTTAAAGAGAAATGCAAGAGAAGCAAGGAAAGGAAGGAGAACTCTTCGAAAAATCATTGTAGCCATTGCAATATTGATGAACATTGGGATATGAAGTGTTGGAAACTACATCTAGAGCTTCGCCCCAAGAACAACAAGGAACAATAAGAGATGGATATGAGAGCCAAGAATAGTGGGGAAAATGAATATGAGGCAATAGGAAAAGATACAAGAAGCAAAATTCTCAAAGACAACAAAAAGAAACACAAGCTTCACAACTGCAAGTTAATAGTTGCAAGGAATCACTCTGTCAACAATGAAGCAAGGTTGCCACATTGTTGGAATACGCACAGTGGCTAATCTCTCAATATTGATTTTACACCTTCCAAGCTTGTTTGAGGACTAAGGAGTTTGTCTCCCAAAATAGAGGAGCATGAACCTTACTTGGAATAGGCATGTGAGTAGGGGAGCAAAGGCAAGGGATGGAATAGGTTTCCACATAGTGATCAAATCCAAGTAGGGGAAAATAAGCATGAAGTTTGAATGGGGAAAGGACTAACAAAAGTAGCAGTGAGTGCAAGAAAAATATGAGGTAGCATAGTACAATTTTCAGCCATATGCTTCTCATGAGCTTGAGGTACTTTGTAAGAAAAGCATTAGCAAAAGGGGCAGCAAGTGCAAGAAAAATACAAGGTAGCATAGTTCAATTTTCGGCCATATGTTTATCATGTAGCTTGAGGTACGTTGTTAGGATATAAGGGGGTTGAATGCTAAAAACCTAGAGCCATTGTATTATGGTGTATATGAGGTTATGGAGTAACCGATTTATTGTACTAGCAAGTCATGTTTAGATAGGGTGGGCCCAATGGGTCAAATGGGTAGATTGTAGAATAATTGATGTTATACTATATTAACAATAGGGTTATAAAATGAGAGGTTGTATAAAGATGCATCTATCATTGTAAATCATCATGGACTATAGATCACTTCTACTAAATAGTAAAAATAATAGTGTAATAGTGTAGCAAGTTTGGATCTCTTAGATATTTGAGAGTGATTCCTTCCTTATGGAACACTATATAGTGTAACCCTGTATAAAGGGTATTAATATTAGAAGATGAGAAAGAGAGAATGAAGAGAAACTAGAAGGAACACAAAGATATGTGCATGTCCTTCATTTAATTATGCTAGAAGAAGTTACATTCTAGTTCGGGAAGTTTATAACCAAACATTATTTTATAGGTAACTAATAGTTCATCAAATGTTAAGTAATAAATTTTAATACCCGACCTTAATTACTAAATCGGAACAATGTGCTTGTCCCAAAATTTTACAAATACCATAAAACAAAGAAGGTTAGTCATTAAATCTGCAGGCTGCTCCTTAGATATTACTCTGAAATCTGCAACAGTCCTCTGATGTTTTGTTGTTGCCCAATGTATGAGCTTCGGTGTAGACAAAAACCGAAAAAGATAGCTAACAACAAAACAAAGATTCGGTCATGTGGACATACGATATATTATAATAAGTTGCCCACTAATTCTTTGTAAATTGATTTATTGATCGATGATAATTCATCATTAGTTGATAACTTCAGCCCGACCTCCATAGTTCTAAAATCAGAATTTTGGAGATGTTGATCAAAGAGAATGCACCAGACTCATGGAGCTTGCTTAAGGCCATATAGGGACTCAATCAATCTACAACCCAAATGATCATGTTTAGGTCCTTAAAAATCATCAAAGAGCACCATGTAGACCTCCTTGTCCAAATCTCTAAAGAGAAGCAAGAGGAACACCATGAATATGACCATCTTTTGAAATATCCCTTGTAGGATATTACTTAAAAATGCACAAAATATTAAAAAATTGCAACAAAGTAAACTACTGATTTTTAATGAAAATGTCCAGCTAGGATAATGAATGGTATTGAATTGATATCACACAAAATATTTTCCCACAGTGCATGAAATTACAAGGGAAGCTTGCAATAATAATAATAAACACTATGTAGACATTTTATGGAATAATATATTGCTGCCTGACAAGGTACAAAAGGCCTTAGGTGGCTAGTCAACTTCAGAGGTCCGTGACCCTCTAAATACAAGAGCAAAATAAGGGTCTTTGAAAACAACAATGGCAGATGTAGGGAATAGCATTGCCACATGCAGATCTGACCCGACCGACTAGAAAACCCCAAATAGAGGTTGCATGAGTCGCCACCCTAGGAATGGAGTCGAAAATGAGGGAGGCGCCTTCCACGTCTTTGTCATGCCCGGCTAGATGGCTATCGTAAGTCAAATCTAGAGCCCCTCTGATTGTCTTCCCTGAAAAGCCCCAAAATCCTTGAAACCCTTCCTCTGACCCTCTAGAAATATCTCTGTAGTATGGCCTAGAAAATGGCTCCAAGATGACAGACTAGGGTAGATCTTTCACTACCGAAGAATGCCCTGCTAGCTAGGGATGGGTCTCTCACCATCGAAGCTAGGGTCCCTATGGGATTTGACTCCACAAGCTATAGAAGCGCAACAGCAGCAACTGCATAAGAAGAGGCTAAGAGTATGTGACAAAAAGTGCCTTTTCTTCCTTCCCCATCTCCATATATACCTTTCCTTGGAAAACGAGCCCCCACAACCCTAGCGCATTTCATTCCATGGAGGGGCCACTAACATAAAAGTATCTATAATTACTTTCTCCCTTTTTGAGTTTTTGTGTCCAAAAGTGACCCCCAAACGCCAAACTAGGACATTAAAACCACGGGGCCCCTTCCCACAAGCTTCTAGCGTCCACAACCCCCTTGGGTTTGACCATGTTTTGGGCCCGACTTGGCCCTTGGGCCATTTGGCGTAGGAAGAAGGGACATTACAGAAAGGGGACATTACAGTCCTCCCTTCCCAAAATTTGCTTGTCCTCAAGCAAACACAAATTAGGATGCTGCAAAATCTGCTCCCCCTCCCAAGTAGCATCCTCAAGTGGTAGTCCCTTCCATCACACCAAATACTCGGTGATTGCTCTACTCCTGAGCCCCCTCTGTCTTGTTTCAATAATGGCTTCCGGTTCCAGCACCAACTTCCCTTCCTCATCTAGTGGCGGTAGCTCTGTAGATGGTGCAATATGCGGTTTGAGTGCCTTCTTAAGGCATGAAACATGGAAGACATTATGTATCT
This sequence comes from Taxus wallichiana var. yunnanensis, assembly GCA_018340775.1. Taxonomy (NCBI): domain Eukaryota; kingdom Viridiplantae; phylum Streptophyta; class Pinopsida; order Cupressales; family Taxaceae; genus Taxus; species Taxus wallichiana. The sequence goes on along the minus strand of CM031241.1, from coordinate 29,858,896 downwards.
TATTGTGCTTCGGTAGCTCTAGCTCATATGCCACTACCCCTACTCGACGAACTATTTGGTACGGACCATAAAATCGTGGTTTTAATTTCTTTGCACCCTTCTGCTTCAGTGAGGACTGCCTATATGGTTGTAAACGTAGGAACACTAGATCCCCAGCCTCAAAAGACCTCTCTGTCCTGTGCCGATCTGCGTATACCTTCGATGATTCGTGCCTTCGAAGATTCTCTCGAGAGCCTTGAATATCCGGTTCTCCCTGCAACCAATCTGGAGCTTTGGGAGCTCGGCTATCTGGTAATACCAAATCTATGAATGTCCTTGCATCGTACCCATACAAGGCTCGAGAAAGGGGTCATACCTATGCTCATCTAGTAGGTGGTATTGTAGCAATACTCACCCATGTGTAACCATTTAATCCATGCCCACTAGTGTCCTATCACGTAACTCTGCAAGTAGCCTTCTATCCACTTATTGACTATCTCCATCTGCCCATCTGTCTGTGGGTGGTAGCTAGTGCTAGGAGTTAACTCCGTACCTACTAGTCTAAAGATCTCCTGCCAAAAGGCACTCATGAAGATCTTGTCCCTGTCACTGACGATATTTTTAGGTAACCCATGTAGCCGAAAAATACCGGTATAGAAGATCTAGGCCACATCCATGGCCTCGTGCCCTTTGGGTAGGGAAAAGAAATGAGCATACTTAGTTAACCGATCAACTACAACATAAATGTAGTTATGCCCATGCACCAAGGGAAGCCTTGTGGAAAATGTAAATACGAAAAATCTATTGCAATTCAACATGTTCAAGTAGTCGGTTGGATTGGTTAAGTTGAGGTTTGCAGGATAGGTTTTTATCAATATTTTTTTATCAATATTTACTAAACAAATTGTAGTGTAGTTTTAATCCTGTAAGCAATAAGTAGTAATTTATACAGTTATGCTTGAAACTATGCAAAAGCAGAAATGATATGAAAATGAAATTTTTATTACGGGTAAGAGACTATTTTCTTTACTACAACATGGAGTACGTAAGCTTGTGGGAAATACAACATAAAAACACCTCTATTATGTACAGGGATTGAGGGAGAAACATAAGTATAACATGTACAAGATGGAATGTTTTTTCTTCTCATGAACTGTTTTCCATAGAGTGTTGTGTCTAGGAGTCTTTTAGGAGGTACGAAGTGAATGCCTTGTCTATCAATTTTTGAAACATGTCGTTATAAGCTTTTGCTTTCATTTTCTTTTGTGCAGTTTCCACAACTATAATTGTTTGTTGCAGGATTTGTTGTGCCTCTTTGATTTTTGTTGTTGTGTGGAATACATGTTTGTAATGGTAGCTTCATCCATGGGTGTAGACATTTGGTAGTGAGTGTCTTTATAATCACATAGCAGGCATTCTAGAAAGCTGACATCAGTGTTGGTGCTTGACAACTAATGTGTAAAAGTTGTCAGCCATTGCAAAGTTCCCTACAAATGGAATTCAAATGTTAGTTAGCAAATTTTGTTGTAGCTAACATGCATTGAATTGTAAATTTATAGCTAAAGTAAGAAGCAGATAGTAAATAAATATGTGTAGGCTAGTTATAGGCATTAATATAAGGGGCCACATAAAGTTTTTCCTGAACATATGGACAATGCAAATTAAGTTTAAATGGAGTATCTTTTGTATTAGTGGGCACGACCCATCTTTTTTGTTATTCACATACTTTAGGAGGTGGATTCCTTGATAGAGGGCCTGGGTACAAAATGAATGGTGAGTTTGTTAGATTGTGGTGATATGGGTGTGTTAGAAGATAGTGCAAATAACTGTGAGTCATAACATTAGTACGTACCTATGTGGTGACAAAAGGTAGGTTGTGTTGTAATTGGGCTTCTACTTTTAAATGGAGTACAACGTGCTTCTCTTCCTGTAGACACTTGTAGCGGGTGTATGAGAAGGTTGGGAAAATGTGGAGGTTGACAAGGGCTCGAACTCGGGATAAGGATGTAAAGGTCAGTCCTTTTCGTTCTTTGCAGCCAATGTTGATGGTAGCTTTATCAAGATTCAATCCTTGTGCTTTATGAATAGTTAGTGCCCATGCCATTTTTAAGGGTAGTTGTCGACAATTGCTTCTTGTTATGGGGGACTAGAATGTATGTTGGATGGGTTGAGTCCCAGGTTGGGCCTTTGTAGCTTGGGAAGTTGACAACCACATACAAGGGAAAGCTTGGTGGGGTGCTTTCTTGCTCGTACAACATAGTAACGATCTATCCTTGCGCACCATTAACAAGGCTGGTTTGCACCCAAAGATTTGTTGTCAACATTGTTTGTTCACCTTCACAAAGTAATAGGTTGTTCTCTAATTGTGTGTTGGTGCTTTGCCCTGGGTCGGCTTGGCATGTTTGTTCGGCCTTAGCTATTACGATTGGCGTGTTAAGAGCTCGCATCATGTATTTGTTATGTAGTGTTACCAACATGTTTTGAAATATCCCTAATGGGATACCACTTAACAATACACAAAATATTGGAAACTTGCAGGAAAATAAAATAGTAATTTTACCAAATTTTTACAGTTAGGACAACAAACTAAATAAAATCAATATCTCCCAAGATATCCACTCGAATTACTTGAAAATTTAAAGAGAGATTGATATTATTATAGAGGACATAATAAAACTATTTTTGGAATTTTACACAAATTAAACTGCTACCAGAAAAAGCACAGTGTGCCCTAGATAGCTAGAAAACTTCAGAGGTTCTGTAACCCTCTAAATACAAGAGTAAAAATAAGGGTCTTCGGAAATAAAATCAACGAGATATAGGCAATAATCTTTCCACCTTCGGATCGAGAATAGTCGATGGAAAACCCCCAAATAAAGGTTGTAATCACCTCACTTGGAATGGGGTTGGAAAATGATGGAGGTGCCTTCAAGGTGATGCTAAGCCCAACCCAAATGGCTGCCATGAATCTGATCCGAAAGCCCTATGTTATCTTCCCCAAATGCCCCAAAAAATCCTCAAACCCTTCCTCTTAAACCTTTGATAATGTCTCTGCCACACATCCCTGAAAGCGGCTCCAAAATGACATACTAGGGTAGATCTCTCACTACCAAAGAATGCCCTACTAGCTAGGGATGGGTCTCTCACCACCGAAGCTAGGGTCCCTGTGGGATTTGACTCCATAAGCTATAGATGTGCGACAACAAGCTGCACGTGAAGGGGTCAATAAAATGTATGTCAAAAGTGCTTTTCCTTTCTCACCCAACTCCTTATATACTTCCCAAGACAAAAGAGCCCCAATAGACCCTAGACACATTTCTTTCCATGGAGGGGTCAATAAAACAAAAGTCACTAAAGTTACTTTTTCCTGTTTAAGTCACCTAGGTCCAAAGTGACCCCCAAATGCCAAACATGGATATTAGTACCATGCGACCCTCCTCAAAATTCCCCAGCGCCCACCCCTTGGGTATGACCACGGCTTGGACTCGATTTGACCCTTAGGCCTTTGACATAAAAAAGGGGACATTACACCTCCCCATAGCTCCCAGCGTCCACAGCTCCTTGGGTCTGACCACGGCTTGGACTTGACTTGGCCCTTCGGCCTTTGGCGTAAGAAAAGGGAACATTACAGTCCTCCCTTCCCAAGAAATACTTGACCCCAAGCATTATCCTATTTTACTACAGCAGCCGAATACCACACTGTAAGTTTCTCTAGCTCACCCTGTCATCCACCAAGGATCCATGTAATCCGAGGTAACCAAGAAACCCCATGCTATCATCATGACCTCTATATGGTACCAAGAGCAATGTTATCTGTGAAGTAGAATGATAACCAAATGACTCTCCAGTGGTACCCGCACTGAAATTTCTAATCGGTCCAATCCCTGCCAATGCAAGGTTGTCATCACAGAATCACTCACGACCTCTCCAATCAACTCCTAGGTATGAAAGTTCACTCTGAATCTTGTAGAGTCCCCTGAATCATCCTGTGAAACAACTTGTTTATGCACAAATGGTGCTAACTCTCCCACCTAACCTACACTCGTGTGAGAGCACGTCTCATCATACTATATCTTGATGTGTCCCGTGGAGGAAAAGTCCCAAGACTCTCAGTAGACAGTCAACCGGTAATATCAGCTCCACGTAATCCACCTCCTGCATTGAATGTGAACCTACTGAATCACAATGAGTCAATTTTGTCTCTCCACTAACTAAAACATGGGTGAAGTGCTCACCAAGAATAGAAGCAATAAAACACATAGGATAGTTATCCAATGTCAATTCAAAAAATGATGAACCCGTAGGCTTTGACGAGTCATAGTGAAAAACCGTATATGCCTGTATAAAGTTGGGGATATCCTCCCTCAACCTGTGCCATATGAACCTCTCTAGACATGAACCTGTAGGTCTCATCATAGCTCAAATTCCCAATCATGGAAGGACAATGCACATGTCATAATATCTCCATCCTCAACCATGAATCTGACACAAGGCTCAATCTTCCCTGATAGAAGATCATCTCATCCTCAAATCTGTAGTCATCCTGTATGTGACCATCTAGAATCTCACCAGTGTGTCGGTTCTTGGAGTACTCAACAAGAAAATGAGGTCTCTAGTCTACCAAAACTTCAGATAACCAACATAATGATAAGCTCGGATGATCTGAACCTGTAATCCCAATCTCAGTAATAGCCTCATGTGCAACATTGTTGGCCACACCTACATCCATCATACTCCACATCGATCCGCAATAATAAAACTCCTCACCATGCCGGATCATCCTCTCCATCCCCTCAGCTGTAACCATCCTTGGTGCTCCTGCAGATACTCCCCTCAAAATCACATTCCTGCCCTCGGACTTAAACTTCAGCTCTATCATCTGAAAGTTAGTCCGAAACTCACCAAGAGAGTGAAGCCACTGCACTCCCAGTGCTATGTTGGTCACTCCCATTCCAACAATGTGGAAATCATTGGTAACTGTATAGTTACCCATCATGATGCTCACTTGGGGAACCCGCCGTGTGCACCTCAAAGACTCTCCATTGGCTACAACCCCGTTGAGGCCCTCAAAATCCTTTGTCTGTAGTCCTCACCTCTCAACCAATGAGGCATCAATACAATTGTGGGTTCCCCGCTATCAATGAGTACCCCAACACGCTGACCTTGCATAACTCCTTTGATCCTAAATGCCTTGTACATAAGAGTACTAGGAAATGTGGCTATAATCTCCTGAGGAAAAGTCTTTTCCTCCTGCCTTGCATCTGCATTATCCAACGCAACCCCATCTCCATCATCCATCTCGCGAGTCTCTAACTCCTCACCTTTGTCACCCTTGCTCTCCTCAAAGACTTCAATGAATTGAGCCTTCCCTCTACCTCTGCAATCATGTCCTAGGATCCAAGGTGTGTGGCAATCGAAACATAGTTTCTTTTGCCTCAACTCATCTCTGTGTTCTCGGGAAATGATTGGCTTTTTAACCACCTCCTGCCTCGGTGGAGGCTCCCTCTACTGACATTCGTCTAATCCAGATGGAGGTTCCCTTTGCTGAATGCGAGGTGGAGCCCTCGGATTTGGAGTGGATAACTCCAAGTCCCGAGCTTTCCTAATAACCTGTGCAAAGAAGAAGGTTCAAATGCCTTCACAAATCTAGTGAAAGCATCAGTCAAACCTGCTATGAACAGTGAAATCAACCTCCTCTCGTGACATCAGGTACCATGACTGGTAATCTCTGAAAATCTGCGATGTACTGATCCAGGGGACCGGTTTGTCTCAAATGAGTCCACTCCTTAAAATACATCGTGGTCTCTCCTATCAAATCGCTTTTGACTTCTCTGCACAAACTTTGTATAAGTCATAATGTGTATGTGTGCCTATGTAATCAGCCCATGATGCCACCAATCATGAGTTTCTCCTCAAGATGAGAGCTTGCATAGCCAAATATCCCTAATGGGATACCACTTAAAAATGCACAAAATATTGGAAACTTGCAGCCAAATAAAATACTGATTTTACTAGATTTTTACATTAGGAAAGTAAACTAAATAAAATCAATATCTCCCAAGATATCCACTTGAATTACTTGAAAATTTAAAGAGAGCTTGATATTATTATAGAGGACATAATAAAATTGTTTTTGGAATTTTACACAAATTAAACTGCATGCCAAAAAAACACAACGTGCCCTAAACAACTAGAAAATTTCAGAGGTTCTGTAACCCTCTAAATACAAGAGCAAAAATAAGGGTCTTCAGAAATAACATTAACAGATATAGGCAATAATATTTCCACCTTCAAATATGAGAACGACCGACTGGAAAACCCCCAAATAAAGGCTGCAGTCACCTCACTTGGAATGGGGTCGGAAAAATGATGGAGGCACCTTCAAGGTGATGCTAAGCCTAATCCAAATAGCTGTCATGAATTTGATCTGAAATCCCTTTGTTAATTTCCCTAAATGCCCCTAAAAATCCTCAAACCCTTCCTCCAAAACCTCTGATAATGTCTCTGCCACACAGCCCTGAAAGCGGCTCCAAAATGACAGACTAGGGTAGATCTCTCACTACCAAAGAATACCACTAATACCACTATGTTACCACTTTGAAATATCACCGAAATATCCCTAATGGGATACCACTTAAAAATGCACAAAATATTGGAAACTTGCAGCCAAATAAAATACCGATTTTACCAAATTTTTAAGATTAGGACAACAAACTAAATAAAATCAATATCTCCCAAGATATCCACTAGAATTACTTGAAAATTTAAAGAGAGCTTGATATTATTATAGAGGACATAATAAAACTGTTTTTTGAATTTTACATAAATGAAACTGCTGCACGAGAAAAAGCATAGCGTGCCTTAGACAACTAGAAAACTTTAGAGGTTACAGTAACCCTCTAAATACAAGAGCAAAAACAAGGGTCTTGAAATAATAGTAACAAATATAGGTAATAATATTTCCACCTTCAAATTTGAGAACGACTGACCGGAAAATCCCCAAATAAAGGTGTAGTCACCTCGCTTGGAATGGGGTTGGAAAATGATGGAGGTGCCTTCAAGGTGATGCTAAGCCCAACCCAAATGGCTGCTATGAATTTCATCTACAAGCCGTCTGTTAACTTCCCCAAATGCCCCCAAAAATCCTCAAACCCTTCCTCTGAAACCTCTGTTAATGTCTCTTCCGCATGACCGAAAGCGGCTCCAAAATGACAAATGAGGGTAGATCTCTCACTGTCGAAGAATGCCCTGCTAGCTAGGGACGTGTCTCTCACCACCAAAGCTAGGATCCCAATGGGATTTGACTCCACAAGCTGTAGATGCACAACAACAACATCTCGCACAAGAAGGGGTCTATAAAATGTATATGCCAAAAGTCCTTTTCCTTTCTCACCCAACTCCTTATTTACTTCCCACGGCAAAAGAGCCCCAATAGACCCTAGACGCATTTCTTTCCATGGAGGGGTCGATAAAATAAAAGTCACTAAAGTTATTGTTTCTGTTTAAGTCGCCTGGTCCAAAGTGACCCCAAATGCCAAACATGGATATTACTACCATGCGCCCCTTCTCAAAACACCCCAGAGTCCACAACCCCTTGGGTATGACCACGACTCTAACTCGATTTTACCCTTAGGCCTTTGGCATAGAAAAGGGGACATTACACCTCCCCATAGCTCCTGGCATCCATAGCTCCTTGGGTCCGACCACGGCTTGGACTCGACCCGACCCTTCGGCCTTTGGCACAGAAAAGGGGACATTACACGCTTGTTGCGTAAAGGTGTATTACGGCCTGGAATGTTTCTTGTATAGTAAGAGTGACGTATGTAGGGGTCCTCAACATTCGTAGATTCCAGTTGTGTTCTCGTAGAAAATGCATTTCGACATTCTGTAGTAGACCTCAGAAGATGTGGTGGGTATGGTCGGTGCCTTATTGGCAGAAGTTAACAGTAAGCGTGATTGTATTTCTGAAAAGTGACCATAACATGTGACTATAGGTACCAGGAATGTACAAGGGAGTGTCTTTAATTGGAGGTAGCTGAGCTAGGTCTCCAACCAGAATAATAAAATGGCCTCCAAAAAACTTGCATTTACAGGTGGGGAATGCTTCTTGTAGGCGGTTGTTTATGTTGGTTAGCAGTTTAGGGCCGATAAAACTCATTTCATCGATTAGTATATATTCCACATCTACCATGGCTTGTTGAAATGTAGCGAGTGTTTGACCTCAAAGAGGGGTAACTTCAGCTATTGGTATGTGTAGGCTAGTGTGTATTGTTGTGCCGGAAATGTTGAATGCTGCAAGTCCTGTTGGAGCTAGTAGGAGTAAGTCTGTTGGCATGGAGGTTGGTGCGTGAGTGGAGTGCCCTTGAAATTTCCTGTATCAGATGTGATTTATCAGTGCATGTTGTTCCTTGAATTATCATGTATAACGGGGAAATGTGGTATTGTATTTACATGGGTTATGATTCTTTGTAACGCATCTTTTTGTTCCGCTGATAAGGTATAGCCATTTACAGTGGGTAGAAAAAACGGTGTAACTATTTTGGTTGAACATGCAATTTCTATGAAATCCCTCCCTGTTTCATGTAAGTGGTTACCAATAGTATCTTGTGGCCAGTTGTGCGACAAATCAAAATCACGCTTCCCAAGAACATCTAGGTCACTGATGTCTATAATCCTTGTAGGATGTAAGCTGAAGAACACCTCCCACTCATCCATCTGAATTGGGGTGGGTACATCGAGGTCATTTGTTAGAGCTAGTGGTTGACTGTTAACTAGTTGGTAGGGGGTCAAACAATGTACGTGCCATGCCTGATAGGTTGGAGAGAATGCAACTCATTGAAGCTTGAGTGTTTCTGGGCATGTGCCAATGTCAGATGGAATACAATGGAAAGCTTTGTACAAAAAGAACTTTGTGAAGCATAAAGTTTTGTATGAAGGTGAGCTAATAGTATGGGTGGCTACTATCCGAGGAAACACTCTAATGATAGCATGTTTTTGTTGTGCTTTCCATGGTTTCCCTTTCCTACGCTTATCGTAGGCCCATGACCGAGTGGTTCTATTAAATAGTAGTTGTCTAGGGTAGGGGCCGTGTTATGTAGGCATCTATAAATGGTGTTGTACAATTTCGGGTGGAATGGGGCTGTGAAATTTGCCTGTAGATGGTTTTGCCCACGGATAGTGTTAGGAACACTCGGCTGCATACGGTAAGTGGCAATTTCAGCAAGCATGTGGCAGGTTTCTTATGCGCCTATATCCTAGTCAACAATTTTTTCATAAAGGAGCTTGTTGTATGTTGTGTTGACATTTTTTTCAGGTGTTGAAGCCGTTGTGATTTTGACAAGCATATGGTGGTATGTTTTGACTTTTGTTTGGATTTGGATGCATACTTTGATATGTATTTCAAAATAGCATGGTGTGAAACTATGGGTTGGCAGTCCATGTTGGCATGTCAAGTTATTAGCATATCTCTGTTGTGAATGTTTAATCTGTCATCATTGCACACTGGAGTATAAACTGCATGGCCTTGTGCGTCTTGGCACAAGGTGGATACTGGTTGTATTAGCCATGGGCATTTTTACCTACATAGTAATTGCTTGCCTTTTCTTTGTAAACATGTAGTTGTAGTACATTTGGTGTGCCATTGACGGGTTAACCAAGGCTACATAATTATTGCCTCGGGAGATGCAACTAGTATTTCTGATGAGAGAAGTAAACATGGATCATCAGTTGTTGTATGGGGCATACGGGAAGCAACCAAGAAATTTTGAAGAGGATTCCAAGTTGTAACCTAGTTGTCAAAGAATGATTTTGCAATATTGATGGCGCGGGGTCTGCCCAGTCTAATGTGTCCATATTGGGAGTGTCAGTGAGCCATATGAAACCATGAATATGTGCGAGAACCTCTGTGTTGCCATTCAAACTGATATAGTAAATGTTAGCACGAAACATGTTGGAGAAAAGAGTTTGTAATAGTTGTTTCCTTAGCTTTAAAAGGTACATGGCCTCACTTGTACTAGAAGTCTTGTGCGTGTAAGTGTTTTTCCAGGATTTCTTCATGGAAGATTGCGAATCTCACAACCATGTATGTTGCTATCAAGTGCGGATATGCAATGATGTTATGGTTTCTCCATTTTGCGTAGCGTAAGACATGGGGGAAAGGGCCCGGCATGAGGTGACAGTTTGGCCATTTAGTGTCGGCAACACTAAGGGTGAAAATAAGGTTGGCGTCCCTAGTTGGCATATCATGTTGGAAAGTTCGCTTTTTTTTGCATTGTATCCAAAAAAAGTGAGTACCTCTCGGGTGGGATGCAAATCACACGAAGTGAGTTATTTGTCCATCCGCAAAGGTTTCTAAAAGTGTGCGAAGGTGCTGGATTATTGTGGGTGTGTTGTCTTCAATTTTTGTTTCAGTAAAAACAACAGAGATGGCTTGGCTTCTGTGGCGCATCATAAGGTTAAGAAAAAAATTGAAACCAAGGATGGCTACCAAATCGGTTGTCATGGTAACGTAGTAGATGAAGAGCATATTCATGCATTTTGATTTCTATGGGGCAACCTTGGTGAAACATAGTTGCACCCGATGGGAACAGAGTTGGGAAGGCCATAGAGAATAATCCCTTTGTTGAATATTCGTTGATGGGAGTTGAACTTATTTGGGGCCATTCAATTGATGGTGGATTAGCAGTTGGAGTGGTTAGGGTGAAAGCTCTAATTTGGGAAACCTTTGTGTGAGTAGGCGGGAGTCTTGCAATAAATGACATTGCAAGGGTGGAGTCCAATGGTGTGGGGTCAAGCTCGGGTGCTTCAGTTAATGGGGGCTTGGCGAAGTGGCTTGCTCAAGTATGTGGTAGGTCGTTGAAGATATTAGTTATGGGTATTGGAAAACTTGCAAGTGCAGCTTCATCTACAAGGATGTCACTATAGTATGGGTCATGTAGTATTTTGTATAAAAGTGCATTTTGGACCCTTGTCCTGCATTGACATAGCACTCATATGATTTTCCTTCCATGCCTAATCTTTTGAGGATTAGAATGTCTAGGTTTTCGGGCTGATAGGGCAAGTAGCGTAGTATGGAGGTTATGTCTTGGGGGAAAATAATGGTGTGGCCGGTGTACATGTATTGGCCTCCACGGGCATGTGTCACTTGTAATAGCGGGGAAACTCTAGCAATAAGCATTTCTTAAACTTGGGTTAGATTTTCTAATTCTAGGGGTTGGGGTCTAGGGTCCATGTTATTCCAGGAGGAAAAGAGGGGGCATTTTTTTTTTTGCGCATCTATGGAAACTAACTCCACCAAGGTTGGGTCTTGTTTGCATTCCTGGGTAGAATTCTCTACAGATTGAACAAGGTTCAATAGAAAGTAGAAATTCTAAGCGGGTGCGAAATGTGTGTTGAATATTGTTAAAAGGAGGGAGGGTGGGGTTTTCGGATAAGGGGGAAGGTTGGGCTAGTGGAGTAGAGTTTGTTTGTTGGTGGTTGTGGTGGGCTGCGTTGAGGGTGTCTTTGTGCACAACATAAGCTTCAGCGACGATTTGTATTTATTGTTTCTTTATTCTCGGTTGTAGACCAAACAACGCTGAGCATTATTCATGTTACTTCTCTAAGTAGGTACTGTAACATTGAATCACATACGTTAGAGGTTACAAGTTATATGATATTTTTTTAAAACAAGAATTTTAACAATAAGTAAGTGTAGGGTTTTTTTAAAAGAAATAATTGATGTTTAGTAACAAGATTTTTTTACTTGTAGGTGTAAACTATGTATTTAAGATATGGACATAATATTACGTGAAGGGATAATGTTTTTTAAGCTATAGATGTAGGTTCGTTTCCGTAAATATATTCTTCTAAGTGGCTAATAATGCAAAGCAAAAGTTGTTTGTGTACAAAAAAATCTCTTTATAGATATGTACATCATATTACAAAGTAGGGTTAGGTGTTTTGAAAGCTTTGCATATATGAAACATGCACAAGTGTTGTTATTTATTATGTGGCTTCCAAAAATGCTGCTACCAACTCGCATGGTCTTAAGTCTTACTCGATTGCAGTCATGCTATGCTCGTACAGAGAGTTGTTCTTTGCCCTTGTAGGTAGACGAAGATACCCCAAAAATGAACCTGTATGTATGAAACAACACCTATTTAATAATGTTCCATAAGTCATCATCCGTACTCCTTGACTATTCTTTAATGGAATTAACATATACACTAAGCAATGTTAGTGCAACATCATCAAAAATTGTTGCCAATATACTCCCAAATCTGGTCTTTAACCATCATGTGTAGTGCATATCTATATCACATGTAGTTGAGGGCAAGTTAAATTTTCTACAATGCCATGTAGAGTCTAAAGCAATATTTAGTTTTTTCCTAAGACTGTTTATTATTTACAATCCATGAGCAAGCAAGGTAACAGTAGTTTTCCATGTTCAGATGAATAATAGTCACAACGCTTACAACTGGGTGGTGGTTGGGGCTGCATGAGTATGAATATCAACAACTATTTTTTCCACCGGTGCTTGTGTACTGAGTGGAGCTGAGCTAGTAGATGCTTCTACTTGTCGTTAACCAAATTTGAAGTGACTGTGTTTCTGGTACTAGTGGTGTAAGGAATAGTTGAGTAGTAGGCCCTGTAGTTAGTGTTTTTTCTCTAAATGTTGCAGCTTTAGCTTTTCAAATAGCAAGAACAAGCATTTTTATGGCAGGTTGACCATGTTGGGGTTGTAAAATCTGTATGGCCTCGTCGCATAGCACCCCCATAAAGTTATGGTTATGTAATACCCTGTGTGGTCCTTTATAGTGATTGTAGAGTGTTGTGTGTTGCTTCCATCTAGTCGGGTAACCATAGAAATATTCGAGTAAGAAGTAACCACGCCAATAACATCCACCGTGGAACCGAGGGGAATGTGTTGGATTGCACTGATAGGCGTGAAATGGAATCTTGTTGCTGGTATCAAGGTGGTAGGCTTTGTGCATATTTGTAAAATTGAATCCATGCCTAATATGATTTCCCATGGGCTGTTAGAGTCTTTGTACCCTGCCTTCACATATTTGAGAGTACCCTTCGAGATTGTGTAAATTGTACCTACTTCAATTTTTGCATGGTAATAAGTTACAACTTTTCCAAAGCACGTAATGTTCATGTCATCACCAAGGGCATCAATTACGTTGAAATTGAAAACCTACCCTTCTCCTTTTGCATTGGTATAATCATGTATTGTTCCTTTACGTATCACTCTTGCCTCCAATATCCATGCCATATGATACAGATGTAATTTGTTAATATTTGTTGGCCTACCAAGCGTGTTGTTGGAGCAAAGTTGTTCGACATCGTTAGCAGAATCGCTACCAATTTCAGTGCACACTACGTAAATTGCGTAAAGGTGAACAACTAATACCGTTGATTTAAAGTAAAATAAGAAGGTATAGAGAAATTTAAACAATTGAGAGGAATCACTAAATTTGATGTTTATATATGGAAATGATATATATATATATATATATATATATATATATATATATATATATATATATATAGTTTTAATATTCCTTAAGATTGTTAACTGCCTATGTTGATAACAAATACCTGAAATATTTTTTTTCACATGTATTTTGTTTTGTAAAGAAGAGTTGAACGAAGATCGACAAGGGTGGAGGCAAGGAAGGCCCTAGTACAAGCTTAGAAACATGCCCAAACCCTATCCCTCAACTTCCAAAAGGCAACAAAACCAAGTAAAAAGGTTTTAAATGGCCAACTTTGTAACGTTAGAATTACAGGCAGACGTCAGTCTTGAGTTGGAAGCTGCTAAATAGAAGCTTCAAAAGTTGAAACAAAGTTGTAAACTTGCCAAGCCAAAGCATTGCAAGTAAGCGGACAAAAAGACACATTGTTCAAAATAAATAAAAATCATTCATGGCAGAGGAGCTTGCCAAGGAGGTTGGTGAAGCTCAAAACTTACAGTTGAACTTGAATCAATAAATTCAGAAGTTACTAAGTGAGAAAGAGGGAGAAGCTAAAGCAAAAGCAGTTGATTTGAATTGTGAACTTGATAGAGTAAGTTTTAAATTGGAACATACAATTGTAGGTGAAACAAATGTGCAGACAAGAAGATGGCTATTGTTGTGGCTCAAATACATGTGATAAAATCCTGGGAAGAAGAAACATTATTAAAACTACAAGTGATAAATTAAAAAATGAAGGCAAAAGATTTAATTATGAAGCCTTATTAGTTAAACATGTATTTTATAATAATATGGACTGATATTCATGGTTAGCCAAAATCTTGTCCTAGGGAGGCTTGAATCTTTCAAGGAGGTTTAATTGGATTTAGGTTATTATAGGATGCCTGATTTCTATGTAAATTTATATAAGATTCATGTTCCCTTCAGTTAAATAACAATATTGTCAGAACAAAGTGCTCCAATCTGCAGCTAAACTCCTCTGAATGACATACTAATTGATCAAACCATCTGTAGCAGTCATAGGTACAACTCTAACCTTATTATTTCCACTCTTAGTCAACTTTCCCCCCCTCAAATTGGGAAATTCGAAGCTTCTCTTCCAAGAAGAGCCTTTGACTTTTCATATTTTCTATGACAGTCACTTTTTCTCTCAAATTGCTGGCAAGTACCTCTCTTTTCATTGAGTTCATGTAGTTTCTGTTGTTTAATTTCCAATTCATGTAAAAGGCAAGGATTTTTTTGGGAAAAATAAAACATATGACCTGATTCCGTCTTATATGGAATCATGTTAAACAAATAAAAAACTAATGTTCAGTAAACGATCAATATCATAATCAATAAGTCAATTTAAATGTTTCATACAATTTAAAGTTGATATATCATACAACTGGATCCAGGACATAAATTTAAACAATCAACAATTAAATTTACCCAACATTTGCAATAGGCATCATTCCCGAGGCTGCCTTTGGGGTTGTTAAGGTCACGGGGACTCGCACCCAATTTTGCTTGCATGTAAAGCTTGGAGACCTTAAGCCAGGAATTGAAGCATTTTATGTATACCCTTCCATCATCTAAAGTTTTAGAGACAGGTATGCATCTCAGCAATGGAGAGCTCCCTTGACATCTGTCGATGTTTTTGTCTCCTACTACAGAGAAATAAGATAAAAGTGATACAACTAAACACCATTAAGGCTCAAAAGTTCAAAAAACCACACCAAAATCATCTCTCAATCAATTAAGGAAATTTGTAAAATAATTGAAGACCAACAAATTTGAGGTTTGAAATCAGCAGGATTGTGAAAACAAAGAGATGGCATCATCAAAAATGATCCCAAATATGGGCACATAGATTATTACACAAGAGTGGACAACTGAATAAACAATTCAATGTTTATGGAGGCTCATTTTAAGTTCTATGCTTTCTTTTAACTTTAATTTTTTTAGAAGATTGTATGGATATGTGCTTCTCAAATACACATCCTATATCCAAATTCTAAAAATCGTGTCCCCAAGCCCGTACCTTGTTGACCATGATTAGAAGCTCTGTGTGGTAACATGTCAACTTGTTCCACGAAAATAAATCAAGATAAAGTCTGCATTGATTTATTATGATCCAATCCACAGAATTCTCTTACAAATACTGTAAGGTGTAATGTCAGATCATATGTTCAATTTTTGGACAGGTTGTTTACATTTATTTTGACTTTCAATTTCCTTATTTTAAAATTTATGTCTCGACCTTTAATCAGTCACAAGTACTGGATTTTCTAGTCCCTTGAAAGAAAAATCTAATTAAATCTACTTGAACATAGTTAACTAAGCTTCCTCTTTAAAAATTAGTGCCATTTCTTGTAACTTCAGCAACAGATGATTAGTGTTTAAGCTTCTGCAATCCATGTTTAATTAGGTAAATGCTTCAGGAGAAATTGCATAGCAACAAGATAGAGATCAATAGGTTTGTGGCTCATGATCGGACCATAAATGAAGGGCAAAGATCAAATTTCATCTACTTTTCATGTTTCAATTCTGGCATGAGGCCTCTTTTTTGGTGGCAGGTTTTGCTCCCCTTATATAGCCTATCGGCTAATTAAACATATTTATTTGGTTACCAATCAGTTATTATGCTCCCATTGTAGCATCATCCAGGCATCAATTTGATAGATTATTACATCCATATATTAGGGTGATCAATGTAGTATTATGCACTTAGCACATAAAATAAAGGATTAGACACTATATAAAATGAGAAATTCAATCAAAAGAATTCAATGGTTCAATACTTGAATTGATCTATTATTGATACAATTTATTCACAAAAGAATGTTTTTACAATGATTTGCCATTTCTAGGGATGACGAAACAATCTTGTAGTTGTATTTACTCATCCAAGATGATGTCAACAAAATAAACTAGGTGTAAAAGATTCATCATCTAATTCAATGTCGACGCTTGAAGACGACAAGGGAAACTCAACATACCATGATTCTCGGATCAAGCTCCATGTCATCATCACATAATTCTGTATCTGGTATTTGCTAGTCATCTTCGACCTGTTGTTGAATGGATTCAACTGTGTCTTGAGGAGGACTGGAATACAAGCATGCCTTGCCCAATTCGTATTCCTTCACATATAGATGATGCAGGTAAGGGGTGATCCACCGAAGCTGAATGGGCATCATTTTTGTGTTGTTGAGTTCCATCACATGTATTCAACGAACTTGTAAGCAAAGATGGATACCCTGTTTGCATTTCTTCACTTGTTGGAGATGCACCAATAGAAGCTAGATCTGCATGTTTACCATGGCCCTTTTGCATATGTTCACTTGGTGTGGCATTACTAAATGTAGCATGTGCAATAACATAGGCTAGATCACTATACTGTAATTCTTCATTATGTATCCCTGCAACTGCTACAAAATAAGGCATTCTTTCATTAGCTTCTACATTGTCACCATCATCTATATTCTGAGGTTGAAAGACATGCTCAATTTGTATTTCTTCACAAGATGCAGCTTCATTGGGATAGATGGCCCGGTGGACAATATAATTTAGATCTGCAAAGGGCACTCCTCCACCTGCACCTGAGTGAGAGTTTTCTTCTATGTACTTCTCTAACAGACTCTCGTCTTCTACTCGCAATGACGGATACCTGTGGTATTTGGTTGTCTTGAATGGCGTCACATGTATTGAGAGGAGAAGCTAGAGATTCATATATACCATTTTCACTATCTTGCCCTATTTGATTCTTTTGCCGAATGGTTGTATCCCTGCACCTGTTACAAAAGAGGTTCCATGCAATGATGGGTTCCCCAATCCCATCCCTGCTGCAACAATTGAGGAAAGATCTCCTTGTTGCCATGTTTGAATTTGGTCATTTTCCCCTCCACCATGTTAGTCCGAAAATCTGTCGCTTGGGCAGATCTATGGATAGGAGGAGCCAAGCAGTGCGGGGCATAGCCCCTCTTGAGTCAAAGCAAAGTGAAACTAGTTTATTGCTATTCTACCAAAGCAGGAATCATGCAAGTCTCACAATATTCGCCTTCGGGGGTTTGGGATCTTATCCCAGTAGGGTGTTTCTGACTGTGGAAAGAAAGGAATGGAAGAGATGATGAAGAAAGATCAGATCCGAAGAAAGAAAAGAAATGAATTCCAAAGCAGAAAGGTCAGAGGGTTTATGTTTTGGGATTGGTAGTAAACAGAGCCAAACCTACTTGCATAAACGAACAAAGCAATACTGATGAATAAATGACAATAAAATAGAAGCAGATCCAATAGAATAAACACACAGATCTGACATAAGAAAGATCTAATGCATATAACACATGTATTCAGCACAAAGTCTAAATATTGTATTAATAATTCTTTCTGTTACAAAAAGCTCAAAGTCTTTTCTCCTCACTTCTATTTTTCATCTGAAAGATATTCACTCATGCCCAATACAACAAGCATTGGGGTATTTATAGAAGAAGGAAAGAAAAGAAGGCAAAAAGGAGCCAACCACCTATTTACAAAGATATTTACAAAATATCTACAAGGATATACAAAATATCTCAAAGTCATGTTGACTTTTGACAACTTGATGGATGACATCATCCCATGGTGCAACATGGATGATGTCATCATTTGTGCCAACATACTCCAGATATTTACCAAAAGAAAGTCGAAGAAGAGAGAGAAGAAGAAGAAAGAGAAGCTATTCATCATCGTCATCCTGCGGCCGAAAGGGGTAGCCTGCTTTTACTGCTGCTCAGGAGACGAGATGTGGAATTGAGCGCGGTATTCCATGAACTTGCTGATCATGGGCCCTAGTTGATCCTGGGAAGGATCCTTGTGTCGCTCACTGATCGCCTCGCAAGTCTCCCGCTCGTCTATGAGCTTCTCTGGGAGTTTGGAATATTCTTTCTCTACTTCTATGAGGAACCCGATGAAGTCCCGACAGGCCAGCAGGTTATTGATGGACTCGCATCAAAAGTGACCTCTGGCCCCAGCCCTTGTGAAACGATCTCCTTGAAGATCTGGATGGTTTCCTCAACTTTTCTTAAGGCGAAGGAAGGAGTAAGCAACCCTGGTGACATGTTGAGAACGATTTGTTCCATTTGGTGCATCGCGTCCAGGGCTTCTTCCTTCACCTTATCGATCTTTTCAAGGACAAATTCCAGTTGATCCACCCGGTAGTCCAGGTGGAAATGACTTTATTGAGGGCCCTGGGATGGCCGAAGACGCCGAACTTGACCAGATCTTCGACTGAACAGTCGAACATTTGTTGAAAGGTCTCATGCTGCAGCCTAGCATGGTCCAGCTCTTCCGATATGGGTCCCGCTAACGCTTGGAGCTCTTTATTTCATTGTTGATGTTCAAATATAAATCAGAGAACTTGGCGATCACTCTTTCACTATCCTTGAGGATTTGGCTCCTCCAAGCTGAAACTGCCATGCCCTGCTCGCCGATCTTTGCATATTCATTAATTTTATCTTGGCTCAGAGGCTCAGGAGTCTCGGCAGTTGTGGGAGGTGCACTGCCCATCTTCTGTAAGGCTTGGAGCAGATGTTTATTTTTCTCTTTCAATAGCCTTTTCTCTTCTTTTGTTTCTTGAAGCTTCTTGCAGAGGGCGTCAACTGCAGATAGGGCCTCTCCCTAAAGGCTTTTAGAAGACGTCCCCATTGTGACTTGGGTCACTGTATAATCTGTGGGAGACAGATCCTTTTTATCCTTGAGGGGATTGGGGTATGCGATCTCCATTACCCTCTCTCCCGAAGCACTCTGAGAGAAGCGTGTGACGGGCTTCTGCTTCTTTGCCCCTTTGGACGGGATTACGGAAAAGTCCATCGGAGCGATGGGAACTTTCCTTTTCTGCTGACTTAAGTGCTGGGAGATCCAGGCTGGACTTATGGGAGAAGGGCCGGAAACAGAGAAGGGGGCAGCTGCAGTAGTAGAAGGGAAGAACGTGGAGACACTTGGAGGTGGCATCGAGAGGGAGGCCGAAGAAGTGCTCACGGGAGGAAGAGATACTGCAGGAGAGGAAGACATAGGAAGGGAAGGGAGCTCAGAGATGAGGGAAGAAATGGAGGGGGACAGTCCGCGAGAGAAGAGAAGATGGACAAAGAAGTGGGAGGAACAATAGAAGAAAGGGGAGAGGACACGACCAAAGGAATGGTCGCTTGAGTCACTCGAGGAGGGGAAGGAGGAGAAGAAGAAGGGACAGAAGGGACCTCGGTTGATGCTAGCAGTGGCGACATCCTGAGTGGATGGGCCTATTGGAACATCTTCTTCCATTCCTTTCTCTGGAGAAGCCAGAGTTATGACTGTTCGGGTGCAGCGGAAGGAGGACTTTCAGGAGCTTCCTCTTGAGTGGTGCTAGATTCACCCTCTTTGCCTTTTCCTTTGCCTTTAGGCTGCTGTTTTGATCTAGGAGGTGTGTTACCCAATGGAGAGGTTGTGAAATCGACTCCGAGGTAGATGAGCCCGTTCATTCGGCACCAATGCTCTGTTCTGCGCAGAGTTTCTTTGACCCTTTCCTCAATTGTCTGAGGTGCTTTGTTTCTATCAATCACCGCAAAAGGCCAATCGTCCCCACCTGTGTTAAGATATACTTGATCTACTTCCTCCTCAGTAGTTTGGAAGCCTTTGGGGATGATGGCTACCCCGTATTGGATGATTTCTGCCAATGCCAAACGAGAATGGTCCTTCCTCCTGAGTTCCACCTCATGATATAGGTCGATGTAGATATCCTCGATCTGAGGGATGTGGATTGGATCGAGCTTAGCCCTCGGCAGATAATTCCTCGGGTCGAAGGTGGGTCTTGCTGGGAAGTCATGTTTCAAATTGAGCAGCTCCAGCTCTGCAAACATGTCTTTTGCCTTGTGATGAGTAAGACATGTATATCTACCCACTGTGAGGGGGAAAGGAGTTCCACCCTTCTTTCTTTTTAGGCACTTTTCGTGATAAGTGATTAGCTATCTTGACAGCTCTAGCAGAATCAATTTGGGCCCAACATACCTTGGCAGTCTAGTTGGCTCTCCCAAGAAGTTAGCTGCCCTCAGATAAGTGAATGTGGGAAATTGGGTGAACAGGGCCCCCCATTTTTCAGTGGCTGCCACGATGCTCTTGGTCGTGTGACCGTAAGTCATATTTGGCCTTAACAGCAGATGATGAAGTAGAAAAATGCATCATTGATCTTTGTAAATTGAGGGATGCTATTTTCCGTTTCATTCGGATAGTATTCATAGATTCTAACTGGGGCCAAACCCCACTCTGCATCAGAGCTGGATAGTCCCTTTCAGAAGCTGCAACATAAACAACATAGGAATTCATGTAGAATCTCCCGTTGTGGGGGAATTGTCAGAAACTATTCGATATCGTGCTGCTTATAATTTCTGCCCATTCGAAGCGTTGATCGGGCACATTTTTGTTCATGGTTTCTAAATATCGCAGCATCCATTTGTGGAAATAGTGGGCGTCAGGAAGCCCAAAGACCCTACTCAGGAACGTGATGGTGTCACTGAGCTCCTCCGAAAAATCACTGCGGTGAATGATTTGTGGCCAACGGGTCACTACTTTCTTGTTCTTCAGATAGACTTCATTCATCAGTTGCATGCACTGATCTTCATGGTCGTCCCAGGCTTTGATACAATCCTCTCGGCTGACGGCCACAAAGTGCTGGTGATGAGGAATGCCGAGTATTATCTCGAAGTGGCGGGCAGTGAGGTTGATTACGACCTCACCCTTCTCATTTACGACACACCTTGTGTCTTTATTATAGCACCGGGTAACCACCATCATGAATTCATTGTTAACGGCGCTGACTGGGATTCCCCAGCAAAGTGCAGGGCACTGCCTATTAGCTTGTCCATCCACGGACTTCTTGTGACCTTCTGAGTCCTGACCTAGAATTCCTCCATATCAATATGACCCAACTCTGAGTCTCTGATGTCTAGGTCACACTCGGCCTGGGAGTCGGGCATTCTGACCCTCTGATACTTATATTTCATTTCTTCCTCTGTAAGCTTGGCCTTGCCTTTGGATTTGGTAGGTCTCTTGCTTGATGTTGACATATGTTCTTCTGAGCTTAATTGTTGATCTGCAAGAATAAGATGTGAAACCCAATTGAAGAAAGCCGTGTCAGGCACATGATTTTCCATTGAAATGCTGACAGAAGAAAGAGTTAGTAATTTTGAGGTCTCGGGGCGCATGGCGCATGGATATTGCAGATTGCAGAGCTAAATAGACAAGGCACACAGGAAAAGGGTGTTGCAAGGGTTAAATCAGTGCCAAAGGGTGCATGGCGCATAGATTCTGCAGGGTGCATTCTTTGTTGCTGTAAGCACAAGTGCACCTGTGCCATGTATTCATTTTATAAAGGGCACAGATTATTTTCATGTTACACGGGTACAGGGTGCGCCAAAGGGTGCAGGAAAATGCGTGTAACATCATATGTTCATGCGCCGAAGGGGAACTTGGCACGGCGCATGGAAAGTCTGCACAACACGATGTTGTTGCGATGAAGGATGCGCCTGCGCCTTTTATGGTTTTGCACTTGGCGCATAGAAAAAGGCTGATACATGGATGCTGGGTGTGCCAAAGGGCGCAGGAATTTGTGATGTTGCACTTAAGTTTGATGCGCCAAGAGGGCGCATGGTAAGCGTTTGCAGCAAGCGAGGGAAGTGTGCCATGAGGGCACAACTGCTCTTTTTGTAACAGGCACGGTGGGTGCGCCAATGGCACGACTGTTGATCATGTTGCAGGGGTGACAGATGCGCCAAAGGAGAGAAAAAGAATTACAGTTTCTCTCCAAGCCATGACTTCTTCACTAAGGTGTTTGCATATGGTTTAAGCTTCTTTTAAGGGGTCATTTGGGTGATGAAGAGGTTTAAACCAAGATTTTTTGAGTCATTACTTCAGGACAGAGTCCCCTTCCCAGCAGATCTAGAAAGAGGGGGGAAGGACATGGTGAAGGAAAGAAAAGATAGCAGCAGGGGGATAAAAACATGATTTCACAGTTTATATTAAACCCAAACAAATACAACTAGAGATAAAAACCAAAGCACAAAACACACAAAAGGAGTGAGGACCTCTTACCAGGATATATAACGATGAAAAAGCGCAAACGGGTCCACCAAGTGATTTGAAAATGACGGGGCAGGTGCGACTGACAGGCTCAGAGAAAATATCACGTGATTGTTCAGGTGATAATGAAAGCGCAGACGCGCCTATATATAGGTAGAGGGCAATAAATGCGCCACCAACCTTTTAAGTGGCGCATGAAAAGCAGTGTCGACATATGAAAGCATGCGCCCTTGGCGCACCAAAAGCCATGCAAACACGGAGTTATGCGCGCCTTTGGCGCACCGAGAGGGGTGTCGATATAAGATTATGTGTGCCTTTGGTGCACCAAAAAGTGGCGCGACAAAAGATATGTTGACAGGAAGGCGCATGCGCTTTGGCGCACACAGGGAAGCCTCAACATAGAGAGGCGCACAAAATGCCTGCTAACACATGAAAGCATGTGCCAAAGGGTTTAAGGGGGCGCATCAAAAGTTGATGTTGCATAGTCATTATATGCGCCCGGCCAAAAAGACCAAAAACGGCTAAGTTTGGAAAACTATATTTCCCGGAAAGGGATTTTGCAACATTCCAAACACGAGGGATCCCTAATGAGGGATCGGAACAAAATCCCTTAATGGTTTATCAGTAAAATTTCCCTTGCCAATTTTATGGGATAACAGCTGGCTCTTTCTGGGGACTATCCCTGAGTAAACTCGGGGGTAGAGAATCCCAGATCTCATGTGCCTATCCATTGGGTAACAGAGTCAAAAACAAGGGCGACCGGAGGGAGAACAAAGGAAACACACAACAAATAGAAAGAAAACACACGACGAAAACAAACACACAACTAAAGCAAACTGTACAAAGAAGAGAGCAAGCTCTACTTCTTGAAGATCTTCAGATGTTGCCCGCTGTAGGGAAGCGGGAGTTTGGTTCCATCCAGATATGAGAGATAGAAACTATTCTCTCCGTTGAGCTGCTTGATCTTGAAAGGTCCTCTCCATAGGGAGTCAAACTTTCCGTGCATGCCTTTTGGCTCTCTTCGCTTGTCCCATAGAAGGACGAGGTCTCCCACCTGGAAATTTCTTTGCTTAGCTTTTTTATCGAACAGTCTCTTGACTTGACTCTGATGTTCGGTGATCCTGTCGACCACTCTTACTCTCTTTTCTTCGAGTTCTGTCAGATACATGATCCTCTTTTCAAGAGAATTTTGGAAAGTTTCATCTTCAATAGCTCGTGCCAAGCGCAGAGCAGGGATTTCAGCAGAAATGGGAAGCTCGGCATCAGTGCCATATAACACTTGAAAAGGTGACATACCGAGAGACCTCTTGGGAGTAATGCGATCTGCCCACAAAGCATCGTATAAGGACTTGTGCCACATTCGTTGATTCTCATCCACCAGTTTTTGTATGATGGTCACCAAGTTCTTGTTACTGGATTCTGCCTGACCATTTCCCTAAGGGTAATAATCTGAGGCGTGAGCCAAAGTTATCCCGTATTCATAGCAAAAACTAATAACTTCTCGTGAGGAGAAGTTAGAAGCATTATCAACAACAATCTTATTGGGAACGCCGAACCTGACAATAATATTTTCTTTAATGAAACTGCAAACAACCTCAGAAGTGGCATGTTTGACAGGTATGGCTTCCACCCACTTGGTGAAGTAATCCGTTGCTGTAAGGACATAACTATGTCTGGCACTCGATTGGGGATTGAGTGCACCAATAAAATCAATTCCCCACTGCCTGAATGGTTCGTTGACAATGACCGGCCTGAGGGGAAAAGCAGCCAACTTGGGCTTGCCGACGAACTGCTGGCAAGGTTCACATTTTGCTACCTAGGTAGCTGTATCTTGGAAAAGCGTCGGCCAATAGTACCTGGCCCGGATGATCTTGTGTGCCATCATGGAAGAGGAGAAATGGCCTCCATAGGCTGAATTATGAAAACTTTCAAGTAACTTCACCTGCTGTGGCTTGTCGACACATCGTAAGAAGACACCATCTATCCCGCGTTTGTATAAGCCATCATCCCAGATGACATATTTAGCTGCTCTGAGCTTAATAGTGCACTTCTCCTTAGCAGTTAGGTGAGCTGGACATTCACCGTAGGTAAGGAAGAAAGCAATATTGGAATACCACTCATCGCTGGTTGTGACAAATAGGACCAGAGGCAGTGAATCAGGTTTTTCCAGCCGGTCTTGTGCTTCATCGGTGCAATCATCCTTTTCCTCAGGGTTTTCTGAATCTTTGTTTTCAGCCATAAGCTGACATAGGCCCTTGCCTCTTACCAGCTTGGTTGGTTTTATATCCAGGTCGTACTCCTGGACCTTTGCAATCCAATTTCCTCGCAAGCTTCCTAACTCCTGTTGAGTTAGAATTGATTTGACCGCCGTGTCAGGGACCAGCACCACCGTATGAGAGTTTAAAATGTAATACCTGAAATTTTTTTACTGCTTTGACAATGGCGAAGGCATGCTTTTCCAATTGAGACATTTTTAGTTCGTGAGGCTTGAGGGGAGAGCTCATGAACGCAATCGGAGATTCAACATTCTCCGAATTCTTTTGCATCAAGATGGCAGACACAGTATGCTCAGATGCATAACTATACATGATAAAGTCTTTGGAGAAATCGGGACATACCAGGACTGGTGCGTGAGCAACGGAAGCTTTTATTTCTTCAAACGACCTTTTTCCTTCCTCGCTCCACTAGAAATTTGGTGACCCCTTCATCATGTCCAATATATGACGAGTCTTCTCAGCAAAGTCGGGAACAAAACGCCTGAGAAAGTTCACCTTTCCGAAGAAAGAATGAACGCTAGTCTTACTTGTAGGCAGAGTAAGGCTCTGAATAGCCTTGACTCTTTCGGCATCTATCTTCGTTCCTTCTTTGCTAACAACGTGCCCTAGCAACTTTCCTTCCGTGACTCCAAAAACGGACTTTTTCGGGTTCAGGGAAATCCCATGTTCTCGGCATCTGGCCAATACTTGCTCTAGGTGATCACAATGATTACTTCGTTGTTTAGAGAACACAGTCAAGTCATCCAGATAAACGACAATGACTTCCCCATCATACCTTTGAATGCCAGGTCCATGGCCCGCTGAAAAGTGGCGCCAGCATTGGTTAGGCCAAAAGGCATCCTGCTATAGGCAAATGTACCCCAGGGAGTAGTGAATGTTGTTTTAAATTGATCTTCAGGTGAAACTTCAATCTGATTGTAGCCTGAAAAACCATCAAGCATGGACAACATTTCCGATCCAGTGACTGCTTGTAGAACTTGATCCATTATAGGAAGGGGGTAGTTGTCTTTCAAGGAAGCCTGATTCAGGTTTCGAAAATCTACGCATATGCGTATTTCACCGTTCTTCTTGTGCACTGGCACAATATTTACTACCCAAGTACTGTGATGGATAGGAAAATGATTCTCGCATCCAACATTTTCTGAATTTCAGCCTGGATAGTACCTGAGATCTTAGGATTATAATGCCTCTGCTTCTGGCGAAAGGCTTTAACGTCTTCTTTCAACGGGATGTCATGTTGGACGTCCTTTGGCTTAAAAGACTTTAGATCGGCATAGGACCATGCCAATACATCCATGTATTTCTTCAGCAGTTTGACAAACTTCCGCTTCTCTTCAGGCGTGCAACATTTTCCAATGTTCACAAACTGCGGGTGCTCTACCGAACCTAAATTGACCGGTTCGGTTTCTGGGGATGAGTCAGGATCATCTCGCCTCTTCTTTTTCACAAAACGATCATGCCTGTCGAACAACCGCTCTCCAGAGAAACTAGGCCCTTTGGGATTTTATTTCCTTTGAGCTGACATATGCCGTCGTTCCCTTCAGATTCATCGTCTTGATCGGTGACTGATTCACGACACATAGAAGTGGATCCTTCAAATGCAATTCCTTAAAATTTTCCACCTTCTCTAGAAAGGTAATGAGTTGATTGTCATCATTGAATACTTGCCAATGTTGAGAATTATCTGGCACACTTGGGCGGAAAACCACCTCAATGGTGTATTTGTTTGTTTTCAAACCCGGGTGAGGGAGCATGAGGGACGCTGAAATGGCCAATGAATCAGCCATGTCATTTTGAGCTCTTGGAATGGATTCAATTGAAAAAGCATCAAACTCTTCAATGTTGTCCCATACTGCATTACGGTAGTGCCTGAGCCTCTCATTCTTCACTTGATATATCCTCTTAACTTGATTCACGACTAGCTCTGCATCACCTTGTACTTTCAGATTTTTGATCCCTCTCTCTCTTGCTGCCTGCATGCCGAGTAACAAAGATTCATACTCAGCAGTGTTATTCGTATTAAAAAACTGCAACTTGAAAGAGAGAGGAATAATCTCCTCTTCGGGAGATATTAGCACGGCTCCGGCGCCACATCCACTGGTTGCGCAGCTGCCATCAAACTGCAAAGTCCAGATCTTATTAAGATCTTCTTCTTGAACGAGAACAACCATTTTGTCAGACTCGGTAGACAAGAAATAGTTCCCCATCCCTGATGATTCGAAAATAATTTGAGCTTTGGGGTCCTCAGAGCTAGTAACCAAGTATTTCTTTTGTGATTCTGGCTCCAAAGTCTACATTACACCTTTGATGGGGATTCTAGCCTTAGACCAGTCCATATGAATTTCCCCACCAACTTCGCTGCAAAAACTTCTTCCCAGCAAAATTTCGTAGGCTGCTGGAATGTCAGCAAAGAAGGATGGTCATCTTTACTCTCTTTTCCGGGAACGCTGCAAATGCGAACTGCGCGTCTTTGATTTGACCAATCAACGGCACCTGCTTGGTTTCTAAGGAATAACATTTGCCAAAAGGCTTGGTAAGGGTGAGGCCCAAAGCGTGGGTGACTTTTTCCAGCATGACGTTATCAGAAGCTCCCGAATCAATTATGCAGTTACTCAATTTGTGACCATTGATTAGGAGGGAGAGATAGAAAGGCTCTATCTTGCTTGATGCAGATGTTGAAGCAACATTTATGTGGGATTCAGGAGGAGTGGAAAGGATTCCTTTTGGGGAAACCTGATTAGATATAACAGCTTGGCTTTGAATATACTTGGTCAATCTTACCAGCTGTTCGGGATTTGACTGGAGGTACTCGGCTTCAGACATTTGGATCTTGGTCTTTTTTGCATGGTCTATGATGTCAAATGCGGCCAAGGGTTGGGCCGGTGAAGGAATGAGTCCCTCACTTCGTGATGGTGGAGTAGGATTACTGGTCTTGATAGGAATATGAGAGGGCTGATTTGGAGGAGAGATGGGGGGAAAAGATTTCCTGTAAAAGACTTAACAGGGAGTTGAGTAGGGAGAGGATTACCTCTTTTAGCAATGGTTGGAGGCACGTTTGACATGCCTTCTCCTTCTACACATGGGCAGTGACCTCTGCTTCTTTTCCTTGCGAACGGGTAAAAATAGCATATGATTGTCCGCTTGCATAGCCCTGGGTACCCTCTTCTTCATCAGATTCCTCCTCATCAAATTCCATATACCCGATAGTAGAGTCGCCAGTCGGCTCACCGACGTCTTGATCATCTTCGCCCTGAGATGAAGGTTCTTCATAATCTTGTTCCTCTTCTTCGATTTCGGCTAGAGCGTTGACCGGAGGAGCCTCAAGCGCCAACCGCGGAGCAGTTGCGGGTAAGCATGGCCTTTGAGGAACATTGTTGGAAATGAAGTTCCTCCGTGGAATATCCTGGTATGAGGAACTGGGAGAAGCTTGGGCCAACTGCTTCTTTAATGCAAGTAAGTCGTTCGCCATCTTTTGAAATACCGGATCAGACGAAGTAGTGGGAGAAGGGTCCGAAGATTTAGGCTTGGATGATTCCTTTTTCAATTCGCCAGATATTATCAAATTATCTTCTATTCGAATGGCAGCGGCCTGGGCGAGAATCAAGGTAGCCACTCGCTCTTGAAGGAGCAAGAAACTAACTTTCGAGCTCATAGCGTTCACGAAGAAACACTTCTGATTTTCCGGTGTTGGAAGCATGGCAACAGGGACATGGTTGATTAATGCATTGAACCTGGCGATAAAATCGCATGGTCTCATTGGCCTCCTTCTTCAGGTGAGTGATCTGTGATAATAATGCAAATGCATCTTCTGAAGGCTTGTACCTGTCTTCAAAAGCATCCCGCAAGGTGGCCCAACTGGTAATAGATCCGGCCGGCAAATGCTGAAACCATTCAGCTGTAGGTCCTTGTAGAGTTTCCAGAAAAAGGCGAACCGACACATCTTCGTGAGTTACATCCAAGATACTGCACGACATGATGAATGCAGATATGTGCGAATCCGTGCTTTGGTTTCCGCTCCCGTCGAATTTGGGAAAATTCTTTCGGTTTCCGTGAGGGAGCGCGTGAACAGGATGTGGTAATGCGAGAGGACCCATAGCATTTCCCCATGGCACCGCCATCTGGACAGCTGGAAAAAGAACGCGGGCTGGGAGTGCGGTTCCACTGAGCAATAAAGCACTGCAAAGGGATGTAGAGGCTCCTTGTGAAAACCGGCTCTTCCGTGGGGGTGAGGCGCTTCTGGTTGACCGATCAGCTGAACTTAGTGATGAAAAGCGCGCCGGTGCTACACTGAAATTGTGCCTTTGAAGCCGATCGAAAGTAGGATCGACTTCTCCACGAGCTCGCCTGCCACGCGTAAATGGCTCACCTGCCAGCGTACCTTCCAGATCTGGAACGCTGTGGTGCAGATTTAAAATTTATTTTTGGTTGTACTTGCTGATTTTCTAGCTTTTCTGACAAAAACCAGCAGCATGTACTTTTTAAATATTTAAAAACTATCCTCTTCTAAAAACCAATTGCGGTTAATGACAAATAACAGTGAGGATAAAATGACAGTGAAGATTAGCAAGCTGATTTTCGGATCTAAATTTGACTTTTTCAAAGAGTTTGAAATTTTTGATAAATAGCCAAAAACTCAGATCTACGGCAAAATACAGGTTTTTATAAAAACTCAGTGAACTAAAGATCTTCAGCTAGGCTAGATCTATGGATCTCAGAAGAAAATTTTCAATTTGGTTCACTTTTGCAAAATTTTGGATTTTTGACAAAAAGTTAAAGTTTGCAAACAGATAGTGATTTTTTTGATTTTTTAGATTTTCTATCCTACCACTATCATAGATCTGATAGATCTGTTCGTTTCCCAGTGAGAGTCGCCAAAAAATGTTGGTCCAAAAATGCCGCTTGGATAGATCTATGGATAGATGAGCCAACGGTGTGCGCAGGCATAGCCCCTCTTTGAGTCAAAAAGCTTAAACTCGGTTTATTGCTATTCTACCAGCAGGAATCATGCAAGTCTAACAATATTCCGCCTTCGGGGTTTGGGATCTCAACCCAGAGGGTGTTTTCGATTTGTGGAAAGAAAGGAATGGAAGAGATGATGAAGAAATATCAGATCCGAAGAAAGAAAAGAAATGAATTCCAAAGTAGAAAGGTCGGAGGGTTTATGTTTTGGGATTGGTAGTAAACAGAGCCAAACCTACTTGCATAAACGAACAAAGCAATACCGATGAATAAATGACAATAAAAGTAAGCGGATCCAATAGAATAAACACACAGATCGACATAAGAAAGATCTAATGCATATAACATGTATTCAAAGACAAAGTCTAAATATTGTATTAATAATTCTTTTCTGTTACAAAAGCTCAAAGTCTTTCCTCCTCACTTCTATTTTTCATCCGAAAGATATTCACTCATGTCCAATACAACAAGCATTGGGTATTTATAGAAGAAGGAAAGAAAAGAAGGCAAAAAGGAGCCAACCACCTATTTACAAAGATATTTACAAAATATCTACAAGGATATACAAAATATCTACAAGGATATACAAAATATCTCAAAGTCATGTTGACTTTTGACAACTTGATGGATGACATCATCCCATGGTGCAACATGGATGATGTCATCATTTGTGCCAACATACTCCAGATATTTACCAAAAGAAAGTCGAAGAAGAGAGAGAAGAAGAAGAAAGAGAAGCTATTCATCATCGTCATCTTGCGGCCGAAAGGGGTAGCCTGCTTTTACTGTTGCTCAGAGACGAGATGTGGAATTGAGCGCAGTATTCCATGAACTTGCTGATCATGGGCCCTAGTTGATCCTGGGAAGGATCCTTGTGTCGCTCACTGATCGCCTCGCAAGTCTCCCGCTCGTCTATGAGCTTCTCTGGGAGTTTGGAATATTCTTTCTGCTTCTATGAGGAACCCGATGAAGTCCCGACAGGCCAGCAGGTTATTGATGGACTCGCGTCAAAAGTGACCTCTGGCCCTAGCCCTTGTGAAACGATCTCCTTGAAGATCTGGATGGTTTCCTCAACTTTTCTTAAGGCGAAGGAAGGAGTAAGCAACCCTGGTGACATGTTGAGAACGATTTGTTCCATTTGGTGCATCGCGTCCAGGGCTTCTTCCTTCACCTTATCGATCTTTTCAAGGACAAATTCCAGTTGATCCACCGGTAGTCCAGGGTGGAAATGACTTTATTGAGGGCCCTGGGATGGCCGAAGATGCCGAACTTGACCAGATCTTCGACTGAACAGTCGAACATTTGTTGAAAGGTCTCATGCTGCAGCCTAGCATGGTCCAGCTCTTCCGATATGGGTCCTGCTAATGCTTGGAGCTCTTTATTCACCTTGTTGATGTTCAAATATAAATCAGAGAACTTGGCGATCACTCTTTCACTGTCCTTGAGGATTTGGCTCCTCCAAGCTGAAACTGCCATGCCCTGCTCGCCGATCTTTGCATATTCATTAATTTTATCCTGGCTCAGAGGCTCAGGAGTCTCGGCGGCAGTTGTGGGAGGTGCACTGCCCATCTTCTGTAAGGCTTGGAGCAGATGTTTATTTTGCTCTTTCAATAGCCTTTTCTCTTCTTTTGTTTCTTGAAGCTTCTTGCAGAGGGCGTCAACTGCAGATAGGGCCTCTCCCTGAAGGCTTTCAGAAGACGTCCCCATTGTGACTTGGGTCACTGTATAATCTATTGGAGATAGATCCTTTTTATCCTTGAGGGGATTGGGGTATGCGATCTCCATTACCCTCTCTCCCGAAGCACTCTGAGAGAAGTGTGTGACGGGCTTCTGCTTCTTTGCCCCTTTGGACGGGATTACGGAAAAGTCCATCGGAGCGATGGGAACTTTCCTTTTCTGCTGACTTAAGTGCTGGGAGATCCAGGCTGGACTTATGGGAGAAGGGCCGGAAATAGAGAAGGGGAAGCTGCAGTAGTAGAAGGGAAAAACGTGGAGACACTTGGAGGTGGCATCGAGAGGGAGGCCGAAGAAGTGCTCACGGGAGGAAGAGATACTACATGAGAGGAAGACATGGGAAGGGAAGGGAGCTTAGAGATGAGGGAAGAAATGGAGGGGGACAGGTCCGTGAGAGAAGAGAAGATGGACGAAGAAGCGGGAGGAACAGTAGAAGAAGGGGGAGAGGACACGACCAAAGGAATGGTCACTTGAGTCACTCGAGGAGGGGAAGGAGGAGAAGAAGAAGGGACAGAAGGGACCTCGGTTGATGCAGCAGTGGCGACACCCTGAGTGGATGGGCCTATTGGAACATCTTCTTCCGTTCCTTTCTCTGGAGAAGCCAGAGTTATGACCTGTTCGGGTGCAGCGGAAGGAGGACTTTCAGGAGCTTCCTCTTGAGTGGTGCTGGATTCACCCTCTTTGCCTTTTCCTTTGCCTTTAGGCTGCTGTTTTGATCTAGGAGGTGCGTTACCCAACGGAGAGGTTGTGAAATCGACTCCGAGGTAGATGAGCCCGTTCATTCGGCACCAATGCTCTGTTCTACGCAGAGTTTCTTTGACCCTTTCCTCAATTGTCTGAGGTGCTTTGTTTCTATCAATCGCCGCAAAAGGCCAATCGTCCCCGCCTGTGTTAAGATATACTTGATCTACTTCCTCCTCAGTAGTTTGGAAGCCTTTGGGGACGATGGCTACCCCGTATTGGATGATTTCTGCCAATGCCAAACGAGAATGGTCCTTCCTCCTGAGTTCCACCTCATGATATAGGTCGATGTAGATATCCTCGATCTGAGGGATGTGGATTGGATCGAGCTTAGCCCTCGGCAGACAATTCCTCGGGTCGAAGGTGGGTCTTGCTGGGAAGTCATGTTTCAAATTGAGCAGCTCCAGCTCTGCAAACATGTCTTTTGCCTTGTGATGAGTAAGACATGTATATCTACCCACTGTGAGGGGGAAAGGAGTTCCACCCTTCTTTCTTTTTAGGCACTTTTCGTGATAAGTGATTAGCTGTCTTGATAGCTCTAGTAGAATCAATTTGGGCCCAGCATACCTTGGCAGTCTAGTTGGCTCTCCCAAGAAGTTAGCTGCCCTCAGATAAGTGAATGTGGGAAATTGGGTGAACAGGGCCCCCCATTTTTCAGTGGTTGCCACGATGCTCTTGGTCGTGCGACCGTAAGTCATATTTGGCCTTAACAGGCAGATGATGAAGTAGAAAAATGCATCGTTGATCTTTGTAAATTGAGGGATGCTATTTTCCAGTTTCAATTCTGGATAGTATTCATAGATTCTAACTTGGGGCCAAACCCCACTCCGCATCAGAGCTGGATAGTCCCTTTCAGAAGCTGCAACATAAACAACATAGGAATTCATGTAGAATCTCCCCGTTGTGGGGAATTGTTGCAGTTGTTCTGATATCGTGCTGCTTATAATTTCTGCCCATTCGAAGCGTTGATCAGGCACATTTTTGTTCATGGTTTCTAAATATCGCAGCATCCATTTGTGGAAATAGTGGGCGTCAGGAAGCCCAAAGACCCTGCTCAGGAACATGATGGTGTCACTGAGCTCCTCTGAAAAATCACTGCGGTGAATGATTTGTGGCCAACGGGTCACTACTTTCTTGTTCTTCAGATAGACTTCATTCATCAGTTGCATGCACTGATCTTCATGGTCGTCCCAGGATTTGATACAATCCTCTCGGCTGACGGCCACAAAGTGCCGGTGATGAGGAATGCCGAGTATTATCTCGAAGTGGTGGGCAGTGAGGTTGATTACGACCTCGCCCTTCTCATTTACGACACACCTTGTGTCTTTATTATAGCACCGGGAAACCACCATCATGAATTCATTGTTAACGGCGCTGACTGGGATTCCCCAGCAAAGTGCAGGGCACTGCCTATTAGCTTGTCCATCCACGGACTTCTTGTGACCTTCTGAGTCCTGACCCAGAATTCCTCCATATCAATATGACCCAACTCTGAGTCTCTGATGTCCAGGTCACACTCGGCCTGGGAGTCGGGCATTCTGACCCTCTGATACTTATATTTCATTTCTTCCTCTGTAAGCTTGGCCTTGCCTTTGGATTTGGTAGGTCTCTTGCTTGATGTTGACATATGTTCTTCTGAGCTTAATTGCTGATCTGCAAGAATAAGACGTGAAACCCAATTGAAGAAAGCCATGTCAGGCACTTGATTTTCCATTGAAATGCTGACAGAAGAAAGAGTTAGTAATTTTGAGGTCTCGGGGCGCATGGCGCATGGATATTGCAGATTGCAGAGCTAAATAGACAAGGCGCACAGGAAAAGGGTGTTGCAAGGGTTAAATCAGCGCCAAAGGGCGCATGGCGCATAGATTCTGTAGGGTGCATTCTTTGTTGCTGTAAGCACAAGTGCGCCTGCGCCATGTATTCATTTTATAAAGGGCGCAGATTATTTTCATGTTACACGGGTACAGGGTGCGCCAAAGGGCGCAGGAAAAATGCGTGTAACATCATATGTTCATGCACCGAAGGGGAACTTGGCGCGGCGCATGGAAAGTCTGCACAACATGATGTTGTTGCGATGAAGGATGCGCCTGTGCCTTTTATGGTTTTGCACTTGGCGCATAGAAAAAGGCTGATACATGGATGCTGGGTGCGCCAAAGGGCGCAGGAATTTGTGATGTTGCACTTAAGTTTGATGCGCCAAGAGGGCGCATGGTAAGCGTTTGCAGCAAGTGAGGGAAGTGCGCCATGAGGGCGCAACTGCTCTTTTTGTAACAGGCACGGTGGGTGTGCCAATGGCGCGACTGTTGATCATGTTGCAGGGGTGACAGATGCGCCAAAGGAGAGAAAAAAGAATTACAGTTTCCTCCCAAGCCATGACTTCTTCACTAAGGTGTCTGCATATGGTTTAAGCTTCTTTTAAGGGGTCATTTGGGTGATGAAGAGGTTTAAACCAAGATTTTTTGAGTCATTACTTCAGGACAGAGCCCCATTCCAGCAGATCTAGAAAGAGGGGGGAAGGACATGGTGAAGGAAAGAAAAGATAGCAGCAGGGGGATAAAAACATGATTTCACAGTTTATATTAAACCCAAACAGCCAGCCAGCAGATAAAAACCAAAGCACAAAACACACAAAAGGAGTGAGGACCTCTTACCAGGATATATAACGATGAAAAAGCGCAAACGGGTCCACCAAGTGATTTGAAAATGACGGGGCAGGTGCGCTGACAGGCTCAGAGAAAATATCACGTGATTGTTCAGGTGATAATGACAGCGCAGACGCGCCTATATATAGGCGAGGGCAATAAATGTGCCACCAACCTTTTAAGTGGCGCATGAAAAGCAGTGTCGACATATGAAAGCATGTGCCCTTGGCGCACCAAAATCCATGCAAACACGGAGTTATGCGCGCCTTTGGCGCACCGAGAGGGGTGTCGACATAAGATTATGTGCGCCTTTGGCGCACCAAAAAGTGGCGCAACAAAAGATATGTTGACAGGAAGGCGCATGCGCTTTGGCGCACGCAGGGAAGCCTCAACATAGAGAGGCGCACCAAAATGCCTGCTGACACATGAAAGCATGCGCCAAAGGCTTTAAGGGGGTGCATCAAAAGTTGATGTTGCATAGTCATTATATGCGCCCGGCCAAAAAGACCAAAAATGGCTAAGTTCGGAAAACTATATTTCCCGGAAAGGGATTTTGCAACGTTCCGAACACAAGGGATCCCTAATGAGGGATCGGAACAAAATCCCTTTATGGTTATCAGTAAAATTTCCCTTGCCAATTTTACGGGATAGACACCATACATAAGGTTTACAACAATTCTTGGTGAGAGTGAGTCATTTGAGACGGAAATTTCTGTCACAGTAATTGCACAATTTCAACTTCTCCAATAAATTATTGTCTATATGATTGTAGACTTTTAGCTTCTTGTTAGTGACAGGAAGAATTGAACCTTACCCATCTTTGATAGATTAACCGATTTCCATTAATGTCCTCTAGACCCGGATGATATGTGAACACCACAAATGATAGAAAGCTCATGCAATTTGTTGAACAATCCTTTAACCCTATTGTCAAAATGAATTTTCCTCTTATTCTTTTCCTCCACATACTTTGCTAATAACTTTCTCCTACCCATCTGCAAGTGTTTAAAAATAACAATCCACCGCTAGTAAAGAAAAATATACTTAATAAAATAAAGTGTCGTTTATGAAGGACATTATTTAAATAATAAAAGAAAGTGTCCATTTTGCTTTTTAAAAAAATAAATAACAAGGGTGATATCTAATAGAAAGGGTGCTTGTCAAATAATAAAATATATTGTGTCGTAGAATATGGAGTAAATTTAAAATTAATTGATTATTTTGTAGATAGTTTTTGGTAATGTTTTTATTAAAACAATACAGTTATAAAGTACATCCTTGGCCACCATAATCATATATGTAATGTTTTAGGTTCATACATTATATTAATGTAATTTATTCTTTTAGTTTTTATGTGGTTTTTGATTCCATTATATTTAAATATAGTGTAAATATCTGAAGACAATGCATTATAGAGTGTTTGTAATTATAAAGTTATTGTGTTGTTTTCTATATTATATTCGGTGTACACCATTCATTAAAGCAAATTCAGAAACCGTAACATCCTCATTTTA
Organism: Taxus wallichiana var. yunnanensis; assembly: GCA_018340775.1. Classification (NCBI taxonomy): domain Eukaryota; kingdom Viridiplantae; phylum Streptophyta; class Pinopsida; order Cupressales; family Taxaceae; genus Taxus; species Taxus wallichiana. The sequence goes on along the minus strand of CM031241.1, from coordinate 29,822,525 downwards.
GACAATAGAACAAGTCATTTTTTTTTTTTTGATAATTGCATCCTGGTTCTAAATACCTAATTTAGAACTCACAATCAAATAACCATTCTTATAACAGACAACCATATGCAGCTGTAATGACTCGGAGTACCTCCGATCTATTCATTCCATGACTCGGTAATCTACCGATCTATTCATGAGTAATAAGAGTTGGCGTTTTTATTTAACACTTCACTCTTGCGGTTCTCTTCCCTATTCTGGGATTCAGAATGCTCTGTCCAAGGAACCTAACTGAATAATTGTTACCATTATTCATCGGCATCTCATCCCTTAGACTAGGTGAATTAGGACAACGCAATCAGCAGCTTGCGATACTTTGGCCAAAGATTTGAAACATACTGTTTATGTCTCGTATTCCTTAACGGCATACTCGTCAATCTGGAATACACCCTTCACCCCATTCTTATGTTATGTAGAATGTCTTATACCGACTTCTATCAGTCCCTCCTATCTCAACTTATTCACTCGGAAACGGATTAACAAGGTGATAACGTTATATGGATGCCCACGAGGATTAGGGATACGATGACATACTGGTTCAACCCTAGTTAAACCAGTGTGTCAAGATACCCCGAATCTCCTAGCGACCTTATAACGTGACCGCATTCCTAATCGGTCCCCGAGTAACTCGTTCGAGATCAAAGTGTAAATCTTAGCGATCAATGCAAAGGGTGTCGTCATAAGTCACCTACATTGTTGTAACCGAGAAGATCCTAATCTTCTCGGAGGTACAACCCTGTAGTTGACTTGTGCCATCAACCTTTAAATCCGCCTCGGAAAGATCTACTTATTAATATGCGTTACGCACGTTGAGTTTAAATTACATTAAAGACGTTCCCCTAAGGTTAGCCTCTCCTGATCCCTGGATTCTTCATCTTAGGATGACCTTCCTCAATAAAACCCATTACACGGTGGAGATATTAAGGCCAAGGTCTCATCAAGGAGTTCTTAGAATATACATGATTCTAAAACAACGAAATGGGACAATAACTCGTAAACTTCACATGAGATTGCCATCTGAACCCCATTAGGTTTATATCAGTTCTCCTAACTGAATTTATATCATACTTATTAGTATCAAGATATAAATGATTAAGAATCCAATTAAATGTTGTCCTGTCATAATCAAGACTAGGGATTAGTAATTTAATTCAGCTTGATTAGCGTTCTGCTTAGGTTTATTTTAATCCTATCTTTTAGAAAGACAATGATTTAAATTTCAATTTTGCTTTCGATAGAACAAATTAGAACTACTAAACACTCATAAGAATTCAATCACATTTTCTTGTAAGCTTTCATTGACAATCACAAAAGTCTCCAAATTATACAAAGATAACATTGCCCCTCCGGTATATAAACCGAAGAAGGTCAACTATCAAAATAAGAATACAACACATAAGTAGCAAATACTTATTTCTATTCCTTTCAGAACTATACAAATACATTTTATGCATTCAGCATACTTGATACAATGCTCAACGGAAAAGGAACATCTTTCCACATATAGTACATTTAGAAAATCAAGATGTAATTCATTATAAATCAAATTAAACAATCTGATCATCCTGTCAGATCTGCATTGCTTTTACCACTTACGGCATCCATCTGCAAAAATTATCAACATGGGTCAGTTCAATGAACTGAGCATGATAAGCACTAACTCTTAAAACAATTGCAATCCGTCAATTGTTTTCATTAAACACCCTGTTTAAATGATATAAAATCACCAAACAAGTAAACATGATTCAGACTATACGTTAGGAATATATCATGTCTATAACGTGTAATAATAATTTTCGTTACAGAGTAGTCCTATATACTTCTCAAATATTTCATCAAAATATTAGGGATCAAGAAGAACAAAAGTATCCTAAGCAATTATTCATTGTAAATCCCAAGATGAACAATCATCAGACAAATCATGATATTCAACTTAAAAAGAGGAATACCATATCAATCCTGATACCGTCATTATGTAAAAACAATTACAGATGTTAGTTAAACAATTATATCAACTTATAATTTACAACAGAAGAGAAATAAACAAATTGTACATGTTTCCCTCTGAACTAGCTCATGACTGTACCGTCTTTCAAAAAGCAAGGCATTCACTTAATACACATGCAAATAAATCAGTCGAGTCCATCAACAACACCACTGTTTTGTTAAAACTTACAATAAAGCAACTACAGTACAGTAGCCCTCTTGCCAAACAACGGTGTCTATCTACCAAGCAGACTCAGTATGACCTTACACGCAAGTTTTTGCAGACAAGAAGATAAACACTGCCGTTACCTGTTTAGGTACAGTCGACAACTCCTAAATTCAATCATGCTCAAGAATGGATATCTATGCAAAGAAGACGTAACACGCCAACAATCCCTATAACAACCTACAGCCCATTCAAACCCTTTCTACACTGTAAGGCTTTTAGACCCAAGGTCGAATTCAAAGGATCTCCTTCGTTGTCGCAGTCAACAAGAGACTCGAAATCATTTAAGCAATGTCATCTCCCTATGACTATGCAGAGAGATTTTTAAACGAAATCCATGCAACATGCACAGCCACATCAAACTGGAATGTAATCAGAAAGAAAACATAACATAGAATATCGTAGTCACTTCTGAACGCAATCAGAGTTGAAAGTATGGTATTCACGACCTACTTTATAAAATCCATAATACAAGATGTCAAGCTATTTAAAGAAATCCAACAAAGCCAAAAACATTACATGTTCATACTCAGGCTTATACAGAAACAGTGACACAGATTACCACGCAAGGATTTTAAAACTAAATCCGTAAACAGTATTAACAGTATAGCTTTTTCCAAAAGCCGATAATAAGATATCTTCCCATACTCAAGGAACCCAACAGTGTCGAAAACACTAGTAAACTAAACAAGCTTAATTGAGGCAGGTACTGTAGTTACCTAGAAAGGTTTCAACTGAACCCGAGTAACAGTATATCAAATAAATAATAAACAATGATTCCCAACTGTGCCAACAATGATAAACATTAAAAATCAGGCTTAAACAAATTACTGATTTCGTAACAAGAATTCCCACTGAACCTCTTCAATATTCTCGAACAAGCTTACACAGAAGGAAACGTAACAGTACAACCAGGGAGTCTGTACCTAAATTTATTACAAATTACAGAGGTCGTATGACCTGTTACTTCTTCAAGACTCCAACGAAACTCAAATTACCAATATTCAAAGATATATAAAGCTTCCACAGTGGTCCATAGTGTACGAATCATTCAATGGACTCTACAGAGTCGTTTCAAATAAAATAAACATATATATATAAAAACGGGTTGAATCCCCATAACCTCCTCGCAAGGGAAAAACAACTCCAAGAAAGTCGTAATGAATACTGTAACACAGTAAGTTATCTCTTCACAATAACTATAAAATTTCATAACGAAACCCAGCAAGAATCAATAATCACCACTAAATAATAACCACAACAAGCTTACAAAAAGTTCAATTTAACTGAACAATCACACCAATGTCCATCAGTATCCCTCCCGACCAGTATCCACAACAAACATCAACGGCAAGTATCAGCAACAAGCATCGACTACGAGTATAAATCGACAAGCATCACAGTGGCCTGTACCCATCACGAGAATAATTTATGGGCTCTCACAGAGCAGGCCGAGCATACATTCTTTTCATATATTTCGCATATTTAAGCCAGAATGCAAAACACAAAGAAATATAGAAACAGTTCGAATATAATAAACACCCCTCAAGGGTTAAATGAAAAATCGAACCAGCAGGAAGATTCAGTGCCAAAAATCACACAAGGCTACCATAGAAACCATCTATTTCCATAAATCATTTGAACAGAGTTGTTCTAATGAAATCATTTGAAGAAGAGCAAGATTTTTAAAAGTTAGGGCCTAACATGCCTGGATATTTGCTCAAAATTCCGAAGCAGACCACTGAAAGAGCTCGGACTTTCTTTTCCTTTTCCAAGTTAGAGCCACCAACAAAATTTTGCTATTTCCATGACTTATATATTTTCCTTGCCAGAGGAAAGAGCTAGATACGCTCATACTCGCCATGCAACACCAAGAAGACTGGTGCGAAGAACCAGTGAACAGGCAGAGGGAAAACCGGAATTCGTGATAAGCCAAACAAAACATTAACTTTCCAATTTGCATGCCTTCTCGCGAATTCCGAGCTCGACTTCCGAGCTCATTAATTGCATTTACTCCCAACTTCCCACTCAAACTCCACTGCCACCGACCGCCATAGTTGGCGATAGACAAATAAAATTTCAAGACCATTTTCAGTTTTGGCGACCTGCCACGTCGGCTCAAGTTAGCCGTTTCTAAAACTTCTACCAATACCTGTCCTTCATACTTATCCTTTGCATTTAATGACATAGAAAATCCACCCATGGTTCACATCCCTCCATAGGTCCCCTTACATCCTTGTTCAATAGTTAGGTTAGTAACTTAGGTTAGAATTTAGGATAACACCTAGTCTAACTTCATAGAACATAGATACTAACTTAGGACATTAGCTCTTAGCCTAGGTCTAGGTTAGATTATCACTAATCTAACCCCTAGGTTAAGTTTAGTTTTAGGTTACTAACATTAATAATTCCAGTTAGGTCTACATTCCGTATGCTCAGAAAAAGACCTACAACATGCATTCTTGAACAGGGTTAACTCCTGTACTGCCATTAGGCTACAGAATTTGTATGTAACTGAATTATTACCTGGTCCGCGATCAAGACCTTCCAGATATATTTAGATATATTTAGATATCTGAGTCATACGGACTAGCTTATTCACATGCATCTAGACCTTGTAACCTGAGTCATTTTAATTCATCACGAACAAACTTAAAGCAATACTTGGGTCAATTCCACCTGATCCAAGGTTAGGTATTATAGGTGGATAACTCTATAATTCATTCCGAGATCGATTAAACTTAGATACAAAATGAAAGAAATAAAAGAGTCCAATCATATTCCGACTACCAAAGATCTCCGCAATCTGCAAAGAAGATACAAGTACATATCAATCATGATTTCTCAATCAAGGAACACATCCTTTTACAAAGAAACCATATATCAACACTTGAATGCTCAGGAGGAGGTAACAACAGTTCGTGGTGTTACGAAACATAGTTCAAATGGTGACAAGATTCCAATCTTTGTCAAGTAGAAATTAACAAGTGTCAAATGAGCCATCGCAATTATGCTAAATCAGGGCCCCGAATCTTCATAGCCTCAACCCAATAAAGCCATCATTCACTAGAGCCTTGAGTCAAGGACCTACAAATGTTATGTTGTGGATGAGGTAGCAAGTGGAAATGATGCAGCAATTTTCCACCCAAACACCCCTCAGGGTCTTGATGTCATGCATTCTATTCAAGCATATGGATTTTTCTCTGCATAAAAGAAAAACCATGGAGTTTAGGTGGAGAAAAAGATGGACATAATTATACATTATTTGCAATGGATGATCATGATGGCATCACACGTCAATGACCACGATTGCCAAATGTACGCCATCTAATGTCTGTTGATTATCATTGAGATTGCCTTAATTCCCGTTTGGCAAAGCCTATTGGCGTATTAACATTATTAAATATTAACATTTATATTATTATCTATGAATTGAAATTGTTTGATATAAGAAGAAGTTTTTCCAGTTTTTACTATAACAAAACATATTTTTATCTCAAATGAAGTCAAGAGTCCAAATTAATACGAAGAGATAATTAAAGCTTAGAAAAATGAGGTAGTTTTATTTAAGAGAACATAATTTTCCAAAAATAAATAAAAATAAATAGTCCTTTAAATTGTGCATCCAAAAAGCAACCAAGCTAACAAGAAGGTTTGGGAGTATTGTATTTGTCATGTAAGGTATCACCTCAAAAATTCCTACAAACTCCCGATTTTAAAGGCTATGTTCTTCACCTAATTCTAAATATTAAAATACTTTAAATAAATTAATATTTTTAATACAAGAAAAGTAATTATAAAGAGTTATGATCTACTTTCATTCTCCTTACAAATTCTTGTTTTGGTTGATTTTTAATAACATTGACAATCATTATACGTTTTTTCATATAAGAGTCTATTTTTAGTATGTGAAGAGGAAAACAAATAAATAAAGGCATATATATTTATATATGCATAGAAATAACGAATATTTATATTTGATTATGTAGTAATTTTATTTTAAGTAGTTCAAAGTTGATATATTTTTATCATTGTCAATAATAAACACAAGCATTTTCCCTTTGTTTTTGTGAGTGAACATGAAATGCAAAAGAAATTACTAGTTCATGAAATGGACTAATATATGTTTAATCATTTATCTTTATAATGATTGGGTGAAAGCTTTAAGCCCTAGTTCGAGGCTTCACATACTTTAAAAACAATTTTAATGTATAAACATTTATTAAAATTTTGATCAAATTGTGGTTATATTACTAAAAATAAAATAGTACAATTATTCACAAAAAAACTAGAGGTGTGGAAGCACATCATTAATTGCAAACTAGCCCGCATGCATGGGAAATAAAATGAAACAATCTTGTTGGCAACACAAATTACAAAATCACATCATAAAACAAGAACACATGAAATTAGGAAGAAATTGCGAAGAGAGGGGAAGGTGGAGGATATCTATTGTTGGGATTAGCCCACCCACCATCTTGAAATTCGTGCTCATCGAAATGAACTCCCAAGTAGTGGCAATGGTTATAGTGTCTTGATTCTTTGTTTAGAATTTATATATTGGCCCTTGGGTAGCAAGATTGTCAAAGCTAGCCAAGAGTATTTTCCATCCACAAGAGGCAGAACTAAACTATGATAATGAGGCGGCAATGGTGAGCCCCACACCCCACATTGAAACTATAGTGGAGAGTGGTGGTGAACCCCAAAACATTTATTAAAATAAAAACACTACAAAACTTTGAAATTTTCTTTTATTTAATAAGAAAACCAACACCTACAAAACATTGTTTGTAATTATTATATACTACGAATATAAACATCTATAATGAATTTTATTTTCTTCATAACAAAAGCATAACATGAAGGGGTATAAGATATAAAACCACTTGATCCATACAATAGAGCCAACAAGATTTTCATATGGTTAGAGTACGATGAAAAATAACATCATTGCCTCTGCCATAAAAACCACCCACTTTGCATACCATTGGGCAAAGAGGCTTAGATCAATATTTAAAATTAGGTAATAACTACCATAAGCCAAACAAAAGGATCCTCATAGAAAATAAACAGGTAGGAATGTGCCACTTGAGACAAATTATTGTATAGTCGTAGTAGAGGTTTTTAAAGAGCAAATGTGGTCTCCCAATTACAAATGACATGACAACCTTGTTTGTATTTGGCATGACATGACAGGTTATATTTTTGACACATTGTAGTGAAGGAAAACTCGTCGTGTACACCTTCATCTCTAGGTTCCTGCGCATCTTGCACAATGCGAAATAAACAGAACATCTAGTGCTATTGTACTAATATCAATATACAGTTAATGATAAAATAAAAAAATATCTCCTACCAAAAGCAATATAAATGGGCAAAAAAAATAGGCGTAAGAGAAAAATCTGTTGTAGAAATTAGATTTGAATGACATTAAAGAGAGGGAATAACATGTACACTAGACATAATATTGTGGAGATTTGATCATTCGGTGTGCATGACTCTTAGAGTGAGGAATAAAGTTGGTGTCCCCAAATTGTTCGATCATATCAAAACCTCACTTCTGCGTTTAGTCTAAAAATCATGTCCCTCGATCATTCATGTCATTTAAAGATTGTGTACATTTTTGTGGAGATCGCCTCTACAATTTTAGTTATGTCAAAAATTCATGTGTTTAGAGGTACAAAAAGTGCAAAAAAGTGGGACATGCTTATGTTCTTTGACCCATTATAATTTATAACATAAAACTCAATGAATGCCTCAAAATGACGACCCTCACTCCTAAAAAAGGACATGACCTCTTCAACGAGCATAACCACCATTGTAGAATCATTTAAAATGTATGCAATTATACTAATTGAGACAACAATGGGTAAGGGAATGAATCTTAGTCATTGCAAGCTCTAACCTGAAAAGCACCATGTGAATTATTCCTTTGTGTCAATGACAAAAGACCTAAATAAATAAGATTTATTGAGGTAATTGTTGGCTTTAGAGAAAAAATATATGAAAAAAGGTATTCCTAATAAATACCATATAACCCATTTTCCTCTTCCATACACAAAAAAACCGGACTCTATCATTTGAAAACTTTGGTTGTGTAGGGAACTATTCGACCAAACAAAGAACATCATACCCTACTAGAGTAAGAACATTAATCTTTGAAATCCATTATGATTTCATAAAATTGTAGTGAAATCCCAACACACATCCTCCAACTAATATTTATATACTACACAAGGTTTTTCCTAGAAAGATAGATTTTGAGAGGAGAAGTGCTACCCAAGGAAGTAACATTTTTTCCCTATAGGTGTGGCCATTCTAAATGATTCCACAAAATTGTATTGAAAATTAAGAGAGAAATTGTGTAGGTATGACGAGAATAACATAAGTTCTTATAGGCACCCATGAGTATAGAAATTATATCTGACAAATATATTTTTATAAAGTTATTGCTTGATCATTGTATTGTCATTGTAGTATATTGCTTGATTTTTTCTACTTGTTAATTGTATCACGGATATTTTGTCATTCTCTCTTGCATCAATTTTTTATGCAATTACATATTTAGTGAATGCAATATTTTGAACTTTGAATTTTGTATGGCTATACAATGCGAGCTTGCACTAAAAACAAAAGGAATATAAAAAAATATAGCTGGATACTTGCATAGGAATAAATTAATTGACCTAATAATAATGAAACATTTTACAATAATGAATAAACATTGCAAATGAATTGAACTGAACTATTTGAAATCAAATAGACTAATTTATATATTTGTAAAAGTCAAATTTATTTAGAATATTTTTTAAAAAAGAAAGAGAAGTCCAAGGTAGAGTGGTCCAGTACAGTCACAATAAAAAAACGTACTTGGGACAAAGCACAAACCGAAAAGATATGTTTTCTTTGAGCGTTACAGGATGTTGTATCTCTATGGGTGCCCTCTAACTGTACTATCTCTGTGGGGTGAGAGAGGATCGAACAGGATTACTCAATTGCACTATGAGACCTACGCCCGCCTTGCAACTGACTGAAGACTCAATACGAAGATCGCCACTCCAGTTGGCACAGCTGGTGCAGGCTAATATTCTCGTTAAGTAACGAGAAACAAAAAGGAGAGTACAAAACTGTAACGCAATATCAGAGCGAGGTTTCGATCCTCGGACCTGTGGGTTATGGGCCCACCACGCTTCCGCTGCGCCACTCTGATCCTGTCTCCTTATGAACTTTGAAAAGCAAAATCCACAGAGCCGAAAGACGTTTAAAAAACAGAAAGAAGGAACTTTTGTCTGAGCCCAGGTTCGAACTGGGGACCTTTAGTGTGTACAGAAAGAAAGACTATTTGTCTGAGCCCAGGTTCGAACTGGGGACCTTTAGTGTGTGAGACTAACGTGATAACCAACTACACCACCCAGACACGCTACAAATTAGCTTCCTAAAGAAATTTACTGCATCTGTATGTTTTTGAGAAAAGAGATGAATTATAATTTCGCCTTATTTCATTCGCTATTTTTGTTACTGGAGAAGAAAGATGCATTACAGAGTTGCCAATGAGAAGCTAATTATATTATATAGTGCAGCACAGAGGCTCCAGAATACAAAGTGTCGGTAGAAATATTAATTGCGTTTGTAGTCCAACGGTTAGGATAATTGCCTTCCAAGCAATAGACCCGGGTTCGACTCCCGGCAGACGCACGCACGGTCTCCTCACCTCATTTGATTTTGCGAGTTGCTGTGATAACAATTACAAGCGCGTGTTGCGGCTCGCTGTTTACAAATAACAACAATAATGACAAAAGATATTTCCGCCCTAAGAGGGAGAGTTTTCTAAGTCTTCCGTTGCCGGGACTTGAACCCGGGTCTCTCGGGTGAGAGCCGAGTATCCTAACCAACTAGACTACAACGGATTGACACGGCTTCTTGAACTTTGATATTACTCTTTTGCCTACATCCAATCATTTATTACTTACACCTGAACCAAATTCAGGCTATCGTATACATTAAGAGTTTTGTGGATGGTGATACATCAATTGCAAAGACTGTTCGTTTTATTTTTGAATACACACAGTATAGTGGCCCAACTCCATATCCACTATAAAGAACCTACCTATGTAAAATTCAAATGCCTATGATATTCTTAGATAGTGATCCTTAACTTGATAACCGCATAACTATGGCGGTCCATGAGGTTTTGCACTAACTTAATAAATATCACAACACGTGAGGGGTCACTGAGTGACTGGAACAATGAGGTGTAGACAACGAGAGGGGAATTGTCTAGGGTGATGTAGCTACAAAATCAAGTGCAAAGACACAATCAAACATGAATATAGAGCATAGTGGTAGCCAACCCACATCCACTATAAAGAATGCCTATCGATGTAATTGACCCCATTATTCTTAGAGAATGAGGGTGGTGAACGTGTTGCTTTACTCCGAATGTGGGAAAGAAAAAAAGGTGGTGAATTGGACAATAAAGAAAAAACACATCTAGGCGGCGGACGTGTAGTTGTCATTGTCAAGAAAACATTATTCCTTATAAACTTGACATGTGTGATGTCCACCAAACTACTTTATTGCTACGTATTGGAAGAACATCATGCCCATTACCTTCGAACATCCTCTTTCTTATGGTTTCTCTCCTTCTGATCCATAACATGATTTTTGAAAAGTTATATTTGGAAAGTTATGGAAATCTACTTTTAGCAATTTTTGGCAACTTTTAGTATTTATATTTTTCGAGGCCTATGGAACATTTATGGGCTTCAAACTATATGATGATAGCCTAATTACTATCGTCTTGGTGATGTTTTAAGATTACATTCCATCATCTTTCCAATGGATCCTATGGTTAGCAAATCTAATCAATGTTATAGGAGATATAACCCCAATAAGGAGCAATAAATAAAATAATGTAAATAATAGGATAGATTTTAGTTTTTTTTCACTTCTACCTTTTGAATCCATCCCTAAGGTGGATACGAATGGTATCTATATAAGATGACCTTTTGGTTCCCATTTGGAACCCTTCACATTCTATTTTTAGCAGTTTTTCATATTCTTCATTGTATAGCTATAAAGAAGTTTGTTTTGAATAAAGAGATAGATCTCAAGGCATACATCTCTCATATGGAGTTTTAACTTATTATTCTTATCATTTAACGATGGATGCACAAAATAAATTTTGGGCAAAAAGAGATCTTATTTAAAGTCTAGAAGAAGAAAACTTATGGGTGAATAAATATATGCATAGAGTTGTATATAATATTATATAAGATATAGTAACACGTGTGAATTCATTCATAATTTAATAAATATATGATATCCCATGTTCTTAGGTATTTCATTCTTCCTTTGACAACATATCATTGCTTCCTCATTTGTTAATGAAAATTGTTCCCAATTTCTATGTAATGTGTAAATATGCTGGATATTTGATAACTAGGAAACATATAATTAACTTGAATTTCTAATTTCTCAGAGGTGGTAATGTAGATCATGGTAGTACACATGTGGATATAAATTATAATATCTTGATATAAAAAAGGATGAAAAATTTGGAACAAAATCCTCAGTATGAGAGAATGAAAAATTCAAAAAAATGGTGGCTTAAGTTAATTTAATTTTATCACATTCAATAAATCATGTAGACCAAGGCAATAATGGCCCCGGCTTTAAATCGCTTTCATATCTACTACAAAATACTATAAGGCCCATACAAAATAACATTATTCTTATAATGTAGCCAACATTTAATTATTTTAAAATCCAAGTAGAGAAAAAATCAACATAAATTTATTCATATGGGAGGAACATTATATTATAGCCATCAAGATATTTTTATTTAAATTGATTGAACTTGTTAATTTATAATGAACTTGCACATTATTCTTGTATATATACATGAAGGGTTTAAAACAAATATCCTAGGCAAATATATATTTATATACTACAAAAATTAAAAGAACAATGAAATAAACTTTGAAAATAACTTCAATAACTTTTATATTGCAAGCCACTTCAAGGGGGAAACCTCCTTTGAGAAAGCTAAATACAATAATATTCATGGATACATTTATTGGCCTAAGAACTCATTAATATAATAGTTCTATTATATAAATTACTCCCATGTATGTGGGATAATTTCATAGCTTACGGGATGAAAAGCATATCATTGCTTCACATATATTACATTACTAATACAAAAAAGGTTGTCCCAAATGGTCTTAATATCCCCTCCCCCTTAAAAAAGCTTTGTCATCAAATCTTTAATATATGATAACTAGGAAGCAAAATCGAGAAGGGGCTCCCAAATTTCTAATGTATGCCATGCCACTCAATGCTAGAGGTGGTAATGTAGATCATGGTAGTACACATGTGGATATAAATAAGCACTTATTGAGAATTACAAAAGGATGAAAAATGATGGATCCTTCATTGTCGAGCTTAGATAGTAAATTTGTGCCAAAAAGAATGTTGGCTTAAGTTAATTTAATTTTTCAAAAGAGACATAAAGACATGATGAACAAGGTAGATAATGAAATCCAAGCTTTAAATCAATGTCATGGCTACTAGAGAAATTTATAAGGTTAATAAAACTTAGGGGAAATATTTTAATGTCATTTAGTTAGAGAGAATTTAATTTTACGATTATAAGCATAGAGAAAACCATACCCACATGCTGAAATTTATTCGAGTGGTGTTGAACTTGTTTATATTATAACCATGAAGATATCGAAGATTTTAGAAATTTTATTGGATGAGGGTTGTTAAAACCTAATGAACTGCGCAAAGAGTGTAAGGGACAAGAGGTGTTTAACAACAATAGATCCTTTGTGAGGATCATATGAGGTGTTATACCATTTCAACTACATAAATTAAAAGAACAATGAAATAAACTTTGGAATATAACTTGATAACTTTTTATTCAAAGCACTTCAAAGGAATGTTTGAGAACATTTGTAAAAAATTTTAGTTCATGACCATCCATTTATTGGCCTAAGATATCATTGAACTCATCCTAGTTCTATTATCCTACAAAATAATACTATGCTAAATGTATGTGGGAAAATCACTCGAGATAATAAGAGGTTAAGATACCATGGAGGAAGAAGATTTGGTCAATCACATATATTAATGGTTGAGGTCATATATGGGTGGGATAAAGAGAAAGGTAGACAAATGGTCTTAATATCCCCTCCCCCCTTAAAAAAGCTTTGTCATCAAATCTTTAATTATGGGAACTGTTTCTGAAAATCGAGAAGGGGCTCCCAAGTTGCATCTTCTAGTTGTATGCCATGCCACTTGATCAAGACCTTGGTGATAGAGTAGTTGCAAAGTTGGCCAGAGCACTTATTGAGAATTGCATAAGTATCAACAATGATGGATCCTTCATTGTCGAGCTTCGATAGTACTATTTGTGCCATAATGTGTTGGCCCAGAAATTTCTTCAAAAAAGAGACATGAAAGACATGATGAACTTGCGAGATAAGTGGAAGCTTAAGCTTGTATGCAGTGGCACCGATCTTTTGGAGAAATTTTTAGGGTCAATAAAACTTAGGGAAATATTTTAATGTCATTTAGTTTCAGAGAAGTTTGTTTGTATGATTATAAGCATAGGAAAACCATACCCCCAGGCTGAAATTTGTGCTCGAGTGGTGTTGATATGCTTGTTTCATATGGTTTTGTGCCATGTAGAGATTGACCCGAAGATTGCAGAGAATTTTATCCTATTGGATGAGGGTAGTGTTGAAAACCTGGACTGCGAAACTGCAAAGAGTGTAAGGGACGAGAGGTGGTGGTGGTTGGCCATAGGATGTTTCACAAAGATTCATTTTTGTGGAGTTGTGATATGAGGTGTTATACCACCATTCAACAAGAGGTAGACACTTGATCCAATGTTGCTAGTGCTCAAAGCTAAAACATCAAAGGAATGTTTCCAAACATTTGTTAAAATTTTCAGTTTGACCATCCATTTGTGGGTGATATCCTGAACTCATCCTCAATTGGGTACCTATCCTACAAAATAATTCTATGCAAAAATTGTTGGTGAAAGTGGCATCATAGTCTAAGACAATAAGAGGTTAGGATACCATGGAGGTAGAAGATTTGGTCAATGAATAGTTGGGTAATGGTTGAGGTCATATATGGGTGGGATAAGGAAAAAAATGGTCATACTTGGAGAGGTGGTCACTATGAGTAGGATTACTAACTTTCCCCTAGATTTAGGAATCCTTTAATGAAGGCCATGGAAATATTAGTCCAGATCTAGGTTAGAATGGGTAATGATTGTAACAAACCTAGGGTTGCAATTGTTTCAACCTTGTTTCATTGACATGTATCACATTCCACCACAAACTATTTGATGTATGCCTTCATTCCCTACCAAAATAAATTCCTACGAACCCGCTCATAGGTTTTAAAAAAACTTGAGTGATTAGGAAGGTGAAGAAGCATGTAATTCGAGAATAATTACATGATGAATCTCAACTTTAGATGGTAACACCAAGTTCCCTTTATACGCATAAATAGGTGTCATCCCAAGAGTAGTGCGGGGATGAGGTAGGATCATATGCCAATTTTTTGATGAGGCGTTACAGGTTTGGCTCTTTATTCCACTCTTGTTGGAGTTGTGGAAGCCATTCGGTTATGGGCACATGTATATTACACATAGGGAGACTTGATCCTCGAAAGTGTGAGAGAGAGCATCGACAACCACATTGTCTTTTCCTTTCTTATAGGTGATCTCATAGTCATACCCCATAATCTTGGAGACCTTCTTTTATTGAGCAAGAGATGAGACCCTTTGTTTAAGAAAATACTTAAAACTATGATGATATTTCTTGATGCAAAAATGCCTTCCTAACAAGTATGGTTGCCACTTCTATACGCATGCAAAATTTCCATCATCTCCTTCTCATAGATAGAAATGACTAAATTCTTTCACAAGAGATATTTTCTAGTGAAGGAAAGTGGGTGACCTTCCTAGAGGAGAAAAACACCAAGGCCATTTCCATAAACATCACTTTTGATGATGAAAGCCTTGGGGAAATTAGGCATGAATAAGAAAGTGTACTACACATAGCTTATTTTAAGGCCTCAAACACCTCTTTAGTCACCTCATTCCATGAAAAAAACATCATTTTTCAACATGGATGTCAATGGCGTTGTGATTTTACCATAATCTTGAACAAATTTTCTGTAGTAGCCTATGAGACCCAAGAATCCACGAAGGCTTCAGAGTGTTTTGGGGATTAGAAAAATTTGTATGGCATTTATTTTATCTGGGTCCACATGGACAACCTCCATAGAGACAATATGTCCCATATATTCAACTTCAATTTGGCCAAAGGAGCACTTGGAGTGTTTGGCGCACAATTGATTGTCTGCGAGAAGTTGTAATGCCCTATCAATGTGTTGTAGATGCTCGACCCAAGTTTGAATATAGATCAAGATGTCATCAAAGAATACCAAGATGAAACGATGAAGGAAGGGCCAAAAAATCTTATTCATCAAGCCTTGGAATTTCAATGGGGCATTGGTAAGCCCAAATAAAATGACTAAAAATCATAGTGACCATCATGAGTGTGGAAGGATGTCTTTGAAATATCTTCCTCGTGAAGGAAAAACTTGTGGTAACCTGAGAGGAGATATAATTTGGAGAAAAATGAGTTCCATGAATTTCATCTAGAATCTCATCAATCATTGGAATAGGGAACTTGTCCTTGATAGTAAAATTGTTGAGCTATGTGAAATCAATACAAATGCCATGAGACATCCTTTTTGTGGATAAGTAAAACTAGGGATGAATATGAGATGGTTCTAGGGTGAATGACTCCCTCCTTGAGAAGTTCCTGAACGAGTTTTTCAATTTATGTCTTTTGTAAAAAGTATACCTATAGGGCCAAATGTTGGGAGCACTCTTGGGAGGAGATTAATATGATGATCTTCTGGGTGTGAAGTTGGCAATATGTTGTGCTCGAAAAGACAAAAATCTCGATACCATATGTGAGGATCCTTATGCATAGATTTACAACAATAGAAAATAAAAGAACAATGAAATAAACTTTGGAAAATAACTTCATTAAATTTTATATCATAGGCCACTTCGAGGGGGAAACCTCCTTTGATCAAGCTCAATACAATAATATTCATGGATACATTTTTTTGCACAAGCATTCCTTAATATACTAGTTCTATTTATAAATTAATACTACCCATACATGTGTGATAATACTTAATAGCTTACGGGATGTGTCACACCCCATATTTACATTAGTTTTGATGGCAATACATCATCATTATTTTGTTGTACTTTCTTGGATGATTGTACACCTTGTTTGTTGTATGTGATGATTTTGTAAGGTTGAAAAATTTGTTACATTGATGTACCTTGTATCATTTCGGTGTTGGAAATAGTTATTGTCATGATTTTTTGATTTAACCATCTTATCATCGCAATAGCGGTTGTAGACTGTAACGTTGAGTTAATCATTTCAAGGAAATATAGGTAAGTTGATTGTTTGTTTGACAAATTCATTGACCGTGATTGAATTTAAATGTTTGGATGTTGGAAACCATGATACTCACATGGAGCTTGGCATGAGGTAAGGTTATGTTGTTTTGTTAAGTCTTGTTGGTCATTGACCACAAAAAAGTTTGAAAACATTAAATTGTTTTCTTAAAGGTATTCGACCATGGAAAGGGTGGAAAAATTTATTGTTTTATTCAATAAAATGGCCTAAAACCATGTGGTAGGGCATTTTAGATTGTTTAAGTTTGTAAATATCCAAGCCCTCGACCATATCATAACCATTTACAAAGGTTATTGTTTGATTTTATTTTTAAAGGTCGTCGACCTTACAATAACAATATTACATTTAAAAGGAAATAACATTGGCCCATTGGTCATAGACCGACCACCATGCAAATATGGTAAATTAATTGGGTTTGAATAAGTCTTCGACCGCTCGGGAACCACCATGCAAGTGAAAGGATAAATTAGAGCAAGTTTATCCATGCTACTACGTGGCACCTACAAAATTTAATGCATTTATTTTTAGTACTCAATTTTTTTTGAGAGTGGGGAAGCTTCTCAAGAATCTTTGACATGTAAAGGGGTTTTCATTTTTATCATTGTTTAATATTGTTCAAACACCCTTTTGAGTTGTGCACATAAAAAGTTGAGGGGTTGTTTATATTTTTGTGTGGTCTACTTTGCTAAAAACAACATGTGGATATTCTTGGATTCAATGACGTCAAGATTGTATAAATCTGGAAAAGCTAGGGAGGTTTTGTTTTATTTGATTTTCTTAAATACATTGGCAAGGAAGATAGTGGGAAAATTTGAAGAGATTATTACAGTCACATGCATGAATTTCTAACTCATATTTTGTTGTTATTTTGTGAGATAAAGAATATTATGGGGTTATTTTGTTTTCTCAAAATCTGGAATGAGTTTTATCTGAAAGTTTTATTTTAAACTATGGAAGAATACACAAAAGAATGGAAATATGGGTTAATTTGATAGCTAAGATTATTGGGTTTCTGGTTTATTCATTTTGAATAAGAAATCATAGTCTTTGCACTTTGTTTGGTAAGTGGTAGTTTATGGGTTCCCAAGGAAAATTAAAAATGGGTTTCACTGCATGATTCGTTTTGGGTGAATAAACTGTATATGACTTTCTTCTTTCATATTTTACTTGTTGAAGGTAATAATATGTGGTTTTCGATAAGTAGGTATTGGGTATCGTTGTATAATTCTTGCAGTTTTATTATTGATTATAGAGGTGGATCTTGGATCGATTTCATAGTTGTGAAGGAATAATTTGTAAATTGTTAGTGTAATGTAAAGTGGGGTTAAAAATTTTTGTTAATGAAATAGTTAAAAATAATAAATCTCTCTCTCTTTCTTGCAACATACTTGACTTTTGGGTTTTCGGTTGGAGACAATCTTATTTAAGAAAGACTATTATTATGGGTTTTTGGGTTCCATGGTATTGTATGGAAAAACAATTGTTTCTGAAAAATTGTTTCCTAGTTATGTTGAAATTTTGTGAAACATCTGTTGCTGCAAAATCACAACACCCACTGATATACGTAACTTGATAAGTTGAGACTCTCGGTGTGATTGCATAACATGGGCAATATCCCCCAAGTTGTGGGACTTACTACTTGGGATAGACCTCCGAGAGAAAGCCTGGTTCTTATTGCTCTGTTTAGGTGCATGCATTCAAATTGCAGAGGAATAAGAAACAACTTTCTCTAGAGGTCTATCCCAAGTAGAAAGTCCCACAACTTGGGGGATAGTACCCATGTTATGTAATCACACTGAGAGTCTCAACTTATCAAGTTACAGACATTCAAGGGTGTTGTGATTTTGTAACAATAGTTTTGGAATGCCCGGTGGGACCAAGAGGTCTTCACTTTTATTTCAGCAAGATTGATGTGCACTTGTTGTAAGTTTCAGATTGTGAGAAGATTTGAAATAACACATCTAGCGACTCCAAAAGAGACAAAATCCACTTTGGTTTCAAAGCAGTCAAACTTGACAAATTTATGAGAAGAACTCGGTCTAGAGCAAGAAAGGAAGGTATATTTGAATACTTGCATTTGTCCCCAGATAGAGCAAGAAGAGGAAGAAGAGTTCAAAGGTCTCCATCTCCACCAAATAGAACTTTTTCAACACCTCCACTTGGTAGGCCTTTCTTTCAATCAACAAGGGTTCTTAGGCCAATCATAATGGCACATCCACAACCCAATCCCTATGTCAAATTTATTGGAAGCAGCCCACTTGCTCTTAATGCACAAAATCCAGTTCCAGTTATAACATTGAAGAACATTCCATACTTCATTGGAGAGAACCAGACAACTCCAGTTGATCACATTTAAGACATTGCAAATGTCTGTGCAATCCATGAAATTACTGAAATGGAAATTGTTGTTAAGTTGTTGGCATCCTATTTTAAAGGTAAAGCCTTGCAATGATTCAAAATTTTAATAACAAGATCTATCCATAATTGGGACCATCTGCACCACTCTTCACAATCAATTTAGAGAGAAAGGAGATAACTTGTCTTTTATTGGAACAATTAACAACAATAAAGAGGGCTCCTAATGAACAATTAACATGGAATAGAATCCCATTGGCCGTGAGACCAACAACTGAAGGTGATTTCTTATACTTCCTTAAAGCTTTAAATTCTGATATTTCTATAATGATTCAATCCATGGGAAGTATAACTTTACCTTCAGCCTATAACATCTCCATTATAGCTAAAAATTGTTTAATTCAGGCTGGTAAACTTGCACCTAGGCCACCTATGTCGCTATATCCAAAACTAGGAAGTCCAAGCACTAGTCAAGCACCCATATTATTTCCCCATCCTTGCCCCAAGGAATCGAGTTTAACCGAGGCCTCTACCTCATCTTCTAGCACCTCAAATGAGCTTCAAGAGGTCATGAATCAACTACAAAATTTAGGTAATGAGTTGGTGACACTTAAGAGGTAAAAACTCAAAATTTTGGATCATATCTCGTAACATCCCAAAATTTCTTGTAAGTTAAATTAACTACAGTTAAGTCTAAACAGGATTAGATGAGATCATCATTGGGTATAAAATTCATTTGGTTCGTCGTATCATGACCCACAACTTCTGCTGCGGGGCATGACATTGCGGAACGAATAACTCCGCACCCACCTTGATGATCCTTCCTAAAACATGATTAGGCCTTAATCATAGGTAAAATGGTTCATAAATGATAGTGAATCTTTCGGTTATTTGTATTCTGGTTATTTTATTTTAATCGGTTTGGTCGTCTTTTGTTTTGTTTGACTTTTGCAATGACCGTGATAAATATTGCCTCTGTTTTATTTGACAATGCTATATCAAACCAACTTTATGAGAATATTCGAATAATTATTACGATAACATATTGTTGGCAATATGTGGACTTATATTATGATGATTAATTTTACCATTAAAGTTAGGTATCAATTAAAATAAAAATTAAAAAAATGCATTATTAATTTGTGAAATTATATATTTAAATCCTAAAAGGATTTGGCATGTAAATCAAAAGTTAAAAAGAATAGTAATAATAATATTTTAATATTTAAAATATGAGAGTTTTGAAAGGGACACGCCTTCATCTGACACCAAGTATGTGGCATGCATTGACGCATGAAGCAACATTGGGAAGCCCGAAAATTCTCCATTATAGTATAGTTTCTTCATTATATTTTCTTTTATTTTTCCTTTGTCTATTTTCATTCTTCTCTTCCAGAATACCTGTGTGAGTTTTGGAGGAAAAAAGGATTCAACTTGTTGGAGCGGGAAGAGTAGAAGGTTGCCGATTATGAGTTTACTTCAGGCATGAATATCTTCTCCCTTCTCTGCAACATTATTTGTAATTAATGAGGAAATACACATCCTATTTTAAATGGCAATTAAATGGATTTGTGGATGACTTCGATTTAATTGCTTGGAAATGAAGTCTAAAAAGGAAATTGATGGATTCTGTATTATCTTAAGTTTCCTTTGTGTGGATTTATCTAAACCCAAAAAAATGCAGATGGGTGTTCCTAATCAAATTTTATTTTATTTTATTTTCTATTTAAATTTGATTTCTGGAAACCCAAATTGATTTCTGCCTCTGGGTTTTATTACAGTCAAACAATAATTTATTTGTATGAGCAAAGTGATTTCTGGGTAGTGTGAAAAATATTTTTACCATGTATTTCATCATTTTCTGATATATTTGCTTCCAGATTCTAATAATTTCTAAACAGAAAATAAATTAATCTTTGGAATGAACTGATTTGGATATGTACAAGTTGATTTGCTGTAGGTATAATTTTATTACCTAATTGAAAAATAAATTAGTGTTAACAATCTATGTAAGATGACTTAGTTTTTCTTAAAGGATTTCATTACTGGAAGTGTTAGAAACTTATTGTTGTTATTCTATGCAAATAGACTTCTGATTATCATCTTGTGGTATGTGGGTTAATTTGTTTTGTTGATCTGTCGGTTACCTGAAAGAACATGTTAAAATGATTTAATAGAGGTGTTTTTACACTGTTTAGTTGGATTGTTCCTATATATATATATATATATATATATATATATATATATATATATATATGTATGTATTTTGATTGTTTGAAATAAAGTTATTGTGTGTTTTATAGAGTTGCTCATTACCTAGAGGGAATATGTCTAATTGGTATTTGGAAATGATGATTTCAGACAGTTTTGTTAAGTTGTTTGTTGATTGGAAGGTAAGAAAAATAATAGTTGAATCTGTACCATGTGAAGCATGATTTGCTTGTGGTTTAATCAGAATTCGGATGTTGAATGATTATGGTTGATTATGTCTTGATCCTTGTGATTAGAGTGAAACATGATTGCTGAAATAGAAATTGGTTGTTCTATTTGTGTACATTCATAGTTGTATCTTGATGAAAAACATGTAATAATACATTCTCCGTTGTATTACCATACGTTTGTTGATAAAATAACATGTATATCGTTTCATATTTTATTAAATAATTGCATCAAAAAATGGAGTTAATATTCATGCCAGTTCATTTTGAACTGACAACATACCACTACTCCAGTCTTGCAAGACAATTAGCCATCGTCATGTTTAGATATGCAGAAACTCATGTCTTGTGAAGTTTTATTGTAGCATGGATCTAAATGAGATACTTGGATTTCAATTTGTAGAAGGATGATATCCCATAATTTTGACTAAATTTATTGGGATCTTGGACCCATTGTTAATATTCAAACCTCACTATGTGAGAGTTATTGTAATAGTTATATATTTCACCTTAACGACATATGTAATTTATGATTTTAATAAAGAGATGATTACCTTGTATGTAATAATATCTCAATATGAGTAAATGATAAATACTAGAAGTAAGAAATCTTACTTATCATAAATTGTTAAATTTATTTATTTGATATTTGTCAATGTATGAAGTCGATAGTTGGGAAATTATTGTAACAATCAATTGTCTTTAATTTCTAAATTAAATAAGCTATTTAGTGGCATAGCTAATCGAAGGAATAATTAAATATACATGTTTTAATATATATTTAATTCGGCCTTTCGGTAAACTTGGTATTAATATGATAAGATTGTAAATCTTGTTGTATAGAGAATGGAAGAGTATTGTTGTAAAAGGTAATTTAAGGTTAAAAAACCAAGCATCAGGAAAAGAGAAACTAAATGGGAAGATAAATAGATGAAAATATCCATTAGGCATATTAAGGGATAAGTACATGCGAAATGCTGAAATAGATACATTTCAGCGTAACAAATGTACTTATCTCATGATGATCCTAGTTGGCCTTTGGCATTTATCTCAATATAAACTCTTGCAAGATAGGTTAAATTGGAAATAAAGTAAATAAAAACTATAAGATATAGATAACTGTGAAAGGAATAATTGTGAGGTGGTGGAAGACTTAAACTCATAAGACTAGTGTGTTGTCTTGAGTTTAGCCGTAACCTGCACGGCGGAAAAATTTGGCCAAAGTAATGCATTGATGGTTGTGCATTGTTTGATCACCTAGTCCTCCAATTAAATTAAAATTGCCAGTAACCTGATCATGGGAAGTTGAACACTGAACATGAGGTAGGCAATGGTCGGATACCGGAATACGAAGTTAGAAAACTAGCTTCGTGGTAGACCCAAGGACTTTCACATGGTTCCCATGACCTGAAAAAGGTTGAGCCAAAATGCTAGTAAGCATTGTCACTTGAAGTAGTGGCGAAGGGAGATCATGGAGATCTAGATACACCCTTCTCAGCCACACATGGCTTACATGGATGTTATCAGATAGATCAAAAGAACAAATTTGATTTAAAGAATTTGATTAAATAAATTTGTATGATTGCAGTTGTGTAATCTATTTTTATGTATGTTTAAAAAAATCCTCATTTTCCAGTTCTAGTAATTTTGAGCGTTACAATATTAGCCTCAAACTCAACCAAATAGACCTCCATATCAACCCAATAGGCTACCCTTTCAAGTTGCAAATCATACCCAAGTGAGGCCTCTTGCTAATAAACCATTCTAGCCTTACAATCCTATTACATTGCATCCACATCTAGATCTTTGGTAACCGAGTGCAAAATAACATGGCTCAGGAATATGACTAGTGTTTCCCATGCAATCAACCTCATAACCAGTCAATGTGTTTCAATGGTGCTTTGAATCAAGCCCTAATGGTGACAACAACGAATATGGAAAAAGAGACAGTCAAGAGGGGAATCAACGGTAGGAAGCTCAACAAGAGGCAACTCCAATGAGACCACACTTGCCAATTGGCAAGTGGAAGATTTCTGTGGTATGAATCAAGCACCTTCTCAAAGTGTAGTTGCCAACACAAGGTCCAAGAAAAGGAATATTGGAGAAGGACAACCATCTAATCCAAATGCTCCTCAACCATCTATTTCTCTACAAGGTACTGTCAATCAAAGTGCAGCTCCCAATGTGCAAGGTCAGCCCAAGCCACCTCCTAGACCAGCTCAAGTGCTAGTTGTAACAACCCATGTGCAAGAGAAGAATATGCAAGGCAAGGGGCAACAAAAGGATAGTTCATCTCCATTCAACATCATTGAGCAGATGAAGAAAACAAATGTAAACATATCAATGTGGGAATCATTGGCTATCCCGGGGCAAAGAGACCTATTGCAAGATGCTATGGTAGACTGGTTAGCATCAAAACAACCACCCAATCAACAAGAAGAAGTGATTACCATGCAGTTCCACCTAAAGGAAAGCATGGAGGAAAAAAAGGTAAAATTTTGAAGCCCCCACCTTTCTATATCTCATTGATCATTAGATATAAATTGGTGTATAATTGCATGATTGATTCTGGAGAAAGTAGCTCTGTAATGCCAAAACAAATAGTTGATCAACTGGGTTTCCAATATGAACTCATTTCCAAAGGTGTTGTGCATTTGGATGGGACAATAGTAAAAACAGTTGGAGTAATCAAATATTTGAGCCTTACATTGCATGCATGTCCCAATTTGACCGTCTTACAAGATGTATCGGTCATAGACTTGCCACCACTTTTGCACTATGTTTTTCAAGAGATTTCACTGCTAAAATTGGAGGCTATTTGTTTGCTGATTGGTCACACATGTTGTTCAGAACAAGGTATGGAGCTAAGGCTACAATTAGATTTGAGCCCATTGCAAACTTTCATATTGAGCCTCATACACCGAGTCCAATCAATGCAAATTTTTCAGCATTTGATCAAGAAGATTATCCAAGCACCCATGAAGTTGATACCAAGGTTGGATGTATTCTAGACTTGACTCTTGATGAATGGGAAAACAAGATACATGCTTTTGACCCTTACAAGGAAATGGAAGAATCTGAATTAGGAGTCTATTGCTTACATGAAGAGAATCATCCTCTCCCTAGCATCACCAAGCCAGACCACAAAGATGATAATGAGGTATGGAAGTTATTCTTTGATGGCTCAAGAAGTAGACAAGGTGCAGGAGGAGGAGTTATGCTTGTTTCACCTCAAGGCACAAAATATTACTCAGCTTTTCACTTCCAATTTTCTTGCTCAAACAACACAGTTGAGTATGAAGCCTTGATTCATGGATTTCATTGGGCAAGAAAGAAAGGCATTGAAAGCTTGCAAATCTTAAGATATAGTGAGTTGATTGTGAACTAGTTCAAGGGACAAAATGATTCTAGAAATGATCTGCTGAAGAACTACAAGAACAGGGTATGGGATCTCATTGAAGATTTTGGAGCTTTTAGCATCAATTCCATCCCAAGAAAGAAGAATGAAGTAGCAGATAGACTGACAGCAATTGGGGCAGCATTTGATGTTGTAGAAAGTATAAAAAGTGATAAGTCTCAGCCCCATATCAAGGTGGTTGTAAGGCCAACTGTTCCAGATAACAACACAAGTTGGCAAGTCTTCGAGAATGATCAACAAATTGTCAATTTTCTTCAAGAAGAAGCTGCTCACTCAAGGATCACTATCCACTTCCATCAATGGAGCAAACATTGCAAGATAGAGTTGGCTCGAGAGGTTTTCATTGCTAGATGGCTACTTAGGCTATAACCAGATCATGGTGAAAGAAGAAGATCAGTTCAAGACAACATTCACCACTAAATGGGATACATATGCTTATAAGAAGATGCCATTCAGACTGTCAAATACTGGAGCAACATTTCAACGGGCTATGGACATGGCCTTCAAAAGCTTAATAAAAAATATAGTGTTGGTGTACCTAGATGATGTTATTTTCTTCTCAAAGAATGCAACAGCAGACCATCTCTTCCACCTCATGAAAGTATTTTAGAGATGTAGAAGGTTTGGGGTGTCATTGAATCCAAAGAAGTGTATATTCTTGGCACATGAGGGAAAATTGTTGGGCCACATTATCTCAAGAGAAGGATTGACAATTGATCTTTCAAGAGTTGAAGCCATCTAAACACTTTCATTTCCACAACATAAGAAATCTCTCCAAAGCTTCTTGGGAAGGATAAAATTTGTTCGCCAATTTGCGCCTAATTTTGCCACTCTTGTGAAGCCTTTGACCATGATGTTGAAGAAGAACCTTGCATTCAAATGGACAACAGAAGGGAAAGAGAGTTTTGAGGCCATCAAACATGCAATATCATAAGCTCCAACTCTTATCAACCCAAAATTCTCAAAGGATTTCATGTTGTATGATTTTGGAGGATCAAACACAATCTCAACTATCTTGGTACAACTGAATAGAGAAGGTTCATAACAGCCCATAGCATTCTTCAATCAAAACCTGGAATATTATGAGGTAAGGTATTCTTTTTTTGAAAATAATGTCCTTACTGTCATTAGGAGTTTGAAGAATTTTAGATACTTAGTATCGAACAACAAGATTCAACTGCTAGTGTCTCATGCTGGTATCAAGGAATTCGTCCTGAACAAGGACTTGAATGAGAAGAGAGCAGGGTGGATCACCCATGTAATGGAGTATGATATTAAAATCAAAGTGACCAATCTAGTTCTTGGCAAGGGGTTGTGTGACCAGCTTGCTTCCAAACAACATGATGAATCAAAAGGAGAATAAGAGGCTATATTGCTACTATAAAATGATCAAGAACAACCATTACCAATGATGCACCCATTGCATGTTAGACCCAAGGATTAGTGCATTATCTCCAAATAGGTTTGTGCCCTCAAGAGATGAGCAAAGCAAAGAGGAGATACTTTAGATTGCAAGCCATCCCATATGTGCTTATTGATGGTGTCTTGTTCAAGAAAGACATAAATGGTGTTTTATTAAGATGCATTGGGACATGTCAAGTTGGGAAGATATTACATGAGTTCCATGATGGAGAAGTAGGAGGCCACTTTTCTCCTCGAGTAATAGCTCTCAAAATCATGAAGGCTAGTTACTATTGGCCTACGGTGTTCTAGTGATTGCTACTCATGGATCAAGAAATGCAAGAAGTGTGCATTCTTCACAGGGAAAGAAAGGTTAGCAGCCCTGCCCTTGCGTCCAATTTTAGTAGATCAGTCATTCATGTAATGGGGGTTAGACTTTATTGGGGTGATCAACCCAAATTCAAGCCAAGGCCACAAATGGATATTTACTGAAAGAATGGTTATTTCACCAAGTGGACTGAAGCAATGGCACTTAAGGAGGCAAATGAATCTAATATCTTGGATTTATATGAAGGGATAGTCACTAGGTTTGGAGCCCCTGCCACTATCATATCAGATAATGCATTGGCATTTCTTAGTACAAGGATCACAAAATGGGCTATCAAGAATGGAATCTACCTCAACACTTCATCAAACTATTACCCTCAAGGTAATGGCCAAGCAGAGTCCACAAACAAAAACTTACTAAAAATTATCAGGACCCTTGATGAGAATCAAAGGACTTGGCACACAAAGCTCAAATCATATCTTTGGGTTGATAGGGTCACATCCAAAAGGTCCACATGCATCTCTCCATTCAATCTTGTATATGGGAGAGAGGCAATTCTACCTATATCACTTGAATTGCCAAAGCATTGGAGCTCATGAAAAAATTGGAACTAGAATTGAAAGAGATCTAGTTTGTAGAGGCCAAACAAATAGATTTCCAAAAAGGTCAAACAAAAGTCTTCTTGCATGTCTTCTCCCAACTTATAGGATTTATTCTTGCATTATTCAATCTTCCAAAACTAGGATGACAATACAACGCTCTCCACCCAACCTTTAATCCATTAAGAGGAGAAGTCATCCCCTTAATGGCCCCGAGCCCCAACCAAGGAACAATGAGGGATCTTGAGAAACATTTGACAACTTTTTAAATGAGCATGGCTCTTATAACAACATACATTTCAAAACATTCAACACAACTAAAATGACATACTCAATTTTTTTACAACTTTCTCAAACAACACAAAGGTTCAAAATCAAACCAAATGGAGCAAGGAATATGGGAACTGCCTCATTTTTCCTCCCAAGTTAAGTGGGAGTTTCACCTTAAGCCTTCAAGTGCACAAAACAAACAACAAAATATCCTTATCTCTCCCCTTGCAAGTATGCAAAATATAACCATGATTTCCTTTTCACTCCCATACGTGAAACTCCCAATCACACTCCCTCCAAAATGTATGCCTCATAAATCCATTTTCCATCCTCAATGGTCCCATAAATCCATCTCCCACACCAAAATTAAGGCATACTACCCAACCACACAAACAAACCCATCACAACACTCCTATAATATTTAACAAGCACCATTTTCACATTTACAAACATAAATAAGGAAATAATAAAGATGGAGGTCCTAACTCTCCATCAAGCTTCCAAGAATCTTGTCTCCTCAATATTTTTGATACCTCCAAGTGAAGAAAATTCCAAAAGCAACTCCAACAAGCTCTCAATTCCAAAAAATGCAAAAGGACAAAAATGAACAAGTAACCCCCATTCCATCAAATTCCATCAATAAATAGAAATGGAATGTGAGGATGATGAGGTGGATCCATGTAGGATGTCACTTCATCATTCCTCCATTCCCACACATAATTCAAAACACCATGCCCAAGACAATAAATGAACATGTAAGACTATGACAAGCCAAAAGACACTCAAACTTGCACACTATTCCTTCTAAGGACAAATTAATTATGGTAAGTAAGAAAGTGTAATTATTTTAACTCTTTTACACTCCAAAAAGGATAAATAAGTCAAAAATTAACTCCCCAACCCATAGGTAGGGTTTTGGGTGAATTTAAGAGGTATGGGGCAAGCTTAACTTGTCCCACAAGCCTCCAAAAAAGCCTCCCAAGTCAAAATCCGAATTTTTAAGTTGGGGTGGAGTAAATAACACACAAACCAACACAAATCCAACTTACATTCACAAGATTTCAAGGAACACAGACCCTCATAATTATCTAATTGTCACATATTTATTTTAGTTATCAAAATTATGTTTAATTAGCTGATTTAGACATAACAATAATTGTTGATAAAGTGACACCAGTTTCCAAAAAATTAAATGCATGCAACACAAAATAAAGCACACAAAAATTAAAAGAAAGGGAAAACATTTCACCCCATGGCCACACATGTGAGGTCACCCCCATAGGAAACCTCCTAACTAGGCATGCAAAAATACCACATAAAACATAAGACATAATTGCAAAAATTTCCATGTTGCACAACATCCAACATCCTTCCATAGTTGGTCCCCTATCCCCTTTTGATGTATGTGATAAAATGTCTTGAAACACAAAAAAATACCTCTCTGGACTTACGACCGTATTAACAACATCGAGACAAATATACATATAAACATCAATACTCATCATCCAAAATTAAGTAATTCTATCCTCTATTAACATCTAGAGTATATAATTCTACTCAAAACATCTAGAGTATATTGTGTATCGGTATAACATTGAAATAGTGTAGATCAACATATATAAAGCTGTCTATCAATGTCCTCTAGTGTAACATAATCAAAATATGAATCACAACATGTCAATAGCCTAAAAATATTCATACTCTATCATCTACTAATCAATGTATCATAATCAAAATGTCTAAGTATCAATCCAAAACTAATATCAACATAATGCAAATAGTGTCAAAGACGAGTGGGCACTACACCTTTGTTTATGCTCAAAACTTTAATGTAGTATTCAATTTGGTTTTCCACTAACATCTTTAATATGTTAAAGATATCAAATGAATCATATTTGATTCTCAAGAATTACAAGCATGTGTTCCTAGTACCCTAATCTATGAAATTAAAAAAATGTGAACCTTAAATAGAAGATTTTTTCATTTTTCCATATAAACTTGAGGGATAAAACATATAATCGTGTCCCACTTGGTGGTTGAAAAATAAATTTCAAATCTTAATAGTACATAAATGTTAAAAAAATGTAAGAATTTAAAACTTTCGGGTAAATTATGGATGCCCTTCACCGTTGTAGATAAGTTCTTAAATTTTTTTTTTTGGTTATTTTACATGTGTTTGGTCATGTTCTAGTTTTGGGAACTATTATGCTTAAGGTACAAAAAGTGAAATAAAAAGTAGACAAAAATTTCTATGGTTTGACCATTTAATGAACAATTTTGAGTGGTGCTTGAGCTCTTATTGATTTTCCAATGGGAAATTTATCACCGTATTTCATTCCCAAAATAATTTATTCACAAATAATTTCTTTTTTTGAATTAAAGAAAAACCTTTCCCCATTCTTTTCTTATGTAATAAATTCAATCATCTAAAATTTAAATGTTGAATCTATGCTTCCATAACCATGATTCATCTTTTATTACCGACTAAAAATGTGATTGTGTTTCTTTAACTTTGGAATGACATTCAAACTTGGATTTGGACTCGACTTTTGACGTGGCTTTGGATTGAGCTCGGGACTTGGCTGCAGACTAATCTTCATATTGAGCTCCGGACTTCACTTTGGATTAAATTGTCTAACCTCTAGAAAGAATAAAATTTTTCTTATTGGTATCTCAGTGCTAAAAACTTTCCATGATATTCTTTTTATAGCTAGTTTTAATGTTAGGGGAAACATTATATTACTTGTTATTTGCAATATAACAATTAGTTGAGTAATTGGAGATTTATCCAAAATCATACATACATGGTCTTCAATTTAAACTCTATACCCCTTCTTTACTAATGGACCAGCTCTCATAATATTATGCTTCAAACATACAACATGATAAACATCATGAATAGTTTTTTCTTCACCTATTTACTTAGAAATTTGATTGTTCCTTCACGCATTATCGCTAATTTATTATATTTTAAAGAGTAATAATAACCTTTATTGACTCATCCAAATTAGAAAATAAATTCAAGATTCATGAGATATGAGATATGATTTATGCTACCAAAATCCAATTAATGAATATCATGGGAAATTCCTTGAGAAATATTGCATTTAATAGGGGATTTTTTTGGTACTACTTTAGCCAATAAACATGGAAGTTTTTGTAAAGATCCCAAACTGATTTTGATTCTACTTGTTATGTCCATATTACTTTTTCTTGCATTCATTAGCACAATGCACATATTTCTATGATACTTATCATGTCTCGACAAAATTAGTGATTATGAATATAATTCATAACTTTCTCCTCTTCCACTAGGACTAAATATTCCTCTTCCTCTACCATCAATTACTAAAATTGAGATGAAAAGGCTTTTTCTAAATTTGTATGTCATATGTTTAATATTTTCTCAAGATTTCTTAAAGATGCATGCAATTCATCAACTACCATTTGACTCAAATCCTTAATTTTTCTATGGCTAAAACAAATGGATCAAATTTTTGAGGTAGAATCCTAACCATATTTACAAATATCCTTCTATCATCCACTTTTTCCGTAAGATTTTAATCGGATTTATTAGGAAAATTACATAGGCAAACAATGACTTAATAGTGTCTGATTCTTTCATAGATATATTCTCAAAATATCTTCTAAGCAATTGATGTTTTTAGTTTTAATTTTATCCTTACCTTGAAACTCAACCTAGAGAATCTCACATGATTTTTTTTTGATTGGTTTTCTATTGCCACTTGATGGGAAGAATGCTTTCATGCATACCTTGATGTATGTAGAAAAGGGCTTTTTCATCTTTCTTTCTATACTCTTTCAAGAGATCTTTCTTCTGCATGTGAGAAAGCAATATATATTGATGGATATGGAGGTTCTATGTACCAATGTACCAATTTTAAATAATTTTCCAAACATCCTAGAATTCGAACAATGCCTTCATTGTTAGAGACCAATACTCATAATTTTAACCTCTAAATTGAGGAGTTTCTAGAATTGAAAGAGATGATATAGATGTGGAAATAATTGAATGTTATAAACCTAAAACCTTCTTTGATACCAATTTGTAAAAAATAGATAGATGACAATAAAACATAGAATAAAAACATGGCAATTAAAATAGATAATAAATCTAGAACAACACTATTCTCGCACTTCTATTTTTTTTTCTCGTCTACTTATTTCCTTGCTTACTTCTATACATTCAATGATTACATATGTCTCACATATGTAAAAGGCTTTAACTAACTAGCAATCACATGTGTACAATGCAATGTGAATGCCAAACGATATATGCTATTTGATTTAGAGGGATAGTTTTTAGTTTTGTAGTTGATTTTGTTTAAACTATGGGTGATTGACTTTGTAAGTGTAGAAATATAGATGAACCACTTCATTTAAAAAGCACAAACATGATGCCTAACCCTTAAAACAATTCAAAATTTGGAAGAATACTACTATAAATTGCATGGTTATTTCTTGGCATTTTAAAACTATAGGTATTTGTATGTAGATATATGAAGAAGACATTACAACCGTGTTGTTTTTGGTTTACTTAAAGAATCGAGAAACAATAAAAAGGAAAAATGAACATGTATGTTGAATAGTGTAATTTTGTAAGTGTAGAAATATAGACGAACCATTTCATTTAAAGGTATCATCTCTTCATTTCAAACTTGTTACAAATTTGTACATATACAATCATGAATCAACTAGTAAATTCATACAATCATGGATCAACCAGTAAATTCAATTAAAGAGAGAAATTCTTGTAAACACAAGAGGATGGGCAAGCCAAAAATCATATGTTTTCTTCGGAAGGGGTACAACATAAGTTTAGCTGAAATTCTGCATGGATTTTCCATGTATCTTTATCCATAACATCGTCAGTGTTAATTCTAGATTAGTAGTGATCATTATGTATACCGTGCATCCCTTAGCACCTCATAATGTATGAGAATCAGGCTGCATGCTATTAGATTTATTAAGTTGGCAATTCTTATCTTATCATTATTGCTTATCTTATCATTATCGAAGCCATCAACTTAATAATGGTTTATTTATTTCCACTACCTTTAAATAACAATGATAGAAAATTATTTGTTAGTGGACAACAATAAATCAATAATGTATTAAATTAATAATGGTTTACTTGTTTCCACTAAATTTTGCATCCATAAAAAGGAGAACAATTCAATTTGCACATTTTATGAATTTGAGTGTAGTGGGATTGATCTCTATCTTCCTTGCTAAGATAAATACTCAATTTCTATTAAAAATTCAATGATTTGGTGATGTATCCTAGGGATACATCAATTTGAAGCCATCTTGTCAAATTGGGGTGAAGAATACTTAAGGAATAGAGAAATTCTTACCTAAACCTATAGAAGGAATAATATGGATTCCATTGCAAAAAATATACAAGATATAAAGATTGGAAAAGATGGAATACTCGATACTACAAAGAATTGTAACCAAGATTTGTGAGTCTTAGGTGGTAAGAACAGGAGGCAAGGGGGATCTAGACCCCAAAACTATGGCCTTGGTATCAAGAAAGTATGAATATCCTTCTTTGACAGAGACTGAACCATCTTCCCAAACCTGTACTGGAGAAGACATCAGATGTGCAGTAAGATTCCTCATATCTGGACCCTCCTCTGAAATGAATTCATTCCATATTTTGTCTCCAATTTCATTCACTACTCCCATGCACTGAGTGTTGTTGGGATGCAAGAAATCATCTAGAAGAATACCCATGTGTTCATACCAAAGAGATATTATGAACCCATGGATTTTCCCCGAGGGGATACATCCATATAAGTATGGAATGGCTTATATGCTCCCATTGCAATCTCAGAGTCCCTTGCCCCATCCATTGATCGTTGGTTGATGTTTGCAGAGCCCAATATTATGTATCCATCATCGATTGTACAATTGTAGACATGCACATATAATAAGTCACGATATGTAGAGGAAAGGAAATCCTGGATAAAATTATGGACATTGACTAAATACAACAGAAACGATGTCCATTTATTCATTAATTTTAGCTTACACTAATCATAGGGAATCCATTCTCCTGAATCTATGACAAATTCTGTATCTGTAGCACTCACAACACTGCTAGTGACTAGGTGGCCATTTGAAAAATAATCATTGTGATTAAATAAAGACCTCTCTGCAAAACTTAGCTCCACCATACATCTCAACATAGCCCATGGTATTTCAAATATCAATTAAGGGATTGAAAGAAAACATAGATGTATATTAAGGATAGTAAGTATTGCAACTTAGAGCCTACCTTAATGTTTGTAATGTCTCCAACTGCAAAGAGGAGGTAGATAGTGAATTCAAATAAATCTAAATCTGTTTAAATTCCCAAATGGTTTATGCTAACCTACTTCAAACTGTTTGATCCTGCATTGTTTGGAGGAAGGTCCATCAAAATTACTCCATGTAGCAATCACCAAATAATCATAGGGAATCCTTGATCATAGACTATAAATAATCAAAAATAAAAAAAAATGAATTGGGTTTGATGCAAAATTCACATACGGATCAATACGTTGAATTGAAGAGATCTAACGACATGGGCACCTGCAACTCCACCTCCTACCACAACCACCCATTTCATTTTAGCCATGGAGAGATTGGTGACTGTAAATCTAAGTATGAATTCATGAAAGAAGCAGATCGAGATCTAGGCTTCAACTGCGGTTTATAACAAAAATAACAAATTTGAAAGTCTATTTGATGAATATCTTGAATAGGATTTGATGATGGGTTAAGAAGCTTGCCTGAATTGTGAACTCAACAATCTTAAAAAGAGATTCTCTTTAAAAAAATTAATTAGGAATACACCTTATAGAATTTTAGTATTGTCTCTTGGCATATCTTGGTAAAGGGAGGATTGCAATACTTTCATTGTTCCTAAATTTGATGAGTTGTTCTCTGGAAAATGGGAAAATGGTTGGCCTCTCATATCATTCAAATTGCTTCAGTACATTGCACTACAGGCTTGACTTCCAAAATAATGGCTTGTAATAGACTTGGAATGGGAATCTCTGTAGTTTCTCCCAAAACATTTCTTGGGCAATTATTCTATATTTTAGGGTTGGTCATCTGTCACAAAGAAAACAAGATGCATATGTTGTTTGTATTGTATAGTATTTCCACAACATCTAGGTCAAAACTCTAAGAAGCATTTGCCATGTCATAAATTGTCTTTGTAATCAACTGGATCACATAAAAAATCTTATCTCGGTGATACTTAATTTCATCAAAATTTCAAATTTCAAACATTTACTGTCATACAAGGATTAACCTTATGAAGTGCTCATATCTTGATTTATAATATGAAAAGGTTTGAAACCTACTAAGTCACTGAGGTTGTGGAAGCTTTTGGGTTTTCAGTTGAGGTTCTCTACATCCTTTCATCCCCAAACTAATGGTCACACTGAGGTAGTTAACTACTCATTGGTTCATGCTCTCCACATATTATCATCAAAATCAGCAGTGGGACATTTTTATTCATGTATTGCAACATAGTTAGAATAGAGCTATACATGTTTTTATGCTGAGAGGCGTTCCTACACTCACATCCGGGGAGTGGTGGAAGACTGTAATGTATGTGAGTGTGTTACCTTTTATTGGCTGATATTAAAAAAAAAAAAAAGTAATTATATAATAGAACTAATGCAATGTTTTCGAAAAAAGGTAGAGAAGAAACTGTAGAAGAAATAAGAAGCAAAATAAAAGGTAAGAATTTGTATGAATTAGCTCTTTTACATACTGCAAAATCACACAATGATGTGGTTTGAAAGAAGAACGTGGAATTTATTTGCAAGTTTTTAACCTTGAATTTCCCGTGTGTTGTTAATTAGGAATTTTGATCTTAATTTTCTGCTGAGAAAAATGTACATTTTAAAGTGAAAGGCATTTGGAAAAATGTTCATAAGCAAGGAGCTAGGAATTATGATCCTAATATTTTTCTTTTCTATTCTTCTTGTTTTTTCATTTTCACAAAAGTGACTTGGATTTTGGAAGAAGAACCTAGACATTCGTGCTTCTCCAGTTTCAGTTTCAGATTTGAATATGACGAGCTTGTAGGGTTTTGATAGTTTATTTCAGCAATAATTAGAATCCATAGATTTTATGTTGTGGCATATTGCCTAGTGCATATTACGCTGATTTCAGAATTTCTGGCCATTTGGAGCAGCAAGAAAAATGACCCGATTCAACAAAATATTTGTATTTTTCTCGAGAGATCCTGATAATTCCTCTGTTGTTTACTTGCTAGCTACTGAGAGATTGCCCGAGAGATCTTCTCTGGGTGCTCAGACTGGTTGATCAGACTCATCAGAGCAATCGAGAAAAAACCTTCTTCACTGGATGATGTTAGGGAAGATAGAAATATTTCTGTACCCACTTCTTTTCTTGTAATGTTGAAGGGTTGTTTTCTTGAAGTATGAGAGAAGGGATGCCACTCAATTTCTAGAAATCATTTTTGGTATGGGATTTTATGGCCATGGAATAACTGCAAAGAAAGCAACAAATAGAAAATCAGTCTTCATTCCCTTCTCTGGAAACTCCTGAGAGAAAAATGGATCATCTGAAGATTTAACAACCTTATTCAAGAGATATGTCTGCTGCAAGTTTTTCAATACATCCCATTAGGCTTAAAATTGCTGGTCCAGTTGACAGTCCTACCTTGAGAGCCTTAGCCTCATCCACAACATTTCCATTTCAAAAATCATCAATATTAGGTTTCAGATCAAATTCAGTTTGGGCTGCAAAGTTTGCGATTGATGCCATTTGTCTCTGGTTAGTAGGAAAGTTTCACAGAAAGTAACGAGTTGTTATTCAAGATGTTATACTGAAAATCCAAGACAAGAGCCTTGAGATTAATATCTCTTAATTTTTTTCAGATAGATGTATTTAAATAACCACAAGCTATTTAAATGAAAGTTAATATTCTTTGTCTACATTCAAAGGTGACAACTAATTTTGAAGTTAAGATGATTTTCATGAATTATTAATGGTTCTCTGATATTTAGAACAGGAAGCAAGTTGTCTCTCTTCGCTTGCATATATGAAAATCTTCTTGTGACATTAGATTCAAATCCTAAAGATGGTGTAGATGATTGTACTCTCCAATCCTCTGGAACGGAAAAAATATTGTCCTCTAATTTCATTGGTTTTCGGTTGAACATTGAAGGACATTTGAAGGTACACGAATTGAGCTCTCACTTGCTCTGGAGAGTATGGTTGGTTCCTCTATATTGAAGAGTGCTCCAGGAAGAAAGTGTTTATAATTACATTCAACAATTCTTGTCTCTGCATAGCTAGAATTTGGATCATTACCCTGACACTAATTCATGACTCTGACAGCAATCTAAACAAATTCCCTTGCCCAAATACAACATCATATG
This sequence comes from Taxus wallichiana var. yunnanensis, assembly GCA_018340775.1. Taxonomy (NCBI): domain Eukaryota; kingdom Viridiplantae; phylum Streptophyta; class Pinopsida; order Cupressales; family Taxaceae; genus Taxus; species Taxus wallichiana. Next base: position 29,785,497 of record CM031241.1, on the reverse strand, counting down.
CAGATAGCTAAAATCACTTCTAGTGCGATGCAGAGGGACCCTAGATCTGTGCTAATGGTGGAAAGTGAAACAGAGGGTTTTGAGCTCTCTTGCAAACCCTAGGAAACCAATGGAAAACTAATTGTTATATCAGAAAGGGAAATGCTTCATTAGATAACAATAGAGATCATTTCTCTTATGCAAAGATAGGCTCCAGAAAATATACTTACATTTATAATATCCGCATCCTGCTCATATTTGAAGACATATTGATGGGAAAGAAAAGGATGCCCAACATGATTAGCTAAACTACCTCGACTGGACTCTCCCTTAATTAGGTTCTCGGAGGGGGAACGTAGCTTCCTGGATTCTCTCTTGTGTTTTAAACTTAACCACCATTCAGCCTTCTTTGTACTTGGATTCCAATGAATGTTATCAGATTTGCAAGTGAAAGGCAAAGGACCCGGAGATGAGATCTGTACAGTAATTGATTGAAATGCCATATGCAAATTTGTGCACTGGAGCTCCAGTACACAATCCCAACTCCAAATTGTTGCAATGCAGGAGGAGAAAAACTTGACTGCTGAACACCAGCACAACAAAACTGCAACATGGATTGAAGCAAATACTTAAAGATCCTCTAAACTTTGTGATTTCACCAATTGAAAATATGCCATGCCACTTCTCCCGTAGAACAACTGCAGACCAGGATCAACTCATTGGCAAAAGACGCATGCCAAAAAAATGTTATTTAATCACAGCTGTCGAATTAAATTGTATTGGAAAAATGTCTAAACGGCCGTCAAATTTAACGTAGTCGTAGAAATGTTGGGAAGTACCTTTCCCATAGAGGGAACGCCTTCGCGTAAAAATAGACCAGGCAAAGATCTAAATTTAAATCATGTCAAATTTTGTTTTTATTAAGTTTATTTATTTATTCTAAATTTAAGAACTAAAACTGAACTGAAATAATTAAAAACAAAAACAAAAATTACTGACAGCATGCATAATCTAAGCAAACTACTATTTGCCTATTGATTTTGAAAACAACATGTAGAATATAAGGCTTCGAAAAAGCAATGCAATGTTCAATATGTTGTACCCATACGCAGCGCACTTCAGAAAATTGACAATATCTGTTTCCACAAATGGTGTTTAAGATTGTAGACCCATTTAACATACACAATTGTTTTTCACAAATGTCTAGTTCATGCACTCTTTTAACTTTGTTGTGTTTGTGTTAGTTTTAATATAGCTCATCGTTCAAACGAATCAATTCATACGACCATGCCCCTGCAATTGCACCCATCGGAGGAGCCACCATGTATATCCACATGCTTGTCGTTACTCTCCCCACAACTGCAGAGCCGATTGTCCTCGCCGGGTTGAAGGATGCCCCAGATATTGGGCTAAAAACAACATGACACTTTAGATATCATACAGTGTTTATTGTAATTTAAGAAAAAGATTGCAAACATTGTCAATTTAAAAATCTAAGCAGAAGAGTTCAGTATTGAATGCAATACCCAGATACCACTACAACCGTTGCAATGGTCGCTCCCACTGCTAATGCTGCCAATCCTCCAACCTGCTCAATTAAATATTATGATTGTTTCAATATATAATTGCACTTTCGAATATCCTTTACAAAACATTAATTCGATAAAACAGTTTTATAAATAAATACATTGATGATGTTTCACCAAACATAGTCAAATAAGTACAATCAACTTTCATTAATATGGAATTACGTAACTAAATTTAAATGAAATCTTGGTATGTACTTATTATTTCAATATCCTTTATGGAGTATAAATCTCCTTTTGATAACCGGATGAAATATATATGGTTAACATAATTTATTTATTAGCGCAAAGAAATGAGAAAAGGAGTGATATGAATATACCGCCCTAGTATCGGTGGCCACTCCACAAACCACAAACATCAATAAAAACGTGAAGAGAGCTTCCAAAACAAAGGATTGGCTATCAGATCCTGCAGGCACAGTTGCTGCCATGTGTGCTATTTCTCCAAATAGATGATAGAGAAGAAATCCCGCAAAGATTGATCCAACAACTTGAGCTGTTATGTACCCTGCAATCTGTGATTCAATGCATCAATTACTCAGCTCAAATGCGAATCTAATCATCTATATATTAAAAGATTAAATGAGCCCCACAAAAAAGCAAATATAACAAGATTGTAAAAATATTCCATGTACAGACTTCGTTCAATGGAAATCTCTTGACAGTTGCGAAGGCCAGGGTAACTGCAGGGTTTAAGTGAGCTCCGGAAATATGACCGAGGGAGTAGATCAATATCATCACTGCCATTCCCGTCGCAAGAGACACCCCAAGATGAGTTATGGAACCACCAGTCTTCTTATCAATAAGAACAGAACCACATCCTGAAAAGACCAGGAAGAATGTTCCTATCACTTCTGCTGCAACCTTGAATCATGAAAAATCAAACCTTAATTCAAATATAGCTTTATACATAAGAACTCATACTTTGGAAGAGACTTCTGCTAAATTATGCACAAATCAGTTAAAAAGCAGTTTTGGGGGAAAAAATATGAATCACCAATACCCTTATCAGTTGTTCGTAACATGGGTCTAGAAAATCTAAGAAACAGAGTTCTATGCATCTTTGGGCGTTGGGCATTCTTGTACAGGATACATCCAGGAAAACATAGCGGAATCTTGTGATCCAGTGGAGTACTCTTTACAGAAAATACGTTAGAAAATTGTAAACAATTATACAGTTTAGCGTAAACAGACACAGATTTACATGTAAATCTTGTAATTTATTAGTTGTAATAATTATACACATAAGAGAAGACATACTGATATGTATACAACTCAACTATTTCTAATTTAAGAAAATATTCTGCTCGCTGTAATTTTCTTTGTGAAATCTGTAATACATGGTAACACTCCACGTACTTCAAAAGAAATACATCAAACATCAAGTAATAAGAAAAGAAATACAAAGAAATTCACCTTCTTATAAAATATGACAGATGACATTCTATCCTCTTCCAAATCTCTCAACACAAGATCATCAAGAACAGCATTATTTTTCCCAGTTTTATTGCCATCAGTACTCCTCATTTCTTTAGAAGTCAGTTCACCAGCCATATTAGAGCGAGTCTGACAATTGCAATTTATGCTTCTCTTTCAGAGTTATGCAGTCCAGAATGGGTAACGCCCTATTCAGCTCACATCAAATTATACAATGTTGAAACTCAAAACTCAAATATAATATAGGTATGGCCTCCAATAAAACCTGCACCTGACTGTCGCATGCGACATGGGACGTGGCTGAGAAGGTTTATTTTGTTTTCAGTTTTCTAAATTTATTGTGTTTACTCAAGAACTATTTCAAAAATAAAGATAGAACCGTTTATTCCAACCAGACAGATTTTGTTATGGCGGATATTTCACAGTCATTAAGATCAAATTGAAAACTATGTAAAAACCTTAGTGTTTGTCACCGGACAAATTGAAAACTATGTAAAGGTTGGTCGATAGTTTTTAGTTACAACTAGGCAAAACGAAGCAGCAACACCATTGTCTATGACAATATTATATTGGGTGTAGCATCTAACTCTTCCTATGTGTTGTCCTCTCAATTTTCCCCAAATCTAATTTCGTGGAAATTGGAGCCTCGCTCATACGATGGGAAAAATTTCTAAGTTAAGGCCTGCAGTTAATGGCTGGCCCTATCCCTCACGTAAGTTCGCAGGGGGTAGTGAGTTGGCTGCTGACTGGGCACTGTCCAGTGTTTCACGGAGCAAAAAAAAGTTAACGGACCCTGTGTCTTTTCAGCGCCTCCACTGACTGCTCCACCAACCCAAGTCATTTCAACGCCTCCCCTGACTGCTCAGCCATACCTATTCACATTTATTGTTTTGAATATGCTGCGCCATTTCAAAGTATCTTTCAAATATATATTGAATGCTACCATTAATTGCTGCTTAAATTATATTCATTAAACTATTTACTCCACTTTTTGGCGCCACTGTTCTGTTTTTTTAATTATTTTTACATAAATGATTTATTTAAGTATTGCAAAAAAGAACAGTAGTCATATTTCATTCAGTTTTATGGAAGTTGAAGGAGATTTCTGAAGGTTGGCTATGAGAAAAGAACATTGCTCATGACAGGGAAAATTTGGAAATAATCTGTACATTGCAAATCAGGTAAGAACATTATATTTTTTAAAATCAGTGATAAGTTCAACTCATCTTGTTTATTAATTTATTAAGTTTTTGAACTACTTTCCCAGTCATCTATCAAAGTTGAAAGGAATAACAATTCTGGTTAGTGTTTGCAAGATTTATTTGAAACAAGGCTAATTGAAAACAAAGAAATTATAAGTTGAATGGTAATTCAGATTCTTATATCTAATATTCAAGGTAAGATTTTTCCTGAGAGAGTTTTTGTTACAACAATACAACAACATATTACGTTGTCGCCCAATCTAAATGATGGAATACGTTATATTTACAGGCTATGGTCATTATAGTGTATAAAACTATGATGCCACATTCTTATGTGCCTACGGGATGTATATAAAAGTAGGTTGTTTTCCCACGTAATACGTTGTTGCGTCAACGACATGAAGTTCTAAAGATTTTTTTGCACATCATAGTATTATGAAACTATTCAAATTTGTTTCATTATATTACTTTAAAATAATTTCAAATCCTTTCCCTCCTACTATGAGTACAACAATTTAACAACACATTACGTTGTTGCCGCGATAACGATGACCTGACTCGTTACTAGGCTTCATAAGGTAAATGGTGTACTGTATAAAACTATAATTTAAGATCTTGGTGCGCCAACAAGATCTATATCTAAGAAGGTGGTTTCTCAACGTAATACGTTATTTCTTTGACGACCTGCATTTATAAAGTTTGTTTAGCACTGAATAACCTATTAGAAGTTGTTTGATTCAATTAAACTGGAATACATTCCAATTCATCCTCTCACAATTTAATTTCGTTGTCACCTGGGCTAAACGGTGGAAAACAATATTCTTAGAAGCTATATTCATTATAGTTGGTGTACCTCTTAGCTCAGTAGATCCTCCTCAAGGAGCATGTCACGTTCTCATATTCATGTTGTTGTTCTTCTCTACCACCGTGCCCTCAATCTTTCTTTGTATGCATACACCTATCTTTTCGAGCAATCAGCATTGAAGTCTGACTTCCAAGCATACAACCAATGACAAGTACTTTGAGTAAGGTCGCCCGATTGCGCCATAATTGTCCACATTTACCTTTTAACTCCGAGCTACTATGAGTACAACAATTTAACAACACATTACGTTGTTGCCCGCGATAACGATAACCGACTCGTTACTAGGCTCCAAAGGTACATGGTGTACTGTATAAAACTATAATTTAAGATCTTGGTGCGCCAACAGGATCTATATCTAAGAAGGTGGTTTCTCAACGTAATACGTTGTTTCTTTGACGACCTGCATTTATAAAGATTGTTTAGCGCTGAATAACCTATTAGAAGTTGTTTGATTCAATTAAACTGGAATACTTTCCAGTTCATCCTCTCACAATTTAATTTCGACACGACGACAACGCATTACGTTGTCACCCGGACTAAACGGTGGAAAACAATATTCTTAGAAGCTATATTCATTATAGTTGGTGTACCTCTTAGCTCAGTAGATCCTCCTCAAGGAGCATGTCACGTTCTCATATTCATGTTGTTGTTCTTCTCTACCACCGTGCCCTCAATCTTTCTTTGTATGCATACACCTATCTTTTCGAGCAATCAGCATTGAAGTCTGACTTCCAAGCATACAGCCAATGACAAGTACTTTGAGTAAGGTCGCTGACTTCCCTAACTGTCCACATTTACCTTTTAACTCCGAGCTACTATGAGTACAAAGCAATTTAACAACACATTACATTGTTGCCGCGATAACGATGACGACTCGTTACTTAGGCTCCATAAGGTACATGGTGTCCTGTATAAAACTATAATTTAAGATCTTGGTGTGCCAACAGGATCTATATCTAAGAAGGTGGTTTCTCAACGTAATACGTTGTTTCTTTGACGACCTGCATTTATAAAGTTTGTTTAGCACTGAATAATCTATTAAAAGTTGTTTGATTCAATTAAACTGGAATACTTTCCAATTCATCCTCTCACAATTTAATTTCGACACGACGACAACGTACTACGTTGTCACCCGGACTAAACGGTGGAACACGATATTTTTACAAGCTATATTCATTATAGTTGGTGTGCCTCTTAGCTCAGTAGATCCTCCTCAAGGAGCATGTCACGTTCTCATATTCATGTTGTTGTTCTTCTCTACAACCGTGCCCTCAATCTTTCTTTGTATGCATACACCTATCTTTTCGAACAATCAGCATTGAAGTCTGACTTCCAAGCATATAGCCAATGACAAGTACTTTGAGTAAGGTCATTGATTGCCCTAATCGTCCAATTTACCTTTTAACTCCGAGCTATTATGAGTACAGCAATTTAACAACACATTACGTTGTTGCCCTGATAACGATGACGACTCGTTACTAGGCTCCATAAGGTACATGGTGTACTGTATAAAACTATAATTTAAGATCTTGGTGTGCCAACAGGATCTATATCTAAGAAGGTGGTTTCTCAACGTAATACGTTGTTTCTTTGACGACTTGCATTTATAAAGATTGTTTAGTATTTGAATAACCTATTAGAAGTTGTTTGATTCAATTAAACTGGAATACTTTCCAGTTCATCCTCTCACAATTTAATTTCGACACGACGACAACGGATTACGTTGTCACCCGGGCTAAACGATGGAAAACGATATTCTTAGAAGCTATATTCATTATAGTTGGTGTACCTCTTAGCTCAGTAGATCCTCCTCAAGGAGCATGTCACGTTCTCATATTCATGTTGTTGTTCTTCTCTACCACCGTGCCCTCAATCTTTCTTTGTATGCATACACCTATCTTTTCGAGCAATCAGCATTGAAGTCTGACTTCCAAGCATACAACCAACATCAAGTACTTTGAGTAAGGTCGCTGACTGCCCTAACTGTCCACATTTACCTTTTAACTCCGAGCTACTATGAGTACAACAATTTAACAACACATTACGTTGTTGCCCGCGATAACGATGACCTGACTCATTACTAGGCTCCATAAGGTACATGGTGTACTGTATAAAACTATAATTTAAGATCTTGGTGCGCCAACAGGATCTATATCTAAGAAGGTGGTTTCTCAACGTAATACGTTGTTTGTTTCTTTGACGACTGCATTTATAAAGATTGTTTAGCGCTGAATACTCTATTAGAAGTTGTTTGATTCAATTAAACTGGAATACTTTCCAGTTCATCCTCTCACAATTTAATTTCGACACGACGACAACGGATTACGTTGTCACCCGGGCTAAATGGTGGAAAATGATATTCTTAGAAGGTATATTCATTATAGTTGGTGTACCTCTTAGCTCAGTAGATCCTCCTCAAGGAGCATGTCATGTTCTCATATTCATGTTGTTGTTCTTCTCTACCACCGTGCCCTCAATCTTTCTTTGTATGCATACACCTTTCTTTTCGAGCAATCAGCATTGAAGTCGACTTCCAAGCATACGAATGACAAGTACTTTTAGTAAGGTCGTTGACGCCCTAACTCTCCACATTTACCTTTTAACTCCGAGCTACTATGAGTACAACAATTTAACAACACATTACATTGTTGCCCGCGATAACGATGACCTGACTCATTAATAGGCTCCATAAGGTACATGGTGTCTTGTATAAAACTATAATTTAAGATCTTGGTGCGCCACAGGATCTATATCTAAGAAGGTGTTTCTCAACGTAATACGTTGTTTCTTTGACGACCTGCATTTATAAAGATTGTTTAGTGTTGAATACTCTATTAGAAGTTGTTTGATTCAATTAAACTGGAATACTTTCCAGTTCATCCTCTCACAATTTAATTTCGACACGACGACAACGCATTACGTTGTCACTGGGCTAAACGATGGAAAACAATATTCTTAGAAGCTATATTCATTATAGTTGGTGTACCTCTTAGCTAGTAGATCCTCCTCAAGGAGCATGTCACGTTCTCATATTCATGTTGTTGTTCTTCTCTACCACCGTGCCCTCAATCTTTCTTTGTATGCATACACCTATCTTTGAGCAATCAGCATTGAAGTCGACTTCCAAGCATACACCAATGACAAGTACTTTTTAGTAAGGTCGCCGATCGCCCTAAGCTGTCCACATTTACCTTTTAACTCCGAGCTACTATGAGTACAACAATTTAACAACACATTACGTTGTTGCCGCGATAACGATGACTCGACTCATTCTTAGGCTCCATAAGGTACATGGTGTCTTGTATAAAACTATAATTTAAGATCTTGGTGTGCCAACAGGATCTATATCTAAGAAGGTGGTTTCTCAACGTAATACGTTGTTTCTTTGACGACCTGCATTTATAAAGATTGTTTAGCTGAATACTCTATTAGAAGTTGTTTGATTCAATTAAACTGGAATACTTTCCAGTTCATCCTCTCACAATTTAATTTTGACACGACGACAACGGATTACGTTGTCACCCGGGCTAAACGGTGGAAAACGATATTCTTAGAAGCTATATTCATTATAGTTGGTGTACCTCTTAGCTCGGTAGATCCTCCTCAAGGAGCATGTCACGTTCTCATATTCATGTTGTTGTTCTTCTCTACCACCGTGCCCTCAATCTTTCTTTGTATGCATACACCTGTCTTTTCGAGCAATCAGCATTGAAGTCTGACTTCCAAGCATACAGCCAATGACAAGTACTTTTAGTAAGGTCGCTGACTGCCCTAACTGTCCACATTTACCTTTTAACTCCGAGCTACTATGAGTACAGCAATTTAACAACACATTACATTGTTGCCCGCGATAACGATGACCTGACTCGTTACTAGGCTCCATAAGGTACATGGTGTACTGTATAAAACTATAATTTAAGATCTTGGTGTGCCAACAGGATCTATATCTAAGAAGGTGGTTTCTCAACGTAATACGTTGTTTCTTTGACGACCTGCATTTATAAAGATTGTTTAGCGCTGAATACTCTATTAGAAGTTGTTTGATTCAATTAAACTGGAATACTTTCCAGTTCATCCTCTCACAATTTAATTTCGACACGACGACAACGCATTACGTTGTCACCCGGACTAAACGGTGGAAAATGATATTCTTAGAAGCTATATTCATTATAGTTGGTGTACCTCTTAGCTCGGTAGATCCTCCTCAAGGAGCATGTCACGTTCTCATATTCATGTTGTTGTTCTTCTCTACCACCGTGCCCTCAATCTTTCTTTGTATGCATACACCTATCTTTTCGAGCAATCAACATTGAAGTCTGACTTCCAAGCATATAGCCAATGACAAGTACTTTTAGTAAGGTCGCTGACTGCCCTAACTATCCACATTTACCTTTTAACTCCGAGCTACTAGTCCATTTATATTGATGCTAGTGATGATTTGTGATACCCTTGAGAGCTATTTTTGGGTTAATTCTCTTCTATACGGCAGCAGCTGATTTTAAACATTTCTCAACCTTAAATAACTTAGAAAAGATACTCTATTGTCTAATCTTATATATGTATGATGTCGTTTTTATGAGATTATTGATGTCGTTTTTACTTTTTTTGTTGACCTGAATTTTTTTAATAATGATCCTCAATTTCTTTAACATATTGAACATTTGTGAATGCAGGCAGGTCCTATCATTTTAGCATCAACTATAATATAAATATCAAATGGTTAGTGTTATTGTCTAATTGTATAGTGTGTTAGCTTGGGCATTTTTTTTCCAAATTTTAATAATTTGTAGTGTTATTAACATCAATGTATAATCAGAGAGACTCAAAGTGGAAGCGCTTGTTAGACATTCCTATCCAATGTCCTCCGGAAGGACTGTTCTCTGCATTAGATGTTGTTTGGAGCAAAGTTAAAGATAACCGTGGAGTGGAAGGGGATTTTGTTGCATGGATAGAAGTTGGACGAGTAGATGATTTTATTAAAGGGGAATGTCAGCGGACATCATTTCCAACAAGTTATTACAAACGTTGGAGTCATTCATCACCCATAAGGGAAAGTACACACCGGGTTCGAATTGATAGCACCATCAGTTATATAATGTATGATGTGGCAATGTTCGGTGATGTTTTTAATGCAGTTTTAAAATTGTTGTTTATTTTATTATGACTCACTTTTAGTGACATTTTGCAGATATTGGTGTAGCTATGGGCCTGAAGACTTTAAAGAAGAGGATGCTTTGCCATATGATAAGTCCAAGGTTCCAACTAGAGGGACGGGGAGTAGACCTGGACGTAAACATATAAAATGTGGTTGCCAATGCAATTTTAATGTGCGAATTCTTATGAAAAGAAGTGAATATGCACTTATCACATATCCTCAGATGGATCATGTGGATAACAACAATCATATATGCCATGGCCAAAAAAATCACAAATTTGAAGGGACACGAGCTTATTATGCGCCACATATTAGTAAGGAATTGCAAGAATGGGTAGAAAAGTTATTGTTATTAGGAATGCCAGCTGATATTGTGTTGCAAAAGCACCGTGAAATGGTTCATGAGAAGCTAGCCTTGTTTGATGGGCAAACAAAACGTGATGATTTCTTGTCTTCACATGATGTTCATAATATTGATACAAAAATAAAAGCAGCAAAGTACATGTATGACAGAAATGATGCCCAAAGTGTGAGAGTATGGCAAGATCAAAATCCAAATATATGTTTTGAATACCAAGAGTATGAAGGAAACGTTGAGGAAGATGGTCACGTGCCGTTTATCATGGGCATTCAAATGCCGCAACAACTTGAGTGGATGTTAAAATATGGCCATAACAACATACTTGCAATGGACGCCACTTTTGGGACCAATGGAATGAAGGTATTCTCTTTTACATAATCTTATCAATAAAAAAATTCTGCAAAAAATATGTTACATTTTCTTACCAATAATCTACTAATTCACATTGTTATTGCATTGCCAACTCTCCATAGTTCAAACTCTATACCATCCTCGCATTCGATTCCAAACACATGGGCCTACCAGTTGCATGGGTTATAATGTCAAGAGCTACAACTAGCGACTTAACCCAATGGATGAAAAAGCTGGTGAATAGAGCACATGCTCATATGCTTGAGTGGAAACTAAATGCTTTCATGGTAGATGATGCTACAGCTGAAATCAATGCTATTAGGTTGTAAATTAATCTTTGTGTATATTGTTAGAATATATAAATTTAAATTATAGATATTAAGTTTGCTATCAAATTTTTAAGATTCTAATACAATTCATTTTCAAATACAGAGAAGTTTTTGGGTGTGAAGTATACTTATGCAGCTGGCATGTACGGAGGGCATGGTTGAAGAATCTTGTTGCCAAGGTTAAGGAAGATCAAAAAAGACGTGTAATGTTTAATAGGTTGGGGGAAATTATGCACCATTCAAATAATGAGGAGAGTGCTATTCAAATGGCACAAGATTTTGTTACAGATTTTGCGGACGAGATAAAATTTATTAAATATTGGTAGGAACACTGGCTTCTAAGAATTGGAATGTGGGTGAGACATCTACGGACTTTAAAGCATGCTGGGCAAGAAACAAATGCTGCAATAGAGGCATATCACTCTATACTTAAGAGTAAGTGGTTATCCTCCATTCGAAAAGCATCTCATCGCAGGGTTGACTGGCTGATACATCAGTTAATCATAGTTGTTTTTATATATTATTGGTGGAGTCAATGTTGTAAGGAAAGTGGGTTCTACCGTAACTTCAAAGTGGAGAAACTAGAAAATAACCAATGGCTGCATGCACAATCCATTCCTGATTATTATGTCACCTTCCATACCTCTGACCCACGGTTAGCATGGGTTCGTAGCCAGACGGATGATACTTGTCACTATGAAGTATGGTATCAAACCCCACATTTGGCAATGTGTGGATGTGGAGTGTCAAAGAATGGGTACTTATGTAAGCACGTAATTAAAGTGAATATGATGAAAAAGAATTCAGCGAGAGAAAACTTTAATGTTCAGGTATTCTAGGCAAAATGTTTTTCAAGATTTTCCAACATAGTAATTTATTGTATCTAAATTCTATTAATTTTGGTTTTTATTCAAATCTTTGATTTATTATACTAATTTGTAATGTTCTCCAGGGTTTATTTTGTGCTCCAAATGTTGCATGTGGAGATGAACATGTGGTTGATGATCCTTTTGGTCAAGCATGGAATCCTCCAAACACCTGTGAAGACTCTATGCATGTTTTGCAACAAGATAAACATGTTATAAATGAAGAAGATGAACACTTGAGCCCACAAGTGAGAAGGATCAGAAAAATAGTAGATAACAGTCTTGTTGGTCCTCTAAACAAGTCATTTCTTAATTTATTAGAGAATACACTTGTGGAAACAACAAACCGATTGAGGGGAAGCCAAATATCTTCTATATTAGGTGTGCAACATCCTGAGGCACAACCGTTTAGACCCGTAGATGATGGATTCAACAATACACTTCATCGAGAGAGAGATTTTATAGAGAAGATGTTGAATCGAAGGCGCCCATGTCCAACAAATAGGAAAGCTAGTTTTCCTATTGTAAAAAAGAGTCGTGTATCACGTCGACTAACATGGGAGGATGAATTAAAAAGAGCTGCAGAACGAGATAGGGAAAGGGGGCTTGTTGAAGAACTTGAAGATGATACCAACACAAATGGAATTTAAGGGTAATTTTAGATTGCAGCAGTTCAACAACATATTATGTTGTTACCCTTGAGAAATGATGAACAAACACATTATTAGTTTACAAGATATGCTCATTATAATATCCAAAACTGTGATACCATCTTTTTATGCTCCTACATGATCTATACCAAAGTAGGTTATTTCTCAACGTAATACGTTGTTGCCTCAACAAAATGGATTTTTAATGTTTATTTTGCATTTTATAATGTTATGTATCTATTCAAGGTTGTTTAATTCAATCACTTTGTAATAATTTCCCACTTATGCCCTTCTACTTTAATTAAAATAGTTCAACAACGTATTGTGTTGTCATCCGTAATAAATGATGCAAGTTTCAATATTTATACAAATTTGTCACTTTAAAATACTTATGCTTTAAATAATTTGACAGTCTTTGATGTTTCTAAGAATGCATTATTGGGATCCATGCCGTCTGTATGGCCTTCTACTCTAGAAGTATTGATGCTAAATGACAATTCCCTGATTGGCAATATTCCTCCAAGTTTGAGCAACTTGACTGGTCTTGTAAAGTTAAATTTGGCAAACAACAAATTAAACGGAGTCATTCCACCAAGCTTGGCTGATATTCTTCAACTTCTAGTATTGAACTTGGGAGATAATGGTCTGGAAGGAAGCATACCTTGTGGGCTATGCCCCTTGTCCTTGAAAGTACACAATAATAAGCTAAGTGGAAGATTCCCTTCCCCAATAGTAAATTGTACAAAACTACAAACACTTGATATTGGGCACAATTCATTCACAGGGCATATTTCAAAGTCAATCGGAAATCTTTCATACCTTCAAGTGCTACTGATGAAGAACAATCATTTCAGAGGTAGCATTCCTTCTGAAATTGGCAAGTTGAAGCAACTCCACATCTTAGATCTCTCCGCCAATAGTTTGTCAGGGTGTATTCCTCATAGCATTGTATCTCTGCAAGCAATGACTGTGGTAGAAAGTGGACATAGGATGAAAAGAAGGTATCCACTTGGACCTCTTAATGAACCATATGCTTATCATGATGAGTTGAATATGACTTCCAAAGGCATAGAGCAACACTATCCATATATTCTATCCACTCTATCATGCATAGATCTCTCAAGAAATCAATTGAATGGAGTTCTTCCTTATGATTTTGGAAAGTTGAAAGGGTTGAAGTCTCTCAATCTATCCATGAACAATTTCAAGCGGGACGCTTCCAAGTAGTTTGGGAGAAATGAGTGATCTGGAATCACTGGACCTTTCTAGAAACATGTTTTCTGGATATATTCCAAAGGAGCTCACATCACAATTTGCACCTCCTCCTCCTGCTTCTAATGAAGAAGAAGACAACAATGAAGAGAGCAGAAAACAAATACCGTGGTACGAGGTAGGACTGGGGTTGTCATATGGAGTAGGTTTTGGTGGTGTATTGTTATTGATTGTGTTGAGAGAGAGCTGGAAAAATGATTATTTCAAAAGGGTTGATATAATTCTGAAGCTTTTGTTTCCTTTTGTTCGCAAGAGAAGGCTATGAAAGGTTTTTTCTCCAGCAAAACCATGCCTTAAGGTCTCATCAGCGACTTAATCATCTTTCATATTGATCAGATTGTATTTGAAAAGGACTATTACCATGCAAACCCTTGTGAAAGTGTTGCACTTGCAAATCTTTGATATATTTTTATTTGTCTATTGCTTCCAATCTTGTGTGGTGTTCTATTCATATATTTCTTTTATCATATAGCACCGCTCCTTTGGCTAGACAACTAACAATATGCTACTGCAATGATATCTTCAAGAATGTAAATGATTGTGGCCTGCTACAAGTGTCAGCTCAAAGTCTTTATCTGGCACCTGAGTCGAGGTTGAAACATTGACCGCAAGCAAATTTGTAGCAAATTTTATTGTGCTATTTTTTAAAATGGGGGTAAATGTTTAATTCCAATACATGGTATTCAGGGTCAGCTAATAACATGTTCACTTCAGAAGAGTTAATTATACAAGCATAAACAATTCCGGGTTAACATTGTTCACAGTACTAGTCATGACTTCATTAACAAGTAATGGGTACTTGTTCTCCATAGGTAAAAGGTTGGTAGAGAATGAGAAACTCAGAGATTGACAGCGAGAATATATTCTGGAAAGAGAGTGTTGGTCAAAAAGAGACCGAAATTATAAAATAAAAATAAAAATGTATACAATAACTTCATATTAAAAATGTACATAATAATTTCTATATAAAATTGCATTTACAAAATATCATTACATTTGCATCATTTCGACATCCCTTGAAACTCATATACAATCATTAGTTATGTTTGTGGTACTATTTTAGCTTAAATGTGACATGTTTGTTGTGAAAATTTCTGAGGCAAACTCCGCAGCGGGGTAAGTGTTTTATTTCAATTTTATTTTTTTGAGCATTTTTCCATGTTCTTTTTCAGACTTTCCTGGGGTGCGCTTCAGTTGCACATCTGTTGTATCCAATACATCTCCTGACTGTACTTGAGCTATATCCGAATAGAAATGTTATTTGGTCTTGTTCAGACCACAGCTGAAGAGTACTAATATGATGAATTTGCTCATTAAAAATGTGATATTTGAATAAGTACAGCCAGTGAAAGATATGCAACTCCAATCTAGTGACTGCAAAGTGATGCCTAGCTTGCCTTGGCCCGGCAGATGAGCAAGGAAGAAACATCAGACACATCCAAAGCAATGAATATGGGTCTTCCATTAGTGTTCTATAGCCATTGCCACTCTAGTGAACACTTGAAACAAATATATGATATTCAGACACTGTACCATTCAAATGAACTTTAATTTTTTCATGATTATCTAAAATTTCAACATATTGCAAAGGTCATAGCAAACTCGATAACTTTAAATACTATTAATAAGATACACGTGTATAGAGAAGGTATGCATAATCCCATTCATCTAATATGGACAGGAAAAACAACAATAATAAATAAATAGTCTCAACAGCAATAATAAATGCTATCAATAAATTTGACAGGAAAAACTCATTACATTTTACAAGTCATGTCAGAAGAAGAGCCAAAAGAGGATTTTGGCATAAAATTGGCACTACATATGGATCTTACATTATTTTCTCGTTCAAGGAGAAAAACCATAACATTAAACTTGATTTTTTCTTTCACATAACTGAGTATCTTGGCAATTGTTTTACAAATAATGATACAATTGATTGTAATATCAAAACTTCAACAGATTAAATCTGAGAGCTCTTCAAATTTCTCCGTTGCTTGTTAACAGCAATGGAGTTTCGCGCTTCCAACCATCCTCGAATTTTTCTTTTATTTCCTTTCATCTCATCAGGGGTAAGGTGTGTGTGAACTGATGCAGCACTCTTGATATCCTTTAATCTTTTTCCCTGAAATGTTTACAAACAATGGGCATATCAGTAAATAAAACTATGCAAACGTAAATGATAAAATAAGTTTATCAAAATTATAAATAAGATATTGTGTGGTCACCTGTTGTTGGGAAGAATGGATCCTTTCTGAAAGTTGCATCTCAGTATCACCTTCACTATTACGTTGCTACAAAAATGAAGGATTATTGATGCAAATTATTTCCTACATTAACTCGAAGAAAAAAACACAAATATTTTAAATGTTTTTATATTTGACTCCTAGAAGTAATTAGCAATGTAAATCTTAAGTTTACGTAACTTACCAAATCAGATGAAGCACGACCCATTTTATGTATAATTTGCATGGAATCAACAATACTGGATAACTTTTTACGTTTCTTACCAAAAGCTTATTTGGTTGTTCCTCTTCATTCTACAAACAATCAATTCATATAAATACTATATAATACAATTAAAGAACATGATTGTTAGAAAGAAAGAAAATTATAAGTAAAATGATATTGGGGTAAGGGAAGCTCCTGTAACAGCTGCAACAGCCAAGTAAGGGAAGCCAAGTTGGTATGAAAAGTACATAGTTTCATCGTGAATAATATGTTTCCATCGTATAAAATATTATAGTGAAAATGCAAACCAGTTTTGAAAGATAAATACATAGAGGAATACTGCATAAGAATGTAATGGAAGGAAATGTATAGGGAAGTAGGAAAAAATTTAAACATTAGACTAGAAAGGAAAATCCTACAGTATCCATTTCATTGTGTCACCTATGCATGGTAAAATCTGAATATGAGCTCTCAAAATTCTATTGAATACTGAAATAAATAATGCATCATTGATATAGTCAATCAATTGGAAAAAAATAATGTACATCAAAACATAGTTTTACCTCAATTGCAACATTGTCATCTGAATATGAATTCATTCGCTGCAAACATGACAAAATGGATAAGTATACTTATACTGGATATAAAATCAATCAAATGTGCTAAAAACACAATAACATCAATAAGAATACAAATTAACACACCTTTGTCTCTTTTCCATCCTCTTTCTGGTTAATTGCCTTCAAGCAATCTTTAAACCAGATGCAATATGTCTTCTTCGATTCACCAACAGTATCTGCTCCAATATGTGGAAAATGCAATGGAGCGTCATCTACATATGATTCTTCTACGCATATGACAATGCAGTCCCTTTCTAAAGATCGTCCATGGCATTTTGTTCCTGGTTTAGTTGCATGAATTTTAGCAATGCCAACCTTTTTTGCATGGTCAGGCTCTAGGAACATAAAAAATCTTTTTCTCCTATTGTGAATTCATAGGCAGCCATGTCCTTCGCCTCATTCTTTGGTTTGCCCGGTTCCACCTCAACAAATTTTGAAAAATCAGTCACCTCAATCAATGGATCGGCCATATTTTTTCCCTTATGATCCTCTGTGCTGATTTTTTCTTTATCATTCATATCGTTTCCCTCACTTTCTTTTGTTCTAATGGAAATAGGTGTTATTTGCATCGGTGGTTCATGCACCCATGCACTTGAAGTGTATGCTTCAACAGTATTCTCTTCCTCAACACTCTGCAGCGGTAAAACCCAATTTTTCAAGTGCAACAACATAATAATTAATTGTATATAAAAGATGTAGGTATAAATGCCAAATTAGCAATATGATTAAGATTTAAGCACTTAAAATATATAGAAAACACAAATATTTATATTTGTAATTTACAACTGTACCTTGTTTTCCATTGCATTGTTGTTTACATTCTTTTTTTGTATCGGATTTTCTCCATCAACATCAGTCGAGTCCTATTCATGCATTCAAGTCATGAAAAGTGTGAGAATCGCATTTACACAAGATTTCAACATGTTAATGAATGAAAAATGACACTATATTATTCCAACAATGCTACTAATGTTTTTAATGAAAGCATGTTTCCTTACATGATCAACATTAATGGATTCTTCTTGGATAATATCCTGTACAAATGAAACGTTAATTTAAAATAACATAAAAAATGTGAATAAACAAAACTAAAATAATTTTAAATTTAAATTATAATAAAAATGGTAAATACCTTATCCTTTTGTCCATTTAGTTCAGAATTTGTACAATCGGTTTTCATCAAATCCTTTTTATATTGCAGCGTTGAAAGGGTTTTTTTCTTTCTTTCCTCCCTCTTTTCCACACTATCATACTCCTCTACAAGCTTGGAAATCAGATCTTTAGCTTGTTGGCTAAGGGATGAAAAATATTGCACCTTTTCTTCCCGACAATAACGCTCAATTAACCTAGATTTGTACATATATTTAGAATTTTTCAAGTGCCAGTCAACACTTCGCTTTGCAACCATATTTTTACTGTTTTTTTTGTTTTCCTTTTATACTTCCCGGTCGCACGTTTACCCGGCTTACGCCTATGTAATGGAGGGAGACCATTGTGATCATGGAGGCGGTGATAGTTGATGTCTTTCAAATGCCATTTTATTCCTTGCATTTCATAGTTGCAGCAAGGAAAGACCATGCACTTAAATCTGTCCCTCTTTCCAATTTCTTTTATAATTTTACACTGCTGCAAATACTACAATTCACAGCCAATAATTAAACATTATAAGAAGCAAATAATGAAAATATTTCAGCTTCTCTCATCCTCTTTCATTTCTGAATTGATATTTACATAACTGAACAAAATAAAAATTAATAACAGGGTGAAAATTGCCTAAAATAATCATTACAGTACCACTCCCAAGTTCCAACAATCATGCGTTTAAACAAACAATTTTTTCTTTTGTTCCATTCACAACCACAAGACATGTTTGAATACCCAGCCACATTGATACCATCAAAACCAAAGTAACAGGAATCGGACTCAACAAAAACACGGTGGGCCAAAGAGTAAAAGTCAATATCGCTCTGCCATAAGAATACCTTCCTCACAAAAAAACAGATTGGAAAAACTTTTTAAATGATTTTATTTTCCCTCATTTCGCTTTGAAACTTTCCCTTCGGGCTTAGTGAGGCATGACCATTGACTTAGTCTTGGCTGAGTCAATCTACTCAGCTAATTTTCCAGGTGAGTTGAGTTCCAGTGAATCCTACTGTACCAAACTGCTTAAATTGTGCAATCTCATTCAATCACAATTCTTAAGTAAGATAAACGAGGTTCAGATTGTATTTGTTCATTTTATTGATGTCAAGGCCCAGGAAATCTAAAGTGAAGTTAAGGAAAATGCATGATTATCTTTCTTGCTTCAAAACATGAAATACTAAATTTGTTCTTCAAAGGACCAACTGTGCCCTATAAATGGAAAGAACTTAAAATTTTAAATAGTGAAAACTCTGATTTATGTTACAAAATATATATGACAGATATCATAGAGCTTCCCTGAGTGATAACAGGGGATTGACAGGTTTAGGTCTACTGAACTAGCATCCAAAACATGAGTTAAAATCCAATAGGCCTTGGGAATGCCCTAATAATCAACAAATTATAAAACCACCAATGTTATGTAGTTAAGCCAGGGTCAGATCACATAGATTGTCATATCAACAACTTCCAATCCACCAAAAGCACATAAGTAAACCAAGCTAAACTACCCCCATTTCCATAATGGCAACTAACTGGTGGCGATTCACTATTGCATGAATACGTAGTTGTGCTCAATGGACTATCCTGAGAATTAGTACCTTCTACTATTAAGGCCATGCAAAGACCTCGCCACACATAGTAAAATTTTATAGGTTGGCGAAAGGGCGTAGGACGTAGATCAGATCATCTATAAAGCAAGTACAGATGCTAAAGGATAAAAGTAATAAAAAACTCATAAGATCAGTTTTGGAAAAATTCAAACATTTGTTATTGTTGTGAATGCTACTTCAAACACATCCAATGACTTTGAGACACATGGAAAAGGTGAGAAGAGACAGATCCTAATGAAACTATTTGTTGTATGGCAATGCAGGTAGGCCTATTTGGTCATTCTTGTCTCAAACAAGTATAAAAACATCTCTTAGTTGTGGCTACTTCAAATTTGTGTAAAAGCCAATAAACTCTTTGCATCTAGGACAATTGTGAAACTCAACAAGTATCGCAAATATCGGGACTCAGAGTAACAATTGATGTGTAGGGAAATCCTATAACTCTTTAGTTGAAATTGTTATGCAAATGTAAAAATATATGGACACTAAAAGAACACGAAATTGGAAAATCCTAATAAATCTAAGACATACTAACATAAGTTGAATACTTGAATAAAAGTGTTTTATTCATGCAAAACAAAAATTATAAATAACACTACTTACTGATCTTTGATGTTTGCACTCATTGGATGCTTTATGGCTCGGACTAGGCACCCAATCTTCATCTTCATCATCCTCCTCTACCTCATAATCTTCGTCATTTTGATCACTACTGTCATCTATGTTTAGTTCCGTGTCAAATTCTTCTTCAAAATCTGAATTCTCTTTTGTTTGATCAACAAATGCTTTTTCCTCTTCAATTTTTTCATCGTTAATCTATGTTTATGTTACAAAAACAAACACTATGTTGTCAGAAATAAGCATTTCATAACACATAATCCACTACAAAAATTATATTTCAATAAAAAACAAACAGTCACATTTCCTTACCCGTTTCAGAAAGGCCATTGCAGCACGTGTTGTCATCCTATGTTTTTGTGGTTGATTTTTTCCACAACCGCTATTTTCTTTCATTTGATTTGATTTCTTTGTGGTTAAAAAATGCAGTTTTAAAATTAATACATAATATATGGTCATGCATAATCAAAATAAACAATATTGATGAAAAAACATTGTTAAAAGTTTCATCAATACCTTTAAACACAAATGAAGATGTTGCTTTTGATGATTGCTTCTTTGCCAGCAATAAGATTAGAAAGGACTGCTGAAATCCAAAAATATAGAAAGGAACTTCAAATCATCTGGCAGCAATAAGATTATATCAAAAAAATAGAACACAGTATATTCCTGATATAATATCTACAATGTGTACCTGTGGAAATCCTGAAGAATTGAAGATTATATCTACCAAGCAAACATGATGGAAACAGGTCCGTAGCTTTCAGAAAAGTGATGAGAAATATAAGATGAAGACAATTTATTTATGGATTATATCAGCTCAGAAATGCCATTTTTAGATATCGTTCAAAAAATCAAAAGATATACAGTAAATAATCACTACTCACAAAGTCCAACAATAGGAGGAAGATTGGCTAGCTTGGCGTAGCTTATACCCTGCATAAGCATAGCACATTAACACAGACCTTGTATAAGCTTTATCAAACCCTTTCTAAACAAATTTTCTTTAAGACTATAATCTAATTTTTTAAATAGGCATAAAGTTAGTTTTCACGCCTTAAACAAATTCTCTTTTAAGACTATAATCTAAATTTGTAAATAGACATGAAGTTAGTTTCCTTTCCTGTGGTATGGCAAGACTGGCTATAGTTATACCAGCGATAAGATCAGACCTGAAGAACTTAAAGGAATATCTGGGTGCCCATTCAAGAATAGGAAATATATACCGGACTCCCAACAAAAGCTTCCTTTTTCTTGGCTGGTTCTTAAATTGCTTGAAGGGATCATCAGGAAAAAAGGTCTCCTTCACAGAATCTTTAATAGAGTGCATCATGCTCTCTGGAGGCCTAACGCTAACTTTGTGAAGAGATGACATCTCTAAATCATTTTGAACAATGTCAGAAAGCCCATTGACATGCCCACTGACATTGGTGGTATTCATTTTTGCGTTCTTTCTCTGTCCAAATCTCAACTACACAAGCTCAGACCTTGATGTGACTCATTGCATGGGTAATCAGAAATGCAGAGAAGTATAGGCTCTTATATTCACTGTGCTCCAATACTTTCTTCTTTTCACTCATGAGAAGGCTTTCATCATGTTGGAGCAGTGAAAAATAGAAGCTATTCTGATCTCAAATTCAAATATAGTTCTCACCATTTACCTTTTCTGTCTGGTTCCCACAAGACAAACTGATGGGGGACACGTTAAAATTTCTTGGGTTCAGACAAACCAAGTCATTGCCAGAAACTTTCTTGATTCCATAGTTTTTCCTCTGATATGTGCGGCTGTTAGACTGTAAACCTTGAAGTCCTCCTGCACATAAACGTGGTGATTGGGCTATAAACATTCCCAATTCGGCCTTTTGTGTTACAAATTTTTATTCTGTTGGACTGTCTAGCATTTTTTTTCGGATAGAGAGCTATATTTGTCCATTCTGTTGAACTGAGGTGACCGGGTTAAGAACATAAATTCCTACTCTCGCTCCTATTTCTTCTCCACCTCTATCTCCTACTCCTTATCCATTTTGTTCTGTTGGGGGACAGATGAAGAGGGGACTGGTCAAACCTCCTATTTGCTTGGGTTGGGGAGTAGAAATCATATTTAGTAACTTCAAAGATATGCATCTATTATTTAAATTTCAGTACTTGAATTTTTTTTTAAGACAAATCAAAGAAGTGGCATATTTGAGCTGTCCCTTCAGATCAGCAGCATGGCAGGATTTTCTTTCTAATTTCGTAGAAGAAACCTATCTTTATGTTCTTATCTTATCATCATACATTAAACTTTATCCTTTTCCATAGATAGCCGTCTCTCGTGTCAAGAATCCTCCTTCTAGTGTAGCTTATTGGACTCATTACAAGTCCATCCCTCCTTTGTTGGTCCCCAATCGATGTAAACATTAAAGGGTGCTGGATTATCTTTGGTCCCTCCCACTATGTTTCCTGCAGGTAGATTTTTCTATTGCACCAAATATTCTATAATGCAATGGCTTCCTGGCAGATGAATTCAACACAGGCGACAAGAGCCGCGGTGATGGATTTATAGCGGTGGCTACGATGCTTCTCTGCTTCAGCTTTCTCATCATGTTTACGCTCCCCATGGGGCTCGAGACAGAAGCCATGTAAAGCTTGGAATTCAAAATATTTGTGGTGACGAACGCAGTTAGTTTTTTCTTGTCAATGGGGGTGGTGTTGGTGTTGTTACAAGCTATGGTCATCGAAAATATTACTTACAGTCATATGAATATGAAGAAGGTGATAAATATGTGTAAAAAAGTGGCACACATCGCAATGGTATTTGTTGCCATTGCCTTCATTTGTGCAACGATGGCATTCACCAGGCATCGATATATCAATGTATAAGAAACAAATATACTTACAAGATTAAAGTATATAGTACTTTCCGAGGCACAGTCCAAAGTCTCGTCTCCTTACACTGTACTTTGTCAAATTCTCGTGGGTAATTATATATTTCCTTCCTTCTTTCTTTTTTGGCCTGGGTTTGGCTTAGCTCTGTAGTGTACAATAACCTTAGGCTGGAACCCAACTGCAATGAAGTAATGGACTGAAAATCACTTCGAGCATGCTTTGCATCTTAATCAGAGGCTTGGTTTGCATATCTTAAGGCGAAACGCTTATGGAGTGAGTACATTAGTTCTTTAATAGTTAAAAAGATCTTAAATATGGCGATCTTTTACCGAGAGTAGGAAAAATAGTATTTAGAGTATGCACATGGGAAATTTAAGGCACAAAGTCTAACAATTTTTCTATGTATTTTATCCTTGAAAAAGAACTCTTATGTGTCTTCTTGGTTTTCTTCTTTACAAAGAAACGTTGTCAAAAGTCCATAAAATGCTTTTAATACTCTTATTTATACTATCGTGGCTAGATATAAAAATTGGTAACGATTCTCACAACCTAATGTAAATAGAGTTGTTATACTAGCAATTGCATACGAGTTGCAACTTACGCTGGATCCCTGTTCTAAATCTTTCATTTGACAAAAGTTGGTAGGATGCTGAAAAAGGTTGTGGAGTTGTGGAGTTTGCAACATGCTTACAAAACACGATCCAACCTCACACATGCATGTTTTATTTGTTGACAAACATCCATGACATAAATTTGAGGCAATTTCTGAAACAAGATTAGGGCTTCATCAATATGCCCATTCTGAGCATACTCGGTAATCGTTTCCTTCCAATAGACCACATTCTCTTTAGCCATTTTCTCAAAAAGATTATGAGCCCTGTTGAAGCACCCATCTCATGCATACCCAACAATCATAGTTGTCTAGGAGGTGACATCTCAATGATGTATTTTGTTAAACAGTTAGCGTGCCTTATCTACACCACCGCATTTCGAATACATAACCAAAAGAACACTTCCCGTATCGTCATGCCCTGCTACAGATCTGCCAAGTAAATGGATCGATATACTTGTAAACGTAAAACCACATGCCATTTATGGGATTTTAATTGCAATGTGAACCATTGTGTTGTATTCCTATCCCTGGTTTTTCTTCAAACTATTTCAATGCATCCTTACCATTCCCACCCTACACTACAATCATCACTGACCATGAGATTTTTATGCCCCGTTCAAGCATTTAGAAAAGCACTTTGCGAATATCAACCAAAATTTTGCATTAAACATAAATAGGGATTTCCAAACAAATCCCTCAAACACATACTCATCCATGTGGGTATGAATTAGTTTTACTATGATTAAATACTCTCTATTTGTATTTTATACATTTTCCTTAAATATAACGAAATTTTATTGTATATGGAAAGGACAGTTATGCTATAAAGGGCTTCCAATTTTTATGGTATGATATTCTACACTTTTACTCGATTTTGTCCCTCCTTTTAGCACTAAAATCTATCCAACTCTATTATCGATCGCCACTTCTCAAACGGCCTCAAACAAAATTCCCCCTTCAAAGCTGCAGTAACTCTAAATATTTTCTGGAAACAAGAGGGAATATGGACAGTGATTCAGATTAGCATGGCCGCTTGATGTATACATTTAAGTTTATAGTTAACGCTCGCTTTTCATTGCAGGCTTACCATGGAAATAGGCAACAATAATGCTCTTCTCGAAGCCCTGTGAGCTTTCAAAATTTTGGACAATGTCTAGTAGCTATTTTCATATGACAGACCTCTGGGTTTATTGTGACAAATTTAATTTGTTGGTAGCCATTAGAAAGATAAAGTAGATTTTTTTGATCGCTGCCAAAAAGGCCTCAAGTCAGTTATTTGTGTGAATGGAAATGATTCCATCATTTTAAAATCCTCATTTATTTATTAACTAACGGCGTATCCTTGCTACCCCCCTGGAGAAGCAACTGCTAGTTATACTACGCAGGTGAATGCTTTCACAAACACTTTCGTATTTTTAATATTCGTGAAATGTTATTTATGCTTGTTAAATCATCACTGGCAGGGGCATACATTGATTTCTTTGCTTTCCCCAACTCCATCGAGACCAACAATGGCATCCAGAAGGAATGTTGCCTGCCCTGAAAATGAAACCCTTGCCAAATTTGTGTTCGAAAAATGGGAAGAAATGGCCGTCAAGGAGACTTTCACCGATCGTTTGAATGCTACTTTCTCCAAGGCCTATAAAAATCTCTGTGACCACAAGGATCCCATCTTCGACCTCAAAGGAGCCAGCAAAATCAAGTATGTATTCACATTTGATTAATTAGCCTTGTTGCCCAGGGTTTAGGGTTTTGCAGTAAGCATAATAATGCACAATATTTTATGAAGTCTGATTATTTAGAAATTCAAAGTCAAGTGAATGTGCATATTCGTTTGGATTTATTTACTTAGTTTCAGGGTTTAGTGTTTTTTTAGGGTACGAGAGTTCTTTACATTTGTATTTCAGGGTAACCTTGGGCTTTGATATGCGATCAAATTCACACGGGATTTACACCAGGTTTTTTTCGTTGAGTTACACTGTGATACCCAACCATCAAGATGTATGCAGTCTTTTACCTAATTTTAACAGTATTACGTGTTTGTGGGGCTATGCTAACCTAATTTTAACAAAGTATTATGTGTTTGTGGGGCTATGCTATGAAGGCTTCAAATGTAACATATGGTTCCGAACATTTTTTTTAGATCCATCTTGATGGCTGGGTATCACAGTGTAACTCAACAAAAAAAAAACCTGGTGTAAATCCTATGTGAATTTGATCACATATCAAAGCCCAAGGTTACCCTGAAATGCAAATGTAAAGAACTCTCGTACCCTAAAAAATGCTAAACCCTGAAACTAAGTAAATAAATCCAAACGAATATGCACATTCACAAATTTGAATAATTAGGCTTTTTGCTGGACATGCATTCCAAAAAGATCCCTCAAAATCTATCTCACATTGGAAAACAAGTCATAGCCGTCGGGAAACATTAAATACAGCCAAAAAACATCATAGCTGCCAGGAAACAGCTGCCGGAAAACATTTAACAGCCACCAGGAAACATCATAACCGCTGGAAAACATTTAACAGCTGCCGGGAAACATCTTAAAAATGAACCTTTGACTTTCGTATTGGCACATTCATTGCACCCCCAAAAGGTGCAAGTGGTAGTATATGTAAGATAAAGTGTAAAGATCTCTTGTCCACACAAAGGGGTTCCCTGGATTTTTTATCATAAAATTATCAATGTTATCTTTTATTTTTATTATTTATTTTTAAAGCTGTTATGGTTTTGTTTAGAGGAGTTGGAAAGTGGATGCTGACGCTACTGAAGCAGTATTTTGAGAGCAACAAGGATGATTCAAGCCAGGAAGTCTTGGAGCCTAGAGGTAAGATTCAGCCCAATTTTCTTTGAAGTATTTTCAGTTTTATCTAGCGGCGAGAGTCTGAATTCTCTGGGTATTGTATTAATATGCCATTGTGATCTAAATGTTTTCCAATGACAGCCTTGGTATACTTAATTGTTCTTAGTTCAGACCTAAATGTTCGAGCAGATGATCACATGAGTACGATAATTTTTTTTGCTGAGTGATTAGGGGTGAGATTAGGCATTTACTGTTTGCAGGGTATGTATTAAGATTACATTATTAACAAGGATGGGATGATTTCATCTTCTAGTAGGTGTATAACCCAAATTACAGAGATCAGATGGCCTCTGGTAGTTGGTGCTACATCTTGCCTGAAAACTGCTCCGCTGCCTGTCTTTGGACGCGATTGTCCTAATAGGCCGTGGTTAGTGCACAAATCCTAGTTGTCACATATGTGACTTGCAATCACAACGTTCTCTTTTGAGTTCGAAAGAAAGTTTTATGACTAATATTAGGAGACAAAGTTTGCTAAGGTATGTTGAAAATTTGGACAAAAATCGAATCCAGGATCTACTTGTAGACGACGAGCTGCTCTACCACAGAGCTACTCATTCATCTCTTCCTGGGGCTTTTATTATGGGTTCTCAAGCGCATGCCAGCACATCCAATACCCTCTAAGCATCAGTTTGCATTTTGCTTCGACAGTGGGGACAAGTATGGACTGTGATCGCAACACCTACAATCACCCACCACACTCCCCACCCTAGATTAATCCTTCTTCGATCAAGGGTGCTAGCACGTTCACAAGGCAAGTTCTAGCTATGGCTCTAATACCATGTTGAATATATAGGCACACTAGGATTTGAACTTGTGATCTACTTGTGGGAAATTTCGTTCACTATCACCATCTAATGATGGATCATGGGGCTCTTATTACAAATTTTCAAGTGTAATTGAGCACTTTTGAGTACCCTACCTTTAGTTATGCGTATTTTTGCTTGTAAAACTGGAGGTGAGAGTAGTTGGTTGATAGTATAATGGAGAGTGCCTTGAGGCATTTGGATGACATCTATTCCATTGAGTCTATTGCTATCTCATAGAATGTTTCATCGAGGCTATCTCGTGCTATACGAAGAATATCTTATATTAATGAGATTTTGTGCCATTCACAATCTCCTCAAAGCTTTCTGTCAAGCACCCACCTTTCCTCTCCGTCTTATCGGTTAGAGGAGACATATTTCCCTATGCACTCCTCAACTACCTGATGTTAGATGAGTACCTGAAGACTATCTCCTCCCCAACTCCCTGGGGCTTTTAGCATGGATTATCAAGTGTGGGCAAGCACTTCCAACATCCTGTTAAGGGCAGTTTGTTATTTGCTTCAACAAAGCGGGGACAAGTATGAATTACAATCTTAACACTATCCTCTAAGCTTCAATCCTTCTTTGAATGAGGGTCATCACAGATCTACAAGGAAAACTCCAGCCATAAAAATGTGGGTGCACTACGATCTGAACCAATGACCTACTTCAGGATAGTGAGCTTTCGCTATCACTGATTGTCTTAACCATCTCAGGATGGGACTTGTATTATGTATTTTAAAGTGTTGGTGAGCGCTTTCAATAATTCCCCACTCCTCTAAAGCCCCTAAGGGATGGACTGCTTCTTGCTACTGCAATGTGTGGGATAAATATGAATTGTGGCATCTGCAACTTAAGTTTGCCGACAATTCTTGGTAAAATAACACCTGTATCATAAACTTGTGGGTTCATCTGTTATGTGGTACCTGTATGTTGGGGGTGATTTTTCAAAACAATATTTTGTAAGAGGTACAGAGATGTTTAGAAGATTTAATATGGCTATTATCTGCTACAAAAAAATTTCATGCACTGACTGTGAACGACATTGGGCTTGACTCAAAAGAGTCTTCAGCATTTGGCCTGTCTCAAAATGTTACACAGGGACGCATCCCATAGATTTTGGTGATGTCCCGGATGTTCCAAACATTTTGGGACTTGGGACTTTGAGGAGGGGACATCCCCTATTTTAAATTTTTAAAACTATTTTGATGTAAATTTACTTTAATTTTTTGTTCTTTTACCAAAAACATTGTATTTGAATCTTGAAAGTACTTTGAAAAGCATTAAAGACAGTTTAAACCCCTAAATTTCATTGAACAAAGTTAAAACATATAAATATTATTTAATAGCCGTCCCATTCCATCCCCAAAATCTAGGATTTTTTTTGCCGTCCCAGAAATGCATGTGATGTATTTTTTGCTCTCAAGGGGTAGGTGATATACTTCGCCGCAGAGGGAGGTAAATAGCCGACCAATGAACTTAATCTTAAAGGTGTACGCAATCAGGCTTGTGATTGGGCGAGGGCAATATCCAGGATGAGGAACATTATATCCTAAATTATAATGGGCTATTATGTAATCATATAATGTTCGTAATAAGACTTTCCATTTTATTGCAAAATTATTAAACTCAATCATTTGAATGCCAAAATTGAGTGTGAGTTCTACATGGAAAGAACTTATACGTGCAGGAGATAGGAAGATTAAAAATAACTCTAAACTTATGCACAGGAATTAAAGGAAGATTTTAAGTAGGCTTGCATTGCTTTAAGGTTTTAGTTAAGCATTATTGTAAACAACTTTGATTAAATTGTGTAGTTCCTAAAGTACCTAACAACTTCATTGACGGAAGTTAACGTATTCTAGTAGTAGACACTGTTGAGCATCTGATATTGACAAACTTTGCTTCTTTAAATTTAGTACCTTTTCATAAAATTTCCCAACTCTGAAATATTATATGGGAAAATATGTCAACCTTTTGAATTTAGAATCGGCAAATTTATTTAAAGAACATTGAAAGGACACAGCAATGGCTAATATTAGGCACTGGAATTTTCTTGAGGGCTGTAAAAAGAAGAAATATTTGTGGCGATACTCAAACAACAGTTCCAAATTCGGAATAGCAGTTTTCAATGAATGATGTAATCCAAGAGTTCTTAACTCTTATGAAGCTTTGACTGCAGCCAAGAAGGGCAGGGGTTCGGGTCGATATCTGCCTCAAAAGAGTTCAGCACCATATGCAATTTTGATTACTCTTTACAGGTGAGATGCTGTTACCCCAACATACATGGTTCTGGAGCAGCTCAAACATACTTTTTCTATGCCGTGCAGAGGCTTACCTTGAAAAGCAGTGTCACGGGAAGAGACTGACAGTTATCAATCTCACTTAGCTTTTTATTGATACGAGTTTTTGTGTGATCAACAGGGAAACTCAAAAATGGAAAGGATTATATGTTGAAACAGGAGCTTATTGATGCAGCCGAAGCTAGTGGGCTTTCCAGAATGCCTATTGGGTAACTTAATTAACCTGTTCCTTGTTTAGATTTGTGCTCATGCTTTGTGTGTATAGATTCAAAGATCAATACTGTGTTATGTGACTGCAATTCTCTGTCTGAGTCTGCAGGTTCTGTCAAGCAGAGATTCAGCACAGAAATGGAGCATTCTCAACCCAAAAATGGGTTACAATTTGAATAACTTCTGCGAGAGCTGGAGAATAAACGTGGAGCTTAACAACCTCAGAAACTTCGGTTCGATTCCCGGCGAGTGCGTTTACTACATAGGAGATTACATGACCTCCACACAGTACAGGGTGGATCAAGAAAGAGCCGTGGAGCAGGCTCTTCTCTATCTCAACTCCCTAAAATTAGCAGGAGATGGCCGAGAGAACAAAGAATAAGATTGTCCTCAGAAACGGCCATAAAATTGTATGATATCCATGACAGACTCGGCTTTAAACAGCCTACCAAATCAGTGGAGTGGCTTCTGCGACAGGCCCAGCTCGCCATTAATGAACTTCCACAGATCTCGTATCCGCCATTGGAGCATAAAGACGAATCAGAGCCGGAAGTGGAAGAAAAGAATATGGTGAACAAAAGAGGGGCTCGTTCACATTCACATTCAGACTCGAGGACGATGAAGAATATAACTCCCTAAAATTAGCAGGAGATGGGAAGGATGCCTGGGTCTTTGACATCGACGAAACATTACTCTCCCTGGTCCCCTACTACAAAGATCACGGCTTTGGGTTTGTGCTCATGCTTTGTGTGTGTATATCTTCTAATATTAACAGGAAAAGTGCATTCAAAACCACAAAGCATGTAAAACCACAAATCATAGAAGCACAAAATAGCATGTAAAAGAGAAGCACCTCTGAAATCCGTTCGTTGTGCAGCAGAGAACAGCTCAAACCAGCGGACCCGAAACCGCATGGAAACCGCAAAAAAGAACAGGGGGCTATGGCGGGTCATGTGTTTTTGTGCCACCTCACTACCCCCTGCGAACTTGCGTGAGGGATAGGGTCCGCGGCGATTAATCAAGAAGGGACACGTGGTCTACGTTGAAAAGTCAATGGCGGGGACATGGACTTTTCGGGGAAAGATTGAAATTTTTCCCCTAGCCAAAATAGATAAAGTATAAAAGTGAAACACACCCCGCAACGGTCAGGTGATGCCACGTGTCGAAGAATGAAATCGGAATAGCGGGCCGTGGAGGTTTTGAGAATACTGTTTTCATGAGTGCGTTTGTTTCATGTCACTTACCAAAAGCGGATCTACAAGAAACATTATCCCTTTCGGATATTCTTTTCTTGGGGACAAAGTATGGATGTATACAAATTGTTATAAATATATATGGCTTTGGCCACGGGAAAAGGGGATTCTGGGTTTCTCGGAAGGTTGTAAATTCTGAAGTAATTCAATACAGAAGTTCGTTCTTTTTTATTTTCTTTTGATATATCTTTCTCTCTCCTTGCTCGATTCAATGGATCATTTGTTTTGCATTCAATAGAAACTTTGTGTTCTGGTCTATGTGAATCTTTAGAACTTTGTGTCTACAGATTTGCATCGGTGGTGAAGTAATTGATCCTTTTCTATATTTTCTTGGTTCAATGTGAGTAGGGAGATACTCTGCTATCTATATTTCCCAAAAGCATTGTTGTTTTCTTCCTTCTCCCATCTCTATATTCTTCCATTCCTTCTGATTGATAATCTTTTAAGTATGAAAACATTCTAGGATATCAGGGTCCAAACATTGAGAGTTGTATATCTGTACATTTGTTTTTCCTGCTTTCAATAAGGGAACCTCTCCCATTAAAGAGGAGGGACTTGTTGTCCCTTGACTGTGGTTTCAACCCATGTTCCATTCTGAAACCCAATACTATGGGAAGACTTTATCTAGCTGGTGTGTTCCACATGTCTGTAATGCGTGGCGAGTCGTTCCAATTATTTTGGTTAAACCAGTCGAAATAATTCTGTAAGTTTGTCCTTACCACCATTAAGTTTCTTTAGCTATGGTAATTTTTTTCATTCAAATCTCTCTTAATTAATTACACAGATTCCCAAGTATCTCCTCAATTACACAGATTCCCAAGTATCTGGCCGTGTAAGGTATTGCCATCAAATAGAAATTATCTGCAAGCAGTTGCTCCACCATATTTAGTCTCGAATATTTTTCAAGTCGCAACTATGTAATGAACGGTCTTCAACTTAAAAATATCAGATGCTTCATGCACCATTTGACGTCGTAAATCGTTATATAATTTGGGATATAATAGCCATATTAAGTTTGATTAAAAATGATACACATAAAATGATGGATTTTCGTTTAAGACTATATAATTTTAATTTTCTATTTTCTATTCGTAAATTCTTACAAATAATAAATTTTTTCACATTATTTAATTAATTAAATTTTAAAATGATTAAGATATTTTATAATTATAATTTTTCCTTTACATATTGATGAGCCCAGCCCGCAAATGTTTGGGTCTTATGATATTTTTTAGTGAAACATTTTTAGCCGTCAAGCAGCCCAATGCCAATGTTCAAAGCTTCAGAATGATTTGAGGACGAGTAATTTCTGCGTCATGGTTTGGGAGGCAGCATGTAGATCGGGCACAGCCGCATCGCAACAGTCCTGCGAGCTGAAATGGAGTTATTGACGTAAATGAGATAAACGTCAAAGCGCAAAGCAAATGCATGAGAAAGCAAAAGCCAAAGACAGTGAACGCTGAACACAAAGCTGCCGCCGCCAATGCTGGTTTTTTTCTAGTGGTCGTCAAATCCGCAACATTTCAGAATAGGTTACGAAAGAACTTAGCGAATAATCAGCATGAGTATTTGTAGAATAACCTTATCTTTCATGCTTGTAAATCGTTGAAACAGTAATACATTGTAAATCCAAATAGTTAATTAATTAAATGAGTTGTGAGTTGCATCAACTAAAGAAAGCATAACTTTTAGAAACAGAAGTCGTAAGAAGTAAACAGCAATAATTTATGCAAGTGATAAACCAATCATTGATATTGTGGTCAATGTCTTCTTCAGTGTCTTAATAGAATATAATTTAGTAAGTGTGGTACCTGAATGCAGAAATCCTCCCTTCCAAACAGTTTTGATTTCCATGGTTGGAGAGGTTCAATACACTGAAATGTCATGTAATGTGTCAGTCTGGTTAATTTTTTTACTAATACGCATGCAAAACTTCACAACCCAATAAAGAATGAACAAACAAACAGCGTGATATTTACAAGGTGGTTTGTCCATTCATAATAGCAAGAGATAATATATGTTCGCGCAACGCCGTGTTTCTCGCACCAAACAAAAACCGCAATATTGCAATGCACTCATTATTAGCAGAAGTCGCCTGTAAATTCAATGTTTTATGGATTGAAACTTCTTCACCTTGGAACAACATGTGGAACGGGCAACTGCGCTGCATCACTTCGCCGCTTGCCGCGGTGGGCATGGAAACAATGAATTGATGCCTGCTTCGTAATCGCCACCGGCAGAACAAAGAACCAGCCCGGCAACACTGCACAACTTATTCGGAACTTCAGTAGGAAGAAACCATGCAGGTCGTGTTCGCCTTTTCCCACGGTCAAAAAGTCAATTCGGAATAACGCGTAGGTTTGCAGTCGGCGGCGGCAGGCAGACACATCCTGCTCCAAACACTTGAGTTTGTTTCAATCATTTTTTCTGCAAAGACAATTCCCACACAGAAACTGCTAATGCTTTGTTGTTTGATGATCCGGTTTCAAACACTCAGCTTCCTGCGCCCTCTGTCACCTGGGACGGAAAATGCCAGGAGCAGCAGCAGGTCAAAACTGTCGCCTCAGCACGTTTGTTCATATTTTCAGTTTTTCGTCCAAAGAATGGTAATGTTTATCCAACGCATATTTCAGAAACTTAACGCCGTTTAAATGCAATGTTACTCGCAAGCCTGCGCCTCGCCATATGAAGTGGGGTCCTTTGCGTTTTGTAAAGAGCAAATTTAATATCGTCCTTATCTCCTCGCAAAGCGATGCTTGATGAAGTGATTCATTTTTACCTTTGCTGATCACCTCCTAGTCTTTACAAAGAAGATTTTCAAGTCCTCCAATGCCTGGTGGGGAGTGATGAGGAAGATCTTCATTCTGCTCCTTCTTGAGCACATCTTAAAGTGGAACTTGAAAGTCTTCCTTCTGCAGATATCCACAAGAGCTCCTGGTTTCTTCTGCTTCACCTACAAAATATTTGAGATCTTCAACCACCTTTTTATGAGTTCGAAGATCAACTTGAAATGCTACTTAAATTGGTCCTTTTCCATCTATCTTAAATATGTTGGGATGGTTTATGAGAAAAGTTTCAGTAAGCATTGGTGGTATATCCTCTTCAACATGAAAGTTTGGAGTCAACGTGAGTGGATAGCTTAATCTGTTCAATATGTAAGCAATAAGAGTCAAGGTTTGAGGCATGATTTTCAAGTTTGGTCTCTGTAATCCTTTAATGCTTGAAAATGTCCCAAAACTCCTGCATGCCTCCACAACATAATCAGTTCTCTGAAACACCTGCATTTTTTCATCTGCTGGCCTCTGAAGTAGTTTTTGTTCAGAAGGGAGTCTTCCTTCAAAGATCCTCTCAATGAATTTGCTTCTAAACAGCCTTCGAACAAAGTCCCTCTCCATTCTGCTACTCGGGAATCTGGCAGGTTTTATGACTATAGTGGAGTAGTCCCAAGAAACAAACCTGCGACTTGGGCAGTGGATAAAACGGCTTGTGGCTAGCAGAATGGTCGGTCATGCCAACCATCACCTAAATCCTGGTAGAGTTGCTTGTCCTCAACGCGCCAGCTCGGGTCTGTTACTGTCTTGTCTCGTCTGGTCTTGTTACAGACGGAAAGCGTACTTTTCCAGAATCGCAAATCATTTTCGCGTCCAACGTCAAATTTCTCGGGCACGTCCAAGTCCTCAGTTTGAAGAAGGAGTTTGGCAAACCGCAAATCAAACCAGCACGGCAAAGGTGATCACATGCATTGGTATGCTTTCAATGTCTTTCAGCAATGCAGAATTACATTCACAAACCAACAATGTTCATATGGAGCACATGCAAGCCGCATAAAGAAGGGAATTTCTGCAAAACCATGGTGTCGTCCCACACATACGTATCGCGTGGTAAAGCAAACCTTCCTTCCGTCTTCTGCGCTTGTTGTGGCGCGCGACGTGATTATCTAAATGTAGCCAATGTTATGTCTTTTTCGTACATCTGGGCTCTGGCAATTAGTTTCTGTTATAGGTTCACAACACTCTAAATGTCCCAATTACTTTTCTGAGGTACACAGCTCCTATCGAGGAATTTTTCTTTTGCATACAAAGCTTCCTCATCGTGAGTAAATGTTCCTTTTGAGATGGCGCTAAGACGTCCATGCCCTTTAAACTCTCAGAACCACTGGCGAAATGAAATACCGCGCCTCTTGTTCTCAAAGCCTTCAAAGCTTCCGTTTAGAAGTCACATGGAAAGAGAATATGTCAAAAGCAAAGCCTTCCGTGGCATCGGTAAATGCTTGAAAAAGCCCAACACTTGAAACGTGGTCTGGCCCTTTTAGAGCTTCGATCGCCAGATGAACTTGGCGAAGAGTCCCATCCATCTAGAAAATGCCCGAACCTGGTATCCGTTTCTGCAAAACGTCGTTGAGAAAGCTGTGCAGGTAAAGAAGTTGTTTTTACCGGCGCCAAAGAATGTCCACGCAGAGTTTCAGCCTGAATGGCGCGCACACAGCCTTTTATTGAAAATGCTTGAAGTCTTTAACTTCGCTGGCGGAAAGCTGGATGAGGCTGGAACAGTCGCGTTGTTTCTTTCAAGAAAGGCCACTAATTTTTTCTATTGAATTACTAATATGATGAAATGCCCTACCGTGCAGCCAGGTCTGAACACGCTTCTGAGCGCCGATTTATCCCAGCTTTAACAGAAATCAGTGACGCAAATGCGTCTTTCTGCTCCTGTGCCCAAACGTCAGCCTTCTGCCTAGAATGTGGAATCAAACTATAAGCTCCGCAAATGAACTTCTCCAGATAAATGAAACTTCCCAAAATTCGGTGGCTTCTCCCGGTAGTCACGCGGTGTTGTCACAGATGGAGCCATTTTCTTGGATCAGCAATTGAAGCCCTTCCAAACATGTGCCAAGAGGGAGCAAGTGATAGCCGAAACCACACTTTCAGCTGCAAAGGCAACAGTTCTTTACAGTCCTAAGACTGCGCCGAAATGAGTCGAGAAGCCTACATAAATAGAAGCACCAAAAATGGTGGTCGTTAAACTGACATGGGCACACACTGATGTTGAACCACAAACGTGTATTATCTTAATATCCTGTGAATGTAGTGGAAGAATAGCAAACTGGTGCAAAAATAAAGGATGAACCAGTCACAACCCTGCTTGTTTCGGGTTGTTTCCAGCAGAAGTATCCTCCTTCATCTCATTTGGTGGAGTGTCCTGACCTGAGAACCTGGGGAAGGTGGCAGCAAATCATGAAGAATTGGGCGTTGAAGTCGGTCCAAGAGACTACTCTATGAAGGATATTTTGTCTTTTGCAGTAATTTTGTTCTAAAAGTCTACAGCTTCAGGTCCTTACAAGATTCTTCAAACCAATCTTGAAAACACCATGGAACGTGAACAAATGAAAGCGGATAAATACCTTGTCGTAAAGTCTGAATGAGCTTTTACTACAGAATGGCTTCTGCACAAACGACGTTTGGCAAACATCGCTGAAACGCTGGTGTAGTGGAATTTCGCCAATAATCAACTCATGTTTCTGGCCTTCTGCCAGCGGCAATTTGAACTGGAGCTGGCAATAATTCTGGGAAAACATTTAATACATTATCCAACATTTTTCCGCTTCTCCAAAGTGAAAGTTCCTCTGTATCTCGCCTGATTTTGCTGATTCCAATAAGTAAAACAAACGATAGATTTTCCTGAATATTATTTTTCTGAGCAGACGTCTTACAGGTGAATCAGGCTCCACACTGAAAGTCTGATGCAGCTGGATCCTCTTCACCTCATCCAGTTCGTTTTCCGCGGTCATGATCTTCCATAAAGTCGCGCAAAGATTCAACAAACATTGTGCATCAAAGTTGTGGTTGCTGCAGCTTAAAGAGCGCCACAGCGCTGAATTGTCCTAAACTTGACCATTTTACCATTTTAATTTCTAATAATTTTCACCAAACCCAAATGAATAAAGGATGCTTCAGAAAGCCCTGGCACTGCTTTTCTTACAACTGTCAATTATCCTAAACGCATCAGCCTTCAAAGAAATATACCTTGAGTTTCCTCTCATTTAGATTCTTCATAAAGCAGCTGCAGCTCACTTATTTTCTGCTCGTCCATGGCAGGTCTTTCGACTAAAGTCTTTAATTCTGAACACTGAAATGAGTGATTCACCTCCTTTAATGCAGATCCTTCACATTCTTCGTCTGGCTGCGTCTTGTAATTCCTGTCACAATGGTTACTTCATAAGATTGCTTAAACAATCTTCGCAATTCGAATCTTGAAATGTTTAAAGTTTTGAGCTGTAAATTGTTTCAGTTCCTCTGCCTGCCCACTCTTGCTTACGAAACGTCTTTACAAATTTCTTTCGCTGATTTGTTATCAAGCCCTCATCGCCTCCACGCTTCATCATCTGAATGAAAGTCAAAGTTACGTGTTTCGCGCTTGAGACTTTTCAATGGGTAGGATGAGCTCTTGAAAATTGAAACCTGAGCACAAAGCCGGAGGCGTTTGAATGAATCATTTGAATTCGTCATTCAATGTCTCCTTCCTACGAAAGATCCTCCCCAAAGCGCGCAGCGGCATCCTTTGAATGCAATATCGTCGTCTGAGCGTAGTCAACGTCAGTCTTCAAAGATACGCCCACGAGTATTGGGAATGACCAAATTGGTCATGGCATTTTCTTTTTTCGTGTCCTTGGTTTCAACACTTCCAACCAAAATGACAGTGGTACAAAGATGCTTATGGAAGTCTGTTATCGCTTCCTACAGCATCCAGGCTCAACCGTTGAGATCGAAGAACCCGCGAATCACATCGCGTTGTTTAAATGAAGTCTTTTCTGATTCACACGTCACCGTCCTCGCGCCATGTCCATGTCATGGTCGCAAACCAGCCTCTCATCGCACTGGCCGATCGCTCCGTCCTCTCTCGCCTTTGCGTCTTTGACCTTTCTTAGTCCTTTATTCTGCTCCTCCATGGGAATTTTATGCCTCTAACATGAAGTAACTGCCAAGAGTGATCATGGATGACACCACAATTTTTTAAGGCAATCCTATCCTCCTATAAGCTGGTTTCAAAGTGAGTTTGAATGCTTAAGCATCTTCTTCTTCTTCCTACTCACTTTGTTACTTTAAGTTTCTTCTGTACTTTTTCATCAGTCTCAGTTTCATCGTCTTCGCCTGGCCTTCCTGCCAGCTGTCGCCTGGTGCGTGAGGTTACATATGCTCTGGGGCCGGTAAGATCCTGCAGCCTGGTGGAATATTATCTTTTCTTCAGCAGTGGCCCTGGCATGGCACGGGCACATCCGTCCTTCTGCAGCCTCACGCCTGCTTGAAGG
Organism: Taxus wallichiana var. yunnanensis; assembly: GCA_018340775.1. Lineage (NCBI taxonomy): Eukaryota > Viridiplantae > Streptophyta > Pinopsida > Cupressales > Taxaceae > Taxus > Taxus wallichiana. Next base: position 29,746,782 of record CM031241.1, on the reverse strand, counting down.
CTGCGCCTTCCAGCCCCAGAAATATACCTACATTCCTTGGAACATGTCTGTTTGTGCTGTTCTCAATGAGCTAATCAGCCAATGCAGCCTGGTAAGGTTACGAAAGAGACAGAACCAGGCCTCTAAAGAATTTTTAAAACCCTCTGCCGTGGGGAAGAATCATTCACATTTCCTTCACAAGTGTTATGGTTTCTACAAATGGCACATGCCCTCCGCCTTTAGAAGGCAAACAAAGAACTTCCGCAGTCTCTGCTGATGTTGGCGGGATGTCAAAGTGAATGGAATTTCTTAAACCATCATCGTTTCCTTATATTCCTTCAAAGCTTGACGTCGTCCTTGGGCTCAACTTCAAAGAAAAGATCAATGCTTTTTCTTAAGAAGTTCTTCATATGCCCTCTTGTAACTCTCTATATGTTCCTCCGCGCGTTCCGCCCTTCAACCTGCTCAATGAATGAATTTCACGAAATGCCCATGTGTTCTTCCTCAGAAATCAGGCTTTTCTGCTCAATAACTGAACCAGTTTTGCATCTGCACACTCTCACGAGCTGCTGAATGCAAGTCTTCTCCAGTTTGTCCCAAATTAGCCCTCCACTCCTCCTCAGTGAAATGGACCAGCTGGGTAAAGCTCTTCAATCACCCCTTGAATCTTCATTATCAGCAAAGAAATGAAGAAGGTCACAGCTTCCTGAAGAAACAAAGTTATGCTTCCGATGGTCAAACAGAGTCCTGGGGTCTTTTTCCAACCGTGGAGTCCATCATGTGGTGGTGTCATGGTAAAGCCAGCCCATGTCGCCCTTACTCCTTCCGCCAGAAAAAAAACGATGCAGGCAGGCTTAGCGCAATTGAAGTTCATTTTTCTTGTTGCAATCCCAGTTGCAGTTCCAAGAAAGAAAGCAACTGGCTTCATGGCAGCCTGTCAAATATCTGCGTTCCAACCTCATAAAGAAGAACCGCCTAGGTGGTCTTCCATTTCTTGCCACGCTGGTTATCTGTAGCACGGCAAACAGTAATTACATGTGTTGCTGAAGAAGTGGAGAATATCTCAGCGCTTCCTGCCACCAGCCTGCCCGTCCTTCTAAAGAACTGTAACAAATTTCAATTAGCTGATCAGCATCCGAGTCTTCCTTAGCAATGTCATGGGCCAGGTCTTCTCCGCGCCCCAATCCAACAGCGGGAGCCATGAGGGAAGAGACACGGCCACGCAACATTTCATATCGCTTCAACAGCTTTTTGCGCCAGCCCAGACGGGAAGAGGCACCCGCCAACACCGTGGCCCAGACCGCCATCTGAAGTGGCATGGTGGTCTGCGGAAACCACCAGTGGCGTGAGCGGCGCTGCGTTGTTAAAGCAAAAGAACCGCTGTTGTTTTCCTTCGCGAAGGTTGCCTGACAGCTTGCGCTTGGTCCGCTTGGGATCCCATGAATGCCTTAGCAAATAGGTCTTTATTAAATTAGTTTCGGCCAGCCATTGAAAGGGTTTCTGCAAGATAATAAACAAATGTTTAAAAATGCTCAACTTCAATTATTTTGCTCAAATAGTTTTCGTTAGAATGCACATCATCTTTTATTGAATCGCTCAGACAATTATGACACCATAATTAAAGTCATTTAGCAAGGTCAGTGAAGTTCCAAGGTCCAGAATTCAAACAAGATTTTTCGTGATGCAAAGAAGCAGCCGCTAAACTGTACCAAGCTTCAGTTAATGCATTTGGCGGTTTAATTTAGTGAATTGCGATGAACGCCGCCAAAGTTGCACCGCAGGCTGTCGCATCTGTCAATGAAAAATTATCGCCACAATCATATCATCTGGAAATAAAGTCTCCTTCAGGTCCCAAAACCATTACCACAGTGCCAGTTTCTGTTTGTCTGCTTAGCCAGCTTCAGGTGCCCAGAGCAGCCATTACATGCATGGCAAAAATTGTTTAATGAACAGAAAGCAGCTGATTGGGCACAAAAACATGTCGTCAACCGCGGCAATCTTCTGAGACTCAAACCCACGATTTTTAGCCTAATTTAATTTCGCCCTGGTCTGAGCGTCCGCCAGAACATTGGCAGGCAAAGCAGTTGCGCACATAAACCTCTCCAAAGAAGAACGAACTGGCAGTTTGGTTAAACAAAAACACACACGCTGGCAGATTCCGCGACATTTGCCAAAAAATTTATCATGAAAAGGCGTCATCACTCACAGAAAACTGGGTCCCACACAGTTCATTTGACGTTAATTTGAATTTAAACCACCCTGTAACCAGGTGGGGTCGCTGGGTGACAAGCGTGGCAAGCAAAAGCAAGCCTCGCTTTATTTTTTATTCGGGGAAGCTTTTCCTGTTGCCCTCATCTAGTTTGCTTCGCTGGTGAAATGCGGAACATAACAAGCAAAGCGGCGTACACCAAAATGAAGTTCTTTATATTTCCAAAGAAAGTTCAAGGTGGCTGCTCGTCGCATGTGCTTCATTTTCTTAAAAAGCAATAAATGCTTTTTAGCAGAAAGCGTGTGGATAGGCAAAAGTTTTTAAATGGTATGTCAAACGAAACAGCTTGGGACACTGAAATGGTTAGACGGTGGTAATCATGGCTGTAATCAATGTTTTGGTCCGCCAACCGCTGAAACAATACCAAGAAGCAATGCAAGCATCAATTTCACTTCCCGCTTAGCTACGTAAACAAGCTTCCAGTTGCTGCAAATTTTCGGGGACTGCAACAAGGCTGATTCCAGTTGAGTTAGTATCTCTTAACAGCTGTTCTGGTTACTCAAACATGGCGCAAAAGCAGCAAAGCAAAGTAAGCCTCTACATGTTTGGGTTTTTCAAATAGCTTGGGCATAACAAAGGCAGGTGAATCATAAACGCCTCACTTTCCATCTTCTGCTTCTGTTAGACATTAGAAATCATGGAAAGTGGTTGATTTGGATTCATATATGATGCATGTGGATTATTTAAGACATTTTATATTGATGTTGATACACTGCTTGCACGGTTAGAAATATATATGCTTTTTTTTTTCGTACAAATGATATTTTGTCATATCGAGTAAACCTATAAAATTGAACTAATTTTATGATCATATGGTTATTGAGGAAATTGTAAATGACATTGTTATTTGCCTTGATGATGCTTGCTTTATATATAGGTGATTTTAGAGCTTTATTTGATATTTATTTTAGATATTTTTATGCGACCACGAGATCGAAGGAGGTATTTGTGTTTTGCAAGTAGACATGTCATGAGAAGCATCGGGGGATTGGAGACCAACCACATTGAAATTCTAGGTGAATTCAACAAGGGTCACCATGGCACATTGTTATTGTTATGTGTGTTTGTGTGTGCTTGTTGTTAGGGGTTCCCATGGGGGATTACCTTCTAATGTGACCAAGGGGTTATTTGTATTATTTTACTTAGTTCCTTTGTTTAATTTTAGTATGTGATTTTTAGTGATGTATTTTCCCCTTTATTATTCATTAGATTGTGTCTAGAATAGTGAGAAATCATGTTGTTAAATAAATTAAAATGGGTCAAAATAATGTATTTATTAGAGTTGATGGATCTTGGATTAAGTGTTGTAAGTAATGTGTAAGTAATTTTGAGTGTGAAACACTCCACCTTCCTTTTGAAATTCAGATATGTCCTTAGGGGCTGATTTTGGAGGCTTGTGGGACAAGTTAAACTTGCCCCACACCTCTTAAATTTGTATACCAACCCTACCTATGGGTTGGGGAGTCAAAATTAGGCCTCATTATGTATTTTGGGAAGACAAGTTGTAAGTTTTAATTGCACTATCTTACATGAAATTAATTTTGGTCCTTGGGGTGTGGACTTGGTTTGTGTGTGTAAGTAAAATGTCATTTATTCACCCACCTTTTTAATTATGCTTTAAAGTTTGAAGTTAACTTGTGAGGTGGAGTTGAGAATGTGTGATGTGGCGTCCTACATGAATCCACCTCATCCTCCTCTCTCCCTCTCTATTTATTCGAATTCCTTTGATTTTTTGGGGTTACTTCATTTGGTGAATTCATTTTGGTTACTTCTTTTTCGGTTTTGAGCTCTTGTAATTTTGAAGAGAGTTAGAGATTTTTGTGGAATGCTTGTGGATTGTTGGAGTTTTGGGCTATTTGGATTGGAAAAAGCTTGATGTTGAACTTTTGGAGAAAACTATACCATGGAGAGGTAGGATCTTGGCTCTTTAAGATGGTCTTCTTTTATTTATGCATATGTGAATGCTTTGAATATTTTGGTATGTTGTTGGTTGGTTGGGTAGATTGTCTAGGTATGGTGATATGAAAACAGGTGTTTTATTTTTTCCAATTTTAAATGTTTTCAAGGATTATTAATTTTTAATCAACTTGAAGTATTTTATACTCCCAAAAATTGATTAGAATTTGATTTAGGACTGAATTGAAATTGAAATTAAGTTTTCCATTTTGTCAAAATTTCACTTTGTTCGTTCAAAGCCCCAAAAAATCATTGTTTTAGATTTAATTGATTTATCAAATTTATCAATTATTGATTATATTTGCATCCATATTCATATTTTGAACTTAAATTACTTGCAAATATCGAAACTGAAAATAAAATATGAAAGAAACACTAGATTCTTTATGGTTTTTGAACTCCTACGTCCCCTGGGTTCATGGTGAACCGATCCATTAATAATGTTAAATATGTAAATACCATAACTGTTACATTAACCAATAATGAATCAAAAACTTGCAAAACTATGTTTTAGACCTTCAAAGGACGTTAATGGAGCTCAGCCTCTGTCCTTCACCTTCCTGATCCACTTGCAGCGATGTCTCCCTTTAGCTCTACATCTTCGTGTGACTTTAACAAAAAATAAATCTATCACAAAAACTCTAAATTGGAAAAATGATCATGCCATCACGTTTCTCTCAAAATTCGAACTACTTTCACATATAACTCGAGATCTAGTTTTGAGTGGAAGTTCCTCAAAATTACATTTTTCTGCAAGTACCCCTATTACGCCTATACACGGACTTCGGCACTTTTTCCCTACAATTAAAAGTGAACTTGATTTATATCACTTCTAAGAGGTTGGTGGGTTGGTAAGGCCACTTAGCTTTTTGGCAGAGGTGTTGGGTTTGAATCCCCCCATATGAGGCGCTTTGTATGGTTTAATCCCACATTTGTAGCATGAGAGGTTATTGAGGCGTTAAAATAGGGAGGTTTGGCATAGGTCTAGAGTCTTAAGAGCCATCTTATCCCCAAGAATAGGGCACTCAATCCAGATATAGTTGGAATAGGTTAAATTTTGGCGCATTATTTGGAGGAAAGGTGTTGGAGATGGATATATTGCGTGGCAAGTTAGGATTTAGTGGCAAATTTAATATAGTTTGAGTTTATAAAAATGCGCTGGAATTTAAATGTAAAATAATGTGCCAAATATTTACAAAGTAATATGAAATTCCACACTGGAATTTTTCTCCTTTTTCCACTTGTATGATGTTGAATGAGTCACTTTGTCAATTGTGCATGCGTCCACGTCACCATGGACCTGTTGACCAAACTTTGACTAGACATATCTTGAGCTCAGAGTGTCCGTTTTTCACATACTTACAAGTCGTCGAAAGCTCTCTAAAGGATCTACCGAACTGGTATGGTTTAGGAAAGTTTAGGTAACTTTTGACACTAAAAAATATCCCTGATCACTCCTCCCTAATGAGAAGGTTTTTTTCCACAAAAGTTGTTTATCAACCCTCAAATAATGTTATCTCTTCCTGCATTACACAAACACATACAAGAACCCAAAATAACATTATAGGTTAAAATAAATACAAATATTTGATTAGCTAGTCACATAACCGATCAGATAATAACACCCTATTAAGCTATTGTTCAATTTGAAATCCTGACCCCATCAACTTTGTGCCTGTTGTGAACTATCATACCCCACTGTAATGCCATCACAAATAATTGACCAAATAATAACACCCATTCTATTACAGAAATCTAGTGTTCAACTGTCACCTTGTGATACAAATGATTACTTAAATTACAATTTCATAAACACAGATCAGTATACTAGACATCTAAACTGCCCACAATTAGGCTAGTGCCCACTATCCATCTGAAACTATAACAACTACAAGTATTCACTATCCAGAATAAAATAGACTATCAATGCCAAAAATAGCTATAGTCAACAACTGAATCCATGTGAATCTTGCCAAAAACATTGTATCGCCATCACAAATAATGAGTCAGATAATAACACCCATCTATAATAGAAGCTAGTGTTCAACTGACACTTTGTGATTATGTTGATTACAACTGCAAATATTCACTATCCAGAATAATTAAACCATCAACGCCCAAAATGGCTATAGTCAAAATTTGAATCAACGTGAATATGCAAATATTCTATCCATACACTGAACTGTAAAGGGATATATTATAAACTGTATGCTTACCCAAATTGGTGAACTACCATAATATGCAAAATGATCACTGGTACCTTTGCAAACCAGTTTGTTAGTGTAATAAATTTACACCCTAATTGTAACCACATCTAACATGATTACAAAAAATCATTTTTTCCAAAATAAGGGTCTTATAAATTAGTGCAAATAACATATGTGGATACAAAAAGTTTGTCTATTTATTACAATATCAAAAAGGTGCCGAATGGGTCTTATAAGCATCCATAATATTTGCAAAAATGACAACACTATAAAACTGCAAGTTTCAAAATAGACATTCGACGATGCCCATATCCATGCACACTGGTGTTGTCGAAATGGAATAACCAACCAAAATGTGAGAAGATGAATACGAGTATGGTGAACCTATCACTCAAATCTTATTTACGGTACTTCCAAATTATTTCAAAGCTGAATATAAACATAGGATCAAATCCCTAAAATATAGCTTTGAAAATGTTTGCATACTATCACTAGTTACTGCAATGCAAACATAAAGTTGAGGAATGTTTTACCCATCTAATTACTTGGATTTCTCCGTTTAGGTGGTTTTACTTCCCCAGTACCAGAATGAGAATTTACATGAGTTAGATCAACAAATTTTGGTTTGACATTATTTTCCTTTTTAACAACTTTCCAATGTTGCACTAAAGGAACATACCAACACATCTTAACATCATGACCATTCCTTTTACAATGGGAACAAAATTTAACTTCCTTATTTTTAGGAGTCTTACCCATTTTTCATTCCTTGAAACTCTGTCTAGGAGAATGATTCCTCTGTTTAGGGAGGTAACCTTTTTCCATTTCTCACCTTACTAGGGAGAGATTGGTCTTTAGCACCTGCCTTATCATTCACAAAAGGCATTAACTTCTTTATCATATTTTTCCTCTTCTAACAATATGTTGTAGAATGATTAGTACCTTTACAAAACGTGCAAGGAAAACCATACTTTTGTCTATTGAAGCTATATTGTTCGATTGAATGAGATTTTAGGAGTCTTAGGATTTAATTTCCCCTTAGTGTTATTTTTAGTGTAAGTGGGAGGAGGTGGAATTTCATTACCTCGCTTACCGATTTCTTACACCTTTCATTGTTCCTCCTGATGGCGGAATCCTGTAATTCTAGAGGCATAGATCCTTGGATGTTGGAAGCTTGTCTTCCTTCCTTGGTTGCTATTTGCCCACTATAATAACCCAAACCTGCAAACCAAGATTGATCCTCTACCGTATTAGGTTAGCATCACCTTGTCCATTTTACTAAGGCCCTTTCCATTAAATCCCATCTTAACCATTAGTTTAGACCCAATTCCCTTAGTGTGTTTTTCAAGTGACCCAAAGGAATATCTCAAAGCGAATGAGAGGAAAAATTAAAATGTGAATAACTTACGGTGCATTACTGTCATAGTACTGTGCATCTCGATTTGGAAGGTATTTCCTTCTTGTGTTCACCTTATTACAACTTTTCCAATAAGACATCCTTGGTCCATATTTCTTCATGCAACTCTTTAACAAAGCCCATCAAATTCTTGCTCTCTGCAAGCTTCTTGTTGACATACTCCTCTTTCTTAGTTATAGAGGATTGTGGCTTAGATTTTAACCGCATTATTTCCTCTTTTAAGGAATAGAATTTATATCTCGGTAAGAGTTTTCTTCACGGAGTTGGTGGTTAATGGCTTCAAGCTCATCTAGTTGCTCCTATTTGGATGACTTGCCCATGATTCCGTATTCTTGCAAACATAACCTGTACTTCCAAAATTGCACACTTGCAAAATAAGATTAACAAGGCCCAAAATGTTTGCACACTAAAAACTGAAATAAATCGAATCTGAAGCCAAATTTTCAAACACAATTAGAAGCTAATCCAACAACCTAACTCAAGCCTCACGATACCAAACTTGATCCAAAAATAGGTGTTTTATTTTTTCCACTTTTAGTTTTTTTCAAGGATTGTTAATTTTTAATCAACTTGAAGTATTTTTATACTCTCAAAAATTGTTTAGAATCTGATTTAGGACTGAATTGAAACTGAAATTAATTTTGTCATTTTGTCAAAATTTCACTGTTTGTTCGAAAGCCCCAAAAAAATAATTGTTTCAGATTTAATTGATTTCCCAATTTTATCAATTATTGATTATAGTTGCATCCATATTCATATTATGAATTTAAATTACTTACAAATATCAAAAACTGAAAATAAAAATTAGAAAGAAACACTAGATTGTTTACGGGGTTCGGAATTCCTACGTCCCGGGTTCGTGGTGAACTGATCCATTAATAATGTTAAATATGTAAATACAATAACCTTTACATTAACCAATAATGAATCAAAAACATACAAAACTATGTTTCAGACCTTGAAGGACATTAATGGAGCTCAACCTCTATCCTTCACCTTCCTGATCCACTTGCAGCGGTGTCTCCCTTTGGTTCTACATCTTCGTGTGACTTTAACACCAAATAAATCTGTCATAAAAAACTCAAAATCAGAAAAAATATCACACCATCGCGATTGCCTCAAAATTCTAAACAAATTTTATATATAACTTGAGATTTGGTTTTGAGTGGAAGTGCCTCAAAATTGCATTTTTCGCAAGTACCGCTTTTCCGCCTATACACGGACACGGCACTTTTTCCCTACAATTACAAGTGAACTTGATTTATATCTCTACTAGAGTTTGGTGGGTTGGTAAGGCCACTTAGCTTTTGCAGAGGTCTTTGGGTTTGAATCCCCCATATGAAGCACTTTTTATGGTTTAATCCCACATTTGTAGCATGAGAGGTTATCGAGGCGTTAAAATAGGGAGGTTTGGCATAGGTCTAGAGGCTTAAGAGCCATCTTATCCCCAAGAATAGGGTGATCAATCCAGATATAGTTGGAATAGGTTAAATTTTGGTGCATTATTTCAAGAAAGGTGTTGGAGATGGATATATTGTGTGGCAAGTTAGGATTTAGTGACAAATTTAATATAGTTTGAGTTTATAAAAATGCACTAGAATTTAAATGTAAAATAATGTGCCAAATAAGTACAAAGTAATATGAAATTCCACGCTAGAATTTTTCTCCTTTTTCCACTTGTCCTATGTTGACTGAGCCACTTGGCCAATTGTGCATGCGTCCACGTCACCATGGACTGTTGACCAATGTTGACCTTCCGGTTGACCAAACTTTGACTAGACATATCTTGAGCTCAGAGTGTCCGTTTTTCATGTTCTTACAATCGTCGGAAAGATATCTGAAGGATATACTGCACTAGTATGGTTTAGGGAAGTTTAGAGAAATTTTGAAACTATAAAATATCCCCCGATCATATGGTGTAGGAGAAGACTATGGGGATTCCTTGTGGGGAGGCATAAGAGTTTTGGGGAGGTATAAGTATTATTGTTGAGGAGTTTGGGATTGGGTTCCACCTTGTAAAAGAAATAGCTTGCATTTATTTACTCGTTATGGGGTGTCATAAGAGTGTGGGGAGGCATAAGAGGTATAAACAGCTTCCCCATAGGTCTTGCTACTTTGGCTTGTGCATGATGAAGCCTGAGTCTTATTTTTTGTTCTTCCTATGGTTGTAAACTGCAGTATGTATTTGGACTATGTTCTATATGTGAAAATTGTTTTTGTATTTTGGAATCCTGGTTTTTGCCATGAGTTGAAATACATCTCTTATTACTTTGTGGTTGGGGCTCGGAGGCCAATGAGGAGGATGAATTTTCTTGTTCATTGGAATTCTTGGTTTGGTGGAGAGAATTGTCTCTCCTCCTTTTTTATTGTGATCAAAAGATATATGGTGGATCTTCTTATTGATGTTCGGAGCTGAGGATGAAGAAAAATTTTGTAGTTTCTCTTTGGGTTCCTTATTGTGAAATTTCCCACTTCAAGTGGATGGCATTGTAATAATATTTGTGGTGGAAAGTTTCTCTATTTTGGAAATGGAACCTACATTTGAATGTGAGAGATGTATATTCTATAAGTTGTATTTGATGAATGAAAAAGGAAGTTGTAAAATAATTATTGGAGTTCAATAGAAGTTGTTTTAGTTACCACAAATGATATGGTTTTCATTTGAAATATGTGTTTGAAATATATTGTGAAATATCTGTTTGAAAATTGGAAAAAAAAAAACATGTATGAAGAAATATTACATTTCTCTATTTCATTCGAAATGCATGATTTGGAAGTAGAACTATATTTTGGGTTTTCATGCATGGATTGAAGTAAAGTTAAATCTTGTAAATCAGATTTGAATGATATTAAAAATTTAGAGGATGATAACAAAAAGTAGATCCATTCCAAGTTTAAGTATGATTTCTATTTGGACTCATTGTGAAACATGCAAATATATATATACACAGAGTACCGCAACTATGAAAGACAAAATGAAAACTTAAAATGAACTAAGGATGATTAAAACACATCCCTAAATAGTTTGTAATGCTCAAGAAATTTACTCGAACTTCATTAATTGGGTAAGAGGCGAAAAATTCCTTTAGAAAAAGGAGAATTAAATTTTCAACCTTTTAATCCTTGTAATCCATTTGAAATATTTCAAGTGCATTTCTCCATGCCTGTTTGGTGTGTTGAAGAAGAAAGAATGGCAGATTCAAACAATTCTGGTAGTTGAAAACGTTTAGTTCATATTTTAATGGCAGGAAATACGTTTTCTTAAAATTCACCCACTTAAGTTTGCTAGAAATGAATTTTGATGATTCTTATGCAAAGAGGAGTTTGAGCCCTTTCCAAAAAGTCCTCATTTCCCCAAATCCGAGCTTCCAGTTGAAAGTTATGGCCAACTGAATTTTTGTTGCAAAAATATTTACTTTTCCCAAATTCCTCCATGACCTATGCAACCCCGCCAATTAACTTTTGGGAAAATGCCTCCACAGGTTCACGGGTCCGCACCTTCAAAAATTTACCCTTTTTGAAAAGGGCGAAAATATTAAGTCTCCCGTCGGTGTGCTTCCCACTTTGTCACTATGGGTTTGACACGTGGCTTCTTTTGGCATCGGCGGAGGGGCGGGTTCTTTTTACCTTCGCGCTTTTAACGCAAATGCTAATATTTCTAAGTTTTCCCGATGGTCTGCTCCTCTCGATGGAAACTTTTGGCATGACACATTGCGTCCCCGGGCATCGGCGGAGGCATGGGGGTTTTGTAACTTTTTTCCTATTTAAACAAAAAGAGTTAAAATCCAATTTACCTCTGACGACCCGCCTTCCCGCATGGGCTTAACAATGTGCCATGTGTCGCTTGCGCCTTTAGGGAAAATTTTTTCTTCCCATGCCCGTAGGCCACCTTTAGGGAAAATTTTCTTCCTGCGGCTCATAGGCCACCTTTAGGGAAAATTTACTTCCCGGGGCCCACAGACCCGCCTTTAGGGAAAATTTTCTCCCCCATGCCTATAGGTCCGCCTTTGGGAAAATTTTCCTTCCCAGGCCCGCCGGCCTGTAACTTAAGAAATATGAGGAGTTAGGAGGACTTATTTATATCATTGGAAAGGGGAAGAAATTTCCTATCTAATGGATATTTTTCAGAAACCTTAAGTGCGTGAAATATGTGAAAAATTAGGTTGAAGTTTTAAGATGAGCCTGAGAGTGGGTAAATGGGAAATTACCCCTTATTAACTTAAATGTTTAATTCTAAAGCATGGGTTGACCTTTTTAGGGGTCACGTTAGGGGATAAGAGAATATTTTTCTATCCCATGTAAATAAGAACCTTGGTTGTTGTTTAGACCTAGTGAAATAAAAAAAAAACCTTAGGCATTTAATTGCTTGGGCCCCTTTGACCCTCTAAAATTAATTAAGGAATATTTAAACATAGTGTTAATTTAATTATTTATTAAATTAACACCTAAGAGAAATTTAACTATTTTGGATTAAACTATACTCATTAATTTTGTGATGTGGTTTTAATATTTGTTATAACGGGAAAATTTTATTTATTAATTATAATTGACTTTGAATCTTTGTTGTGACAACTGTTGCTTGAAGCCTGGTAGTGGTCACACTTTTCAAAAAAAAAATTCCATAATTTTTCTATCTAAACCTAGGTTGTTCTTAGGTCTCGAGTGGTTGTTTTAGCGGGTGTTACACTTGATATCAGATCCGTGGTTTCAAAACTTGGACCCTTGGGCACACTAGAAAACTTGAGACATGAACACTAAACCTAGTAAAATATTAAACCTAACACATTTTAAACCTAGAAAACAACTTCATTTGAAAATTGCATATTTTAGTAAACATGGAAAACTAAATAAAACCTAGAATAATGAACTAACTCTCGCCTTGGTTTGTGCAGGAGGCGCAGACAAGATGAGGGGTCCTTTCACATAGACCTAGGCTTACCACCTCCAGATCATATTATAGCAGTCATCCTACCACATATTTTATAGATGCTTCAGGATGTTAATTCCTCTTTACACGAGAGGGTCCATAGGAGTACATGCATCCAAACATGATAGGGTTACATCCATTGAGGCTCATGCATATCCTCGACATAGTAAGGAGCATAGAGGAGAGAACTTCCACGTGGAGTTAGCCAGAGCAGATTCACTATAGAGGGGACAAGGAGACCGGGTTTCGGGACACAGGATAGGTCTTAGAGATGAGCATGTAGAGAGGACTAGGGGTCACCATAATATAGTTACTGAGACCATGTCGTGAGATCCTAAAGCTACGACCATCCCATTATTCGGTGACACAGGTGGATTTGAGGAAGATGCCTAGTTGCTTTGAGCTTGAGAAATGCTACAAGCTCGCCCTTGTTCTAGCAACACAAAAGCTCATGTTGTAATCCATCTTCTGAGGAATGGATCCGGTGTTTGGTGGAGGCGAGGAGCAGAATCTCCATGTTGATTCAGAGACAGTTACTTAGGAGCTCTTTGAGGAGTGGTTCAGGAGCAGGTACTTATCTCGGAGATTAATTCAGCAGAGGATAGATGAGTTTCATCACCTCTGGTAGGCATCTTTGATAGTAGCTGAGTAAGAGAGTCGATTTCTAGACCTACTCCAATATGTTGAATACATGTGGCATGAGTAGGTACGGATCCACAGGTTCATCCAGGGCCTAAATCTAGACATTGGAGGTGCAAAGTGCATATCCATTGTCTCCCGCAGACATTAGCTGAGGCCATTGAGAAGGCCTACATAACAGAGGAGACTCAGGGAAAAACACAGTTGGCTAAAGACCAAGTCTAAAGTCACATCCAGCGAGATGCGGGACAACAGTCGAGCGAGTCATCTCCTCCTCCTCATGGTGGACTCGGGTTTAGCATGTCATCCTGTAGACCACAACAACAACAAAAATATTTCCACCTTCTGAGACACCCACAAAGATTTGATGCATAGAGAGGTCGGAGTATGGGGCCTCCTCCTAGGGGTCCTATTAGGACACAGGGTGCACCTAGAGCTCTGTTAGCGGAGCTCGCCACCAGAGACCTCAACATACCATATCCAGATCATTAGGATCCACAACACAAACCTCCAGAGTACCGGATAGACCTACTACTCATGGGAGAGGATCAAGTAGTTGTTTTGGTTATGGTGTTGCTATAATTTTTGGAGAGACTTCCACAGAACCCTAGTAACAAGGGTAAGATGTAGATCTCAGAGCCCCTTTGTTGGAGACATGGGACATAGGCATCAGATCTATGTAGTGGTCGAGAACACCAGGTTGAGCACCAAAGTACCGTGATTGAGACTATAGGTAGCATTGGTGGTATTCCTACCTCCATTATGTTTGATTCTGGTTCTTCTAATTCTTTTATTGCACCATCTTTAGTAGAGCGATGCAAGGCTATGGTAGTTAGGTAGGGTCTTAGTTAGGATGTTAAGATGGCTTTTGGAGCCAAAATCTTTGTAGACTCCTTATTTAAGGAGTGTGTAGTGGATTTGGGACCCTTCACCACTACCTCGGATCTTTGTATCCTTCCGCTGGGTTTGTGTGGAGTCATCCGGCCATGAAGCTGGTTGTGTCGCACACAAAGCCAAAGTGGATTGTTACCATAAGATTATATCATGTACATATGATCTAGGAGTTGAGTCAGTGATAGTAGGGGTTAGGAGACCTATTTCCATTCACACCATCTCTGTTATGTAGCTTAAGCGGTGTGTGTGACGGGGTTATCGGATATATGCTAGCTTACGATTAGTGACCAATCGGAGGATGAGTCTAGTGGACCATCGCTTGATGACCATCCCATATTGAGAGAGTTTTCTAATGTCTTTCCAAGGGAGCTACCGGGGTTACCACCCCCACGTGAGATAGATTTTCACATAGATCTGGTTTGGGAGCAGATCCTATCTCACGAGAACCTTATCGGATGACCACACACGAGATCCGTGAGCTCAAGTTGCAGCAAGAGGGCCTTTTGGAGAAAGGCACGATCCATCCTAGTGTATCTCGTTATCCAATTTTGCACACATGGAAAGATTGGACAACGGGGTCCTATCATGTTGAAAATGAAATAATAGTCCCGGGAACCCACCTTTGGTTATTAACAAGATGCAATAATTAAAAATAATTCCTAAATTGTATATGAAGAGATCACCTAGCATCGAAAGGCACCCGGTTGATCTCAACTCGGTGGAGAGTTCAGTGGTCGAGTTGATAAAGAACCCAAAGTGTCAAATTGATAGTCATCTCGGTAGAGATTCTCAGTTGTAAGAGCTTGATGAGGTCTTGTTAATGCAAAATATAGCTTGTTGAAAATTGATGAATGAAGGGAACTCTATAAGGATCTCGGTAGAGATCGATGCAGGTGGAAGTTAAGGCCGAATCAGGGAGATTCAAAGTTTGAGCTATCAATAAAGTCTCAATGAATTAGAAAGGTTCAAGACAGAGGCGGAAGCGAAGGCAGAGATAAGGATTTCGACTCATCTTCGTGACTCGTTCATTTTGGAGATCATGTGGTGAGCTTCTTTTAGGACACATTCTACAGAGCTAGGGTGATTCAAACGCAAGCCAAGGCATCAAGAGTGCCATAAAATGAATGGAGATCGTTGCGTAAACAAAGATACGTGATGGAGCCCTATCGATGGGACTCATCAAGCATGATGGATAATTCAATGCAACTCGTTTCATGTGGATGCATTAAAGACAGTTTCTAGGCAAAGTCAACTCACTCAAAGTTGGCATGTAACAAGCTATCAAGGAAGTCAGTGAGTTTAGCACACCTGCTCAAGCTAAACAATGTTGTGGAGCCTTGGGATCTCTTGGGAATATTTTTGTTTCTTATTGGTTGAATTGGCCAAATGATGTCTAGGTTCCATGGTCAGTCTTCAACATGGGATATTCAAATGAGTTTTCCAAGGTAAATGTTGAAATGAAAAACCAAGACAAGGTTTCCGCGATAAGAGGGAGTTTCAGGCCTTTGAAGCCGCGATGGAGATAATGTTGTGGCAAACCAATATGATATTTCCACACATGGGAAAAGTTCATGATGATTTCCAAGCGGGTTTCAGTTAATGGAAAACCAACACAAGGTCTCCGCGCAAAGGGGGGCCCCGAGTTTCATCTTGCCAAGAACGTGGAAATTTTAGAAAACATTGCCAAGCGTGATAAAACCGTGGCAAACCATAATCAGATTTCGTGAGTTGGAGAAATGAACACCAATTGCCAGGTGGAAGTGCTATGGTGGAGCGCCAACATGAAAGTTCTGCTCGTGGGATATTTTCAGCTCTTTGCCTAGTCGGATAAATAAATAAATAAATAATGCCTCAACCCCGCACTAAGGTATTCATGAGTTATTTGCTTAAAATGGGAATCCGAGAAGCCTAATGCCAAGTGGGTTTTTGTGGATGGCAAGCCAAAGAAGAAATTCCACGCGGGGAGATTTGGGGCGGTATGACCAAGTCAAGAAGCGGAAATTGGGAACCGACCTGCCAAGGCAATGTATGGCAAATTGGATTCATAAGTCCGAGATCCCCACACATATCCTGCGGACTTCCTTGATACAAACACCATGCCAATTTGACTTGGAAAAAGGAGGATTTGGCATGGAATGGGGATATTCAAGTCGGTTGAACCAAGGCAATTCAAACTACTTTTTCCATGCAGAACCTGTCAACTCGGCTATGTGGCTGAGCCGTTACGCGGGGATTTGGAGCTAGTATGCCGAGGTCGGAGATTTGACGATGGCAGTCCAAGCTGTTCACTCCACATAGGGGAGATTCAGGCAAACACTGCCAAGCGTGGAAATATTGGGATGGAAAACCATAATCAGACTTCCGCACGGGCCGTGTAAACAGGATCCGAGTCTTTGTGCGAGTCACTCGGAAGGTAAGTCGGGGAACGTGGGAATGAGACAGTTGAAGTGTTTAATAGGATTGGACGTGGTGGTCTAGCCTGGCCAAAATCGAGTATGACACGGAGATAGGTGAAGGAGGCTCCACACATTCTGCTTACCACGCATAACATCCCTGTAAACCCGTCTACATATCTTCAACTATTGCAGACCTGCATTTCAGGAATATGCTTTCACATGAAAGAGACGCCTTCTCATGGAATACCATAATTGCAGCTTACAGAAGACACGGGTTTCCTCATGAAGCGTTGATACTGTTTCACCGAATGCAACAAATAGATGTCCGACCTGATCAGTTCACCTATGCCAGCATACTTCTCCCAACTCCCGTTCGGGCTCTGAGCATTCGGTGGTCGCGAGGCAAACTCCCACGCACCAGGCAGTTGACATGTTGCAGTATAGTAGAAGCCATTTTTAGCGCTTCCAGCAAGCAGTTGCAGGAAACAAATATTCACTGCCATGTACGATGGATTGGAGTCACGCTATTCAAGGCTTCATAAAAATTTTCTGAATCAGGAGATGAAGGTTTATTACGGTGCAGAATGAAACGATTCATATTGCTCAGCATTTCTTCTCCTAGAAATGAATTGAATGTGAAGGTCAACTCGGAAATACCTGGTCGGCCATTTTGTATGCCACATCCTTGTCACTTGTAAATGGTCTCTTTGAGAAACTCTGTGGGCAGTAGGCAATATTTATACCCTTCCATTATGTACGTCCAATCAGACAATAAAAGTATTCTTTTACCAGGTTCAGAGAAGCTTGTTTTTTACAATGGACGATTATACTGTAGTTTCAAGCTAATTTTATCTAGCTTTATTTCTATTAGCTTTGATCCACGACTAAGGAAGAATTCATATGGTTGTTACCTGTACATTTTTCCAAGGTCCTCTTGGTTGCCCCAGTTGTTCAATGTATTTTTGAAGGGCTTCTTTTATGTGTTGTAGATTGTAACATAAAGGATCTTTTTAGTTTTGGAAAAATGAGTATATGGTGTAGCTCATGTACTACCTATGCCATACTAAAATCCCAATAGTGGCATAATTTTTGATTGGAGCCGAGATTGCGAGTGCACTTTGCCAAAATAACGAAGAGCTTTTTAGCTAAAAATCAGTCTCAAGGGTGTCTATCGACATGTTACGGGCATGAGCACGGGTCATCATCATGGCAACACTAGGTCTTTATTGATAATGGCATTTTCTCATCGTTTGGAAGGTACAAATTGTGCTTATTATGGAAAAGCCAAAACATTCTTACTACAAGTGTTATATGATGAGGAAGAATCCTGAGCATTGTGGTAAAACCATTCTTTTTAGAAATATTGGGTTAAGCTCGATATTCAAGTGAGTTTGAGCCCAGGAAAGGTAAGATCGTTTGCTGGATGAAGAGCTCGGTGACTTCGCAGGGAGCTCGTGGTGATGTTTCATGAAGTTTGAACGTGGAATGCATAAATGGCCTCGAGTTAACAGAGGAAAATGATAAGAATCGAGTTTGATAGCTCACCATTCGAAGGACTCAATGCAAAAGAGCCCGATTACCAAAGCAAGGAAAGAGTTAGTGTGGGGTTCAAAATTGATTGCAACACCGAGTTAGAGGATTCGAAACTCACCGAGTTGAGATTTGTGCAGACTCTATCCACATGGACCCCCCTCCTCTTCAAGTCAAACGGGTCAACGGGGGGGTCCCGACATTATGTTAATTAAATTAATATTTTTATTTAAATATTTTAATAATAATATTTATTATTATTATTTAAATATTCTTTTAATTAATTAAGAAGACTAGGTCATCAGGCAATTAATGACCCATGATGGAACCTTCTCAAGTGGTTCAACTAACTGTAATAAATACATCATGGGCCTTCATTTTAGGAATGTAATTATGACCATTTCCTCTTCTTTCTCACATATTCTTATATAAATGTAAGTTGGAAGCTCATTTCAAAGGGTTCCAACAGTTCGAGATAAGTTAGAGACAGTTAGATACCTCAAAGCAGTGTATACTTTTCAAGAATCCTCTCTCTTCGCAAGTTGTTCTTGTGTGTTGAGAGAAATTTCAAGCCTCCTCTTCAAGACCGTAATGGCGACTATTGCCTCTTGAATGTATGATGCATTGTGCATGTTATTGAAGCAATAAAAGTGTGTGTTTTGTGACTAATCTCGGTCCTTTCATCCTTCTATGCTTCTTTGTGCCTTTCTCGTACTTGCAGTACACCGTGTGCAGTTTAAGTTTCTATTGTAGGTTCTTGGAGTTTTGTGCTTATCGAGTGGTGGAGTATTGCATGTAGTTGAGTTGTGGTGTCCATTCATCCTTCTTGAGTTGATCCTTCTTCTTTGGGAAACTAGTATATTTCTTGGTCTACGATAAATTTTAACAAAAGGAACGTGTGTCTCTTAGTTTGTGGTATCTTGTACCCTCTCTAAGTTGCAGTAGGTGAAGTTGACCTGTGGTGCACACACCCTCTTCAAATTAACCCTTCCTAAGTCTAGAAACACCCTTTATTTGGTGCATCACCATCCCTAATATAGTTTCATTTTTGTAAATCTCTTTCCCTAAAACCCCATGAAAATGTTAGCATAGGACTAGATAATCATTTTTGTTACACTAGGAGTAGTACAACACTTAGTTTAGGAAGAGGAAGCCGGCCTTCTCCGAGAGGTTCACCTCGAGCCCAAGTCCCACAACGAGAGGTGATCCCATGTGTCCCAATCACCTGAACGTCCTATTCACATCCTGGCCATTCGGAGGGTGCAAAGTGATTTGGCGACAACAACGGTATCCCCTTGGGGTTCACCGGTGATATTTGTAAAGAAGAACGATAGATCTTTGAGGTTGTGTATTGATTACCGCTAGTTGAACAAAGTAACGATCAATAACCATTATCCCCTTCCACGTATTGATGATTTGTTTGACTAGATGAAGGGGGCTATGGTTTTCTCCAAGATAGACCTTAAGTCAAAGTTATCATCACTTTAGGATTACATAGGTATATTTCCATAAGACTGCCTTCCATATGAGATATGGCCACTATGAGTTCACCGTGGTGCCTTTTGGTTTGACGAATGCCCCCACAGTTTTTATGAGCTTGATGAATGGGGTGTTCAAGACATTCTTAGATCACTTTGTGATCATCTTCCTTGATGACATTTTGATTTACTCATGTACGCGTGAGGAGCATGAGGGGAACCTTCGCCAGGTTCTTCAATGTCTTCATGAGCAATAACTTTACGGGAACCTGGAGAAGTGTGCATTCTTTCAGACAGAGGTGCAGTATTTGGGACACATCATTTCTGGGGAAGGTATCATAGTTGATCCTTCCAAGATTCAAGCTATTATGGATTGGCCAACACCCACTAGTGTGACACAGCTGCATAACTTCATGGGTTTAACAGGTTATTACAGGATATTTGTTTAGGACTTCTCTCGGGTTGCACACCCCATCACTTCCCTTTAGCGGAAAGGGAAGAAGTTTTTTTGGTCAGACAGATGTGAGCAGGCCTTTAGGACATTGAAGGAATGCCTCATGACAATGCCTGTTCTTGTAGTGCCATATCTACAGGGTGAGTTTTTGTATGCACAGATGCTTCTTTCGTAGGATTTGGAGGTGTGTTGATGCAGGAGGGAAGAGTACTTTCTTTTGAGTCTCATAAACTCAAGGATTATGAGCTCAATTATCTGACTCACAATCTTGAGCTCGTGGCGATTGTGCACACCTTGGTTCAATGGAGACATTTCCTTCTTGGTTGAAGATTCACACTCAGGACTGATCACTTGAGTGTTCACCACCTCTTCACACACCCTAATCTCAATGCTTGTTAGTGGCGTTAGATGGAGTTTCTTTGTGAGTATGACATGGAGATAGAGCATGTTTAGGGGATGGAGAATGTGGTTGCAGATGCTCTTAACAGGAGGAGATATGTGGTTATGACCACTTCAGTGAGCACATATTTACGGAGCAGGATTATGTAACAACTTCCTAATGACATTTTCTACATTGCAGCTAGATCAGAGATCGAGTCTCAAAAACCCCTTGAGTGGAATTTTGATGGGTTTTCATTGGAGGTAGATTTCCTTCTCAGGCATAGAGAGGCTGGATTTATGTTCCCAAAGACAGAGGCTTGAGACAAGACATTCTGATAGAGGCACATCATGCACCCTATTCAGCCCATCCCGGGGTGAAGAATATGCACACCACTTTGAGACAGTTGTATCATTGGAGGGGACTTCGTAGAGACATGGCTCAGTTTGTGTCACGTTGTTTAGAGTGTCAGAAATTGAAGGCCAAGCATCAACATCCAGTTGGCCTTCTCTTTCCACATGTTATACCGAAATGGAAATGGGACACCATTTCCATGGACTTCATTGTTGGGCTATCGATGTCGAGATACCACCATGATGCCATCATGGTCATGGTGGATAAATTGATGAAAGTGGCTCATTTTTCTCTAGTGAAGACCACCTATACCGCTAGTGCAGTGGCACGGGTATATCTAGATGATATTTTTAGATTGCACGGGATTTTGTGGAAAATCATTTGTGACCGCGATCCTCCATACAATTCCCACTTTGGGACTACCATGCAGCATGCCATCGGGACAAAGATCAATTTCAGCACATCGTATCACCCTCAGATAGATGGAAAGACTGAGCGAGTCAATCAAATCTTAGAGGACATGCTTAGGATGTATATTATGGATCATCAGTGAATATGAGAGGAGTATTTGTACTTGGTGGAGTTTACCTATAATAATAGTTTTCATAGTTTGATAGGAATGGATCCTTTCCAGGAACTGTATGGTAGAGAGTGTAGGACACCTCTTAGTTGGAACAGGTTGGAGGACAGGGTTTCTCTTAGACCATCTTTACTGCAGGACATGGAGCAGCAGGTGGTTACAATCAGACAGAGACTGCAGCTGGAACAGGACAGGTAGAAAAAGTATGCAAATCAACATAAGACCGACTGTAATTTTGATGTGGGCATGAAGGTTTTCCTTTGTGTCAGGACACATAAGATCCCTATCAATTACGGAAAAGGTTCTAAGTTAGCTCATAGATTCATAGACCCCTTTGAGATCTTGGAGCGTATCAGTCCTTTGGCCTACCATCTAGCGTTGCCACCTAGCTTGTCTCACATCCATGATGTGTTTCATGTTTCAAGTACTTAGGAGATATGTTATAGACCCTTCTCATGTGCTAGATTGGACCTCATTATAGGTGTAGGATCAGGGGTAGGTGATGGTGGATCCCATTCACATTATAGAGCGCAGGACCCTGGGCCTTCAAGTAGAGAGATTGACCAGGTTCGAGTGCAGTGGGACAGATATGATGAGACTACAACTACATGGGAGGATGCTACTTTGCTACGAGTTCAATTCCCACACCTATTCTAGTGACTTCTAGGAGGAATTCGAGTCTAAGGGGAGGGGGATGTAGTGCCCACTTCCCTCCAACACCCTTTTGTTGTTGATTATGATACTGTCAACTATACTTAGGGACATTATTGTAGCCTTTGAGTTGGTATGATGTTAGACATTAGAAATCATGGAATGTGGTTGATTTGGATTCATATATGATGCATGTGGATTATTAGAGACATTTTATATTGATGTTGATACACTTGCTTGGCATGGTTAGAAATATATATGTTTTTTCGTACATGTGATATTTTTTCATATCGAGTAAACCTAGAAAATTGAACTAATTTTATGATCATATGGTTATTGAGGAAATTGTAAATGACATTGTTATTTTCCTTGATGATGCTTGATTTATATATAGATGATTTTAGAGCTATATTTGATATTTATTTTGGATGTTTTGATGCAGCCATGAGGTTGAAGGAGGTATTTGTGTTTTGCAGGTAGACATGTCACAACAAACATCGGGGATGGAGACCAACCACATTGGAATTCTAGGTGAATTCAACAAAGGTCACCATGGCAACGTGTTTTTGTTATGTGTGTTTGTGTGTGATTGTTGTTAGGGGTTCCCATGGGGGATCACCTTCGAATGTGACCAAGGGGTTATGTGTATTATTTTATTTAGTTCCTTTGTTTAATTTTAGTATGTGATTTTTAGTGATGTATTTTTCCCCTTTATTATTCATTAGATTGTGTCTAGAATAGTGAGAAATCATGTTGTTAAATAAATTAAAATGGGTCAAAATAATGTATTTATTAGAGTTTATGGCTCTTGGATTAAGTGTTGTAAGTAATGTGTAAGTAGTTTTGAGTGTGAAACACTCCACCTTCCTTTTAAAATTCGGATCTGTCCTTAGGGGCTGATTTTGGAGGCTTGTGGGACAAGTTAAACTTGCCCCACACCTCTTAAATTTGTATACCAACCCTACCTATGGATTTGGTAGTCAAAATTAGGTCTCATTATGAATTTTGGGAAGACAAGTTGTAATTTTTAATTGCATTATCTTACATGAATTTAATTTTGGTCCTTGGGGTGTGGACTTGGTTTGTGTGTGTAAGTAAAATGTCATTTATTCACCCACCTTTTTTATTATGATTTGGAGTTTGAAGTTGACTTATGAGGTAGAGTTGAGGCTGTGTGATGTGGCATCCTACATAGATCCACCTCATCCTCCTCTCTTCTTCTTCTATTTATTCGAATTCCTTGGCTTGTTTTGGGGTTACTTCATTTAGTGATTTCATTTTGGTTACTTCTTTTTGGGTTTTGAGCTCTTGTAATTTGGAAGAGAGTGAGAGATTTTTGTGGAATTCTTGTGGATTGCTAGATATTTTGGACTATTTGGATTGGAAAAATATTGCTATTGAACTTTTGGAGAAAACTCTACCATGGAGAGGTAGGAGCTTGGCTCTTTAAAATGTTCTTCTTTTATTTATGCATATGTGAATGCTTTAAATATTTTAGTATGTTGTTGGTTGGTTGGGTAGATTTCCTAGGTATGGTGTAGGAGAAGACTATGGGGATTTCTTGTGGGGAGGTATAAGAGAATGGGAGGTATAAGGGGTACTTGGGGGAGGCATAAGGGCATGTAGGGGTTTTGAAATGATATATATATATATATATATATATATATATATATATATATATATATATATATATATATATATATATTGGTGGGTTTATCTTAAGGTGGACACCCATTTCCCCATTGGGAGGTATAAGCAGCTTTCCCCATAGGTCTTGCTCCTTTGGCTTGTGCATGATGAAGCCTGAGTATTGTTTGTTGTTCTTCCTATGGTTGCAAACTGCAATATGTATTTGGATTGTGTTCTATATGTGAAAATTGTTTTTGTGTTGTGGAAGCCTGTTTGTTGCCATGAGTTGAAATACATCTCTTATTGCTTTGTGGTTGGGGCTCGGGGGCCAATGAGGAGGATGGATTCTCCTCTTCATTGGAATTCTTGGTTGGGTGGAGAGTGTTTCTTGTTGTGATCAAAAGATATATGGTGGATCTTCTTATTGTTGTTCTAGAGCTGAGGATGAAGAAAATTTTTGTAGTTTCTCCTTGGGTTCCTTATTGTGAAATTTCCCACTTCAAGTGGATGGCATTGTAATAATATTTGTGGTGGAAAGTTGCTCTGTTTTGGAAATGGAACCTACATTTGAATGTGAGAGATGTATATTTTGTAAGTTGTATTTGATGAATGAAAAAGGAAGTTGTAAAAGAATTATTGGAGTTCAATAGAAGTTGTTTTAGTTACCACAAATGATATGGTTTTCATTTGAAATATGTGTTTGAAATACATTGTGAAATCTCTGTTTGAAAATTGGAAAAAGAAATACGTATGAAGAAATATTACATTTCTCTGTTTCATTCGAA
Organism: Taxus wallichiana var. yunnanensis; assembly: GCA_018340775.1. NCBI lineage: Eukaryota > Viridiplantae > Streptophyta > Pinopsida > Cupressales > Taxaceae > Taxus > Taxus wallichiana. The sequence continues at coordinate 29,722,258 of CM031241.1, read as the reverse complement.
ATGCATGACTTGGAAGTAGAACTATATTTTGGGTTTTCACACATGGATTAAAGTAAAGTTAAACCTTGTAAATCAGATTTGAATGGTATTAAATATTTAGAGGATGATAACGAAAAGTAGATCCATTCGAAGTATAAGTATGATTTCTATTTGGTCTCCTTTGTGAAACATCCAAATAAATAAATATAATATATATATATATATATATATATATACACACACACACACACACACACAGAGTACCTTGTAACTATGAAAGACAAAATGAAACCTTAAAATGAACTAAGGATGATCAAAACACATCCCAAAATAGTTTGTATTGCTCAATAAATTTACTTAGAACTTTATTAATCGGGTAAGAGGTAGAAAAATGCCTTTGCCGAAAAAGGAGAATTAAATTCAAATTGAAATCTCAACCTTTATCAATTAATCCTTGCAATCCATTTGAAATCTTTCAAGTGCATTTCTCCATGCCTATTTGGTGTGTTGAAGAAGAAAGAATGGCAGATTAGAACAATTCTGGTAGTTGAAAACGTTTAGTTCACATTTTAATGGCAAGAAATACATTTTCTTAAATTTCACCCACTTAAGTTTGCTAGAAATGAATTTTGATGATTCCTATGGAAAGAGGAGTTTGAGCCCTTTCTAAAAAGTCCTCATTTGCCGAAATCTGAGCTTCCAGTCAAAACTTTATGGGCACCTGAAGTTTTGTTGCAAAAATTTACTTTTCCCAAATTCCTCCGCATGACCTGCAGCCCCGCCAATTTGCTTTTGGGAAAAAACATCCGTTGGTTTATGGGCCCGTACCTTCAAAAATATACCTTTTTGAAAAGGGTGAAAAATCTTAAATCTCTCCCCACGAGTACGCTTCCCGCCTATCTTTGTGGGTCCGACACGTGGGTTCTTCAAGCGTCGGTGGAGGCGCGGGTTGTTTTTAACACTCACGATTTTAATGCAAATGATAATATTTCTAAGTTTTCCCCAACAGTCTGCTCCCTAAAATGAAAATTTGGGCATGCCATGTGGCATCCTTGGGCATTGGCAGAGGCGCGGGGTTTTTGTACCTTTTGGCCTTTTAAACAAAAAGAGTTAAAATCCAATTTACCTCCGACGACCCACCTTCCCACATGGGCTTAACAACATGCCATATGTCCCTTGCGCCTTTAGGGAAAAATTTCTTCCGGGGCCCGTAGACTGTCTTTTCGGAAAAGTTTCTTCCCTAGGCCCGCCTTTGGGAAAATTTTCCTTCCAAGGCTGTTGGCCTATAACTTAAGAAATATGAGGAGTTAGGAGGAATTCTTTATATCATTGGAAAGGGGAAGAAATTTCCTATCTAATGGATATTTTTTCAGAAACCTTAAGTGCGTGAAATATGTGAAAAATCAGGTTGAAGTTTTAAGATGAGCCTGAGAGTGGGTAAATGGGAAATTACCCCTTATTAACTTAAATTTATAATTCTAAAGCATGAGTTGACCTTTTTAGGGGTCACATTAGGGGATAAGAGAATGTTTTTATCCCATGTAAATAAGAACCTTGGTTGTTGTTTAGACCTAGTGAAATTAAAAAAACCTTGGGCATTTAATTGCTTGGGCCCCTTTGACCCTCTAAAATTAATTAAGGAATATTTAAACATAGTGTTAATTTAATTATTTATTAAATTAACACCTAAGATAAATTTAATTGTTTTGGATTAAACTATACTCATTAATTTTGTGATGTGGTTTTAATATTTGCTATAACGGGAAAATTTTATCTATTAATTATAATTGAATTTGAATATTTCTTTGTGATAATCTTTGCCTTGAAGCCCTGGTAGTGGTCATGGTTTTGGAAAAAAAAATTCCATATTTTTTTCTATCTAAACCTAGGTTGCTCTTGGGCCTTGAGTGGTCATTTTAGCGGGTGTTACACTTGGTATCAGAGCCATGGGTTTAAAGATTGAACCCTTGGGCACACTAGAAAAATTGATACATGAACACTAAAGCTAGTACAATATTAAACCTAGAACATTTTAAACCTAGAAAACAATTTCGTTTGAAAATTACATATTTTAGTAAACATGGAAAACTGAATAAAACCTAGAATAATGAACTAAATCTCACCTTGGTCTGTGTAGGAGGTGTAGACAAGACGAGTGGTCCTGTAACATAGACCTAGGCTTACCACCTCTAGATCATACTGTAGCATCCATCCTACCACATATTTTAGAGACAATTCAGTAAGTTAATGCCACTTTACGCGGAGGGTTGTAGGAGGACATGTGGCTAGACATGATAGGGTGACATCCATTAAGGCTCATGCATCTCCTTGACATAGCGAGGAGCATAGAGGAGAGAACTCCCACGTGGAGTTAGCCAGATCGAGTCACCATAGAGGGGATAGGGAGACCAAGTTTTAGGACATAGGGATAGGTCTCGGAGCCCTAGGCTTAGAGATGAGCATGCAGAGAGGCCTAGGGGTCACCAAAATACAACTGCAGACCATATTAGGGAGATCCTAAAGCTATGACCATCTCATTATTCTAGTGACACAAGTGGATTTTAGGCAGAGGCCTGGTTGGTGAGCTTGAGTGGGTGCTTCAAGCTCTGCCCTTGTTCTAGCAACAAAAAGCTCATGTTACAATCCATTTTTTGAGGAATGGAGCTAGTGTCTAATGGAGGACCAAGGAGCAGAAGCTCCATGTTGATTCAAAGATGGTTACCTTGGAGTTATTTGAGGTGTTTTTAAAGAGAAGGTACTTATCTCGAGGTTCATTCAAAGCAGAGGATGACGAGTTTCATGACCTCGATAGGCATCTCGACCGTAGGCTGAGTAAGAGTGTCAATTTCTAGACCTACTCCAGTATATTGAATACATGTAGGATGAGAAGGTACGGATCCACAGGTTCATTCGGGGCCTGAATCTAGATATTGGATGTGTGGTACATATCCATTGTCTGTAGAAATTAGCTGAGGCTATTGAGAAGGCCTACATAACAAAGGATACTTGGGGAAAAACACAACAAGGCTAGAAATCGAGTCCGAAGCCACATCCGGTAGATGCATGAAAGTAGGTCAAGAGGGTCAGCTCCTCCTCTAGTGGACCAAGTTTAGCATAGTCATCTTTTAGACCACAACAACAGCAGTCTCGCCCACCTTATAGACCCCCACAGAGATTTGATGCACAAAGGGTTGGAGTATGGGGCCTCCTCTTAGGGGTCCCATTAGGACATAGGGTGCACCTAGAGCTCAGTCAGTAGGAGCTCACCAACAGATACCTTAACAAACTACAACCAAATCATTAGGATCCATAGCATAGAACTCAGCAGCACCGGCTAGACTGCTACTCATGGGAGAGGATCGGGTGGTTGTTTTTGTTGTGGTGTTGCCATACATTTTTGGAGAGACTACCCATAGAACCCTAGTAACAAGGGTAATATGCATATCTCGAGCGCACTTTTGGAGGCATGGGGTGTAGTCATCAGATCTATACAGTAGTCAAGAACCACCAGGCTGAGCACTAGAGTACCGTGATTGAGACTACAGGTAGTATTGGTGGTATTCCTACCTCCATTCTATTTTATTTTGGTTCTTTTGATTCTTGTATTGCACCATCTTTAGTAGAGCGATGTAGTTTGGTGACAGTTAGGCTTGGTCGTAGTTGGGATGTCGAGATGGCTTATGGAGCCAAGATCTTTTTATACTCCTTAGTTAAGGAGTGTGTAGCGTAATTGGGACTCTTCACCACTACCTCAAAGATTTGTATCCTTTCATTGGGTTCGTATGGAGTCATCTTGGGCATGGACTGGTTGTCTGCACACAGAGCCAGAGTGGATTGTTACCATAAGATTATATCATGTATAGATGATCTAGGAGTTGAGTCAGTGATAGTAGGGGTTAGGAGACTTGTTTCCATTCGCACCATCTCCGCTATGCAACTTAAGTGGTGTGTATGATGGGGTTGTCAGATGTATGTTGTTACAGTTAGTGAAAATTTGAGGATGAGTCTAGTGGACCATTTCTTGATGACCATCCCATATTGAGAGAGTTTTTTGATGTCTTTCCAGGGAGCTACCAGGGTTACCACCCCCATGTGAGATATATTTTCACATAGACTTGGTTCAGGGAGTAGAGCATATCTCACGAGCACCTTATCAGATGACCACCCCTGAGCTCTACGAGATCAAGTTATAGCTAGAGGGCCTTTTAGAGAAAGGCCTAATCCATCCTAGTGTATCCCCTTGGGGTGCACTAGTGATATTTTTAAAGAAGAAGGATATATCTCTATGGTTGTGTATTGATTACCGCCAGCTGAACAAAGTAACGATCAAGAATCGTTATCCCCTTCCGTGCATTGATGATTTTTGACTAGATGAAGGGGGCCACAATTTTCTCCAAGATATACCTTAAGTTAGGTTATCATCAGTTGAGGATAACGGAGGAAGATGTCCATAAGACTGCCTTATGTATGAGATATGGCCACTATGAGTTCACAGTGGTGCCTTTTGGTTTGACAAATGCCCCTGTAGTGTTTATGAGCTTGATGAATGGGGTGTTCAAGAAATTCTTGGATCGCTTCGTGCTCATCTTCCTTGATGACATTTTGATTTACTCACATACGCGTGAGGAGCAGGAGGAGCACATTTTCCGGGTTCTTGATTTCTTCTTGAGAAGAAGCTTTACTAGAACTTGGAGAAGTGTGCATTCTTTCAGAAAGAGGTGTAATATTTGGGCCACATCATTTCTAGGGAAGGTATTGCAGTCGATCCTTCCAAGATTCAAGCTATTATGGATTGGCCAACACCCACTAGTGTGACAGAGGTGCGCAAATTCATGGGTTTAGCAGGTTATTCCAAGATATTTTTTCAACACTTCTCTCGGTTTACGCACCCCATCACTTCCCTTCAACGGAAAGGGAAGAATTTGTTTTGGTCAGATAGATGTGAGCATGCCTTTAGGACACTGAAGGAATGCCTCATGGTAGCGCATGTTCTTGTAGTGTTAGATCTGCAGTGTGACTTCTTTGTATGCATATATGCTTCTTTGGTAGGATTTGGAGGTGTGTTGATGAAGGAGGGAAGAGTAGTTGCTTTTGAGTCTCGCAAATGCAAGGATTATGAGCTCAATTATCTGAATCATCATTTTGAGCTTGCGGCAGTTGTGCATGCCTTGGGTTGATGGAGACATTTCCTTCTTGGCCGAAGATTCACACTCAAGACTGATCACTTGAGTCTTTGCCACCTCTTCACACAGACCAATCTCAATGCTCGTCAGCGGCATTGGATGGAGTTACTTTATTAGTATGACATGGGGATAGAGCATGTGAAGGGGAAGGAGAATGTGGTTGCAGACACTCTAAGTAGGAGGAGACATGTGGTTATGTCCGGTGCGGTGAGCACGAATTTCTCCGTCATGGCACCATGGTTGTTTGTTGATCCGTGTTCACTTCCGAATGTCAACCTCTAGTTTTGTTTTTCCCCCTTGGTCGTTTAAGCCTGCTTGCATGTTGTTTTAATCATTTAGAGTAATGAAGAGTTTGATTTTTTCTCCTCTAGCTTGCCCGTATGTATGTGATTTAATCCTCTTGGGTTGACTTGTTCCATATTTTGTTAACTAGATAACATCATATAAAAAGTAAAAGTAATCAAGTAACATTTATATTAAACATATGGTATAAATTTGTACATTTTATAGCTTGAATAATTCTATACAAACTCGTAGCTTTTTTAAAAATATGCTTCCACATGTAATAATCTATTTAAGGGATGTGTTGTTTCACACCTCATTGTGCAGATGGAAGGTGGAGGTTATTATTATTTAGTCATGTGCTTTTAATGCAATTCAACAAAAAAAAAGAGAGAAAACATTATTTTTTTCCTATTCTTCTCTTATCCTCTTCGACGATTTTCCCTTGCCTCACTTTGCTAAAAACTGGGTTATTAGCTAGTAGTTGGTGGTGTTTCGGTGTTTGACTTAGTTTGCTTCAATGCACATTGTTGGGAGGTGTCTAGATTGCTTCATGGGTCTGTGTACCTTGGGAAAGCAGACCACATTCTTAGTTTTGGTTGTTTCCTTGTTCAGACTTCTCTCTTAAACGTTGCAGGCCACTTTGAGTGGGAGGGAGAGTTGTATGGGTTGTGGGTATTAATCTTTTGACTCCCAAAGAAATGCAATTCACAGGTTTGAGCCTCCTTCCTTGCTACTTACTCCCTTCCTATGCCAAACGTGATTGGATTTTCTGTGTGGTCCTTATGCCTTTTGGGTGATGGCCGCTTGCTTTATGTGGGTCGTTTTTCTTCTCATTTCTACTCTGATTGATAATGGTGGACCTGCTTACCTTCCTTAGCTGCTGGCCATTCATTTCTGGTATGTAATGTTTAATTTTGGAGACACTTTTTGGCATTGTGGAGGTTAGATGTACCTTTCTCTGGTAGTTGCTGGCCATGTGGGTGGTTGGTGAGGAGATTTTCAGACTGGAGGCAAGCTTGGACGTCCTTCTAGTGAAAGAAAAGGGATAGGTCTTATGGTGTGGCTGTACAGTGGCTCTGCCATGTGGGTACCATCGTGGAAGCTCCAAATCGACATGTTGAGTCTAGACTTTGAAATTTTTGCTACCATTTTATAATTCCATGAAATAAATGTTTCTTATCCCTATAATGGCACCTAGAAAAGGATTTTTGGTTGTTTATTACTGTCTTGAGTGTGTTGGTTATCCCTCTAATTTCCTTCTTCTAAATTAATTTCTTTTTGGATGATTGGGTGGAAAAAGGAAAACTACATTTTTTACTCTCTTATACTTATTTGGATGTGAAAAAGTTTATGCAGCTAGGTATTCTCCAGACTTTAGAATTACTTGCCTAGGAAGTTATGGAAGGATTGTTCTTGCATGTTTAATTTTTATGATTTATGCCTATTAAGGTAAATGGTGAATAATGTTAATGAATGGGTTCAATGGGTGAATCCATTCAAGGATTGTGCATACGTTGTTTTGCTAAAATAGATCCTTGAAATCTAAAAGAAGGGAATGGTGGTTTACAATGTAGAGATAATAACACCTTGGGGATATAGGGTGTTGAAACTTGTTCATTTCTAACTATAAATATTGTTTTTATTATTGGTTGTGTTTTGTTTTCTTGTTGTGGATGTCATAGTTGAAGACTGTTAAGAATTGTAATCTTCCTTAAAAAGACCATTGAAGTGTAAAGAACTTATAGTTGTAGCTACCTTGTCAATAAGCTTATGGGTAAGCATGATTACCTTCTTCTTTGCTGAACTCTAGGAAATTAATAACCTGGTAATCTTGAAAATTTATTCAATCTGTGAAATTCTCTCTACTTTACCAAGAACGAGATTTTTTTTTTCTATTTGAGTGATATTTTTATCTATATTTAAATGTACCATGCCCATAGACGGGTGCAGCGAATGAACTTTGATAACACTACGTTGCTAAGCTCTCTCACAAAAAAATAGAATTGGTTGATGGCTCTGAATGTAGAGGCTTGGTTGCGTGTTTTATTGTTCTGTATTTAATTATTTTCATGTGGATCCATGAACTCGTTAAATATGGTTATGTGTTTAGAGCAACTCAAAGGGGCCGAGAAGAAGTGTTCCATTTTATACTTTGTTAAAACCATTAAGTTCAAAAGCTGAATATTTCGGTTTCGGGTATTATACGTGGATTATTTTATAAGTATTGGGTTATTCGGATGAGTGTAGTTACTTTTCATTCATGATGGAATTGTGTTTATTTATGTGGATCATTAGTGAACGTATTATTAAGGGTCATAAGTTTATGACCAAACCTCTATGTTGGTTTTGGATTTCGAAATGTGTTTGGGATGACTGTAGACATTATTGTAACAGACCCTTGTTTTCTTATGATGTTTGGTGATACATTATGAGGATAGTCATGAGGTTTCGAATGGAATATCTACGTAAATGCATTGCTGGGCTATGTCAGAAAACTGTGGAAAATTATTAATGACATTTGGGGATTACCTTTCCTTTATGTTATTTAGATAAGTTGTCAATTATGATGGGGTTTGTTGTTAAGATTAATGGCTGGTTGTGACTCTTTTAATGCATTTGAAGAGTGGCTTGATTATGTTAACTTGTATTACTTTTAAAAGACCTTGTAAGGAAGAGGTGGTACACTTCTTGTTTAGACTGTAACTATGGATTGTTTCTTTTGGGGTTACGAACCCCATTATGCTATGAAACCTCCCTCCTGGAAGGGCTGATTTACCTTTTTGTTTTGCATCTATGATTGTATCTAGTATGTTTTGGGATTCTCTAATATTTCCAGTGATGGATGGATCGAGTATTAGATTTCGATCACGTAATCTATAGGATTACATGATCTAAATCCCAATACTCTTGACTTGGTTCTTAACTGGAATATTTGACTCCCTTCTTGTTGGTTGGTGGGAATTTTTTTCTTATCTCGTGTGAAGAATTTTGATTAGTGGTTTGTGCTTGATCCATATTTTGAAGTAGAACATTCCTTTCATGACTTTGTTAAATGTTAGCTTATTGTTTCTATGTGTAGTCTTAACATGCTCATTTCTCTCGAACTGAATCGAGTTAATACTTGTGCAGATGGCTTGTGTGTGTTGATAAAGGAAAGATTTGTCTTTTTCTTTGTGAAATAAATTTGTGTTTTTATTTTTTGGAAAAACTTGTAATTATCATTGTGAGAAATAAAATTCAATCTCCCCTTGTTATGAGTATTCTTCTGGTAATATTATTTATTTATCACCATGAAAATGTTGTAGAATGGCTTGACTAGATTTGTTACCTTCTTGTTCTCATCCATAGTTCTTTTGATATCTTTGTTCCATGTTGAATAGAAATGTTATAACCACGTTTAGTTCTCTCGCTTAGCAATGGTATTTTCTTATTTCGTGTCATAAAACTTTCATGTATTAATAACCCTCTATGGAATTGGCATCAATTCCATTCTATATATATTTTAATGGATTGGAAACACTTTTTTTTCTAAAGTTAATAAAAAATAAAATAAAACGAATACATAGATGAATAAATAAACAAGATAATAATGCAATTTTGCTTTTCTGATAGAATTAAGAGTCTTTAATAGGAAAGAAAGTAGTTACCTATCAGGGTAAAAGAATCCACCCTCTCTAACCCTAAGCTACGGATTAAAATTTATCCTCCTTGTTGTGAAATGTTAATTAGTTCTAAAAGTAATTTCACTGTTGGCTATTGGGGATATAATCAGATCTTAGTCAGTAGGGGAGTTTGAATAAGAGCACTTTAAGTCTAATGCTCCCATTTTGGGAACCCCATGTGTATCCTTTGTTGAAATTAATCAAGAGATTACTAAATGAGCTTTTACCCAAATCTAGTTGAACTCTTAAGTCTCATTAAAAGACCGGTTAATAACTAAATAGATCATAATGAAATAAATTTTTCTTCTCTCTCTAACCATTGCCATAGTACCTTGTACCCATTTCATAAGTAATGATAAAATTTTGATCCTCTTTCAGAAATTTTCATCTAAGCCTTATGTCTCTAGTATAAAAGAAAGGAGTCTAACCTTTTTAGAAGGATTTTATGGTTCATAACCTAAATCTCCTAGAACGTAAGTTAAAGTTTTAAGGGCATGTTTTTAGTAAAATAAATAACCTTAAGAAGATTTTCACAGTGGGATCTCCTGAGCTGTAACTATGTATTGTGGTTGGTCTTTTGTGGTGTCTTGTCAAAGAGAAAAGTGAACTGTCCTTGATGGGTGTTGAGTGTTTCCTTGTTTTCTGGTGGTCATCATTGTGTCAAATTTTTCAGGAGCTAGTTGTAGCCATTGTGACCACCTGTTGTGTTGTGCTATGCTTTGAACAAGTCAAAAAAAAATATCATGTAGTTTTGCTATGTTTTCTTGTGTGTCTGAAATAGTGGGAGTTACACTTGGTATCAGAGCAAGGTTCATGCTCTCGAACCTCTGGGCCAGTTTGGAGTTGTGATGGTGTTACATGATGGTGTTGCATGATGGTGATGGTGTTGCATGATGGTGGTTGATATTGGAAGAGTAATGTGATTTAAGCGTGATGTGAACTATGTTGTAATTATGATATTGTTAGTGCACATGTTGTGTATGTCACTTAGTGCGTAACTGATGGCATGTTGATGTGTTAAAGATGAGATTATTCTCTCTCCTTTTCAAGAATTCTATGTGAATTTGAGTGTGAAACACTATTTTGTGTGTGTGTGTGGAAGAAATGTGATTTTTATTTTGGAGTGTTGGATCCTTTTGGCATTCATGATGTGTGGGTGTGCTCATATGTTGTGTGACCAGGTTGGTTATAGTGAACTAGATTTCTTAATGATGTCATTAGCATTTGTGTAGAAATGTGTGCTTTCCCATGTTATATGGTGGTTGACTGTGTGTTGTAATTGTGCTCATCATATGTAAAACTCATGTAATATGTAATGATTAATGTCATAAATTTGGGACATATGGTGAGTGTATGATCCCTATCGTATAGTGATTGTACTTTGGGTGCATCATGTGGTGATGTGGTGTGTTGTAAAATGTAAATGTAATGTATGTGATATACCCTGTATTGGTGTCATGCGTAAAATGCTAGGGTTATTGTGTGTGAACCTCCATTGTGTTAGTAATGTGCATACATGTTATGTCATGAACCTTACACTAACCGATCCTAAAGGAAGTCAGTAAAAGTGTATGTTTGGAGTGAGGAATTATGTACCATTGGCTAGTAACTCGAGCCAACCTTCATTTCTATAGATAATGACATGTGCTTCTTTCCTCTCTCCCTATGTGGTTGTTGTATGGATGCAACCTAAGTGTAGCTATGATTGTGTTTAGCCTTATCGAAGTGGTGGCGGGATGATCCAGATAGAGATGGTCACATTTGTACTATTGATATGTTATTTTGTGAGCTGAGGCTTGATTTTTTGAGTGCCAACAACTCATTGAGTAACCCCTTGGTGGCCAGATAAGGCCACACAGATTATTGTAATGTGATCTTTTTATATGTGTATTTTATTCATAAATTTAACATTTTTATTTTATTTCCGCAAGGACCAAAGTGGTTTTCTTGATTGCCATGATTTATATTTTGGGAATTTCCTTGGTTTTTGTACTAACATGCAGAATTTTGACACTAACTATGGCTATTTGGCCATTTTTTCTTGGTTTTGGATCTTCTTTTCAATTTTAAGATTTTATTGCCTTGCCCAAGGATTGTACTTTGCCACTTGGCATTTGGATTAGATTGCTATGTTGGTTCTATTATCGTGATGTGTGGAATAGGTTCATGGGATGCACCATGGAATGGTTGGACCTATGGATCCGCTTTGTTATATGGGGGTACACCCCAAGGAGTTATAAATAGCTAGTGGGTTGTTGAACCACGAGTTATTATGTCACTTGGGATAGGGGTGTCTAGAATCTATGTGCCTAGGGCCATAGGGAAATTAGCCTCCTTGAGGGAGGCATAAGAGATTGAGGAGGCATAAGATATTTGTGTTTGTGTGTGTGATTGATGCTTCAGGAGGTATACAAAGTTGTTTGATGATTGGGTTGTGGTGTTATGATGTATGTGTTACTCATGTTAGTTGGATATGTTTTGTGATGTTGTGGATATGGCATTGATGCCCTTGTTGACTCTATGTACATGTAGTTATTTCCGAGTTATGTAAAATCTTCATATGTGAAATTGTGGAAAATGTCTGGTTGTCGTAGTACACTTTGTTTGAGTATTCTATATGTCAGTCATAGATGTGTGACAAGTACTATGTTATGTGGACCGTGCATGTTTCCCTTCCGTAAATTGACTAATCTCTTGTGGTGTGAAATTACTTGTCGGGGAAGTATGTACTTGTATGTTTGTGAATTTGTAGTGTTTTGTATGACCCCGGTAGGGTGTTGTGATAGCAGTTCATGTTGGGCACCCACAAGAAGGAATAAACTAAAACTCTACAACAATGAAATTTTAAAGAAATGGAATTAAGAATAATGTTAATGGAAATATTTTACATAGATCCAAATATTCACCCTATTATGCCAAATGTTCCCAAGGCCACCCCATGGTCGTGCTTTAGCATCTGAAATCTTAACCATAGATTGTACCTTCACCCTCATCTGTTCCTTGTTTCTTACCACTTTCTTTCCCTATGTGTTATGTCACATTGAGGATGATGCTTTTCTTAAGGGGAGGAGAATGTAATGCCGTTTGACATTTACCCCGATTCTTGTCTCGGTGACCGAAATTCTTGTCCGAGTTTCGAATGGTTGTGTGTAATCCTGTTGACTTAGACCTTGTCTCAGTGAAAGATTAGCATCCTTCCTCTTTTTGTGCCTCCTTGTGTCGTTGTCAATGCTTCCTATTGTTGGCCTCCGCAACGTCCATTACGACTTTCCTAGTAAAGGAAAATCATGTTCTCAAATTGTCGAGTTGGTATGTTAGTCGTTGTTAATATCAATAATAATTATTTTAAGTTTTAATAATAATAATTAAAAATAATAATAGTAATAATAATAATATTATTATTTTAATTATCGATCGACGATAACTTCATTATCTTATTGTCGATTGTTATCAACTTTATTGTTAATTATCGATAAGTGATTTTATTGTTTGGTTGGTCACTTTGTAGACCGAACCTCATTTCCGCGCTGAAGAAGGGATTTCTCCATCATGGCACCATGGTTGGTCATTGATCCGTGTTCGCTTCCGAACATCAACCTCTAGTTTTTTTCCCCCTTGGTTGTTTAGGCCTGCTTACATGTTGTTTTAATCGTTTAGAGTAATGAAGAATTTGATTCTTTCTCCCTCCAGCTTGCCCATATGTATGCAATTTAATCTTCTCGGGTTGGCTTGTTCCACATTTTTTTTAACTAGATAACATCATATAAAAAGTAAAAGCAATCAAGTAGCATTGATATTAAACATATGGTAGAAATTAGTACCTTCTATAGCATGAATAATTCTATCACAAAACCATAGTTTTCTTAAGAAATCTACTTCCACATGTAATAATGTATTTAAGGGACGTGTTGTTTCACACCTCATTGTGCAGATGGAAGGTGGAGGTTATTATGATTTAGTCATGTGATTTTAATGCGATTCAACCAACAACAAAAAGAGAGAGAACATTATATTTTTATTTCCTATTCTTCTCTTATCCTATGTTGGGCACTTTTTCCCTTGCCTCTGTAACACCCATTAAAATGACCACTCAAGACCCAAGAACAACCTAGGTTTGGATATAAAAAAATTATGGAATAATTTTATTTTTTTGAAAAGAGTGACCTCAACCAGGCTTCAAGCAACAATTGCCACAACAAAGATTCAAAGTCAATTATAACTAATAGATAAAATTTTCTATTATAACAAATATTAAATCCACATCATAAAATTAATGAGTCTAATTAAACCAATATAGTTAAATTTCTCCTAGGTGTTAATTTAATAAACAATTAAATTAACACTAGAGTTAAATATTCCTTAATTAATTTTAGAGGGTCAAAGGGGTCAAAACAATTAAATGCCCAAGGTTTTTAATTGCACTAGGTATAAATAATAACCAAGGATCTTACTTACATGGGTGAGGAAAACATTCTCTTATCCCCTAATGTGACCCTTAAAAAGGTCAACCCATGCTTTAGAGTTAAAGCTGTTAAGTTAAAAGGTTAATTTCCCACTTACCCACTCTTAGACCCATCTTGCACTATAACCTAATTTTTCACATATTAACATACTTAGGGTTTCTGAAAACATCTCCATTAGATAGGAAATTTCTTCCCCTTTCTAATGATATAAAAAGTTCTCTTAGCTCCTCATATTTCATAAGTTACTGTGTCGGCGGGCACCTGGGGAGGAAAATTTTCCCAAAGGCGGGCTTGCGGGCCTGGGGGCCCTAGGAAGAAAATTTTCCCTAAAGGTAGGCTTGCAGGCCCCGAGAAGAAATTTTTCCCTAAGGGCAGGCTTGCGGGCCCTGGGAAGAAAATTTTCCCCTCGCCGCAAGGGACACGTGGCACGTTTTTAAGCCCATGCAAGAAAGTGGGTCATCGGAGGTAACTTGGATTTTAACTCTTTTTTTTTAAATGGGGCAAAAAAGGTTAAAAAACCCCGCGCCTTCGCTGATGCCCAACAATGCCACTTGTCATGCCCAAAGTGATAGGCGGGGAAGTGAACCGGCAAGGAAACTTAAGATTTTTTGCCCTTTTTCAAAAGGTAAAGTTTGAAAGTATGGGCCCATGAACCCACATAGGTATTTTCCCAAAAGTGAATTAGCGTGGCTACGGGGCCGCAGATGAATTTGGGAAAAGTAAATTTTTGCAAAAAAACTTCATGTGGCCATAACTTTTGACTGGAAGATCAGATTTGGGAAAATGAGGAATTTTTGGAAAGGGATCAAACTCCTATTTGCATAGGAATCATCAAAATTCATTTCTAGAAAACTTCACTAGGTGAATTTTAATAAAACATCTTTCTTACCTTTAAAATATGAACTATACGTCTTCAACTACTAGAATTTTTTGAATCTGCCATTCTTTCTTCTTCAAAACACCGAACAGGCATGGAGAAATGCACTTGAAATATTTCAAATGGATTGCAAGGATTAAAAGGTTGAGATTTCAATTCAAATTTAATTCTCCTTTTTCTGCAAGGCATTTTTCTGCCTCTTACCCAATTAATGAAGTTCTAAGTAAATTTCTTGAGCATTACAAACTATTTGGGGATGCATTTTGATCATCCTTAGTTCATTTTAAGTTTTCATTTTGTCTTTCATAGTTAGTGGTACTCTGTATATATTTTTTTGATATTTATTTGCATGTTTTATAGTGAATCCAAATAGAAATCATACTTAAAATTCAAATGGATCTACTTTTCGTTATCACCCTCTAATATTTAATTTCATTCAAATCTAATTTACAAGGTTTAACTTTAGTGCAATACATGCGTGAAAACCCAAAATATAGTTCTACTTTCAAAACATGCATTTCGAATGAAATAGAGAAATGTAATATTTCTTCATACGTATCTTTTTTCAATTTTCAAACAGAGATTTCACAATACATTTAAAACACATATTTCAAATGAAAGCCATACCATTTGTGGTAATTAAAACAACTTCTATTGAACTCCAATGCTTCTTTTACAACTTCCTTTTCATTCATCAAATATAACTTACAGAATATACATCTTTCACATTCGAATGTAGATTCCATTTCCAAAACAAAGCAACTTTCCACCACAAATAATATTACAATGCCATCCACTTGAAGTGGGAAATTTTTACAACAAGGAAACCCCAAGGGGACTGCAAAATTTTGTCTTCATCCTCAGCTCCATAATAGCAACAAGAAGATCCACCATATATCTTTTGATCACAACAAAGAAAAGGAGGAGAGGCAATGCTCTCCACCCAACCAAGAATTCCAATGAAGAGGAGAATTTGTCCTCCTCATTGGCCCCCGAGCCCCAACCACAAAGTAATAAGAGAAGTATTTCAACTCATGGCAACAAACAAGCTTCCACAACACAAAAAAATAAATTCACAAATAGAACATAGTCCAAACACATACTGCAATTTGTGACCACAGGAAGAACAACAAACAATACTCATGCTTCATCATGCACAAGCCAAAGGAACAAGACCTATGGGGGAAAATTTTTATACCTCTCAATGGGAAAGTGGGTGTCCACCTTAAGATAAACCGCCAATGTATATATATATATATATATATATATATATATATATATATCATATATATATAATATATATATATATTAAGATAAACTTATACCTCTCAATGGGGAAATGGGTGTCCATAAGATAAATATATATATATATATATATATATATATATATATATCATTTCAAAACCCCTACGTTCCTATACCTCCCCAAGTACCCCTTATACCTTCCATTCTCTTATGTCTCCCCACACTCTATGGCACCCCATAACGAGTAAACAAATGCAAGCTATTTCTTTTACAAGGTGGAACCCAATCCAAAACTCCTTCATAATAACACTTATACCTCCCCAAAACTCTTATGCCTCCCCACAAGGAATCCACATAATCTTCTCCTACACCATACGTAGGTAATCTACCCAACCAACCAACAACATACCAAAATATTCCAAGCATTCACATATGCATAAATAAAAGAAGAACATTTTAAAGAGCCAATATTTTACCTCTCCATGGTAGAGTTTGCTCCAAAAGTTCAACAACAAGATTTTTCCAATCCAAACAGTCCAAAAGCTCACACAATCCACAAGCATTCAACAAAAATCTCTAACTCTCTTCAAAATTACAAGATCTCAAAACCAAAAGAAGTAACCAAAATGAAGTCACCAAAATGAAGTAACCCCAAACAAGCCAAGTAATTCAAATAAATATGAGAGGGAGAGAGGATTATGAGGTGGATCCATGTAGGATGCCACATCACACATCCTCAACTCCACCTCACATGTCAACTTCAAACTCCAAAGCATAATAAATAAGATGGGTGAATAAATGACATTTTACTTACACACACAAACCAAGTCCACACCCCAAGGACCAAAATTAAATTCATGTAAGAAAGTGAAATTAAAACTTATAACTTGTCTTCCCAAAATACATAATGAGGCCTAATTTTGACTCCCCAACCCATAGGTAAGGTTGGTATACAAATTTAAGAGGTGTGGGACAAGTTTAACTTGTCCTACAAGCCTCCAAAATCAGCCCCTAAGGACAGATCCGAATTTCAAAAGGAAGGTGGAGTGTTTCACACTCAAAATTACTTATAAAACTTAATCCAAGAGCCATCAACTCTAATAAATGCATTATGTTGACCCAATTTAATTAATTTAACAACATGAATACTCACTAATCTTGACACCAATTAAATAAATAATGAAGGGGAAAAATACAGCACTAAAAACCACATACTAAAATTAAACCAAGGAACTAATTAAAAGAATAAACATAACCCATTGGTTAAATTTTAAGGTGATCCCCCATGGAAACACCAAACAACAATACAAACATACAAAAATAACAAAAACATATTGTCATGTTGACCCTTGTTGAATTCACCTAGAATTCCAATGTGGTCGGTCTCAATCGATGTTTGTTGTGACATGTTTACCTACAAAACACAAATACCTCCTTCAACCTTATGGACACATCAAATCATCCAAAATAAATATACAATATAACTCCAAAGTCATCCATATATAAATCAAAACATCATCAAGCAAAGTACTTGGCATCGTTTACAATTTCATCCATAATCATAAGATCACAAGATTAATTCAATTTTCTAGGTCTACTCAATATGAGGAAATAACACATGTCCAACAACATAATATATATAACCATGCCAAGAAGTGTATCAACATCAATATAAATGTCTCTAATAATCCACATGCATCATATATGAATCAAAATCAACAATAGTCCATGATCTCTAACATCTAACATCATATCAAACTAAAAGCTACAATAATGTCCATAAGTATAATCAATATCAAAAGGTGTCGAAGGGAAGTGGGCACTACATCCCCCTCCCCTTAGACTCGAATTCCTCTTGGAAGTCACTGGAATAGGTGTGGAAACTAAACTCGTAGCAAAGTAGCATCCTCCCATGTAGCCACAGTCTCATCATATATGTCCCACTGCACTCAAACCTAGTCAATCTCTCTTCCTCAAAGGCCCAGGGTCATGTGCTCTATAATGCGAATGGGATCCACCATCACCTACCCTTGATCTTGCAACTACAAGAAGGTCTAATATAGCACATGAGAAGGATCTGCACTATATCTCCTAAGTAGTGAAACATAAAAAACATCATGGCTACGAGACAATCTAGGTGGCAACGCTGAGCAGTAAGCCAAAGGACCAATACACTCCAAGATCTCAAAGGGTCCAAAAAATCTAGGAGCTAACTTAGAACATTTTGCATAATGGATAGGAATCTTATGTGGCCGATATGAAAAAACACCTTCATGCCCACATCAAAACTACGGTCGGTCGTATGTTGATCTACATACTTCTTCTGCCTGTCTTGTGCCTCCCGCAGTTTAAATGTCGATCATAACCACCTATTGCTCTATGTCTGTAATAGAGATGGTTCAATGGAAACCCTGTCCTCTAACCTGTCCCAGCTAAAAGGTATACGGCACTCTCTGCATACAATGCCGATAAGAAGTCATGCCGATCAAAATTTGAAAATTATTATTGTAGGAAAACTCCACCAAGTACAAATACTCCTCCCATCTCGAATGATGATCCATAACATACATCCTAAGCATGTCCTCTAAGATCTGATTCACCCACTCAGTTTGTCCATCTGTCTTAGGGTGATACACTATGCTAAAATTTATCTTCATCCCGAGGGCATGCTGCATGGTAGTCCAAAAGTGGGAAGTATACAGAGGATCACGATCACAAATAATCTTTTACAGAATCCCATGAAACCTAACAATCTCATCTAGATACACTTGTTTGAAAATACTATCTATATAGGTGGTCTTCAATGGAAAAAATGAGCCACTTTTGTCAATTTATCCACCGTGACCATGATGGCATCGTGGTGGTATCTCGACATTGGTAGCCCAACAATAAAGTCCATGGAAATGGTGTCCCACTTCCACTCTAGTATAACATGAGGAAAGAGAAGGCCAGTTGGATGTTGATGCTTGGCCTTCACTTTCTAACACTCTAAATAATGTGACATAAATTGATCCACATTTCTATGAAGGCCCCTCCAATGATACAACTATTTCAAATTGGCATGCATCTTCTTCACCCCAGCGTGGGCTGAATAGGGTGCACGATGTGCCTCTGTCAAAATTTCCGCCTTAAGCCTCCCTCTCTGGGAACATAAATCTAGCCTCTATGCCTAAGAAACCCATCTACCTCTAATGAAAAAACATCAAACTTCCCCTCAAGGGGTTTTGAGTCTTGATCTCTAATCTAGCTGCAATGTAGAAACTTTCGTGAGGAAGCTGCTATAGAATCCTGCTCCGTAAATCTATGCTCACTAAAGTGGCCATAACCACATGTCTCCATCTACTGAGAGCATCTACAACTACATTCTCCTTCCCCTTCACATGCTCTATCTCCATATCATACTCATAAAGAAACTCCATCCAACGCCGCTAATGAGCATTGAGATTGGGTTGCGTGAAGAGGTGGTGAAGACTCAAGTGATCAGTCCTAAGTGTGAATCTCCGACCAAGAAGGAAGTGTCTCCATTAAACCAAGGCATGAAAACTACTGCAATCTCAAGATCATGAGTTGGATAATTGAGCTCATAATCCTTGAGTTTTCCATACTCAAAAGAAACTACTCTACCCTCCTGTATCAACACACCTCCAACTCCTGCTAAAGAACCATCCGTGCATACAAAAAAATCACCCTGCATATCTGGTACTACAAGAACAAGTGTTTTCGTGAGGCATTCCTTCAATGTATTGAAGACCTGCTCACATATGTTTGAAAAATAAACTTCTTCCCTTTCCAGTGAATGGAAGTGATGGGGTGCACAACTCGAGAGAAGTCTTGAACAAATATACTATAATAACCTACTAAACCCATGAAGTTACACACCTCTGTCACACTATTGGTTGCTGTCCAATCCATAATAGCTTGAATCTTGGATGGATCAACTACGATACCTTCCCCAGAAATGATATAGCCTAAATACTGCACCTCAGTCTGAAAGAATGCACACTTCTCTAGGTTCCCGTAGAGCTGCTGCTCAAAAATACACTAAGTAACCTAGCAAAGGTACCCTTCGTTCTCCTCACGCACACGTGAGTAAATAAAAATTTCATCAAGGAAGATGAGCATGAAGCGATCCAAGAATGTCCTGAACACCCCATTCATCAATCTTATAAACAATACGGAGGCATTCGTCAAACCAAAAGGCACCACGGTGAACTCGCAATGGCCATATCTCGTACGTGTTGGGTTTCAAAATGGAACATGGGTTGAAACCATAGTTAGGGGATAACAAGTACCTCCTCTTTAATGGGAGAGGCTCCCTTATTGAAAGTAGGAAAAAAAAATGTATAGGTATATAACTCTCAATGTTTGGACCCTGATATTCTAGAATGTTTTCATACTTAAAAGATTATCAATCAAAAGGAATGGAAGAATATAGAGATGGGAGAAGGAAGAAAACAACAATTCTTTTGGGAAATATAGATAGCAGAGTATCTCCCTACTCACATTGAACCAAGAAAATATAGAAAAGGATCAATTACTTCACCCTGGTGAAAATATGCAAACACAAAGTTCTAAAGATTCACATAGACCAGAACACAAAGTTTCTATTGAATGTAAAACAAATGATCCATTGAATCGAGAAAGGAGAGAGAAAGATATAATAGAGGAAATAAGAAAAGAAAAGAACTTTTGTATTGAATTACTTCCAAATTTACAACCTCCCAGAAAACTAGAATCCCCTTTTCCCGTGGCCAAAGCCATATATTTATAACAATTCGTATACATCCATACTTTGTCCCCAAGAAAAGAATATCCGAAAGGGATAATGTTTGTTGCAGATCCACTTTTGGAAAGTGACATGAAACAAACACACTCATGAAAATTGGAGGTTCAAAAAGGTGAATATTTCGTCAGTTCAAGCATGATTATTTTAGCAGGGGACATTTCATTATTTTCTTCTTCATGTGGTCATGCCATTTCCACCTTTTAACCACTTTCATTGTACTCAAGTGCTTCTTGGTAATTTTCTCCCTTTTATCGCGTATGCCCAAGTAAACTCTATTTTCTAATAACCAAACTTGACATCCCTTTAAACTTATCTATTTAGCTCCATAATAAACCAAAAATGCATCTAATGGATAAATGACAAGAATAGTGAGAAAAAGAATGAAGAATGAGCCATTTTTGCATTTTGTAGAACTCTGGTTCATTATTGGCGATAAAAACTAGAAGAGGGAATTTAGCTATCTTTTCCCCCTTTTACCTTCAAATTTGGACCCTACATGTGGCAAGATCCAAACAACGACGACCTTGGGGAGAAAATTTGCATTTCCTGACATTTGGGAGAAAAAGTGCGTTTTCTCAATTTTCTCCACCCCCGTTGCTTCCGCCAAAGGCCGGACATGTGGTGCCATCTGAGTGGCTGAGGAAATGCGGTTCAAATCTGCCATTTAAACTCTTTTTTAACAAAAGGCTCGAATTCTCAAAAACCTCCATGGGCCCGCTATTCGATTTCATTCTTCGACACGTGGCATCACCTGACTAGTTGCGGGGGTGTGTTTCACTTTTATACTTTATCTATTTTGGAAAGGGGAAAATTCCAATCTTTCCCCGAAAGTCCATGCCCCGCCATTGAATTTTCAACATAGGCCACGTGTCCCTTCCTGATTGACTATGGGCCTTAACTTAGAAATTTTCCCCTTCGTATGAGCGGGGCTCCAATTTCCACGAAATTAGATTTGGGGAAAATTGAGAGGACAATAGCTAGCTCCTTCTGGGGATGATTTGGCAGAGGAAAGAGGCAAAATCAAGAACCTTAGAGAATTCTGGGTAATCATATCGAATCAGTGTCTTAGCCAATGGGCAACAAAGTCAAAAAGAAGCAATACCAACATAGAAGACACCACACATAAGGCGGGAAAGGAAACAAAACAAACCAAAAGACAAGACCCAAAACAAACACCACACACAACAAGGAACAAGGAAAATAAACAAGCCAAAACAAATACTATACAAAAATACAAAGGTGGTCTTAATCACTTTGGACTTGAAATTACACAACTCCAGAGATAGGATGAGAAAAATAGGTACCTTTGTGGAACAACCAAGTGAAATTATGAGGTACCCATGAATTGGGTATGAGAAATTGGGCATACCAAAACATCATGTGAACACTATGTAGTTTGAAAAGGAAAAATGAGGCAAGAAAACCATCCAGTATAATGATACCCAAGACCAAAAACATTCAACCCTTATGAAGAGTTGAATGTCCTGTTTAAAGCTTTTCTCTTGTGAAGGAGTAATGCCATTTTTAAGCTTTAAAAATTCTGACTTCCTCCACACCGATCCCTCCACACCACTTTGAATTATGACAAATGGATTCATGACAAAATCTAATTCTTATAACACCAACTTCTTGCTTCAGCAAATTACCAATCACATATGTCTGGCAATCATCATGGAATATACCTTGAGACCCATATGTTTGCACAAAATATTTCTTGTAATAATCCTCAAAATGAAATGGGAAAGAGACACTGAATGATTTATCATTATCATTTCCTTCAGCCTACACATTTTCTGATTTATCCTCATGATGAGCAATTTCTACAGGACCCATCAAAAACATCTCTACTTCCTTTGCAAACTCAACAACTTTGTTTTCCACTTCTAGGAGATCTTGGCTCTTGGGTGCGAGTTTCACTACTGATTTGTCTTCATGATCCGAAGGGAATTTGAAAGCTGATAGACTAGGAAAAAATGAATCAATCACATCATCTTCTTCTTCTTGTTTGCATCCCAAAGGGTGAGTTGAATCAAGACTGTCATAATTGCGAAGAAAAATTTCCAGGTGTGGCTCATCAACTTCTATTTGTTTTAAACGGTTTAAAAAAGATGTATGTGTGCTCATCTCATTTATTATCATATCAAGCGGACCATTGCTACAACTAACTCCATTTTCCTTAGGTAGAGGCACTTGGTTGTCATTGAGGTAATTTAAAACAACAAGAGAATGGTCAACAAAGACCTCCATTTCAGTATATTGGAATCCCTCAAACACAGGTGAAGGAGATAACCCATTCACTCTGTTTGATGCTCCTCCTATTTTACCAGCATGAGGTTATTTCCTTCAAAACAAGAACATCTAATCCTAGCACATGACATATCTTCCATAAACACTATTTCATGTTGAAACAAAGCCTCAAGTTGTTTATCTTTCTCATCATTGGAAGAAATATCGAATGGCATGCATCATGAGGGGCATTAAGAAGAAATCCATTGGTGAGATTAAGATAATGCTAAGGAATGAATACCGAAGGTACGAAGAATAAATATGATCAGTTTTAAGAACTTGAATGTTCTCTTTTTTGTTGCAAGGTATCCCAAATCCATTGGATGAGTTTCCTCCCACTGGATTTGTCTCACCTTGTGACATAACCATGTAATTACCATGCCCGATATCTACATATAATATTTGGGATTTTGGATCATCTATTTTTTGCACGATATATTTAGTTTTCTTTTTAGGCATCAACTTCCTCATCTTCCCATTCACTGGAATAAGAGCATGTGACCAATCCATCATGATTTCTCCTCCAACATCTTTGCAAAAATCCTACTCAAGTAGCATGTCATAGGAAGGGGGAATATCAACTACCAAAATGGTGGCTAAAACTCTCTTCTCTAGCATAGCAACAAAGGCCACTTGTGCATCCTTGATCCTTCCAACCAATGGCACTTCTTTACTTTCCATTGAGTAACATGAACCAAAAGTGCGGTTAGGGTTAAGCCTAAAGCATGAGCTACCTTGGTAGGCATCACATTGTCTCGAGGCACTAGAATCAATAATGCAATTGCTGAATTTGTTGCCAGCGCCTATGAGGAGAGTGACATAAAATAGTTTGATCTTCTCATCGATGAGGTGACTTTGCCATAAGGCTTGGTTGAGATGAAGGATATGGAGTGGGAAAGAGGCCCTTAGAACTACCAGATGAAGGCTTGGATTTGGAGTTTACAAAGTCTACCATCTTAGTAAAGGCCTTGGGATGGGTTTGGTAGAATTTGGCTTCGAGATATTGATCTTAGTTTCCTTGATATGGTCATGTTGGCTCGAAAATCGCTTGGGCGATTTATGGATAAACGAGTCAACGGTGTGCGGGCATAGCCCTCTTTGAGTCAAAGAAAGTGGCGGTTTATTACTATTCTACCAAAGAGGAATCTATGCAAGTCTCACAATATTCTACCTTCGGGGGTTTGGGATCTCATCCCAGTAGGTGTATTTCTGGCTGAGAGGAAAACGAAAGGAGGGAAGGAAACGAAGAAAGATCAGATCCGAAGGGAGAAAAGAAATGAATTCCAAAGCAGAAGGGTCAAAGGGTCTATGGTTTGGGTTGGTAGTAAACAGAGCCGAACCTACTTGCATAGATGGATAAAGCAATACTGATGAATAAATGACAACAAAGTAGAAGAAAATCCAACAGAACAATCACACAAATCTAACATAAGAAAGATCTGATATAAAAACACATGTATTCAGCACAAAGTCTAAATATATTGTATTCAATGTTTGTTTCTATTACAAAGAGTTCAAAATCTTCTTCTTACTTCTATTTCTCATCTGAAAAGTATTCACCCCCGAATACAACAAGTATTCGAGTATTTATAGAAGAAGGAGAAGAAGGAAGGCAAAAAGGAACCAACCACCTATTTACATAATATCTACAAAATATCTCAAAGTCATGTTGACTTTTGACAACTTGATGGATGACATCATCCCATGGTGCAACATGGATGATGTCATCATTTGTGCCAACATACTTTAGACATTTACAAAAAGAAAGTTGAAGAAGAGAGAGAAATTATTCATCGTCGTCATCCCGCGGCTGAAAGGGGGATCCTGCTTCTGCTGCTGCTCAGGTGACGAGATGTGGAATTGGGCACGGTATTCCATGAACTTGCTGATCATGGGCTCTAGTTGATCCTGGGAAGGATCCTTGTGTCGCTCAGTGATAGCCTCGCAAGTCTCCCGCTCGTCTGTGAGCTTCTCTGGGAGTTTGGAATATTCATTCTCTGCTTCTATTAAGAACCCGATGAAGTCCCGATAGGCCAGCAGGTTATTGATGGATTCTACGTCAAAAGTGACCTCTGGCCCCAACCCTTGTGAAATGATCTCCTTGAAGATCTGAATGGTTTTGTCAACCTTCCTTAAGGTGAAAGGAGTAAGCAACCCTGGAGACATCGTTAGAACAATTTGTTCCATCTGATGCATTACGTCTAGGGCTTCTTCCTTTACCTTATCAATCTTTTCGAGGACGAATTCCAGTTGATCCATCCGGTAATCCAGAGTGGAAAGGGTTTTATTGAGGGCCCTGGGGTGACCGAAAATGCCGAACTTGACCAGATCTTCGACTGAACAGTCGAACATTCTTTGAAAGGTCTCATGCTGTAGCCTAGCATGGTCCAGCTCTTCGGATATGGGTCCTGCTAATGCCTAGAGTTCTTTGTTCGCCTTGTTGATGTTCAGATACAAATCGGTGAACTTGGCGATCACTCGTTCACTGTCCTTGAGGATCTGGATCCTCCAGGTAGAAACTGCCATACCTTGCTCGCTGATCTTTGCATATTCATTAATTTTATCTCGAATCGAGGCTCGGGAGCTTGGCGGAAGTTGTGGGAGGTGCACTGCCCATCTTCTCGTAAGGCTAGGAGCAGATGTTTATTTTTCTCTTTCAGTAGCCTTTTCTCTTCTTTTGCTTCTTGAAGCTTCTTGCAGAGGGCGTCAACTACAGATAGGGCCTCTCCCTGAAGGCTTTCAGAAGACGTCCCCATTGTGACTTGAGTCACTGTGTAATCTGTCGAAGACAGATCCTTTTTATCTTTCAGAGGATTGGGGTATGCGATCTCCATTACCCTCTCTCCCGAAGCACTCTGAGAGAAGCGTGTGATAGGCTTTTGCTTCTTGGCCCCTTTTGATGGGATAACGGAAAAGTCCATCGGTGCGATGGGAACTTTCCTTTTCTGTTGACTTAGGTGCTGGGAGATCCAGGCTGGACTTAGGGGAGAAGGACCAGAAACAGAGAAGGGGGCAGCTGCAGTAGTAGAAGGGAAAAACGTGGAGACACGTGGCGGCGGCATCGAGAGGGAGGCCGAAGAAGTGCCCATGGGAGGAAGAGATACTGCAGGGGAGGAAGACATAGGAAGGGAAGGGAGCTCAGAGATGAGGGAAGAAATGGAGGGGGACAGGTCCGCGAGAGAAGAGAAGATGGATGAGGAAGCAGGAGGAATGGAAGAAGAAGGGGGAGAGGACACGACCAAAGGAATGGTCGCTTGGGTCACTCGAGGAGGGGAAGGAGGAGAGGGAGAAGGGACAGAAGGGACCTCAATTGTTATAGTCGTGGCCACATCCTGAGTGGATATGCCTATTGGAACATCTTCCGCCACTTCTTCTTCTGAGCTTTTCAGATTTCAACCCGTTCTTGTGAAGCGGAAGGAGGGCTTTCAGGAACTTCCTCTTGGGTGGAACTGGATTCACCCTCTATTCCTTTTCCCTTGCCTTTTGCTCGTTGTTTTGATCGAGGAGGTGCGTTACCCAATGGAGAGGTTGTGAAATCGACTCCGAGGTAGATGAGCCCGTTCATTCGGCACCAATGCTCGTCTTGCGCAGAGTTTCCTTGACTCTCTCCTCGATTGTTTGGGGTGCTTTGGTTCTATCAATCACCGTGAAAGGCCAATCGTCCCCACCTGTGTCAAGATACACTTGATCCACTTCTTGCTCAGTAGTTTGGTAGCCTTTGGGGATGATGGCCACCCCGTACTGGATGATTTCTGCTAAGGCCAAGCGAGAATGGTCCTTCCTCCTGAGCTCAACCTCATGATATATATCGATGTAGATATCTTCGATCTGAGGGATGTGGATCGGGTCGAGCTTGGCCCTAGGCAGACAATTTCTTGGGTCGAAGGTGGGCCTTGCTGGGAAGTTATGTTTCAGATTCAGCAGCTCCAGCTCTGCAAACATGTCTTTTGCCTTGTGGTGAGTGAGACACGTATACCTACCCACTGTGAGGGGGAAAGGAGTTCCACCCTTCTTTCTCTTGAGGCACTTCTCATGGTAGGTGATTAGCTACCTTGACAGCTCTAGCAGGATCAATTTGGGACCGGCATACCTTGGCAGTTTAGTTGGTTCCCCCAAGAAGTTAGCCACCCTTAGATAGGTGAATGTGGGGAATTGAGTGAACAGGCCCCCCACTTCTCGGTAGCTACTACAATACTCTTGATCGTGTGACCATGAGTCATATTCGGCCTCAAGAGGCAGATGATGCCGTAGAAGAAGGCATCGTTGATCTTTGTGAACTGGGGAATACTATTTTCCAGCTTCAGTTCTGGATAATATTCATAAATCTTAACTTGGGGCCAAACCCCACACCGCATCAGAGCCGGATAGTCCCTTTCTGAAGCTGCAGCATAGACCACGTAGGAGTTCATATAGAACCTCCCCGTTGTGTTAAGTTGTTGTAGCTACTCCGATATCATGCTGCTTATGATTTCTGCCCACTCAAAGCGTTGATCGGGCACATTTTTGTTCATTGTTTCAAGGTACCGCAACATCCACTTGTGAAAATAATGGGCGTCAGGAAGCCCAAAGACTCTGCTCAGGAACGTGATGGTGTCGCTGAGTTCCTCTGAAAAGTCACTACGATGAATGACTTGTGGCCACCGAGTCACCACCTTTTTATTCTTCAAATATACCTCGTTCATCAGCTGCATACACTGATCTTCATTGTCGTCCCAGGCCTTGACGCAGTCTTCCCGGCTTACGGCCACAAAGTGCCAGTGGTGAGGGATGCCGAGCATTATTTCAAAGTGGCAGGGTAGTGAGGTTGATTATAACCTCGCCCTTCTCATTGTGGACACATCTTGTGTCTTTATTGTAGCATCGGGCAACAACCATCATGAATTCGTTGTTCACGGCGCTAACTGGGATCCCACCAGCAAAGTGCAGGGCACTACCTATCAATTTGTCCATCCATGGACTTCTTGTGACCTCTGAGTTCTGGCCCAGAACTCCTCCATATCAATGTGTCCGAGCTCTGAGTCTCTGATATCTAGGTCACACTCTGCTTGGGACTCGGGCATTCTGACCCTCTGATATTTATACTTCATTTCTTCTTCTGTGAGCTTGGCTTTACCCTTGGATTTGGTAGGTCTCTTGCTTGATGTTGACATATGTACTTCTGAACTTAATTGCTGATCTGCAAGAATAAGAAGGGAGACCCAACGCAAGAAAGTCATATCAGCTATTTGATCTTCCATTAAAGCGTCAACAGAAGAAAGAGTTAGAGATTTTAAGGCCTCAGGGCGCAGGGCACATGAATGTTGCAGATTACAGGGTAAAATGGTAAGGCGCACAGGAAAGGGCTGCTACAAGGGATAAATCAGTGCCAAAAGGCGCATGGCGCATGGACACGGCAGATTGCATTTCTTGTTGTTGTAAGCACAAGTGCGCCTGCGCCATGTGTATATATTTTATAAAGGGCACAGATATTTTTCATGTTACACGGGTACAGGATGCACCAAAGGCGCAGGGTATAATGCGTGTAACATCATTTTTTCATGCGCCACAGGAGAACTTGGCGCGGCGCATGGAAGGTCTGCATAACATGATGTTGTTGTAACAATGGATGTGCTATTTTAACAGTTGTGCTTTGGCGCATATGATTTGAATGTTGCATATATGCAGGGTGCGCCAAAGGGCGCGGGTATTAATGATGCAACAGATGCGTTGAGTGCACCAAGTAGGGCGCAGGGAAAGTGATTGCAACAAGTGAAGGGAGTGCGCCATTAGGGTGCAACTGTTCATTATGTAACACGCAAGGAATGTGTGCCATTGGTGTGACTGTTGTGTTACAGGGGTGACAGATGCCAAAGGAGAAAAATAACTGTCTCCCTTTCAAGCCATGATTATTTCTCTGAGGGGTTTGTATGTGGTTAAGCTCCTTTTAAGGATTCATTTGGGTTATGAAGAAGTTTATTAAGAGAGTTCCAAGCCATTTTTTAGGACAGAGTTTCCCCTACCAGCAGATCTGGAAAGAGGGGGAAAAAGCATGGGTAGAGAAAAACAGCAAGGAGGATGGGGAGCTCATGTTTGACAATCTTTTAACTCAATCCAAACCAGCAAGCAGACAAAACCAAAGCACAAAACACACAAAAGGAATGAGGACCTCTTACCAGGATATATAACGAAGAAATGTGCAAACGGGTCCACAAAGCAATTTGAAAACGACAGGTAAGGCAAAGTGCGGCGCAAGTACTGAGAGAAAAATCACGTGATTTGTGTCGGATGACAATGACAACACAGATGCGCCTATATATAGGCGAGGAGGCAATAAATGCACCACCAAATTTTTCAAATGGCGCATGAAAAACACTGTCGACACAAGAAAACATGCACCCTTGGCGCACCAAAACACTTGCCAACACGAAGTTATGTGCACCAAGGCGCACTAAAAGTGATGTCGAAAAAGAATATGTGCACCTTTGGTGCACCGAAAAGTGGTGCAACAAAAGTATTGTTGACATGAAGGCGCATGTGCCTTGGCGCATGCAAGGAAGACTCAACATAGTGAGGTGCATCAAAACTCCTATTGACATGAGAAAGCATGCGCCAAAGGATTTAAAGGGGGTGCACCAAA
This sequence comes from Taxus wallichiana var. yunnanensis, assembly GCA_018340775.1. Taxonomy (NCBI): domain Eukaryota; kingdom Viridiplantae; phylum Streptophyta; class Pinopsida; order Cupressales; family Taxaceae; genus Taxus; species Taxus wallichiana. The sequence continues at coordinate 29,692,876 of CM031241.1, read as the reverse complement.
AGTTTATGTTGCATAGTCATTATGTGCGCCTGACCAAAAAAGACCAAAAATGGCTAAGTTCGGAAAACTAGATTTCCCAGAAGGGATTTTGCAATGTTCCGAACACAAGGGGTCCCTGACGAGGGACCGGAACAAAATTTGGTAGGTTATCTATAAAATTTCCCTTGCCAATTTTACGGGATAACAGTCGATAATGTCAAAAGAAACAAAGGTAGATGGAGCATCATTTATAGGAGTAGATGGAACTTTTGAATTATCAACTCTATCATTTGAAGGAAAGAAGTATTAGGAGCAGAAACAGAGGAGGAAGGGACAACAAAACTTACCTTGGGTGTGGAAGAAGTTGGAATAGGAGATCCACTCCTTGCAATCACTGGAATGACCATAGGAGGATCCTTAGATCTTTTAGTAGGCTTCACCAATTTCTCCTTCTTATTGGCTTTCTCACGATTCATGACAGTATATGATTCATTGTTCATATATGCAACTCTTTCTTCATAATCATCCTCTTCATCTATACCTTCAAAAGAGTGAGAAAATGGACATGAGATCCACTCAACTCTTCTAATTCTTCATCGATTTCCTCTTCATGTTATTCACAAATTCCATCCTCTTCCTCATCATCGCTCTAACACTTCGCATGTTGCATTGATTGGAACTTTAATGAGATGGACCTTCAATCGCCAACTGGTCCGAGTAGAGGGCAACTGATTTTTGGGTTGAAAATTCTTCCCGTGAACATCCTGATAAGGAGCATGCTAGGAAAATTACTTCTTGAGGGAAATAAGATCATTAGCAAGTTTCTGTACCAACTAATTAGTACTAGCCCCAGGAGAAGATGTGGAATAAGGAGATGCTTTGGATTTGGATGAATCTCTCCTTAGCTTTCCAGACATGATCAGATCATCTTCAACACCGACAAAAATCTCTCGATCAACATCTAAAGTGGCAAGATTAGCTCTTCTAAGTGCATAGCTCACTTCAGGTAGTTGGGCATTGAGGAAGAAACATTTATGAATCTGATCCATAGGGCGTGTGTTTTGTGGGATCTTGTTAACCATCTTGTTGAATTTGGCCACAAATTCCCTCATGGGATCATGTGACTCTTTCTTGATTTGAGAAATCTGGGCCAAGAGGGCATGTACATCCTCAGTAGGTTTGAAATGCTACTCAAATTGGGTTATCATGGTGTTCCAATTGGTGATGGATCCAATAGGGAGATGTAAAACCAATCAGCAATATTATCTTGTAATGTCTCCACAAACATTCTAATGGAGATATCCTCATGTTCAACCCCGAGAACACATCAAGAAACAATGAAGACCACAATATGCTCATCCGGATGAACCTTCCCATTACCTCGGAATTTAGGGAAATTCTTTTATTTCCTCTAGGAAAATCATGCAATGGTTGGGGAAGAGAAAGAGGCCCAACCCTTTGGCCCTAAGGCAGGAGCTGCCATCCTTGGAAATATTGTTTGAGAAGAACTAAAACACCAGCGAGAATCAAAGCATGCAAATTAGGAATGATTTGATATTTAGGGATATCACTCCTAGAAGTTTTGTCTTTAGTAGAGTGCTTATCGATCTTGTTCCTCTCCTTTTTCCCGATGAAGAAGGGAGAGAGAAAATTTGATGATCTAGAAGTTGTAAATGAGGTTCTTCTTCCCCAAGGGTTCTCCTACACCGAGTGTATCTTGGATTCGCTCGGATCAAAGATGATCAAAAGTTGTTATTCAAAAATAGGAATCCATTTGCAATGAATTCCCAGTAGAGTCATAAAAAACAGTTGGGTTTCAAAATGGAACATGGGTTGAAACAACAAATGTCGAGGGCAATAGGTCCCTCCTCTTTAATGGGAGAGGCTCCCTTATTCAAAGCAGGAAAAACAAATGTACAGTAGATAAATCTCAATGTTTGGACCTTGATATTCGGAATGTTTTCATACTTAAAATATTATCAATCGAAGGAATGGAAGAATATAGAGATGGGAGAAGGAAGAAAAAAAAATTTCTTTTGGGAAATATAGATAGTAGATTATCTCCCTACTCATATTAAACTAAGAAAATATAAAAAAGATCAATTACTTCACCACCTGCGTGAAATTAGCAAACACAAAGTTCTAAAATTCACACAGAGACTAGAACACAAAGTTTCTATTGAATGCAAAACAAATGATCCATTGAATCAAGCAAGGAGAGAGAAAGATATAACAGAGGGAATAAGAAAAGAAAAAAACTTTTGTATTGAATTACTTCCAAATTTACAACCTTCCCAAAAAACTAGAATCCCCTTTTCTCGTGGCCAAAGCCATATATTTATAACAATTCGTATACATCCATACTTTGTCCCCAAGAAAAGAATATTCGAAAGGGATAATGTTTGTTGTAGATCCACTTTTGGAAAGTGACATGAAACAAACACACTCATGAAAACCGGAGGTTTAAAAGGTGAATATTTCGTCAGTTCGAGCATGATTATTTTAGCAGGGGACATCTCATGATTTTCTTCTTCATGTGGTCCTGCCATTTCCACCTTTTAACCACTTTCATAGCACTCAAGTGCTTACTGGTAAGTTTTCTCCCTTTTATCGTGTATGCCTCGATAAACTCCATTTTCTGATAACTAAACTTTACATCCCTTTAAACTTATCAATTTGGCTCCACAATAAACCAAAAATGCATCTCACGGAGAAATGACGAGAATACAGAGAAAAAGATTGAAAAATGAGCCATTTTTGCGTTTTACAGAGCTCTGGTTTGTTAATGTTGATAAAAACCAGAAGAGGGCATTTGGCTATCTTTTCCCCTTTTACCTTCAAATTTGGACCCTACACATGGCAAGATCCAAGCAATGATGGCCCTGGGGGAGAAAATTTGCATTTCCTAACATTTGGGAGAAAAAGTGTGTTTTCTCGATTTGCTCTACCCCACGGCTCCGCCAAAAGCCGACACGTGGTGTCGTCTAAGTGGTGAGGAAATGCAGTTCAAATCTGACATTTAAACTCTTTTTTAACAAAAGACTCAAATTATCAAAAACCTCCATGGGCCCGTTGTCCAATTTCATTCTTCAACACGTGGTATTACTTGACTGGTTGCGGGGGTGTGTTTCAATTTAATACTTTATCTATTTTGGAAAGGGGAAAAATCCAATCTTTCCCCAAAATTCCATGCCCTGCCATTCACTTTTCAACGTAGGCCACACGTCCCTTCCTGATTGATTGTGGGTCTTAACTTAGAAAATTTCCCTTCATATGAACAGGCTACAATTTCCACAAAATTAGATTCGAGGAAAATTGAGAGGACAATAGTACAGTGAAGGTAGTATTATGAATGTCTACCTCCGTGATCCTCAACCGATTATAACTGACTTAGGGTCTATTTTAGATAAAGCCGTGGCCCCCTTCATCTAATCAAATAAATCATCAATGCATAGAAGGGGGTAACGATTCTTGATCATTACTTTGTTGCTGGTGGTAATCAATACACAATTACAGATATCCATCCTTCTTCTTTACAAATATCACCAAAGCACCCCAAGGGATACACTAGGACGGATTAGGCTTTCTCTAGAAGGACCTCTACCCGCAACTTGAGCTCACATATTTCAGGGGTGGTCATCCGATAAGGTGTTTGTGAGATAGGATCTACTCCTAACTAGGTCTATGTGAAAATCTATCTCACGTGGGGGTGGTAACACTGGTAGCTCTTATCAACATTAAAATTTTCCTCCGTAAGTTATATTTCATTAATGTATGTATTAGGAATAAGATGTTGTTAAGTATAATTAGTAGTGGCATCCGATAGAAGATAAAGATGTTGTTAGTACAAAGGCCGCCAATAAAGTAGAGTACGGTAATAGTCAAAGAACAATAGGAATCTTGTGGTAAAAAGTAAATATTTGTCGTAAGTGGTCCGGTAATGTTCAAATGTCAAAGTTGGGGTATGTAGATAAGTAGAGTCTACATGATTAGGAATTAGAAATATTATATTTGTAATAAGGACAATGAGTGATGTCATAAATATTTTATGTATTTTATTTGTATAAAACTCTAAAAATGTGGAACCCATGTGAAATGATAAGGTTTATCTTATCTTAGAAGATAAGCCTACATGTAAAGATAAGAGTTTAGGCATGGAATATGATTGGTTGGAAGATATTTCCTATCATATCTTAGAGATAGGGTGGATAAGCCTAAATTTCTATAAATAGAGAGCTCACCCCTTCTCATTGATGATAAAACAAAGTTATAATAATTATTTTATGAATTCATTATGAAGGTGTGTTAAGGAAGTCATCAAGAGGAGTAATTGTGAAGTTTCTCCCATAATTATTGTTGGAAAACAAGTGGATTTGGTAACACTGGGAGTAATTAATGGGTGAAATTGTAACAATTTCATGTTAATAATACATTTTACAGTTGTATTTCAGATTTGTCATCGTTCTTTTATGTCATAGTCTGTGGTATTCTTGTGTTATGTTTGTTGTTGTGTTTTCATTACTACCACCAAACCAAAAGTTGTGCATTACTAAAATAATCATAGCACAAGGAGTTCCTGGTGAAATACTATAAGAGTGCCGGATTCATGTTGACATTTTGGTTCTATTGTTGGGACCATTCCTCGTTGGTGGATTTTCTGGAGAGATATTCCCACTTAGTCAGAAATCATTTGGAGGTTAACCTTGTTTTTAGCGTGCATAGTACTTACCATGAAAAAATCACTTTTTACCATGAATAGTATTTACCACAGTAACTTTACTTTTTACCATGAATAATATTTATCACAATAACTTTATTCTTTACCTTGAATAGTATTTACCGCAGTAACTTCACTTTTTACCGTGAATAGTGTTTACCACAATAAAGTCAGTTTTTACCGTAGTAAGTCAAGTTTTACCATAGTTTACCGTGGTCATTCCTATTTTATTGTAGAAAGGTGTAAAGTCACTTTCTATTATAGTGATTCCAATTATTTGTGCACATAAGTCTTGTTGATTGTACTTGTGGGTTGGTATTTCACTGTGGTTACTTTTGAAAATGGGGAAGATTCCTATTTTTTCAGCCTAATCTAATGAAGATGCTTCCTCTTTCATTCAAGAGTTTAAACGATCTTACATTTGTAATGGCCTCATAAGAAGGGAACAATGGACTGAATTTTTTCCTACCTTTTTGGATGGTTCAGCCCTTAGGTGGTTTGAAACACTAGGTGATAATGTGAAAAACTCATGGGATTTATTAACTGAAAGTTTTCTTGAAGAATTTGGTGAACAATAGAAATATGCGAGATCTCATGATCGATATCACAAGCAGAGAAGGAGAAGAAAAGGGATTATCATGCTCGTGTTCTAGAGCTAAGGAGGAAGCTCGATGCCCAGATCTGGAAGGAAGGATTAGTGGATGGGTTGATGAATGGCATGGATAATCTCCTTTGTAAGCACTTCATTCTTGGGATGAATCTAGAGATTAGACAACGAGTGAAGTATGACCACCCAAAGTGACCTCGAAAAGAAAAGGAGATTGCAAGAAGGAAAGAAGAAAGCATGGAAGAAGAGCCCAAAGAAATTGTTGCTAAGGTAGAGCCTACACCAACACCTTTGGTCCAGAATCCACAACCACTCTCGGTGAACACAAATATTTCTCCTAGTATATCTACTGAGTATGAAGATATTCTTAGGAAGATGGGCCAGTTAACTATTACTCTTCTTTAAGGAAAAAAATTTAGTTCCCAGGGAGGAGATAGAGGTCCAAAAAGAAATATATTTGAATTTGTATGTTATGGTTGTCATAAAAGGGTCATTATAAGTATAATTGTCCAAATAGAGCTTCTACATCTAGTACAAGAGATAATGATAAAGGAAAAGCACATGTGAATTATTTTGATGTAGTAGATAGGAGCATAAATAATGAATCAGATGTGTTTGTAACAAAAAGAAAGAAAGAAAAAGATAACCAAGATGGAAATGATCCTAAGAAGATGAAAGGAGAGACTAGTAAGAAACATAGGAGAAGAAAGTTGGGTGTGCAAGATTTTTTGATTTCATAGGGGAAAGGACCATACTCCATCTTAGAAGATCTATCCAAAAGGCCTATAAATATTACATATGGTCAACTTCTTACTATGTCTTCTAAGAAGAGGCAAGAGCTGCGAAGTGGACTCGATGCTTAACGAAGGAAGGAGGTTGAGGTCCCTGTTTTGGAAGCAGAGGAGGATCCCTATGCTCCACAAGCTGAGGTATTATGTAATGGTATTTCAATTCATGATTTCTTAGTAGATGGAGGTGTTGCAGTTAATGTAATGACCGAGTCTGTAATGAATATGTTGTGTTTAAAAATTGATCGCCACTCAACACTTATGTTAAGATCATTAAATAAGGGAAAAACTAAACCAGAAAGTGTTGTTTCAAATGTGGCAATATCTGTCATGGGTGTTGTATGTGTGGTAGACTTTCAGGTGATGAAGAATGGTACTATTGCATATCCAATGTTGTTGGGAAGGCCATGACTAAGGAGAGTTCATGCAAGAAATTATTGGAATGAAGGCTTCATGACACTTGGACATGACAGAGAGAGGGAGAAGATAAACGTGATCCCTCGTCATCATAAGGTAGAACCTGTGGATTCAAGTGATGAAATTGATGATCGAACATCCTCTCGATTACTTTTGTACCGTGAAGTGGACATGAAGATGAAGAAAGTGAGGTTGATGTTTTGGTCATGGATATCCTTCCAGTCACACCGAATCATGAACCCATAAAATTATCTGAAGAAGAATTTGATGATCATCTCCAACAAATAAAGATTGGTGATGCTGTGATGGAGAGTGAGAAGGAATCCTACCTCCATCTCTTTCGAAGGTACATACACTTATTCACTTTTGATTACAAGGAACTCTATCAAGTAAGTTAGGTAGAACATTCTATTGACTGGTAGATGGTGTTAAGCCCATAAAGAAAATGCCATATAGAATGAATCCTAATTTGTACAAGACTTTAAAAGAGGAAATAGATAAGTTGCTTGATGTAGGATTCATATTCATTTGTGGAGAATTCAGAATGGGTTTCTCCCATTGTGATCTCAATAAAAAGAATGGGAAGCTACGCATTTGTGTTGATTACATAAAGCTCAACAAGGCAATAAAGAAAGATAATTACCCTCTTCCATTCTCAGATCAAATCTTGGATGAAGTAACTGGCCAGAGTGCTATAGTTTTCTTTGATGGATATAGCGGATATAACCAAGTTCATATAGCAAAGAAAGATCACCTGAAGACCACATTCACCACTCCTTGGGGAACGTCTTCTTATAGAGTTATGCCTTTTGGGTTGTGTAATGCTCTAGAAACATTCCAACGCTTAATGAATAGGGTGTTTGAACCCTACATTGGAAGCTTCATCAGAGTATTTCTAGATGATTTTTACATCTATGGGAGTAAAATGGACCACCTACACCAGATGGAGACAAGATTTTAAAGGTTAAATAAAGCACAAGCCTCACTAAACCCTACAAAGTGTGTCTTTGGATGTTCTAAAGGTATTTTGATAGGGTATGTTGTATTCAGATATGGTATTGGTACTGATCTTGATAAAGTTTTAAAAATCAAAGAGTTACCATTTCCTATGAATGGAAGTAAGTTGAGATCATTTTTAGGCCATGTGGGTTACTATAGAAGGTTCATCAATAATTTCTCAAAGATTGCACAACCACTAACCTAGTTCTTGAAGAAGGATGTTACTTATGAACCAGGAAAGAAGGCACATGAAGATTTTGAATAACTAAAGGAAGCTTTGGTGTCTTCACCTATTTTAAAGAATCCAGATTAGAGCAAGCCATTCATTGTGTATACTGATGCCTCAGATGTAGCACTAGGAAGTACTCAAAGCCAAAAAGATGAAAATAGGAATGATCATCTAGTTTACTTGGGAGCAGAAAAATGAGCGATCTTGAGCTAAATTATACTTTAGTAATGAAAAAGAGGTTCTAGCTATCATTTTTGTTGTAAAGAAGCTTAGAAATTACTTGATAGGGCAGAAATTTATAGTTGTAACAAATCATCAGGATCTAAAATATATTGTAAATAACCCTAACCCATTAGGAAGGATAGCAAGATGGATAATTTGCTACAAGAATTTTAATTTGATATTATAGATAGGCGAGGAAAAGAAGTATGTCAATACGAGATGCGCTCTCTTGAGCCTATGATGGTTTAGGTTCATCTTGTGATGATGATGATTTACCAGATGTAGCATTGTTATCCTTTGACACAATCCCTACTAAATACATAGATATTTGGAATTATTTGAATGAATTCAAGTTTCTGACAAAGTGCAATGCAAAGACTAAGAGGAAGATTACTCAAGCCAGTTGTCCATATTCTATTCTACATGGAGTATTATTTTGAATAGGACCTAATGGACAATATAAGAGGGCAGTTGGATGTGATCAAGGGAAGGAGATAATAGAATAATTCCACAATGGTACATGTGGAGGAAACTTCTCTGGACAACTTATAGCAAGAAGGATCTTGGATGCAGGTTATCACTGGCCCACTCTTTTTAGAGATTATTATAATTATTGTAAGACATGTGATATTTTTCAAACACATGGTAACCGTAAGACTTCATCAGCTCTATTATGCCCTATTATTCCACTTGGTCCCTTTGAAAGTGGGGAATAGATATTGTAGGTCCACTTCCAACTACCCCATGCCAAAATAAGTATATTGTAGTTGCCATAGATTATTTAACCAAGTGGGTTGAAGCTAGGCCATTGAAAAAAACTTCCATGGATGAAGTGGCAAGGTTCATATATGAACACATTGTCACCATATTTGGTTGTCCATTAGATATTGTAACAGATCAAGGAAGCCACTTCATTAATGAGGTGGTAGAATCCCTAGTCAACAAGTTTTCTATTAAGCACAAGAAGGCAATGACTTACAAGCCAAGCACAAATGGATAGGTGGAACAAAAAAATTATGTGTTATGTCAAATTATAGCAAAAGATGCAGCCTTGCAGGTACATAAGTGGGATAAAAGGATTCATGCAACATTGTGGGCATATAGGGCAACATCAAAGTCAGCAACATGATACTCCCCATTTCAATTAGCTTATGGCATTGATCCAATTATTCCTATTGAGTTTGATATTCCCACTATGAGAGTTATGAAAAATGAAAGGATGGATGAAAGTGATTTAGTAAAGGAAAGGTTGGTACATCTTCATTTGCTAGAGGAAATGAAGGAAATAGCGAAGGATACAACCTATAATAAGAAAATGAAGAAGAAGGAATACTTTGATCAAAAGATCCGTTAATCTCCATTTCATGTTAATGAACTGGTTCTAGTATATGATTCTAAATACCAAAAAAAGGTAGAGAAAATTTCTTTCCAAATGGATGGGGCCCTACAAAATAGTAGATGTACAAGAAAATGGTACATATCGATTTGGAGGAATTGGATGGCACTCTCATTACAAAATGGGTCAACCACGACAAGTTAAAGATTTTCCAGGCACCGGCCTTCAGAATGTCCATAAGAGTCTACTCTAAGGACGGAGTAGAAGCTATTTAGGGGGAAGATGTCGACATTAAAATTTTCCTCCGTAACTTCTATTTCATTAATGTATGTATTAGGAATAGGATGTTGTTAAGTATAATTAGTAGTGGTGTCCGATAGAAGATAGTGGTATTTGTCAAGTATAGTGCCACCAATAAAGTAGAGTACGGTAATATTCAAAGTACAATAGGAATGTTGTGGTAAAAGTAAATATTTGTCGTAAGTGATCCGGTAATGTTAAAATGTCAAAGTTGGGATAAGTAGATAAGTAGGGTCTACATGATTAGGAATTAGAAATATTATATTTGTAATAAGGACAATGAGTGATGTCATAAATATTTTATGTATTTTATTTGTAGAAAAGTCTAAAAAGGTGGAACCCATGTGAGATGATAAGGTTTATCTTATCTTAGAAGATAAGCTTACATGTAAAGGTAAGAGTTTAGGCATGGAATATGATTGGTGGAAGATATTTCCTCTCCTATCTTAGAGATAGGGTGGATAAGCCTGAATTTATATAAATAGAGAGGCCACCCTTCTCATTCATGATAGAACAAAGTCTGTAATAATTATTTTATGAATTCATTGTGAAGGTGTGTTAAGGAAGTCATCAAGAGGAGTAATTGTGAAGTTTCTCCCATAACTATTCTTGGAAAACAAGTGGAGTTGGTAAAACTTGGTAAATCATGGGTGAGATTGTAACAATTTCATGTTAATAATACATTTTGAAGTTGTATTTCATATTTGTCATCATTCTTTTATGTCCTAGTCTATGGTATTCTTGTGTTATGTTTGTTGTTGTGTTTCCAATTACTACCACAAACCAAAAGTTGTGCATTAATAAAATAATCATCGCACGAGGAGTTCTTAGTGAAATACTATCGAGTGTCGATTCGTGTTGACACTCCCTTGGAAAGACATCAGAAAAATCTCTCAAGATGGGATGGTCATCAAGTGATGGTCCACTAGACTCATCCTCTAATTGGTCACTAATTGTGATAGCATACATCTAACAACCCCATCGCACACACCGCTTAAGATACATGGTGGAGATGGTGTGAATGGAAATAGGTCTCCTAACCCCTACTATCACTGACTCAAATCCTAGATCATCTATACATGATATAATATTATGGTAATCAGTCCACTCTGGCTCTGTGTGTGACAACCAGTCCATGCCTAAGATGACTCCATACAAACCCAATGGAAGGATATGAAGATCTGAGGTAGTGGTGAAGGGTCCCAAATCCACTACACACTCCTTAACTAAGGAGTCTACAGAGATCTTGGCTCCAGAATCCATCTTGACATCCCAACTAAGACCCTTCCTAACTGCCACTAGCCTGCATCACTCTACTAAAGATGGTGCAATAAAAGAATCAAAAGAACTAAAATCAAATAGAATGGAGGTAGGAATACCACCAATGCTACTTGTAGTCTCAATCATGGTACTTTTCTGCTGAGCTTGGTGGTTTTCAACCGTTGTATAGATCTGATGACTACACCCCATGTCACCAATAGTGGGCTCTGAGATCTACATCTTACCCTTTTTACTAGGGTTATGTGGGCAATCTCTCTCTAAAAATTTCTAGCAACACAACAACCAAAACAACTTCCTGACCCTCTCCCATGAGTAACGAGTCCAGCAGTACTCTCGAGGTCTATGTTGTGGATCTCGAGGATCAGATATGGACTGACGAGGGCTCGCTAATCGATCTCTTGGTGCACCATGTGTCCTAATGGAACCCTAGGGAGGCCCCATACACCGACCCCTCTATACGTCAAATATTTGTGGAGGTCTATAAGGTGGGTGAGAGTTCTACTACTACCGTGGTCTAAAAGATGACTATGCTAAACCCAGTCCACCACGAGGAGGAGTTAACCCCTTGATCTGTTATCCCGCATCCACTAGATGTAGCTCCAGACTTGGTCTCTATCCTAATCTATCTTTCCCCGAGTCTCCTATGTTATATAGTCCTTCTCCACAGCCTCTGCTAGTGTCTGTGGATAATAGATCTGCACCAGACCTCCAATATCTAGATTTAGGCCCCAGATGAGCCCGTGGATCCGTATCTACTCATCTTGCATGTAGTCAACATACTAGAGTAGATCCAGAAATCAACTCTCATACTCAGATACTATCAGAGATGCCTGTTTGAGGTCATGAAACTCATCTGTCCTCTACTGTATGAATCTCTGTGATAAGTACCTTCTCCTAAACTACTCCTCAAAGAGCTCCCAGGTAACTAACTTTGAATCAAGGTGGAGCTTCTGCTCCTCGGTCCTCCACCATACACCTACTCCGTCCCTCGGGAAGACGGATTGCAACATGATATTTCATGTTGCTAGAACAAGGGCATGACTTGATGCGCTGCTCAAGCTCACCAACCGAGCCTCTACCTAAAATCCACTAGTGTCACTAGAATAATGAGATGGTCGTAGCTTTAGGATCTCCCTAATATGGTCTACGCCATTGTAGTTTGGTGACTCCTAGGCCTCTCGCATGCTCATCTCTAAGCCTAGGGATCTGATACCTATCCATGTGTCCTGAAACCCGGTCTCCCGACCCGCCTATGGTGACTCTGCTTTGGCTAACTCCACGTGGGAGTTCTCTCATCTATGCTTTTCACTATTTTGAAGAGGTGCATGAGCTGTCAACACGAATCCAACACTGATAGTATTTCATCGGTAACTCCTCATACTATGATTATTTTTGTAATGCATGCTTTTGGTTTGGTGATAGTAACGGAAACACAATAACAAACATAACACAAGAATACCATAGACTAGGATAGAAAATAACGATGACAAATATGAAATACAATCAGTAAAATGTATTATTAACATGAAATTGTTACAATCACACCCATGAATTACTCCAAGTGTTACTCCACTTGGTTTCTAGAAATAGTTATGGGAAAAACTTCACAATTAATATTCTTGATGACTTCCTTAACACACCTTCACAATGAATCCTTTATTCATAAAATAATTATTACAACTTTGTTCTATCATAAATGAGAAGGGGCGGCCTCTCTATTTATAGAAATTCAGGCTTATCCATCATATCTCTAAGATAGGATAGGAAATATCTTCCCACCAATCATATTCCATACCTAAACTCTTACCTTTACATGTAGGCTTATCTTCTAAGATAAGATAAACCTTATCATCTCACATGGGTTCCATCTTTTTAAACTTTTATACAAATAAAATACATAAAATATTTATGACATCACTCCTTGTTCTTATTACAAATATAATATTTCTAATTCCTAATCATGTAGACCCTACTTCTCTACTTACCCCAGCTTTGACATTTTAACATTTGGACCACTTACGAAAAATATTTGCTTTTACTACAACATTCATATTGTACTTTGACTATTACCGTACTCTACTTTATTAAGCGGCATCATCTTGTGGCGTCGTTATCTTCTATCAGACACCACTAGTAATTATACTTAACAACATCCTATTCCTAATACATACATTAATGAAATATAAGTTACGAAGGAAAATTTTAATGTCGACAGAGCCTTAATAGATTTTACCATATCATGTCCTGGTTGCATGTCCTCCTACGGACCCCACATAAAGCGGCATTAACATCCCAAGAGTCTGTTAAATCTATGGTAGGATGGCTACTACAAAGATGATCTGGAGGTGGTAAGCCTAAGTCTATATGAAATGATCCCTTTTCTTTTCCACTCCTCTGAAATATCCCTTATGGGATACCACTTAAAATTCATCAAATATATGAAAAATTACAGCAAATTAAAATCGGCTTTTACTGAAAATGTCCAGCTAGGACAATGAATGGTATTAAATTGATATCACACAAAATATTTTCCCACAGTGCATGAAATTTTGAGGGAAGCTTGCAACAGTAATAATAAACACTATGAAAACATTTTTGGAATAATATATTGCTTCCAAAAAAATTACAGAATGCCCTAGGTGGCTGGAAAACTTCAGAGGTTCATGACCCTCTAAATACAAGAGCAAAAATAAGGGTCTTTGGAAATAACATTAATAGATACAGGCAATAACATTTCCACCTTCAGATCTAAAACGAACGATTGGAAAACCCCAAAATAAAGGTTGCAAGTCACCACGCTTGGAAAGGGTTTAGAAAATGATGGAGGTGCCTTCAATGAGCTGCCACGCCCTGCCCAAATGGCTGCCGTGAATCTAATCTGGAAGCCCACTAATTATCTTCCTCAAATGCCCTGAAAACCCTCAAAATCCATCCTCTGAAACCTCAAATAAGATCTCTGTAACATAGCCTAGAAAGTGTCTCCAAAATGAAAGAATAGGGTAGATCTCGACTACTAAAGAATGCCTGCTAGTTAGGGATGGGTCTCTCACCACCGAAGCTAGGGTCCATACAATATTTGACTCCACAAGCTATAGAAACGCAACAACAACATCTACATGAGAAGGGGTCGATAAAATGTATATCAAAATTTCCTTTCCTTTCTCGGCCTAGCTCCTTATATACTTCCCACGGAAAAATAGCCTCAATAGACCCTCGATGCATTTCTTTCCATGGAGGGGTCGATAAAATAAAAGTAACTAAAGTTTCTTTTTCTTTTTTAAGAGGCCAAGGTCCAAAGTGAGCCCAAAATTCCAAACACGGATATTAGTACCATACGACCCCTTCTCAAAAGCCCCTAGTGTCCACAGCCCCTTGGGTATGACCATAACTTGGAAGTAATTTGACCCTTAGGCCTTTGGCATAGAAAAGGGGACATTATAGTCCTCCCTTCCAGAGAAATGCTTGACCCCAAGCATTATCTTGTTCTACTATAGCACTGAATCTTTGCGCCATAAGTTTCTCCACCGACCCTATCATCCACCAAGGATCCATATAATCCGAGGTAACCAAGAAACCCCATGCCTTCATCATGACCTCCATATGGTACCGAGAGAAATGTTGTTTGTGAAGTAGAATGATACTCAAATTGACTCTCTAATGGTACCCGCACCGAATATTCCAATCACTCCAATCCCTGGCAATATAAGGTTGTCATCACGGAATCACTCATGGCCTCTCCAATCAACACCTGGGTATGAAATTTCACTCGAATCCTTTACAAGAACTTTGAATAAACCTATGAAACATCCTGTTTATGCTTAAATGGTGCTAACTCTCCCACCTGACCTGCACTCGTGTGAGAGCATGGCTCCTCATACTATATCTCGATGTGTCCCATGGAGGAAAAGTCCCAAGACTCTAATAGATAGTCAACCAACAATATCAGCTCCACGTAGTCCACCTCCTACACTGAATGCAAACCTACTGAATCACCATGAGTCAATTTCGTCTCTCCACTAACTAACACGTGGGTGAAGTGCTCACTGGGCATAGAAGTAAAAAAAAGCATAAGAGTGTTATCCCATGTCAATTCAAAAATGATGAACCCGTAAGCTCTGACTTGTCATAGTGACAAACCATATATACTTGTATAAAGTTAAGGATAGCCTCCCTTAACCTATGCCATATGAAATTCACTAACATGAGCCTATACATCTCATCGAAGTTCAAGTGCCCAGTCATAGAAGAACAATACACATGTTGCAATATCTCCATCCTCAACCATGAATCTGACACAAGGCTCCATCTTCCTTGAGAGAAGATCATCTCATCCTCTAATTTGTAGTTGTCATCCTATATGTGGCCATCCAGAATCTCACAAGTGTGTCGATTCTTGGAGTAATCAAAAAGTAAATAAGATCTCCAGTCTACCAAAACTTCATATGACCAACATAATGATAAACTTAGATGATCTGAACCTGTAGTCCCAATCTTTGTAACTGTCTCATGTGCAACATTACTAGTCACACCCACATCCATCATTCTCCACATCGATCTGCAATAATAAAACTCCTCACCATGCCATATCATCCTCTCCATCTCCTTAGCTATAACCACCCTTGGTGCTCCTACAAATACTCTCCTCAAAATCACATTCCTACCCTTGGACTTAAACTTCAGCTCTATCATCTAAAAGTTAGTCTGAAACTCACCAAGAAATCAAAGCCACTGTACTCCCAACACTATGTTGGTCACTCCCATACCAACAATGTGGAAATCATGGTAATCGACAGTTACCCATCGTGATGCTCACTTGGGAAACCAGGCGTGTACGTCTCAAAGACTCTCCATTGGCTATAACCCAATTGAGGCCCTTAAAATCCTCCTCGTATGTAGTCCTCACCTCTCAATAAATGAAGCATAAATATAGTTGTGGGTTGCCTTGCTATCAATGAATACCCCAACACACGACCATGCATAACGCCTCTAATCCTAAATGCCTTATACATTAGAGTACTAGGCAATATGGCTATAATATCCCAAGGGAAAGTCTTCTCCTCCTGCCCCACATCAGCACTATCCAATGCAACCCCATCTCCATCATCCATATCTCAATTCTCTAACTCCTCACCTCTGTCACACCATTACTCTCCTCAAATAATTCAATGAATTGAGCCTTCCCTCTACCTCTACAATCATGTCCTAGAATCCAAGGTGTGTGGCAATCGAAACATAGTTTCTTTCACCTCAACTCATCTTTGTGTTCTCGGGAAATGATTGGATTTTTAACCACCTCATGCCTCGATGGAGGCTCCCGTGCTTACATTCATCCGACCCATATGGAGGTTCCTTTGCTTTGAGTGTGAGGTGGAGCCCTTAGCTTTGGAGTGGATAACTCCAAGTCCCGAGCTTTCCTAACAGCCTCATGTAAAGAAGAAGGTTCAAATGCCTTCACAAATCCAACAAAAGCATCAGTCAAACCTACTATGAACAACAAAATCAACCTCCTCTCCATGACATCAGGTACCATGACTAATAATCTCTAAAAATATGTGATGTACTGATCCAGGGGACCGGTTTGTCTCAAATGAGTCCACTCCCTGAAATACTTGTTAGGGTCCCTCCTATCAAATCTACTCACTAGCCTCTATGTGAACTTTGCATGAGTCGTAATGTGTATGTGTCCCTGTGTAATCAACCCATGATGCCACCAATCATGAGCGTCTCCCTCAAGATGCAAGCTTGCAAACTTATTTGCATCTTCTTCGCACATGGGATTCGAGTCGGAGTATGTCTTTGACTTCTAGACCCAAGACATTGTAGTACACTTCTTAGAACCATCGAATTGTGGAATGGAGATCTGTCCCAATATCCTCTATAACTATAGTACCTATCTCTCTTAGGTCTATTGCCACCCTTCATTTTTCAATATTCTTGGAATGACATGTTGTTACGAAGGCCTTCACTCAAGTCTGGTACCTCTCCCAACAAGACTCCTCATCCAACATATCTACGGGCTATTGTGCCTGGTTAACTTCCAGATCCTTCAAGAAAAATGGTTTGTGAAGCCCTAAAGGCTTATCGAGAAGAATGGGGAGGCTACCGCCTGAATGTCCACTCTCACCTCTTTTCCCTATTGTCCCATATTGCTATTTTCTCCTCTCATTATGACTACTGTTATACACATTCCAACAGGCTGAAGATGATTAAAAAATATTCTCCTACCCCTTTTTGCAATCAGAAAACCAATGCTAGTACCCTTAGAGGTACTCTCCCTTCTTGCACCAGAGTCTCCAATGAAGAAATCATGCTTTGCAACCACTTGTAATCCCAAAAGACACATTTGAATTCCTTCTTTGGCTTATGAAATCAGTCATGAAGTTTTCAACGTCGAATTGATAGTTTTTGATAACTACCACATATTACTAGGATCCCATACCTTATGATGCCCATGAATCCTTATATCATGTAAGGTCTTCCATCTTTGCTTCTCTTGTATCTCCTCATAAAGAAGATCATCACTCTTTGTCTTCATGATGAACTGACTTTGTTGTACCAAATTCTTAGCATTATTATCGACACTCATTTGAATACCATCATGATAAAACTGTTGTAATGATATAGGATGAAGACGATGAAATAAATCGGGCAATTACTAACCTCCTTATAAAGAATATCATCAAAATGTTCACCTTATATTTTTGATTTAGAAACCACCAAAACACCATCCCTTAGAGTATCCTTGTCAAGCTTGATCTCCCAAATGACTCGACCTTTTTGCCAAAAATCCTCAAAGCATTACGGTCTACAATGGGCTGAAATCCTTCATAAATCAGCTTATCATGATTTGTTAGTTTGGAAATTACAACAAGTGTGCAATTCCACACAAGTGTCCATGTGAGGCTCCTCCTCATGTGCTAGTTGCTCCCTAGAGTCTTCTTTCATGGTTGTAGACTTCCTTGCATTGATTACCATCATCGTTTCCTTGAACTCTTGTATGTGTTGTCTTGCTTGAGTCACTATCAACCTAGTAGCTCTAGCTCTGCTATTCCCTTCCTCACACCTTTTAAGATTTTCCATTACATCCTCCTTGCTTGCATAAACAAGTTTCTTCTCCTGAGCTGGAATAATTTCTCTAACAAGCAAAGTTTCACTAATGCAATTATTTTGCTCAATGGAAATCATACCCTTTTATTTAGATGCTTCTTCTACAAATGAGCTCTTTTGTGATTCAGGTACTAGCATATGATGATCTCATTTGGGCTTACTACCAATCTTCATCATGCAATAATATGGAAATGGCATATTATCTCTGAAACCCCTACTCAAAGGTGGTACTTCCTCCAACAAGAATCCTCATCAATCACCTATATTGGCTTCCCTTCATCACTATTCTCACCATGTTCCTTATTGTCCCCCAGATCTGGTTTGATTCAAATTCGAGTGAGCTGACTCAAATAAAGGTTAGTGGCTTCTGTTGTCTCACCATGTTGGTGAAAATTTCCTTCATAAAACCCCCTTTGAGATCTTTCCAAACTGCCATATTTAACCAACACAGGCTAAAGGAACAATAACTCTGATACCATTGAAATATCCCTTATGGGATACCACTTAAAATGCACCAAATATATGAAAAATTGCAGCAAAGTAAAATACTGATTTTTACTGAAAATGTCCAGCTAGGACAGTGAATGGTATTAAATTGATATCACACAAAATATTTTCCCACAGTGCATGAAATTTTGAGGGAAGCTTGCAACAGTAATAATAAACACTATGAAAACATTTTTTTGGAATAATATATTGCTTCCAGAAAAAGTACAGCGTGCCCTAGGTGGCTGGAAAACTTCAGAGGTTTGTGACCCTCTAAATACAAGAGAAAAAATAAGGGTCTTTGGAAATAACATTAATAGATACATGCAATAATGTTTCCACCTTCAGATCTAAAATGAATGACTGAAAAACCCCCAAATAAAGTCTGCAAGTTGCCACACTTGGAAAGGGGCCGAAAAATGATGGAGGTGCCTTCAATGAGCTGCCACGCCTTGCCTAAATGGCTACCATGAATCTGATCCGAAAGCCCACTGATCATCTTCCTCAAATGCCCCAAAAGCCCTCAAAATCCTTCCTCTAAAACCTCAGATAAGATCTCTATAACACAACCCATAAAGCGGCTCCAAAATGATAGAATATGGTATATCTTTGACTACCGAAGAATGCCATGCTAGATAGGGATGAGTCTCTCACTACCGAAGCTAGGGTCCCTATGGGATTTGACTCCACAAGATGTAGAAATACAACAATAACAACTGCACAAGAAGGGGTCAATAAAATGTATATCAAAAGTGCCTTTCCTTTCTCACCCAGCTCCTTATATACTTCCCACAACAAAAGAGCCCCAATAGACCCTAGACACATTTCTTTCCATGGAGGGGTCAATAAAATAAAAGTAACTAAAGTTAATTTTTCCTGTTTAAGTTGTCAAGGTCCAAAGTGACCCCCAAATGCCAAACATGGATATTAGTACCATGCGACCCCTTCTCAAAAGCCCCAACGTCCACAGCCCCTTGGGTATGACCATGGCTTGGACTCGATTTGACCCTTAGGCCTTTGGCGTAGAAAAGGGGACATTACATCCTCATGCACGTACCAAGGTGAGAGTTAGTTCATTACTCTAAGTTTTATTAATTTTTCCATGTTTACTAAAATATCTATTTTTCGAATGAAGTTGTTTTCTAGGTTTAAAATGTGCTAGGTTTAATATTGTACTAGGTTTAGTGTTCATGTCTCAAGTTTTCTAGTGTGCCCAAGGGTCCAAGATTTGGACCCATGGATATGATACAAGTTGTAATGCCCGTTAAAACGACCACTCAAGATCCAAGAACAACCTAGGTTTGGATGGAAAAAAATTATGGAAGATTTTTTTTTGAAAAGCATTACCAAAACCAAGCTTCAAACAACAATTGCCACAACAAAGATTCAAATTCAATTATAATTAATAAATAAAATTTTCCGTTATAACAAATATTAAATCCACATCATAAAATTAATGAGTGTAATTAATCCAATATAGTTAAATTTCTCTTAGGTGTTAATTTAATAAATAATTAAATTAACACTATAGTTAAATATTCCTTAATTAATTTTAGAGGGTCAAAGGGCCAAACAATTAAATGCCCAAGGTTTTTAATTTCACTAGGTATAAACAATAACCAAGGTTCTTATTTACATGGGTTGGAAAACATTCTCTTATCCCCTAATGTGACCCCTTAAAAAGGTCAACCCATGCTTTATAGTTAAACTTTTAAGTTAAAATGGGTAATTTCCCACTTACTCACTCTAAGACCCATATTTTCACTTCAACCTAGTTTTTCACATATTGAACATACTTAGGGTTTCTTGAAAACATCTCCATTAGATAGGAAATTTCTTCCCCTTTATAATGATATAAAGAAGTCCTCCTAACTCCTCATACTTCATAAGTTACAGGCCGATGGGTCTCGGGAGGAAATTTTTCCCAAAGGTGGGCCTGTGTGCTTAAGGAAGAAAATTTTCCCCAAGGGCAAGCTTACAGCGCCGTGAAGAAAAATTTCCCTAAAGGTGGGCTTACGGGACCCGAGAAGAAAATTTTCCCTAAAGGCGGGCTTGCGGGCCCGGGAAGAAATGTTTCCCTAAGGCGGGCCTGTGGGCCTCAAGAAGAAAAGTTTCGTCAAGCCGTAAGGGACACGTGGCATGTTTTTAGCCCACGTAGAAGGCGGGTCATCAAAGGTGACTTGGATTTTGACACTTTTTTTTAAAAGGGGAAAAAGGTTCAAAACCCCTGCGCCTCCACCGACTCCCGGGAAGCCACGTGTCATGCCCAAATTGACAGCGGAGTAAGTGGTGGCAGGAAACTTAAGATTTTTTCCCTTTTCAAAAAGATAAAGTTTGAAGGTGCGGGCCCGTGAACCCATGGAGGCGTTTTCCCAAAAGTGAATTGGCAAGGTCATGGGGCCATAGATGAATTTGGGAAAAGTAAATTTTTGCAACAAAAACTTCATGTGGCCATAACTCTTGACTGGATGCTCAGATTTGGGCAAATGAGGACTTTTTGGAAAGGGATCAAGCTCCTCTTTGTATAAGAATAATCAAAATTCATTTCTAGGAAACTTAAGTGGGTGAAGTTTAAGAAAACGTCTTTCCTGCCTTTAAAATATGAACTAAACATTTTCAACTACTAGAATTGTTCGAATCTGCCATTCTTTCTTATTCAACACACCGAACAGGCATGGGGAAACACACTTGAAAGATTTCAAATGGATTGTAAGGATTAAAAGGTTGATATTTCAATTCGAATTTAATTCTCCTTTTTCTACAAGGCGTTTTCTACCTCTTATCCAATTAATGAAGTTCTAAGTAGATTTCTTGAGCATTAAAAACTATTTGGGGATGCGTTTTGATCATGCTTAGTTCATTTTAAGTTTTCTTTTTTATTTCATAGTTGTAGGGTACTATATATATATTTTTTTGATATTTATTTGCATGTTTTATAGTGAATCCAAATAGAAATCATACTTAAACTTCGAATGGATCTACTTTTCACTATCACCCTCTAATATTTAATTTCATTTAAATATAATTTACAAGGTTTAAATTTATTGCAATCCAAGCGTGAAAACCCAAAATATAGTTCTACTTTCAAAACATGCATTTCGAAAAGAAACAGAGAAATGTAATATTTCTTAATACGTATCTCTTTTCAATTTTCAAACAGAGATTTCACAATACATTTCAAACACATATTTCAAATGAAATCTATACCATTTGTGGTAATTAAAACAACTTCTATTTAACTCCAATAATTCTTTTATAGCTTCCTTTTCATTCATCAAATACAACTTACATAATATACATCTTTCACATTCGAATGTAGGTTCCATTTCCAAAATAGAGCAAATTTCCACCACAAATAATATTACAATGCCATCCACTTGAAGTGGTAAAAGTTTTTACAACAAGGAAACCCCAAGGGGAAACTGCAAAATTTTGACTTCATTCTCAGCTCTAGAACAACAACAAGAAGATCCACCATATATCTTTTGATCACAACAAAAAAGGAGGAGAGGAAATGCTCTCCACCCAACCAAGAATTCCAATGAAGAGGAGAATCCGTCCTCCTCATTGGCCCCCAAGCCCCAACCAAAAATAAATAAGAGATGTATTTCAGCTCATGGCAACAAACAAGATTTGACAACACAAAAAAATTCACATATAGAACATAGTCCAAATACATACTGCAGTTTTGCAAAACCACAGGAAGAAAAATGAACAATACTCGGGCTTCATCATGCACAAGCCAAAGGTGGAACCCCTACATGCCCCTACATGCCAATATTACACACACACACACACACAATATATCATTTCAAAACCCCTACATTCCCTCATACCTCCCATTCTCTTATGCCTCCCCACACTCTTATGGCACCCCATAATGAGTAAAGAAATGCAAGCTATTTCTTTTACAAGGTGGAACCCAATCCCAAAATCCCTCCACAATAACACTTATACCTCCCAATACTATTATTCCTTCCCACAAGGAACCCCCATAGTCTTCTCCTATACCATACCTAGTCAATCTACCCAACCAGCCAACAACATACCAAAATATTCCAAGCATTCACATATGCATAAATAAAAGAAGAACATTTTAAAGAGCCAAGCTCCTACCTCTCCATGGTAGATTTTTCTCCAAAAGTTCAACAACAAGATTTTTCCAATCCAAATAGTCCAAAAGCTCCAACAATCCACAAGAATTCAACAAAAATCTCTAACTCTCTTCAAAATTACAAGAGCTCAAAACCAAAAGAAGTAACCAAAATGAAGTAACCCCAAAACAAGCCAAGGAATTCAAATAAATAGGAGAGGGAGAGAGGAGGATGAGGTGGATCTATGTAGGATGCCACAATACACATCCTCAATTCCACCTCACAAGTCAACTTCAAACTCCAAAGCATAATAAACAAGGTGGGCCAATAAATGACATTTTACTTACACACACAAACTAAGTCCACACCCCAAGGACCAAAATTAAATTCATGTAAGATAGTGTGATTAAAACTTACTACTTGTCTTCCCAAAATACATAATGAGGCCTAATTTTGACTCCCAACCCATATGTAGTGTTGATATACAAATCTAAGAGGTGTGGGAAAAATTTAACTTGTCCCACAAGCCTCCAAAATCAGCCCCTAAGGACAGATCTGAATTTCAAAAGGAAGGTGGAGTGTTTCACACTCAAAATTACTTACACATTACTTAAAACACTTAATCCAAGAGACATCAACTCTAATAAATGCATTCTTTTGATCCAATTTATTTAATTTAATAACTTGATTGCTCACTAATCTTGACACCAATTAAATAAATAATGAAGGGAAAAAATACATCACTAAAAACCACATACTAAAATTAAACAACGAAACTAATCAAAAGAATACACACAACCCCTTGGTCACATTTGAAGGTGATCCCCCATGGGAACCTCAAAGTACAATACAAACATACACAAATAACAAAAACACGTTGCCATGGTGACCCTTGTTGAATTCACCTAGAATTTCAATGTGGTTGGTCTCCAATCCCTTGATGTTTGTTGTGACATGTTTACCTGCAAAACAAAAATACCTCCTTCGGCCTTGTGGCCGCATCAAATCATCCAAAATAAATATACAATATAACTCCAAAGTCATCCATATATAAATAAAAAACTCATCAAGCAAGTAATGACATCATTTACAATTTCATCCATAATCATAAGATCACAAGATTAATTCAATTTTCTAGGTCTACTCAATATGACAAAATAACACATGTCCAACAACACAATATATATATATATATATATATATATATATATATATAACCATGCCAAGAAGTGTATCAACATCAATATAAAATGTCTGTAATAATCCACATGCATCATATATGAATCAAAATACACCACAATCAATGATCTCTAACATCATATCAAACTAAAATTTACAATAATGTCCATAAGTATAATCAATGATATCATAATCAATATCATATGGTGTCGGAGGAAGTGGGCACTGCTATGACCTCACTTTGCTAAAAACTAGGTTATTAGCTAGAAGTTGGTGGCATTCCGGACTTTCATTTAGTTTTCTTTAATGCACATTGTTGGGAGGTGTCTGGATTTCTTTGTGGGTCTTTGCACCTTGGGAAAGTAGACCACATTCTTAGTTTTGGTTGTTTCCTTGTTCAGAATGCTCTCTCTCAAACATTGTAGTCCGATTTGAGTGGGAGGGAGAGTTGTATGGACTATGGGTATTAAACTTTTGACTCCAAGAAAATGAAATTTGTAAGTTTGATCCTCCTACCCAGTTGTTTACTCCTTCCTCCGCCAAACGTGATTGGATTTTTTGTGTGGTCCTTATGCCTTTTGGGTGTTGGCCACTAGCTTTATGTGGGTCATTTTTCTTCTCATTTCTTCTCTGACTGATAATGGTGGACCTGCTTACCTTTCTTAGTTGTTGGCCATTCATTTTTGGTATGCATTGTTTAATTTTTGAGACACGTTTTGGCATTGTGGCGGTTAGATGCACCTTTCTTTGGTAGTTTCATGCCACATGGGTGGTTGGTGAGGATATTTGTAGACATGAGGCAAGTTTGGACATCCTTCTAGTGAAATAAAAGGGATATTTCTTATGGTGTGGTACACACGGTGGCTCTACCATGTGGGTACCATCGTGGAAGCTCCAAATTAGGCATGTTGAGTCTAGACTTTGAAATGTTTTGCTACCATTTTACAATTCCATGAAATAAATGTTTCTTCTCCCTATAATGGCGCCTAGAAAAGGATTTTGTGGTTGTTTATTACTGCCTTGAGTGTGCTAGTTATCCCTCTAGTTTTCCTTCTTTTGAATCATTGTTATTTTTGGATGACTGGCTTGCAAAAGGGAAAACTACATTTTTTTACTCTCTTATAGTTAGTTGGATGTGAACAATGTTTATGCGGCTGGGTATTCTCAGAATTTGGAATTTCTTGCCTAGGAAGCTATGGAAGGATTGTTCTTGTGTTTTGTTTTTATGATTTATGCCTATTAAGGTAAATGAAAATAATGTTAATGAATGGGTTCAATGGGTGAAGCCATTCAAGATTTGGGCATACGTTGTTTTGCTAAAATAGATCCTTGAAATCTAAAAGAAGGGAATGGTGGTTTGCAACTCAGAGATAATAACACCTTGGGGATATAGGGTGTTGGAACTTGTTCTCTTCTGAGTATAAATCTATTTTATTATTGGTTGTGTTTTGTTTTCTTGTGGATGTCATAGTTGAAGACTGTTAAGAATTGTAATCTTTCTTAAAGACCGTTGAAGTGTAAAGAACTTATAGATGTAACTACCTTGTCAATAAGCTTATAGGTAAGCATGATTACCTTCTTCTTTGTTGAACTTCTAGAAATTGATAACCTGGTAATCTTGAAAAGTTCTTCAATCTATGAAATTCTCTCTGCTTTACCAAGAATGAGAATCTGTTTTTCTAGTTGAGTGGTAGTTTTATCTATATTTAAATGTACCATGCCCATAGACAGTGCAGTGAATGAACTTTGATAACACTACGTTGCTAAGCTCTCTCACAAAAAATAGAATTGGTTGATGGCTCTGAATGTAGAGGTTTGGTTGCGTGTTTGATTGTCCTGTCTTTGATTGTTTTCATGTGGAGCCATGAGCTCATTAAATATGGTTATGTGTTTTGAACAACTCAAAGGGGCTGGGAAGTAATGTTTTGTTTTATACTTTGTTGAAACCATTAAGTTGAATATTGAATCTTTCAGATTTAGGTATTGCACTTGGATTATTTTATAAGTATTGGGTTATTCGGATGAATGTAGTTACTTTTCATTCATGATGGAATTGTGTTTATTTTTGGATCATTAGTGAACGTATTATTAAGGGTCATAAGTTTATGACCAAACCTCTATGTTGATTTTGGATTTGAAATGTGTTTGGGATGACTGTAGTCATTATTGAAATAGGACTCTTGTTAACTCATGACATTTGGTGATACATTATGAGGATAGTCATGAGGTTTTGAATGGAATATCTACATAAATGCATTGCATTGGCATATGTTTTTAAAATTGTGGAAAATTACTAATGGCATTTGAGTATTACCTTTCCTTTATATTATTTAGATAAGTTGTTGATTATGATGGGGTTTGTTGCTAAGATTAATGGCTGTTTGTGACTCTTTTAAATGCATTTGAAGAGTGGCTTGATTATGTTAACTTGTATTACTTTTAAAAAGATCTTGTAAGGAAGAGGCGGTACACTTCTTGGTTAGACTATAACTATGGATTGCTTCTTTTGGGGTTACGAATCCCATTATGCTATGAAACCTCCCTCTTGGAAGGACTGATTTACCTTTCTGTTTCGCATCTATGATTGTATCTAGTATGTTTTTTTTCTTCTCTAATATTTCTAGTGATGGATGGACCGAGTATTAGATTTCGATCACGTAATCTATAGGATTACATGATCTAAATCCCAATACTCTTGACTTGGTTCTTAACTAGAATATTTGACTCCCTTCTTGTTGGTTGGTGGAATTTTTTTCTTATCTCATGTGAAGAATTTTGATTAGTGGTTTGTGCTTGATCCATATTTTGAAGTAGAACATTCCTTTCATGACTTTGTTAAATGTTAGCTTACTATTTCTATGTGTAGTCTTAACATGCTCAGTTCTCGCGAACTGACTCGAGTTAATACTTGTGTAGATGGCTTGTGCGTGTTGATAAAGGAAAGATTTGTAAAGGTTTCATCAGTTTGAATTGTGAAGTTCCTTGTGCGAATGTTAAATGTGTTTTAATTCTTGCAATGGTGCTTGTAATGGAGTTTTGGAAGGCCTCTTGCCTTGGATTTTCGGTAATTGTGAAATAAATTTGTCTTGTTCTTTTGTGGAAAACTTGTAATTATCATTGTGAGAAAAAATTCAATCCCCCTTGTTATGAGTATTCTTTTGGTAATATTATTTATCAGTCATGAAAATGTTGTAGCATGGCTTGACCAGATTTTTTACCTTCTTGTTCTCAGCCAAAGTTCTTTTGAATCTTTTGATATCTTTGGTTGTGTGCCATGTTGAATAGAAATTTTATAACCATGTTTAGTTCTCTTGCTTAACAATGGTAGTTTCTTCTTTCGTGTCATAAAAATTTCATGTGTTAATAACCCTCCATGGAATTGACATCAATGCCATTCTATGTATATTTTAATGGGTTGGCAATCCTTTTTTTCTAAAGTTAATCAAAAATAAAATAAAACGAATACATAGATGAATAAATAAACAAGATAATAATGCAGTTGTGCTTTCGTTGATAGAATTAAGAGTCTTTAATAGGAAAGAAAGTAGTTACCTATCGGGTAAAATAATCCACCCTCTCTAACCCTAAGCTACGGATTAAAATTTATCCTCCTTGTTGTGAAACGTTAATTAGTTCTAAAAGTAATTTCAATGTTGGTTGTTGGGGGATATAATCAGATCTTAGTCAGTAGGGGAGTTTGAATAAGAGCACTTTAAGTCTAATGCTCCCAATTTGGGAACCCCATGTGTATCCTTTGTTGAACTTAATCAAGAGATTACTAAATGAAGCTTTTACCCAAATCCAGTTGAACTCTTAAGTCTCATTAAAAGACTAGTTAATAACTAAATAGATCATAATGAAATAAATTGTTCTTCTCTCTCTAACCATTTCCATAGTACCTTGTAACCCTTTCATAAGTAATGATAAAATTTTGATCCTCTTTCAGAATTTTTCATCTAAGCCTTATGTCTCTAGTATAAAAGAAAGGAGTCTAACCTTTTTAGAAGGATTTTATGGTTCATAACCTAAATCTCCTAGAACATAAGTTAAAGTTTGAAGGGCATGTTTCAGTAAAATAAATAACCTTAAGAATATTTTCATAGTGGGATGTCCTGAACTGTAACTATGTACTGTGGTTGGTATTTTGTGGTGTTTTTTCAAAGAGAAAAGTGAACTTTCCTTGATGGGTGTTGAGTGTTTCCTTGTTGTCTTGGTGGTCATCATTGTGTCAAGTTGTTCAAGGAGCTATTTGTAGCCATTGTGACCACTGTTGTGTCATGATATGCTTAAAACAAGTTAAAAAAATTATCCCGTAGTTTCACTATGTTGTCTTGTGTGTCTCGAAAGCAAATTGGGAGTTACACAATGAGAAAACACACCATAAGTAAAATTCTACGTGTCCACCTACATATGAATAATCCACAAGAATCGACGGAGTCCAAAACTAGAAAATGGTTTTCAATTGGTGGCTAGGTTTTCGGAGCCACCGATCGTAATCTGTCTAGTTGCAATAACAACCAATTTTTAGCTCAAGGGTTGAGAAAACCTAAACCAAAACTTCCCTTCGAAAGATGAATGGTAACAAAAACTCTCCTACATGCTCTCCTATATATGGATAATTTGTCGGAGTTGATGCCAGAACTAACAACTAGCAAATGGGTTGTAAACAACAATGTGTTTTCTTGAGCCACTGGTCGTAGTTGAGTTAGTTTTACCTTTTCAAACAATGACAAGAGGCCTACGAAACCTCTTTTCTAAAATAAACAGGAATGTTTTTTTTCCTAAAAATAAGGTTCAGGTAATTTCTAATAAAAATACTAGTGGTTTGCAAAGGTGGTTAAGTATTTTTTTCTCAAGGACAACTCCACCTTCGGGTATTCTTGAGAAACTTTCTAGGTTCCCGATAAACTCCACCTTCAGGTATATTTGTGAGTAGCTTGCCAAGTTCCTTAGTAAAATCCACCTTCAAGTATTCTTCATATTTGTTCCACCTTATACCGTATTAGAATGCCCAAGATCTTAGCTATTTCATGACTCTTACTCTATGGTATGCAGAGGTTGATCCCCAAAAGGTCATTCTAGTGTTCTCTTAGACTCATGAATTTTCCCGTTCATTAGACGTATACAAATTTTTAATTCTTTTATGGAGCCCCTCCTTCTCAAATTTGACCTTGAAGGGGTCAACAAAAGAATGAATAAAATTCTCCAATCCATCCTTGCAAACCCCTACACCCTTGTGATATTTTTTTTTTTTGGGCAGGACATTTTATGATTCAGCTGCATGGTTTTCGAGATTAATACTTTATGCTCCCAAGGGTCCTCATGACATGGGTGGTGGGTCTTGGATAGACAGTGTAGTTGGTACTCCTGGATAGTGAATTCAGATCTTGTCAAAAAAATAAGGAACTTTTTTATCCCCCTTGAGCAAGGGACGAATTACTATGAATAAGAGAAAGGTAGAGCATAGCCTCACACAAAACTATGTTTCCTATGGCTTCACCCTAATTCAAGACTCATGGAGGTATGACATAGATTGGATGATGGTCGTGACTCTAGTTCAGAACAAGTTTCCTAATTCCCGCAATCACGAGTCTAGGGAATTTTTTAAAGCAAGGCGGTCCCCTCGGGCATAGTCTCATATTATATTCATCAAGCTCAACGGCATTCCAATTTCAGACTGGGAATCATTCTACCCATTTAAGAACATGTATGATCCTACCCTTACCATGAAAAAAGGACTTAGAGAAGTCATGCGTAAGAGAGACTAGAGTGCAAAACAAATTGAAGCCTATTGGAAGTTCGGGCATGAGATCGAGAAAACCACCCTAAATTTTCAGGTTGTGTCTAGTAATGAGAAATGGAGGAGTTTTGGGATGTGGATCATGGGCACGATGTAGAGAGTGAGAACATAGTGACGATAACTTTAGATCAGCCTGCGAGATCAACTACAGAGTCCTCAAGGACATCCAAGAAGTAATTACCATTACTGCCCCCACCCTCCATTTCTCAACAAGGTCCTTCGGTTAAAGAACCCATGCTTTGCTCACATCGGTTCCCCAACATGGGAACCTATTGAATAATCAATGCAAAGCCCCTCACGTAAATATTTAATGTTATACACGGCTTTGACTTCTCCTTCCCCTCTCCCTCCTCCCGAGGCTCCATTTCAATCTCCTCCCCTACCACCATTTTCCCCTACAAAGGTATCCCCTTATTAATAACCTAATATAAGAATATCCCTCCATCCGAATCCCCTCTTTTCCCTCAACCTCCCTCCACCATCCCAAATTTCTCCCCCATGTAGTGATAGGCCCTTCTTCAGACTCTGGTGACTTGATTCCTCAAGTAAAAGTTACAATTCCATATGGTCGACTACCCGGGTTCCCAATCATGGGTAGGGTTATCCCTTCTCCCTTGAACTTTTTAGTCAAGAAAAAATAAGCAAGGAAGCCCGAGATAGTAAAAGGGAAAAAGACAAGAAGAAATAAATGTCGGCAGGAGCAACGAAACAAATGCGATCATTATACGACCATCGACATGAGCTCCTTGACCATCATATAGCTTGTCCCCAAGTATCTAAACCCATGGAACAGATGCATCTCGATGACTATTCTGTCAATACTCTCATGGTTGACCACTCGAGTTACTACCTCTTAATAAAGCTAATTTAATGAATGAAAATGTGTTCATAGTCATGAAAAACTACCTTAAGCTTAGAAACCAGCTGAGAAAGGCACAATCTAGCCTCCGCAGGGTAGAAGCAATTGTGGCCAACCAACAAGCTAAGATTAAAGGAAAAGGAAAGGAGATCAAATAGCTCTGCAAGGAATTGAAGGAAGCTCCATCACAAGAAGTCCTTGTGGCTTCTTAGGTAGAAGATAAAACTCTATAAGATAAACTTTCCACATCCAAGGCCTCAGCCAATTCTCTCTAACATGAGAAGGGATCCCTCTAAAAGGAGGTTGATTCAAGAAAGGCAGAGGTGGTTACGCTCCAGACAAGTTACGTGTCATCGAGGTAAAAAGGGCAGCCTCTAGACAAGGTTGAAATCATCTGAGGACATAGTCAAGGACTTGACTCGTAAATTGGGACAAAAACCCCAAAAAGGGGGAATTATAACATTAGTGCAAGAGTTATATGCCTCTTACTATTACTGAATTACCATCACGGAAATGAATTTAGCCCCCACACTTGGATTTATATCTAATGTACAAGGGTTATGCTCAAATGTGGAGACCACTTCCTCCACCGTTAGCAACGTAGTATCCGCCAAGTCCCTGAATCATTACTGTTGATTCAGAAACTTTACGATGCTTCCGAATCCACCCTACAAGGGGTAGGAATCCTTGATAGGTGGATGATTGCGGTAAAAATCGACGAGATCCCGAGCTGCAAAAAAAGCCTCCATCAAATGCCAGAATCTCTTGGTTCAACTCTAATAGGGGATAAAAGAGTGGAAGCAGAGCATCAACAAATTAGTCCAGTTAGGCATCCCTCCCCATTCCCCGATGACTCTACAGTCCTATCAAATGACCAAATTCAACAGCTCTTAATCGCTAAACAACAAGACAAGACCATCTTTTATTCTTTAAAAGATAACTCCAGTGTCACTAAGGTGGAAGCTATCTTGAATCCAATCATACAATCAGAGTTCTACTTACACGTAGTAGTGTAGAGTCTCAAAAATTTTCCCACAAAGAGATAATCAAGTTGGACCGAGCTTTCCAGGCCTTATAGAGAAGAACCTACCCAATAGAGGCGAGTAATGGCTCGGATATCGAAATTTTTTCATAAGCTCACGAGTGACATTTTTAAGCCACATTTTGAATTTTGAGGCTAAGAAGATTTTTGGATCCTCTCATGACTAGCACGAAATACCTTAGTGAGTCACCATAACTATAGAGTTCTTTTTGCATAAGACTCTTTTATCGGAAACCATCTTTTGGCACCCCGGCCCTAGTTCTTTTTGTTCATTGGAGCCTAAATTAGAATAAGTATGAAGTTCAATGCGGAATGTATCCATGAATCCCTTTGGCACACTTGGGGCATGAAGTAGAGGAGTGTTATCAAACTTACTCTGCATCTCCCACATGTCCCAGACCTTATAAAGTTACCTTGGTGGGTTGAAAAGTCAAGAACATAGTAGAGACGCATAGGGTCTCCATGTGTCGCCTAAGCACAATTTCAAATAAAGAAATAAAAGAAAGGCCCCCAAACAAGTGTGTACCCTCCATGTGTCTCTCAGGCGTAGTTTGGAAGACAAAGTCCCAAGAAAGGCCCTCAAACAAGCACATGACCTCCACATGGTAGAGAAGAATCATCACCGACCGAAGGAGTGCAAGTTGGACAAATTAAAGGAAATCGAAATATCACCAACAGGAAGTTGAGATATTGACCCAAAAATGAAAGATCTTGTAAGAAAATTGAATGTTGTTGGTGGAAGGTCTGATTCTAGACATTGAAGTGAGAGCCAAAAGGATCTATAAAGGAATTTTACAATCGGAAGAAAAAAAGGAGGGGAAAATAGGAAAGAAAATAGACTAGATCTAAAAAGGGATTCTAGGCTTAGTTATTATATTGACTAGCCTTAACAAGACTCTGTTGTAGAAGGAAGTTGTAATTTGTGCCATATCAGCCTCATGTATTATTTTCTCTATGAATAAAGAGTTCTTGTTCTGTGCATTTTAGCTTTCAATATTATGTGTCTTTCATCTTTCATTGCTAGTAGTTTTAGATAATTTTGAAGATCTATCGTGCTATATGCCCTTGGGTTTTCTATATGCATCTATCATCTACATATTGTTATGTTTTACACCTTCTCGGCCTCTGATAATCCAAGATACTTCTAAAAGTAGTAGTTCATTTTAAACGCTCTTCGGTTATTTAAAGTAGTTGCCTAAAGATCCATCTTTGTATTTTTAAGATCTATTTCGGTGCATCGCCTTAGTTAGTTTTGTACTTTGTTTTACTTTTCCTCTAACCTTACCCCATACCATAGAGAAGAGCCAACTTCTTTAAAATCTAGAGGTTATCTTAGGGTGCACATCCCACTTCCCTAAGGTATCCCATGACTCTAACAGTTCATCCACAAAGATAATCATCAACATGGCCTTTATCTCCGATCGGGGATCATTTTTAATATAAAAACTTCCCTAAACATCCCTAAATTTTTTCAAGTCTGAGAATATATTTTCAAGAGCTTTCGATGACTATAAGAACGCGATAAACGAACATTGGGAGCTCTAGTTATGTCTGGTCAATGTTTAGTCAACGAGAAATTCAACTCTCGTCAATAGGTTAATAATGAATCAATGGAACTACGACATGTAGAAAAAGGAAAAGGGAGTCATCTATTAGTTTTCGACCTCCGAGTCTTTGATAGGCGTAAAAGTTGGTGGTCGCGAAAAGAGGCTCATATTTTTAATGGAGGGGAGCCGGCTGCCGTGTGGACTAGTTTGTTATCACCGACATGCGGGTCCACAAACCACCATGTGGCTTTGAACCACTAAGCCATATTTCATTTTGAATATCATAGTATTATATGGTTGAATTTTATATTATTCACCATGTTACTATGTTATTTCAATTGTAATATTGAGAATTTCTCGACTTTATTATATTTGGTATTATTTCCACAATGCTTGGGATTGAATTATATTCCATATAGTCGGGGATTTACATTATTCTCTACTACTTGGGCGACCACATATCTTGGCCCATATGGGTGGTCCAACCACATGACTCAGAAAATTAAACACATGGCTTGGTCAACAACCAACGGAACCGCACATTAACAAACCAACAACCACTCAGCCGAAGAACAATGCAAATGACTCAGCAGTCCAACCAATAGCTCGGCCAAGCATTGGTTCATTTAACAAAAGGAGGAGGAGATGTGGAAACAACCACATAAACATAGGGGGCCTTACCCCATTTAAAACCTCCAACCACAACTACCTCCGCTCAATGTGGGATATCCCACCCATATGCAAATTCGACCTTGCCAAAAATTATGCCGCCAAGTCTCAAACCCGAGACATCTCCTCCCTAAACCACATTTGTAAACAAACTTTCCAGGTTGTTGATGGAGTAAACAAGGAGCTTGCTTGTATATAAAGAGCTTTGAGCTCTTGTTTTGAAGAGGGTCAAGGAGGATAAGGAGTAGCAGGCGATCATTAGGAGTTTTGAGGCACTTAGAGGTGGAATCAAGACTTGATGTAAAAATAAAAGTTTCTCAAAATTCTGAGAAAAGACGATGGTGGTATTCTTGTCTCATTAATTACTATAGATTTTCTAGTGTAGATGTTTTTGGACGTAATTGCACAAAATGAGCACTAGGAGCAGGCAGAGATATGCATTTTCCAACCACTTCTGGTCCAAACCAGGCCATGGAGTAAAAAGGGAAGTTTTTCATAATTTCCTCTAGTTTCCATAAATGTAAAACTATTTTATGTAGGTGTTGTACATTTAAAGTTGTAGATGTTTTTTGAACGTAATTACACATGAAACCAACAAAAGAAACACTGTAGGAGCCACAGATCATTCTTGGGACAAAATCTGATTTTGTGTAGAGTTCCATGGGATAAAGATCAACTCAATTACAAGTATAAAGATCTATTAAGTCAATAGTGAATGTATATTGTACTTCATTGGGCAATAATAGATCGATTCTATTTTCAAGAATCTAGAGTCCTAGCCTTCGGGTGAACTCCGTTATCAAGTTCTTGTGTTGTGGATTTGATTTCAGTTTTGTTTAGAAGCTTTGGATCAGATAAAAACATTCAAGTTATTTTATTTGATTAATTATTTAAGCAAGCATAAAATTGGATTATTTGGATTGAAGTCACATTTTCAATATCCATAACCCACAACAGAAAGGGAATTGCACATTTTAGATTTGGAATCAAGAATTCAATTTGAGTGCATTCTAAAATCAACTCTGAATTTTTTTAAATGGATTTGTAATAGATTCATTATATTCACTTAAGTTGAAAATTAAGGATAATTGATTTATCTGGAAGAGTTCAAGGATTTGGGTTTCAAGAATTTCCAAAATTACTTATACTCTTAGTCAGTTATCAAGTTTTTAAATCTGAGAATTTTTCTAAGTACTACTATAAAAAAAATAGTACCATTTTCAGATCAAGTTGGTATCAGAGCTGGTTTAGCTCCATATTTGCTTTCAGTAAAATCTGATTAATAGAGTGATTGCTTCAAGTTGGTGCAGTTCATTTAGTTTTTGTGAACAAGATACAAGTGCACTATGGGAAATATGTCTAAACAGCGAAGGTTGATGAGGTTGAAGCTTATAATCAACAAATCTAGGAAGATAATTCTCTCCTACGATCAATGCATTACTCCTTGGAAGAGGAGAATTCTTGTTTAAAATCAGAACTACAAACTAAGGATGAGCTCTTGGAAAAGTTACGGTGTGGTGATCGAGAGAAAGGAAATACCTTCAACTTCATATGCAAAGACCATGGTAGATGATTGCCTGTAATTTTTCACCATCTGTAATATTCTTCTTCCTCCCATTTGGTTTCGGATTCGGAGTAATGAAGTTGTTAGTTTTTTTGAAAAGCATACTAGAGGCATTAGATCTAAATTATTAGATAAAATGGGATTTGATGGAAGATCTTTGTAAAAATGGCCAAGGCATTGCTAACCCAATACAAGTTTAGGATTATCCTCATTTTATAGGTTTGGGTTTTCTAGTGCAGGAATGGATATTGGAGAATTCTCCAAGAACGCTGACGGAAGACAAGCTTCCGAAAGCAAAGTGAATACCCCACTAGTCTTGCAAGAATATTTTGAGCAAGAAAGTTGTGCTTTATTGTCACAGGAAGGATGTGGTAAGAGAAATCAGCGAAGAGGTAATGAGATTCCACCTCTAGTTTCTTACCATAATCATAAGCACAATAAAACTTTTGATCCACTTTTTCAGCTTAAAAAGTATGGTTATGATTTTAAGAAGATGTGGAATTACTTTCCATGTACTTTTTGTGGATTGCATAATCATTCAGTGGCCAGATGTTGGAAGAGAAGGACATTGATGAAGAATTTGATGTCATTTGTCAAGAACAAGGCAAATAAGAAATACCAATCTCGTCATGTAGAGTTGAGAAATGGCAAAAAGAGTTCCTCATCCCAAAAAAAGGAGATTAAGAGGAATTTTTGTGCTCATTGCCAAAGGAATGGGCATTAGGTGAAAAATTGTTGGAAACTGCATCCATCTCGCCATTAAGGTAATGGTAAGCCAAACATGGAATGGAGGCCTATTGCAAAGGCAAAGGAGGTTTCTACTCCACCAAAAATTGACAATTCAACCCAGGACCAAGTAATACCTGAAAGTGAAATTCCATTAAAATGGGTAAGTCAACAATTTTTCAATTATATATTGCATAATTCAGATTGATGAATAGTATGCAGTATTTTTTGGAGATCATATTTTGTGAGAAAATGCTGAGAGAAAGTTTTACCATACTCAGTGGATTTTCTTACTTAGAAAATTTGATTAATACTCCAAACATATCTCCTAATCAGCTTGTGAGTACCTATTACAACTTGAATACAAGATTTAACTCATATAAAGCTTGGAGATTGATCTGCCATTTGTGCAAATAGTAGAGTTCATAGGAGTCATCTTGAAACTTCATTCTATGTAGAGGCATTGTGACCATGTAATAGAATGGTAGTTGAATCATAGATTGGCATTGACATTGGGTCGGAACTTTGTTTTGTGAGGAGGCCATCATGTGCATCTAGCAGAATGGTACTTGATATTGCTTGTTAATAAAAGGATCTCTCAAAAGATTAGCTCGAAACATCATATGGTGTCAAGGAATTGTGACCACACATTTGAATGGTAGTTGATCATCAGACTTATCATTGCACAGAAAAGGAGTTGAGGTTTACAATAGACTTATCACTACACAGTGGAGACGTTGAGGTCTGCAAGAGACTTAGCATTACACAATGGAGGCATTGAGGTCTACAAGAGACTTAGCACTGCACAACGGAGGTGTTGAGGTTTGCAAGAGACTTAGCATTGCACATCGGGGGTGTTGATGTTTGCAAGAGACTTATCACTACACATTAGAGGCGTTGAGGTTTGCAGAGATAATTAGCACAACACACCGGAGGTGTTGAGGTCTGAAAAGGGACAAGTCATTGTCCATCATCGACATTAGATCAATCATAGCTCTAAGTAGCATGGAGTTCCTTTGAACTAGTTTGGATTCTATGGAATCAACTCGGAGCTAGGAGTTATGTTATAGAGTAAAGAATATCCTTGTCAAATATATGGAAGCTTAGCACCTCACATTAGGAGCATTGAATTTTCATTCTAAAACTTAGCACCATACAACAAATGAGAGGCATGGAAGCGTCATGGGCCTATAGCCCATCAGGTCTAGGATAAGAGAAAATTTTTTGAAGTGAAAAGGTTACAGGAGAAGAGACCAAAGGGTCTCCTACAACCACACACTCCGAGGTGGGCAGATTTTCTAGATTCAAGACAAGATGGCAAGATGTTCCAATATAAGCTTTTTGGGACAAAAAGCCTTTCTTAGTGGGGAGGTGTGATCAGGGGATCATTTTTGATATCAAAAGTTCCCTAAACATCCCTAAAGTATGTCAGTGCAAAAGATATTTTTGAGAGATTTACGACAACTATAAGAACGCGACAAATGCAGGACATTGGGAGCTCTAGTTATGTCCAGTCAAATTTCAGTCAATGAGAATGTCAACTTTGGTCAACAGTCAATAATGGACCAATGGCATTAAGACATGTACCGAAAAGACAAAGGGATTCATTTGTTGGTTTTTGACCTCTAGTATTTGATAGGTGTAAAAATGATTGTCGTGACAAGAGGCTAAACTTTTTTAACGAGAGGGAGTCCATTGCTTTGTGTGGACTAGTTTGTTATCACCGATGTGGTGGGTCCACAAGCCACCACGTGGCTTGTAACCACTAAGCCATATTTCATTTATAATATCATAGTATTATATGGTAGAATTTTATATTATTCACCATGTTATTTCAATTTGTAATATTGAGAATTGAGTGAGTTTATTATACTCGGTATTATTTCCACAATGCTCGGTATTGAATTATATTCCATATAGTTGAGGATTTACATTATTCTCTACTACTTAAGTTACCACATAGCTTGGCCCATATGGGCTGTCCAACCACATGAATCAGAAAATCAAACACATGGCTCGTTTAATAACCAACGGAACCGGTGCATCAACAAACCAACAACCACTTGGCCGAAGAACAATGCAAATGACTCGGTAGTCCAACCAATAGCTCGGCCAAGCATTGGTTCTTTCAAAAAAAAGAGGAGGATATGTGGCCACAGCCACATAAACAATGGGGCCTTACCCCATTTAAAACCTCCAACCATGACTACCTCCGCTCAATGTGGGATATCCCACCCACATGTAAATCCGACCCGCCAAAAATATGCCACCAAGTCTCGAACCTGCAACCTCTCCTCCCTAAACCTCATCCACCAACCAATTTCTAGGTGGCTTAATGGAGTAAATAAGGAGCTCGCTTGTATATAAAGAGCTCCGAGCTCTTGTTTTGAAGAGGGGTCAAGGAGGATAAAGAGCAACATGTAATCATCAGGAGTTTTGAAGCACTTACAGGTTGAATCAAGACTTGATGTAAAAATAAAAGTTTCTCGAAATTCCAAGAAAAATATGATGGTGGTATTCTTGTCTCATGAAGTGCTATATATTTTCCAGTGTAGACGTTTTTCAGATGTAATTACACAGAATGAGCACGAGGAGCAGGAAAATATCTACATTTTCCAACCACTTCTAGTCCAAACTAGGCCATGGAGTAAAAAGGTAATTTTTTCATAATTTCCTATAGTTTCCATAAATGTAAATGTATTTTATGTAGGTTTTGTACATTTGAAGTTGTAGATGGGTTTTAAACGTAATTACATAGGAAACCAACAAAAGAAACACTTTAGGAGCCACAGATCATTCTTGGGACAGAATATGATTTTGTGTAGAGTTCCATGGGACATATATCAACTCAATTGTAGGTATAAAGATCTATTAAGTCAATAGTGAAGGGATATTGTACTTCATTGGGAAATAATAGATCGATTCTCTTTTAAGAATCCGGAGACGTAGCCTTCGGGTGAACTCCGTTATCAAGTTCTTGTGTTGTGGATTTGATTTCAGTTTTGTTTAGAAGCTTTGGATCAGATAAAAACATTCAAGTTAGTTTATTTGATTAATTATTTAAGCAAGCATAAAATTGGATTATTTGGATTGAAGTCACATTTTCAGTATCCATAACCCACAATAGAAAGGGAATTACACATTTCAGATTTGGAATCAAGAATTCAATTTGAGTGCATTCTAAAATCAATTGTGAATTTTTAAATGGATTTGTAATAGATTCAGTATATTCACTTAAGTTGAAAATTAAGGATAATTGATTTATCTGGAAGAGTTCAAGGATTTGGGTTTCAAGAATTCCCAAAATTGTTAATACTCTTAGTCAGTTATCAAGTTTTTAAATCTGAGAATTTTTCTAAGTACTACTAAAAAAAAATTAGTACCATTTTTAGATCAATCTCTCTCCCTACTATATATGTAATCTTTCACTTTGTGTTCATTATTCTGAATGATATGGAGTATTCCATTATTTTCTCTCTTCCTTTACAATATTATCTGATGTTTGATTTCATTTACCAACAGCTTCATTGTGATGTGCACTTGCTTGACTTGTGAGATCACTCCATCTACCATCATGTGCATTTGGTTATTCTATGATCCTCTCTCACTAAGTGATACTAAAAGTAGAGTTGACTCCACACAACTAGTGAGCTAACTGAGCACAACCGATAAGATAACTTAACACAACTACTAAAACTAAGAAACTATATCCTATGAATGTAGGAAATTTCCCAGTAAATAAACAAAAACAAGAAAAGTAATTATCCTATAGTAAAAACCCCCATAAGCACAGCTTAGATAGGTAGTGAAAAGGAAAGTGGGTTCTGGAAATAAGGCCTGATGAGGTACCCACATATAATGCAAATCTCTTATAAAATGGAGAAAAGGATAAAACCCAGTGGGAAAAAATGACCCCCAAAAGAAAGAAATGAAGAAGTGAAGAAGGCTACAATCACCTTCCCCGCCCACGCCCCCTCCCCGATGATAAAGTTGCTGATGTGGGAAGAAAAATTGGGTCCCTGACGATAAGGCCATGTTAGGTGCCTAAGCACATAAAAATATGAAATGGGAGTAAACAATACAAACCAATAGGAATCGAAAATTAGATGATGCAATGATAAAGAATCTCCAAGAAGTAGATATTGCTCCAAAGATTACCCTCCAAAGATTCTACTTCTATAAATTAAAGTACAATATTTTCCATACATGTCATTTTTCTTTTTAAAATGTAATAAATATGATACAATATAACTAACATCAATTCCTTAATTGTACATCCAAAACATTATTCATTTCCTTATTTTAAAGAAAATTATAAATCGATTATTCTTTTCACTCAAGTAAAAGCTAAAGTAAAATGTTCAAGACTAATTGCTCCTTATTCGCTCGTCTTACTTCTCTTTTACTATGTGGAAACTATATAATCACTCTCTTTGATCCATTTCTCATTAATCATTAAATTTGAATAAGGATCAATCAAGTTTCAACGAATTCCATGTCTAATTAATCATTATGTGGGAATAAGGATCGATAAAGTTTAAACCAATTATAAGCATGGGAATAAATAGTATAATTGATATGATAAGAAAATAAACATATAATTATTAATTTTGATTTGAATAAATGAATCAATTTGATATTATATTGTCTTAGGTCGAACAAGTTATCTACTATGATCGGACCTTGTTTATTTTCTTTTTAACTCTATTAACTAGAAATTAGACTAAACAATAATATCCACATAAAACTATGATTTTATTCAAATGAGGTACCACTTGTATGTGTACAGTACAAAGGTAAGGCAAATTTCAATGAATTGTACATTTCTTAGTTATAAAGAAAATAGAGAAATTATATTAGTGTCCCCAAATAATGTCTATAAACAGATAAAAATGAATTTAAAAATTATAGAACATTAAACGAACAAAAATGAATATAAAAATTATAGAACTTTAAATAGATAAAAATGAATATAAAAATGATAGAACATATGTTCATAAAGTAATACAAAAGTTTTCACCCAAGTGTAATACTTCAATACAAGTTATAAACTCAATAAATTTATGAATATATAAATTCTAGAGAGAGAGAGAGAGCATTGACTCAATATACTATCTAGTGCATTCAAAACCCGTATTCTAGCCATAGTTTTGTAGTCTATTAATTTCTAAGTCCAAGGATACAACATAGTTTTGTAGTCTATTAATTTCTAAGTCCAAGGATACAAATCAACAACATCATTTTACATGTTATTTTTCTACTTTGAAATGATTGATTATACCACTTGTTCTATATAAATAAATACACAGCTTTGATTAAGTAAAAATGTAAAAATTTTATGAAATTATTTAGTGTTCATTTATATTGATTTAGAATGTTTTTGTTTATGAATTTAGTATGAATTGGGAATGTGGGTCCTTTTGTTGATGTCCACCTTCACTTATCTTATTCTTTACACCCTTGGTTGTGGGTAGAAATGCCCCCACGTTGTCCCTTCCGGGTGGCATATAATTGTAGTGAGCGGAAAGCTCTATCCATCACACATGTTCGCAATGGACCCGGATCAAGAATAACTCACAACCTGCAGGTGCTAACTTATCCACTTACCACTATGCCATAGCTATTTTTAGTGAAATGTTTTGAAAAATTTAAATTTAAGTTTGAATGCAAACGTGTATAACAATTAGATAAAACAATAGAGTGCTATTACATCACTTTCTCAAATTATTTATTTTATGTAGTTTCCATTATCTATATTTCTTTGCATCAATATATTTATTACTATTGAGGAGCATGTTAAGTAATACTTAGTGCTTCACAAGTGAATAACCCTAACATAAACCCTTAAAGATTTATTTTAAAATGAATGGGTGAATTTATTTTGTTATGATTCAAAAACAACAGCTTCTCCTTTCTTGAGACCCCAATTCGGCATCAACAATTTGCAAGACTGATAAAAACATAGGGTATTAATGAGGACCTGTGTTTATATCCTTGCATTAGTATTTCGCCAATCAAATTTCAAATTATTTCTAAGTAAATAATTAATACATGTAAATAAATAATTTGGTGTTGTTTGTATTATAATCCTTGTTTTGTAAATGGATACATCAAATTCTAAACGCTACAATATATTCTTAAATTTTTAATTGTAAGATCTTATAATATATAACACTCGTGATTATAAAAAGCTGATTCTTTTTAAAAAAATTACACCAATATATTGGTGTAAAATGGGGTATTAGTGTATTAGGAGTCCCAATAATAACAATATGGAGTGGTGAAACCTCATAATAAGGGGTTATATTTAAAATCACATGATTACATGTTATTTTACAATATTTTTACAATGTAATCCTTTATGATAGAAATATAGAATCTAAACTCTACTGAAATCTAGAAAAGAAAGATAACATGAACACACACATCTTATTTTGATGAAAATCATTAAATATGCCTCTAGTGTTTTGGATTTTATAGAATTTTTATTGTGTTGAAGTGTGTTTCGATGACACTAAAAAGAAATTATTGAGTAAACCTATTTTATTTCTTTTAAATGAGCCGTAAAAATTTTTTTTTTTATGTGCCACCATATGACTATTTCAGCATAAGGAACTCGATGGATTCTATAATAGGATTTTATGGTTGTGATAAATTAAGCTTTTCATATTAATATAAGACGTTTTTTATGTATGCAATGAGTATGTGAATCACATATCTCAAAGAAATGGATTACATGGACGATGTGTATGATAGAAAGAAATCTAATGGAAAAATAACAAAAATCCTTATAAACATGTTAGTTGAATATGTGTATTGTTTCCCTATGCGATCTCTAGTATTAAAATGTAAGGACAATAATAGTGTCATTCCTAAGGTAGGTGAATGTAATATTTTTGTTAGCACATCTAGAAATTTCTTCAAAGTGGGCTTAGTCTATTTCCTAAGTAGAAATAGAACAATCAATCATCAAGTGAAAATATGTCGTTAATGAAAATTTTAAAGAAGTATTCCCGAACCTAGAAAAAAATATTTAAGTAATGTAAATATTGGAATAAATTGTCAATTTTTGTTCAAGATATAGGCTATTGGAATGTTAATGTAATGTTACACAAGTGGTTAGGTAAAAACAATGTCAAAATAATAAAAAATATGTCACTTTGCACATCTAAGAAAAAATAAAATCTAGCACAATCTAGTATCGCACATGGGGTCTTTGCTACTAAACATATGTATGAAATATGATGTGTAAAATGTATGTATAGATATGAAATAATGTGAGCAATATATGTGTTATGGTACCATATTGCATAATGTAAAGCTAAAATAATACCAACAATGTAATCAAAGTATATAATTGAAATATTAATTCAAATGAATAAAGGATGACATTAATACCATCTAAAGTAAGTTAAAACTTGATATTTGAATGTTCTTAATCTCTATGATAATATTTAATAATCAATTAGTACATAAAAATCATATTAAATCATTGATACAAGATGCAAGATGATGAAGTGGGATGCTCATATATGTAATAAAGTACATATATAGACAATCTTCAAGGTACTTGGGAAAAAATGAGAGATTATACTATAATATCAAAAAAGGAGGTGAATAGGTTCAATTTAAAACCTATATGAAGAACATAAATAGATTTTTAAACACATCTTGAGTCTAGATACTTATTTGGTGGTGATTGTTTACAAATTAACTTTCTACTTTAATTTAGTATCGATGCATTTTTGTATCTTACAACATTGTAATTTTTATGATGCTATGATGTAGCTAAATTGCCTTATACTTTGTAAAACCCTAGTTTGAATCCCCTTAAATATGAGAAACCTTAAAAAGGTTCCAAAAATTTGAGTTGTACATACCCCAACAACCCCATTATTTGAGAAATGACTACATAACACTATTTTTAAGACTGCTCATAATCATGTAGCTCTCTTTACAATCTTATGATGATATGCAACTAGAAATTTAAAAATATTAACATTTAGAATGAAATTCTTACTTTGACTTACATGTTGAACACATAATTTTCGACCTTTGTATGCTTTACATTAGTAATCTTTACTAATCTAGGATTTCTCTTTGGAATCTTTGGATCTTTCACAATGTATTTATAGGAAATTACGTTAGTGTCTAGAAAAATCCTATATTCATCCCAAAT
This sequence comes from Taxus wallichiana var. yunnanensis, assembly GCA_018340775.1. Taxonomy (NCBI): domain Eukaryota; kingdom Viridiplantae; phylum Streptophyta; class Pinopsida; order Cupressales; family Taxaceae; genus Taxus; species Taxus wallichiana. Next base: position 29,648,749 of record CM031241.1, on the reverse strand, counting down.
GATTTTAATTGGCTTATATACATGCTTTCGAATATAGTTGACCTTATGTTATTTTTCTAAACAACCTGACCTTAAATTCATGTTATGTTTGACCTCAATGTGTTACCCATTTAAAAGTGTGGCTATAAGCTAAGAAAAGGACATGTTCATGAATTGTAGACTTATTCTCTAACAAACTTATCCATGGGCCATGAAACCATCTAATCATCATGTTAATTATAATTGAAATACTTTTAATGTTTAAAATGAAGGTCAATTTTTATATACATCAAGTGATTCTAGTGATGTAATTTTGAATAACACAGTTAATCTACTAGATTAGCAATTAATCAAAACAAGGGAATATGTATGGCGGGCAAAAAATGTGTCTCATTGGATTGCACTCCTAAGTATTCTATTCTACAATGGTATTAAGGTAAAAAGTATGAAACAAATATGAACTAACATACATTGGATGGATTTAAAAGGGCTAGAGCAAGTGTTAAGTTGACATATAAAGATGGCAACAAGAATAACTACACTAGGTCAACCTAGGGTTTCCATGGCTCAAATCAAGATAAAGGAGAGTATCCTTCTAAGATATCAGTAAATGGGTGAGAAGAGGTATGGATCAATAATGGATAAGAAAAACATTCACAATATAACTGAAATGTAAATCAATTAAATGTATAGATATGATAAAATAAGAGCACCTTTGGGCTGATTAGAATCAATGTACATATAACACTTAGCTAATATAGAGTAATGTGGAAGGAAATAAAATAATCTATGAAAATGAAAAAGAAACTTAGATAACTTACATGCGGAATGGGTGGTAATTACTCTCCGCAGAAGTAGCACACCGAGATAGAATCAATATTAGGTGGAGAAGGGGAACACCCTTCTTGTACTAGACTCACTAAAGATTACCCAATACTACAAGGAATCTAACTAGAAACAAGATTTTTAATCCAATCCAAGTGAAGTGTAAGATGAACCAAAGGATGAGTGAGCAGATGTGAAGTTGGAAAAGAAAAGAAGAGTGGATGTTAGTTCTTGTGATAATGGTTTCTTTCCTTATGAAGTTTCATAGTGTGATTGTGTATATATACGAACCCATCACCCATGGGCGATGACATCAGACAAGGATGATAAATGTTGTGCAAATTTAAAAAAGGTTTTATTGATCAAGCAAATGGATGAACAAAGTGTCGAATAGTGAAGTAAAATCATGGTATCGGTTTGGAATTTGTATGATACATAAAGGGACAAGGATAAATAATACAAAGAAAACTAAGGTTAGGACCACATACCAATATTCTCTCTCTATATTGTCTCTAACCCGTAAATATTATGTGAATAATCATACCACATTCCAGGAAATCCCCTTAAGAAACGATCTCAAGAAATAGATGCATTAGTGACCCTTATCTACACAAAGGATATTTTTAGTAACATTTAAGAAAGATGAAAAGTGAAAAATAAGTGTATATATATGTGTGCCCAAGTTGTTGATCACTTCATGTCACAACAAAAAAACATGGGGTGGTCAACAAAAAGAAACGATCCATAAATCCGAGATTGAAAGTAGATCTTTGAAGGCAAGAATATAAATGACTATATGAAATGAAATATGCCCACCAATTCTTACATGATAGTGTTGTTTTTCCTACCATATGCCAAAGTGTAATCAATGATGCAAAATCCCTAAAGAATAAAACAATGAAAGGAAACACTAGAGGATCATTAGTAAAATAAGACATAAATCACCTAGCCATGTGGATGAAATGTCATATTGTTAATATTTTGTAATGTCATAATGATATAGCCATGTGGTGAGTAGAACTCGAATAGATTTAAAACACCATACTTGTAAAATCTATAATGAGAAACGTTCATAAACCCAAAGGTGTAAATAAAGAGAATATGGATGATTAGCTCAAAGGATGGATAGAAATCCTTAAAAGTGTAAAAAACATAAGGTATATATGTTATAAAAAGAAGGTTATCATATAGGTAAATAAATATATGCAAGGGCATAAACCTAAGCAAGGATGCAAATCATACCACAACAATCTAATGGGAAAGACCAGGAATACAAAGATAAAATGTTGATAAATTTTTTAGTTTGAAAAAGAAGGTTAATGAAGTAGTGAATTTGAGAGGAAAGGATGAAAGATGGTGGTTGAGTACTGAAACTCCCAAGTTCCTTCACGGTGAAACATTTTGAGAAATTGAGAATTTTATGGTTCTTTCAAGATGTGGCCTTTATTGGTTTAAAAATGATGTATATTAGGACATATAATATCTTAAATTAGGTAGGGATCCCACCATATTTTAGCGTATTTTGATAATTTTTCATGTGCATAGTAAAGCTTAAGGAACAAGTCACCCATGTCGAATGGACATAGATGAATAAGTTTGTTATCTTGTTTAGAAAGACATTTTGTATGTTTTCTAGTACAAGTGTATGCTTTGTCGTGTTGTTCTTCTAATAGGTCAAGCTCATGGAGGTGAGATTCATAGATTTTCTCATCTTGAATGATACTATGATGGGATAATTTTAGTGAAGGGGTATCTACCTCGAGTAGAAGGAATTCCTCGATCCATAGGTGACCGAGAATGGGGTTTCCCTAGTGATTGTATGGACACTGGAGTGGTATGCCCATAATGTAGGACATATATTCATATTCCAATATATGCATGATTATCAGAATATATTCTCTAGGATCTTGTTGATAATTTTATTCGTGGTCCCGACTTGTTTGTTGCATTGTGGATGATACAAGTTGCTAAGAATAGATATTTGATTTTGAAATTGTAGAAAAAATATTTCATTTCTTTTCATTGTAAGCTCCCATAATTTTCAAATATGGTGGTGTGCAAATTTTTTTGATGTAGTAAGGCCAAACATATTAGTGAGAGGAATGGCTTCAACCCACTTATTGAAGCATTTATTATTTGTAATGATGAAGACATAAACATCTTGAGACCAAAACAATTTCACAATGTAATAAAATGTGCATATACCAAGGATTTGCAATAGATTTCAGCTCATTCAGAGGGAAATGAATCAATTCATCATGATATTTGTAAAGGGTCTAAACTTTGTGGCAAATGCATGACGCTTTGATTCTAGTGTGGGAAAATAGTAACCCATACGAAGGTAATTTTTGTAGTAACATGATAGCTACAATTTCCACCATAAGTGCCCCAATGTACTTCCTCTAAGACACGGGAACTTAATCTTTATTAACACATCGAGTAAGGTGACTTCAAAGTTGCTATAGTACATAATATTTTATCCTTAAGTACATATTTGAGAGAATTTTTATGTATTAGTGGTAACATTCAGGGGTTAGTACCTTCTAGGTAGGTCTAGTATTGTATGAATTTATGGATATCAAAATACCGGTGGTCATGTGCGTGGTCCTATGAATTGATCGCATGACATCTTGAATTTCTCGAGGAGGTGAAGTAGATGGGTTTTTACGGATTTGTATTATAAGAAAGTCATCATGAGAATCAAAATGTGACTAAAACCAAGTAGAAGACGTGGAAAATGAAACAACCAAGGAATTTTATTCATGCGGGATTGATTCTATGATAGACAAAGTGAAGCGTGGCATCAAATCTTGGACTAATTCATAATAATCTTTGAGCTTTTAGCTATGACATTGATATGCACCGCTAACCTATCAAAACACTAAATGAGAATCCCCTATGGCATGAATATAAGAGACATTTATAGTTAGGGTGGTCTATTTACCTAATATAACAACATCATATTCTATAATGTTTTGGTGATTTCAAATTTTAGTCGATAGGATAGAGGAAAGATTTTCCGGAGGCATTTTGAAATACACATCCTACCCCATCTCCTGAAGAACTTCACCCCGTTAAAATTTATCATCCTGTGTGTCCTCATGAAGATCAATGGTGACATCATCCTTAGTGATTATGGTGATTGGTTTAGTTTTATCTAGGAGAAGCATTTCAAGATTGGTGTCAAAGAGTTGTTCCTCAAGACCAATAGTGAAGCTATAATAGTAGTCTTTGATGGAAATATCGTTGTTAATTCCCATAATGAGGAGGATGTCCTCATCACATAATGCAAGATGAAAAGGATTAGGAGAAGAGATGGAGGCGACATCTAACTAATCCACTATGAATTTTCCTTTTACCTTTTTGTGTAATGGTATTATTTTCCTATGTTTTTGCAAGAGCAAAATTCCACTTGAAAAAAAGACAACTATACCCTAGTGTCAAAAAAAATTTCATGTGGACCTTTCTAGACACCCCTCAAGGTCATCTTATTCCCCATGTCAATCATATCTTTTACTTTAAGTGGTTCATATGTGTGTGTGTGTGTCACCCTTCCCCACAGTGCGATTTAGGGATAAAAACATCATTCAAGTACTCCGAGGTAATACCTCTAAAGGAGGATTTTCAAGAAAACTTAGGAAGGCCTATCATCAGCCTCTCTAAGACAAATACACACCCTCCAGAGCTATGTTGAAGGACCAAATCCATAAATATGGTGTATTCAAGAGAAAATTTTAATGTGTAAATGATTGTGGAAGATTTTGGAAAGATTTTTTGAGGTCGAAGGAACATGAAATGCGGGAGAGCACCTGAGCTTGCGGAGGTGATTCTAGGGTCTCCAAAATGAGTTAGGATCCAAAAAAATATCAATGAAAATAATTTTAATTCCTCTACATGGTGGTAATCTCATATTCATGTCAATCCTCATGCATTTTTCTAGGAAACTCATTCTTTTCAGAACAACTGCAATCCCGAGGGAAAAGAGTTTTTCGAGAGGTTTATAGGAAAAATAGAGGCATGATACCCATCCCGGCCTTATCAAAATGCATTTTCTAGTCAATTTCATATAGATAATTGTGGAAATATTTATCCAGGAGCTCGAGATATGTTTGTTTCAAGTTGTCACCCAAGGTACATATTTGATACTTAGCTAATTTTCTTGGGTACCATGTGGCAACATGAGGTTGTGGCGGCACACTTTTTTTCCCCATCATCCCTTTCCAAGGAGATAAGGGGGACCAAAATTCCCCCCACCTTAGGCATCATGGTCACCCGATGTGACCCCGGTGACTTCATTTAGCTCTCATGACCTCTTTTTCTAGCCCCCTCCTTAGCTCCCGCATGCATGACAAGTGTCAACCAAGAGAAAGGTCACACTTTTATGTCCCCATAATCCATTTTAAATGGGAAAATGGGGAAAATTTTACCCCCTCCTCTTCCCTCAAAGTTTTCTATATAACCAAAAAATGGCTCCAATGTGCTTAAACTCAACCCCCTCCTCCATCCTCTCCACCTGTGCATGAGCGACAAGTAGCAAGCTAGGGGAAAGGAAAATTTTTGTATCCCCATTGTCCCTTTCCAAAGGGGAAAAGGGGTAAAAATGTCCCCCCTCAAGGTAGCCAATCCTATACATATGATACTTGGCCATTTTTGTTCTCATACCAACATTTCTCCATTTGCACCCGAAACTCGGTAATTTTTGATAGAATAAATTCATCCCCTTTTTCAATATCCATCCATTAAAAATATGTTATTATGATCTAAAACATATAAAATATAAAAAAAAATTAAAATGCTAGGACAAGATTTTTTTGTTGAAAAGCTTTGTAACCCGCGAAGTGAAAAGGTTCATTTCTTGAAAATCATTACAAAAATCAATGCGGGGTTTTTAAACATCATTCAAATTTGTATTCCTATTAAGGATCCAAGTGTAATATTTTTCATGCATGGCCCATTTTTTGCAGCTACAAAACCCTAGTTTCCCACACCCAAATTTTTAAAATTTAATTTCTCTTATTTCAAAGATGGGTTCACAATGAAATTTCATAGGTGAGATTAGAAGGAAAACCCATATGAAAAACACTAATTTCATCGAAATATGAGTTTGGGAAAGAAATTTTTGAAAATAATAATTTTGACATGAGAACTTACTAGTTTTAGTAAAATTCCATAGTGAGGAAAATTTTCGAGAAGGAGTGTGCACATGGAGCATATAGAATCACAATCAAGGTGGTCAAAGTTGGAAAGAGTGAAAATTCTCACTTTCTAAAAATAGTACTCCCATTCCGGATACGAGATAAGTTCTAGTGACATCCATGAAATTCAAGTATGCAGATCTCAAGTCAATTACAACTCTCTCATCCAAGTACTCGGATGTGTGGGATAGTGATGTCCTACACATAAAATTTAAATATATCAATGAACGAATGCTTGATGGATCGAGAGAGCATGTTAAGGAAAAAAACATTCATGAGCGGGATGATTCCTAATTATGGTCATCCATGTCCTTGGGATGACATGTTTTTCATGGATTCATTGTCGAGTAATTCGCCTAATTTCTTGTTCACATGTGTAATAAAAAAATCAAAGTAAGGTTGGTTCTTCATGTTCTAGAATGGTTATTTCATATACATGGAATATTCACTATTTTCAATGGCGTACTCATCGGTGTTCATTATTTTCTTTCTTGATGTGTACAGAAAGTGCATCATACCAAGGTCAATCTTTCTCAATGAAACATGGCATGGTTGGTTGAAATATTAATCTTTCACAGAGTGGATCTTTGTGAGAAATGCATGCGGTAATCAAGTTAATATTTCGGTAGTGTTTTTAAACACTAGTGTTCGTGCATCATCCAAAGGAATAAGTTTTTATCATTAGCAAAGTTTTCATGATGAATTTCATCATAGTTCTCCCTCTATGATAGCATTGTTATGAAAGGTCATCAGTTGTATAGTTATTAAGTTCCCACACTTCTTCACTCAACATACTTGAAAACATATAAATGATGATCATTTGGAATAAGGTTTCTCATGTAGGTTGATTAATAGAAGAGGAGACAACTTCATTGACTTTATTCTTCCATCTCTTCTCTCCTTCTTTCTCCTCTTTTCTACCCCCTTACTAGTTATTCCTTTTGAGAAATCATGACGTTTTTCCTATTCATTTAAATTTTAATTTAGCAAACATTTTAATAATTCACCCTTAATTAATAAAAGGGGACTTAATCTCATCATGAAGGACTCAAAAATTCACATTTTTGAAGGAAAAATGAAATGTCATGTGGGGGTGTAGACGAAGAGTCCTCCAAAATTCTATAAATTGTAATGGCACCCTCTTTCCAAGGGGTTGTCAATTTTGTATGCTCATGAGAGATTACTACTTGTGAAGAAACAAAAGAGATAGCTATTTCTTCTAGTTCCATTCTATATCTTCTTCTATTTTCCACTATGTACAATTCCGTGAAAGAATCAATGAAGAAAGGGGTTTCATACCTTTTTTGATAGTAAGATTATCAAAAACTTTGTGTTCTTAATATTATCTTGTCTTGTTGCAAATTGCAAAGTTTTTTTCTTCTATATCTATGTGTGTTGAAGTACTATGATTAATGGTTGTAGGCATATGATTTTCTACCTACAATATTAATCCTCCCTCTCTTTTTCCCACTCCCTTTCCTACTCTCTCAAAAACCTTCCCCCTTGCAATAAATTGCAAATTTTTCTCTGAGTTCGCCGAAGTGTCCCTGTTGGATCCACGACCATAAGGCCACCAAAGAATTTAATTTCAATAATGAATAATAGCATGGAGATGTACCATTTAAGTAGATGGACTTATATTCCTAGATCGTTGGTAGATATCCATCAATTTTTTAACTCGAAAATGTTTCTCTCCAAGAATTTGGTAGACTTGGTAGCAATTTGCACCCAAAATACGATCACAAGAAAATAAAATAAAAAATCAAATGTTCCAAGAATTAAAACAAAAACATAGAATTTTACAAAATAATAAAATTTGATTGAAACCCATTGTTGAAAATCTAACTATAGATTCATGTGAATGACCCTTCATATTCCATAGTGTCCTTTCATATTCCCATTGCAATATTTTCCCAAAAATGGTTGAAAGGAGATATACCAGGCTAAATATGCTAAGAGGAATTTTTATCCCTATTTTCAAGGCTTTGCAAATTTAGCGAGAAAAACTCGAGATATAATCCATATTTATTCTCTAAAGCCTCTTCCTCATCCCGATTTTCAAGAGGTACCCCTAGAAATCCTATTAACACTCATGTCGATACTCCTAAAAATTCTCCCATCTTTCAACCACCATTGAACATCTAATTCCCTAATGAAGAAGAAATGGAACTAGAAGAAGAATTGGGAGAATATTTTGTAGAAGTAAAAGGAATATTGGTGTATGAAGAAGAAATACCCCAAACCATTGTTTTATGGGGAAGGAATACACAACCACTTTCTCTTGCACCCCCTCTTCATGATCTATAAATAGGTTGCATGATAACTTTCCAAAGTTCAAAGGTGGCAGCACCTAACTTCCTGAAGAACACATCTCTACCTTCATCACATCATGCGAAACTCTTGGAATAAAACATGAAGACATTGTTGTGAGATTGTTCATTGAATCACTTTAAGATAAATAATTTGAATGGTTCAATCTCTTTCTAGCTATATCCACTAACTAGGAAGGCATCAAAACCAGTTTCAAGAAAGAGTCAAATACACTAAAGATTGTCAAGACCTCCTATTTGAGATGGCTCAAATGAAGAAGGAATCTAACGAGACTATGAGAGACTTCGTAACATTTTAAAACAAGTTACTCACAAGGGTACCTCTTGAAGATGTGCCTCTTATAAAAACATAAATACTTTCTCCACCAATTCTCAAAAATGGAGGTAGGATTGTTTCTTTGGAGGTTTCAACCAAGGAATCTCACACAAGCACAAAGAATGGCCATTGAAGTTGAAGATGACCTCATCCTATGAGTAAAATTCAATAATACCTCAAGAATGAATACAAGTAAAATTTCCTAAAGATGAGAGAACTGATCGATGTTGTAGAAATTGGTAAATAAAGTGACAAGGTTGAAGAGATAAGTTTCCCAATGATAATTCCATCAAGGTCATAACAGAAATCAGATTGTAGGAGCACCCTAAAGGCTTTCCATGGATGCTTCAGCCATGAGTGCAAGATGGAGAACACAAGAAGACAAAGAAATGATTGAACAAGAAATTGAAGATAATGATTTCCTAGAGATTGAAGAGCTTGAGAACAATGCAAAAATAAAATTCAGGGATTATCTTGGAGGTGATGATGACAAATATGTGCCCAATTTATCATGTGTAGTATTCACACATTCTTAGTATCAAAAGGAATCCTCTTCCTTTATTGTTGTTAATGTTGCGAACAAATCCGAAGATCCTCCTATGGTGAATCTAACAAAGAAAATAATCATTCAAGGGTCCCCCTTCCACCTTTCATTAAGTCCACATTGGAGAAATCTAGCCCCATAGAAAGCAAGAGGTCACATGTTAGTCCAAGTAAGTCTTCGAAGGCCCATTCCAATTCTAATCTTGTTTCTACAAAACCTTGTCTTTCAAGATCCTCTAATGCACCTTTAAAGTCAACTTATTTCTCCCAAACATCTACTCCCACCTCCAATCATATCCTAACTCCAAACAAAGTTTCTTCAAACTCCATTCCCACATTTTATCCATTTGATTACGTCAAACATAAAAACAAGACTAAAACTCAGATTACTAAAATTAAACATTTTCAAACACACCCGGAAAAATTTGAGAGGTTTTTCGATGTTTTCCAAAGTTGTATCCCAAAATATAAAATTGTGAATCCCAATCCTAAGGGCCCAATACCAGACCTACCTATGCCTTCATAGTGGAACATGTTTTCTTTGAGTTCATCAAATACCAATAAGATCAATCCTTTCTATGTCTCCTCCTTGTTTGAGAATTAGATTGAATAATTACATAATAAATTTAGGTGATTCTAACAATATAATGTGTGTTAAGGTCGTCGGTGCCCTAAAACTCACTATGACTCCATACTTTGTGGTTTTTTTACTCCATGGATTCAAATTAAGTCATGCTTGTAGGTCAAGGATGCATAGGTAGCTCTCACCAAATTTTTGGACAAGAAAGTTTCAATGACTATCTTGGTAGCATACACCCTAGCTACGTTTAGAGTGTTATTAGTTAAAAGTTTCGCCAAGACTTGGGAGGAAAAATCTAGATGAATTGGTCTTCTACAGCCATCCTGGTTAAAGGATAAATGTGGAAGTTGCTTCTTGTGAAAAGATGAGATATACAATGCAACATTTAGGAATCGTAGGAGCCAACATCTTGTACCAAGATAGCAGGAGGATGAATCATTTTTTAACAACTGAGGAGGAAGATGAGAACCCTATATTTGTAGGACCAATCATCCCCTCTCAAGGATGTATTGATCTTGAAGAAGTGTTGATAAATTTTTATTTGCAAGAGGATAGCCTCGCGTTTCTGGATGATGCAATATGCGAAGAAGATGAAGTGGTTGTTGATGATTTTCAATTGGAAAGATCAGCTAAAATGTCCCCCCATGATGAGAATGTGTTCTTATTCCCATTTGAAGATGAAAATTCTCTTGATCTTGCCAACCATTAAGAAAAATGTCGATTCATGATAAGCATCTAAAATATTTGAAAGAGGAATATGTGCAAGGACTCCTAAGGATTGTAGGAGAAACATCCTTATCTTAGTTTTAAAATATTGATGTGAGCCATGGATTTTTAAGATAAACGTGAATTCAATTTCGAATCCTCAATAAATTTGATGATTGGTTGTAATGAAATAAAGAAATATGAAAAATATGATGTCTCGCTTTCTGAGCTAGTGGTTGATGGATGCTATGATGAAATTGATTTTTATCTTTTCCATTCGAATAGGATGATTCTTTATATAATGAAAAAATTGAAACAAAGAGTTTTGAAGTCCTCAAATTTAAGGCTCCCTTAACAAATAAGTAGTGGAATTCCATGAGATTCGAGGATGATGAAGAAATTGTTCTAAATGGTTTCCTCAAATTACAAAATGAATATTATTCGAATGAACGTAAAGGTGAGGTTTTATAGTCCCAAGGAAGGATTTTGAGCAATAAATAATGGAATTCACAGGAAGGTACAGAAGATTGTAAGATGTGTTTTGACCTCTTGACTCGAACCATGGCCATGAAAGACACGCATGAGGTTATTTCTAACTCCTCAATTTATTTACAAACACATCATAATGAGATAAATAAATGTAAGGCCTTTGAATAAATTTTTTTGATAAGTATGAATGGAGGAAAGAAGAAAAATCAAAATTCTCAAGTTATTAAAAAAATCATTTCGGGAAATGATTAAATGGTAAATGATAAATAAAGCAAAGTGTGGATGAGTAAGGAAGGAAATTTCACTCTGAAATGGATTTCAAGGATAACAAGAGAAATGGAATTTCCAAGTGGAGTTATGAGTATCAAGAAGCTCATGTAGGCTCACTCTTCCCAAGCAAGGAGGAAGTCGTGAAAACACCTTGCTTTCATAAGGAGTTGAGGAAAGGAGGCTACTTTTCGAACCTTTAAATGGATTCACATAACATCATCATTAAGTATTATCTCTTCGGATGTCATCTTTGAAAAGTAAAAGTAATTCATTGAAAGTGGGTTGTCCCTTGTATTTTACCATAGGTGATTTAGGTGTGTTTCCTCTTCCCTATTTTTGTGTGTGTGTGTTTCCCTTTTTGGTGTGGTGTGTTCCCCTTCCGTTGTGTGTGTGTGTATTCTCCTTCAAGTCTATCTATTATTAGTAAATAGACTCTTTGAAGTGAAATGGATAAGACACTGGTTGGTTTTGTAAATTGATATTATAGAGTTCTCGCTCATCTTGTCCTCACTTTGTTTGATCTAGAATAATTCCCAAGTGAGAGCCAACTGTTGTCCTGTGTTTTTTCAAGGAAAAATTCCACTTGAAAACAAGACAACTATACCCTAGTGTCAAAAAAAAAAATCATTGTGGACCTTTCCAAACACCCTCAAAGTCAAGCTATTCCCCATCTCAATCATATATTATCCTTCTAGTGGTTCATATTTTTTTCACCCTTCCCCATAGGTGATTTAGGTAGAAAATATCATTCAAGTAATCCCGCATAAACATCTCTTAAACCGGATTTTCACGCAAACTTAGGAAGGGCTATCATCATCCACTCTAAGACAAGTGCACACCCTCCAGAGATTTTTGAATGCTCAAATCCATCTATAATTAGTATTCAAGATATAGTATCAATGTTCAAATTATTGTGGAATGTTTTGGAAATATTTGAAGACCCAAGAGAAAATTCATCAAAAGCGGGTTTTTAAGGTCAAAGGAACTTGCATCAAGGAGAGCACCGAGATTCAAGAGGTGATTTTGGAAGATCGGAATGATATAGGAGCAAAAAAATATCAATGGAAATAATTTTTAGTCCTCCACATGGTTTTAATCTCATATTCTTCTCAAGCCCAATGCATTTTTCTAGGCAATTCATTTTTTTCACGCACATCTAGTAATCTCAAGGAAAAAAGAGATTTGTTACAGGTTTTCAAGCCAAATCAAGGCATAAGACCCATCTCATCCTTCTCAAAATAAATTTTCTAGTCAATTTTATATAATAAAGTGTGGAAACATTCTTCTGGGAGCTCGAGATATGTCTGTTTCAAGTTATCATCTAAGGTACATGTTCGATACTTAGCCAAATTTCTTGCGTTCCATGTGGAAACATGAGGATAAGACCCACGTTTTTAGCTAATCATCCCTTTCAAAGTTGAAAAGGGGAAAATTAGTGTGCTACTCTTACCTTAGGCATCACGGTCACCCCATGTGACTTTAATGACTCCATTTAGCTCACATGACCTCTTTTTCTAGCCCGCTCCTCGGCTCATGCATGTGTGAAAATTGTCAACCCAGTGAGGACTAACTTTGTCTCTATATTCACCTTACAAGAGAAAAGGGGGAAACAAAATTTACCCCCCTCCTTTCTTCCCTAAGGTTTTCCATACGACTAGAAAATGGCTCCCAAGTGCTCAAACTCGCTCCCTACTCCATCCTCTCCGCCTTGAGCATGAGTGACAAGTGGAAAGCTAGGGGAAATGTGCAATTTTGTGTACCCATTGTTCCTTTCTAAATGGGAAAATAGGGGAAAAATATTTCCCCCTCCCTTAAGGTTTCTTAGCCTATAAATATGAAACGTAGCTATCTTTTACTTTCATCCCCACATTTCTCCATTTGCACCGGAACTCGTGGTGATTTTTTCCATAATTAATCCTTAAAATTTATCAATATATATCATTTGAACATATGTTATCATGATATAAAAAGGAGAAAATCATCAAAAATTGCAAATTTTTAAAGGCTCCATACAATATTTTTCATTTGAAAAACTTCGTAACCCACACAAAGTGAAAATGTTCATATCTTGAAAATAGTATACAAATCAATGCGGGTTTTTTGAATTCATTCAAATTTATAGGTGCCTTTAGGATCAAAGTGGAATATTTCTCATACACAACCTAGATTTTTTGTACTAAGAAATACATAGTTTCCCGCACCTAAATTTTTGAAATTTAATTTCTCTTATTACGGAGATCGGTTTGCGATGAAATTTCATAGGTGAGATAATAAAGAAAAACCCATATCAAAAACACAACACTAATTTCATCAAAATATGTGGTTGGGAAAGCCACTTTCCAAAACTAGTAAGTCTCTACATGAGCACTTACTAGTTTTAGCAAACTTCCAAATTGAGAAAATTTTTCTTAAGCATCGTGCACAGGAGCATCCAAAAGAACAACCAAGGTGATCAAAGTCTAAAAAGGTGAAAAGTCTCACTTTCTAAAAATAGTAAAATTATATTCTAGATATATATAATTACCCGTGGTAGCCATGAATTTCAATTTTATAGGCCTTAAACCAAATACAAGTCTCTGTCATCTCAAGGTCTCAATGTGGGGGACGGTGATGTAATCCACATAGATATTGAAAATATCAATGAACAAATGGTTGATTGATCGAGAGAGATATTGAAGGACAAAGTTTTCATGAGTGGGTTGATTTTTAATAGTGGTTATCCATGTCCTCAAAATTAAAGGATTGTCATGGCTTCATTGTCTGATTATTCTGTTTCTAGTTTCTCATTCATATGTGTAATGAGAAAATCAAAGGAAGGGTGGTTCTTCATGGTTTGTAAGGGTTGTTTCATGTCTGTGGAATGGGAATTCTTCACTATTATCAATGGTGTACCCATCGTGTTGAATATTTGTTTTCTCTATGTGTATAGGAAAGTGCATCATTCCAAGGTCAATATTTGTCAACAAAACATGGCAGGGTTGGTTGTAATCTTCATCTTCTTCGGAGATGTTCTTCATGAGTAACGCCCATGTTCATTAAGGTCATATTTTAGTAGTGTTTCTAAACACTCTATTTGAGGTGTCTATATATCATTCAAAGGAGAAATTTTTCATCATAGGAAAAGTTATCACGGTGAAATTCATCATATTTTTCCCTCATGGGTAGCATTGTTATGAAAGGTCATTAGTGGTCTAGTGATTAAGTACGGCTCACATCTTCACTCAAAATCCCCGACAAGCTATAATTTTTTATCATTCGGAATAAGGTTTTATCATGGATGAGAAAAGGTGACATCTTCATCGGCTTTCTTCTTCCCTCTCTTATCTCCTTCTTTCTCCTATTTGGTACCCATTTTTAAATTCTTTGTTGTGAAAAATCATGATGTTTTTCATGTTCAATTAAATGTGACTTTAGAAAAAAATTTAATAACTCACCCTTAATTAATAAAATGGACTTAATCTCATTCGAAAGTATTCAAAAAATCACATGTTTCCAAGTGAAAGGTCATTTGGGGGTAGGTGAAGAGTTTTCCAAAATTCAATAATCGTTAATAAAACCCTCTTTCCAAGGGGTTATCTATTTTGTATGCTCATAAGATATTATAACGTGTGAATAAACAAAAGAGATAGTTATTTCTTCTAGTTCCATTCTCTACGTTATTATTTTTCCCACTATGTAAAAGTTTTCCAAAGCATCAATGAAGAAAGAAGGAGTTTCATGCCTTTTTTGATAAGAAGATTATTGAAACTTTGTGTTCTTAATCTTATCTTGTCTTGTTGCAAATTACAAAGTTTTTTTCTTTTATATCTATATGTGTTGAAGTAATCTAATTAATGGTTATAGGCATCTGATTTTCTACCTACAATATTAATCCTCCCTCCCTTTTTCCCACTCCCTTTCCTACTCTCTCAACAAATTCCTCCCTTGCAAGAAATTGCAAGATTTTTCCGTAGGTTCAGTGGAGTTTCCTTGTTGGATCCTTGGTCGTAAAGCCATAAAAAAATTTAATTTCATTCATGAATGAAAACATGGAGTGCACCATTCAAGTGGAGGGTATTAGATTCCTAGAGTGTAGATGGATATCTATTAATTTTTCCACCTAATAAATTTTCTCGTAAATATAAACGGAGGTAAATTTTCATAAGGAAGGACATCAACTTCCCGATGCATTCCATTGCGAGGATAGCTTGTGCGAATAATTTCCACAATATATTTGTATGGATAATGACATAAGTGGTTTTATACACCATGTATTGATGTAACTTCGTAGCTGCATAATATATGGCTCAACAAGCCTGCTCAATGGATGTGTAACATGCATCATAGTATAGTAGGTCTTGACTAACATGATATATGGAAACCTACCTCCCCATTTTGTATTCGTGTGCTAACATTTCCCATACATACACAAGAGTGGAAGAAGTATATAGTATCAAAGGTAAATTTGGCGAAGGAGGTGTAAGGTTAATAGTGAGGAAAAAGAGTGTTTCATGTTATCAAATCCTTGTTGACATTCCTTGGTCCATTCTAGCTTACTATAATTTTTATGTAGGATATTTATGGAATGCGTGTGATAGCTAAGCTCGAGAAATATTCAGATTTCCCAAAGTTATCGAGGAAGTTACATATGTCTTCTATGGATCATAGTTGTAGCATGTCGAGGATAGATTTTTTTTTTTTTTTTTGTATTAACATCTATACCATGTCTAGATACTAATAACCTCAAGACATTTACCTATGTCACCCCAAATATAAAATTTTTAGGGTTTCGGTAAAACTTATATTTATATATGCATCCTAAGGTAATTTCTAAAGCATGAGCATGATCATTAGTGTGTCAAGAAATTATGAGTATATCATCGACAAAGAATTAGACTAATTTTTGTATGAGGTAATGAAAGATGTGCATCATGGAACATTGATATGTGGCAATGGAATTCTTTAGTCTAAATTGTATTTTTACATGATATTAGGTGTCTCATTTTGTAGTATAGGTAGTCATGTGTTGGTCTTTAGGAGTAATTTTACTTTGGTTATACCACGAGAACCCATCCATAGGATATGACATTTTTACCCTATCATGGTGTTGATGCAAGGTAAAGGAAAATTATCCTTAGGAAAAGTGAGGGTAAGGTTTCTAAATTCAATGCAAATGTGGATGGCCAAGGTGGCATTCTTTCGAATCGGGATGATGTTGAACACCCACTTATAATAGTCCACAGTATGAATGAATTTTATGTATAATAGATTGATGATTTCCTTATGATGTAAGTCATTGATCTTGGGTGGGAACTTCCTCATCTTTTTTCGAATGGGAGCAGTGTTAGGATAGGTAATGATATTAAGGGAGAAAATTTTAGGATCAATGCTAGGTATATCCACATATACCTAGGTGAATACTTCCTTATGATTTGTAATAATTCTATGTGGCACTCACATTTAAGTGGGGAAAGCAATCACCAAACATGATTATGTGTGTGGGTTCATCATCAAGATGTAAATTGATTGTTTATTCAGCCAACATAGAATTACAATCTTAAATATCATATGGGGCCTTGAGTAGTCTAGCTACTTCGTCGTGGTGGGATCAATATGAGAGACATAATTTCCAAAACTCATAGGTTTCTTGGAGAAGATTCCAAATTTATGATTATGTCAAGGGATTTAATCCTCTCTCAGAATACGATAGTTTTAAAATAACCTAAACATTATCTAGCGTATGGATAGGCCCATGGTATTCTACATCAAT
This sequence comes from Taxus wallichiana var. yunnanensis, assembly GCA_018340775.1. NCBI lineage: Eukaryota > Viridiplantae > Streptophyta > Pinopsida > Cupressales > Taxaceae > Taxus > Taxus wallichiana. The sequence continues at coordinate 29,631,768 of CM031241.1, read as the reverse complement.
ATCTAGACCTAGGTATGCATACCCTCTATATGATGCCTAGAGATGGTTTGTTGTACATATAAAACTATAACATATAAGTTGACCTCTTTAAGAACAGAATTGACATTCACCATTTAAGAGTGTGACCATTGTTCGGTCTGCAAAGGATGGCTTAGAAGCTATTACAGGGTAGTTTAATTGTTACAGGTGTGTGAAACAAAACATAGCTAGATATTGTCTCAATGACCCATGGAGTGTCGAGGAGTGGAATATTAATGGGAGTAATATAGGGAAGTGTTTATTCCTAATCCTCACTTTCACTAGTATCATAGATAGGGAATTCATAGGATGTGTTGATGGTATTAGTTGAGATGCTGTTGACAATTTTTGCACTTGTGCAAAAATGGGCAACTCAAAACTTTGTTACGATGGATGGCATTGGTGAAGTGACCCTAAGCTAGGGAGATTCTTTCAGTTCAATATTTGTTCTGCTAGATTAATTAAGGAATACATGTAATTTGTAGCTATGTGTGATGTTACAAAATGTAACAAATCACATAGTTTGTAATTTTATGATTGTCTTCAACAAAAGAACACAAAGCCCCAAAGGATAGATGTGAAATCTTGATGAAGAATGAAAATATAGAATAGGTGAAGTGTTAAGTTTTGGAACAACAATCATAGTTGTAGATTACAACATCAAAGTTCATTACTAAAGTTACATGTATTTTAAATTTCTTTCCTTCATGATTAAATACATTCAATTATGTTATTGAGTTGTTTAATTCATTATACAATCCATATACAAAGCTGAAATGCAGAAAGAAATACACAACTCAGTTTCAAAATTCAATGTTTTATTCATAAGGAATTTCAAATGTTCCCACACAAGTCGTGGGATGTAACTCAAAAGTAAATTACAACTACTGAAGTAAGAGGTACATATGCATGAAAAATAAAGTAAAGGAGTATGAAAGAACCCATCATTGCCTTGGGTTTATTTTGTTTCGGTTGATGCATTTACTGACTCCAGCCTTCAATCCATATTTATCCTCGCTTCTTAGCAAATGGCATTGTACTTGAAAAACTAAAAGGGAAGATTTTCAATCACGAGCTCAAGGTTTATTCATATTCCTATACTATCCAATTTTGTGCAAGTGGATCTCCTAGCATCAGGAGGTATAAGTTACACGAAGATCAAAGGTATAACTGATAAAAGCACTATTTTGTAGCAGCATACATGACTCATTCACTCAGAAAGTAGGAGAGAGAAAAACTATGGAATAAAAGAGAGGCCAAAAAGCCTAATGTTTTCTAACTAGTTTATCTAAATGTGTAGGTACGAGTAAGAAGAAAGAAGTGTTGCATTCTGTAACTTGAATAAGAAAAGTACATTTATCTCAGTTCAAACTAAAGGCTGAAGTATACAAAGATATGATTGTACTAATTGATAAAAGAAATGCAAGTTTAGTGCTGCAATTTCTAGCAACTAGAATAAGAGAAGTTACAGCTGAAACAAAATGGAAAAAGGAATATGAGAAAATTTTGACAGGCTTCGCCATGTAAAATGGACATTTTACATCTTTCCATCATGTTATTTCAAGCTAGTACATGCTTAGATAAATGAAATAGTAATACATGATGATGTGTGTGGGTTCATCCTCAAGATGTAGGTTGATTGTATATTTAGCCAACATAGAATTACAATCTTAAATATCATATGGGGCCTTGGGTAGTCCGGCTACTTTGTCATGGTTGGGATCAATAATAGAGACATAATTTTCAAAACTCGTAGGTTTCTTGGAGAAGCTTCCAAATTTATGATTATGTCAAGGGATTTTATCCTCTCAAGAATATGAGAGTTTTAAAATATCCTCAACATTATCTAGGTATGGATAGGCCCATGGTATTCTACATCGATATTTAGACCTAGGTACTACATACCCTCTATTTGATGCCTATAGATGGTTTTTTTTGTACGTATAAAACCATAACATCTAAGTTGACCTCTTTTAGTAAAAAAATCAAAATTCACCATTTAAGAGTGGGACCATTTTTGGTGCAAAGTATGGCTTAGAAGCTAGTATAGGTAGTTTAATTGTTACGGGTGTGTGAAACAAAACATAGATAGATATTTTCTCAATGACCCATAGAGTATTGAGGAGTGGAAGATTAATGGGAGTAATATAGGGAAGTTTTTATTACTACTCCTCACTTTCTCTAGTATCATAGATAGGGAATTCATAGGATGTGTTGATGGTATTAGTGAGATACCTGTTGACAATTTTTGCACTTGTGAAAAAATTGGCAACTCAAAACTTCATTATGATGGATGGAATTGGTGAAGTGACCCTAAGATAGGGGAGATTATTTTAGTTCAATATTTGTTCTGCTAGATTAATTAAGGAATACATGTAATTTGTAGCTATGTGTGTTGTTACAAAATGTAACAGATCACATAGTTTGCAATTTCATGATTGTCCGCAGCAAAAGAACACAAAGCCTTGAAGGACAAACGTGAAATTTTGATGAAGACTTAAAATAAAAAATAGGTGAAGTGTTAAGTTTTGGAACAAAAATCATAGTTAGACATGTGAGTCAAAGTTCATTGCTAAAGTTACAAGTATTTTAAAGTTCTTTCCTTCATGATTAAATACATTCAATTATGTTATTGAGTTGTTTAATTCATTATACAAAGATGAAATGCGAAAGAAATACACAACTCAGTTTCAAAATTCAATGTTTTATTCATAAGGAATTTCAAATGTTCCCACACAAGCCGTGGGATGTAACTCAAAAGTAAATTACAACTACTAAAGTAAGAGGTACATATGCATGAAAAATAAAGTAAAGGAGTTACATCCACTTAAATTTAAACTATGTACCTCTTTTGGGTAAGAGGTACTTGTGTTATACTTGAAGTTGATGCATTTCAGCTCTAACTTTGCTCCATCTTCATCCTTGCTTCTTAGCAAATGGCATTGATATCGAAAAAATAAAAGGGAAGATTTTCAATCATGAGGTCAAGGTTGATTCATATTCCTATTGTATCCAATTTCGTGCAAGTGGGTCTCCCTGAATTAGGAGGAATAAGTTACATGAATATCAAAGGTATAACGATTAAAGCACTATTCGTATCAGCATACATGACTCATTCACTCAGAAAGTAGGAGAGAGAAAAACTATGGAATAAAAGAGAGGCCAAAAATCTTAATGTTTTCTAACTAGTTTATTTAAATGTACGGTATGAGTAATAAGAAAGAAGTGTTGCATTATGTAACTTAAATTAGAAAATTATATTTATCTCAGTTCAAACTAAAGGCTGAAGTATACAAAGATATGCTTGTACTAATTGATAAAAGAAATGCAAGTTTAGTGCTGAAATTTATAGAAACTAGAATAAGAGAGGTTACAGTTGAAATAGAATGGAAAAAGGAATCGATAAAATTTTGACAGGGCTTCACCATGTAAAATGGACATTTTACATCTTTCCATCATGTTATTTCAAGCTAGTACATGCTTAGATAAATCAAATAGTAATACAGAAAGGAGATAATACATTGTATAATCAAAGTTGAAGAGATACAATACACAATGCAACCAGCTCAATGTACATCTACAAGACCAACTAACAGATAAATATGGACACACAAGATACAACTAATGCAAGTAAAGTAGTAGGCATGTGTTTCACTAAGAATCACATAACACTATTGAATATATTAAATTAAAAAAACATAGTTTCAGCATGACTCATTCACTCAGAAAGGACCGAAAAGAAGAGATATGGTATACAAGAGAGACCAAAAGTCTTAAGTTTCTAATCATGTTTTGAGATATGCATGTACAAATTGCAACAAAAGAGATAAAATCATGCTTTACAATTTGTTGTTATGGAAAAGAAGCACAGTAAAGAAAGAAAAGTGTTCATGATGTCTACTTTTAAAATTTTTGAGAGATAACATGTAAAACAAGAATTGATGTGGCCACAGGTATAGTTTCTTAAATGGAAGGCAATCATTAAGCAAAACCTCTTATTCATTTCAGTCAAGAAACTCGAGCATCATTACAAGATGACAAAGTTCATATAGAATCAAAATCTACAAGTATTCAAGAAGATAGTTCAAAGATTAGCATCATCATTAAAGGAAGAAGAAACACAACTTAAGAGTACAACTCATTCTAGATTAGCTTCAAGTTTGAAATGGCTAAGAAAAGGAACATTTGCAGCTTTAAATCCATTACATTGTTCAAGAATCCAACATCTAGCTATAAAAGAAAATATGATTTGAATATATGCAAAACCATCAAGACTTAAGGAGTAAGAAAATTCATGGTGTATTGATGGATAACCATGTGTCATTTCTCCAAACAATGAAACCAAGTTAAGCAATCAGACAAAAAAATACTTAAGATCATTAGAGTCATGAAAATGAAATACTTTTGCACACTTCCTCAAGAGTAAGGAAACTTTATAGGATGTTTCGAGTTTCAAAAAAAGAACAAGAAAGGCATCAATTAATTATAATCCTTAAGGACATCTACAACATTCCCGAGAAAAGTTCACAGAATCTAAAGTTACTGTAGAAAATGCATGATTAAGTAAGCATGTTGTTCAAGATCCCTTCTCAAGAACAATATATTAGAGATAATAAGTGTTAATGTGATTAATCAAAAATATGCCATGAATAAACATACGTGCTAGTAATTTAAAAGGTAAACACATTGCATGTGTTTTGTTGGTGCTCTATTCAATCTCACCCTATTTGTTTAAAAAAATTCATTCGTGTGGTTTGAAGTCTTTCTGTCTCCCTGTGTGGATGCATGAAGTAATATATTTATCAGGTTGTTGAATTCAAATCCTTTTTATGGTCATTGATCATGTCATGCCTGGTATTGTTACTGGTTTCTTTCCGTGCAGAAAAGTTTGTTATTTGGGCATGAATGTTGGGGTTTCCCCTTCCTTTTATTTTTCCACAGATCATGTTTTCCTTGTCAAATTTTATCCCAACGCCCATGGATACGTGGTCTTCTTTGATTGGACACGGCATGATAGGTCTATTTGGTAAACTTGTCACTTTTTGTCACATTTGTAAAAATGTCAAATTGGTCCCATGGCTCCGATGAATTCTAATTGGCTACTCAATGATATGAAGTGGTGGAGAAATTTCTTACTTTGGCCCCAAAAAGTGTACACGTGTCATAAATCAAGTGGTTGTGGGAAGGTGGGTTGTTGGAGGTGTTTGGAAATTTTAGCTTTATTATGAAAAAGGAATAAAGTATAAAAGTGAAGCGCAGCCCCGCTAATGCCCACATAGAAATTTAAAAGTGGGAGGCGGGTCACTGGGCATTTTGAGATTCTCAAATTTGTTTTGAAAAAGAATGAAAGTCATAAAGTAAGCCACAACCCCCGTCAATGCCTAGGAAAGCCACATGTAAAGCCTATATCAAAAGTGGATGGGTGGGCCAAATTGTCCAAAAATGCACAATTTATTTAAGTGATACAAAATGTGAAAAGTTCCCCCAGGCCTACTTCGATTCAAATTTGTTCCACGTGGAGGGCTCGTACCTATTTGGGGATCTGCCCTTGAATTTTACTTTAGAAAGAGTGCCGAAGAGACATGGAGGTTTCTACTGGCTCATCTTTATACTGAGACTTCTCAACAGATGAGGCAACTTTCAAGGGCCCAGAGCACGTGGTGAGCCTACGTTCATTTGAGGTCCCACCTCTAGACTTCATCTTTGAAGTTATGCCGAACAGACACATGGAAGCTTCCATTGGACTTTCTCATGCTCGTAATTTTTAGGGACCGTGCAACTCTCTCGTGTTACGGGCACATGGAGGGCTGCACTCATTTGAAAAACCTGTCTTTGGACTTCACCTTTGTAGTTACACCAAAGAGACACATGGAGGCTTCCACTAGCTCCTCTTTACACTTGGCTGACTCGGACTCGTAGCGTAGATATGTGGTATAATCCATGCAAGGGAACTCATTTATGAGAGGCATGAATGTAGGTATCTATTCCTCAAGGTGTATTCTCAAAGGTGAAAAGGATTACTTGTTAGATCAAGCCATATGGAGCCACCTGAGAATTATTAAAAAGGGAATTTCTTGCATGATAAAATAAAATAATGATTAAAAATACTGTCAAAAGTTATGACATGGCATCCCAGTCATAGTTGAGGAACTGAGAAACGTGATCAGTTCATGATTTATCCACCTAGCAACAGAAAGTAAGATATTTTCAAGGGAATAAACATGATTAAATGGTATGTTGTAAAGAGGAATATTCTCTTGAAGATTTAGACTTTTGGGGGGAAAATTTGGGATGAGTGAGCGAGTGAAATTGTATAAATGCAATGAGAATACTCTTGCATAAGGGGGTTAATTTTTCTGAGAAAGTTTGAGAAAAACCATTTTCTGAGAGACCATCTGAGAAACCTATTTATTTCCCTGTGTTTGTAGATTTAGTCATGTCAAGATGGTTGCAAGTGTATAGCCATTGAAAAGCTCTGAGATTTTTGAAGAAACTTTCCCCTACTGATGAATCTAGTGAACCTTGAATGAATTTGTGTTGATCATGAGCATAATTGTGTTTGCTTTTATTTCATAATGTTTTCAAATAGTTTTTCATGTTCTTGTTGCAATCTTATGTTGAAATCCTTTTGGATCACACAAGATATTATCCACGTGGTAGTATTGTGGCATTTGCAATTTCATTATGAGAAGATATTTTATCTTGTAGTAAAATAAGCAATTTAAAATCATTTTACTTTCATTGTGTTGACAAATATTGTTTATTAGCCTATGAGTGTATCTTAGGTGTGATGAATCAGGTATTTCCAACATTTAATTGAGTCTTTAACATGAGCCTTTATGTTGAATTCTTGAAGAGTGTATGAAATCATGTATCTCTAGGCCTCCATTGACACATGCCTTCTAGTTGAAGGAATATTTTGGCTATTTTGAAGCTTTTTGTCTGTGAGTGTTCCAATATTTGTAAAGGCTCTCAAATATCAGGTATAATCAACTTTATCTTGCTTAACTTCCCACAAAAAAATTCTCAAATGATAAATCCTACATGAACTACCCTGATTTATACTTGTGTATCCACAAATTTTAACAAATTTCATTGCCAAAATATGTAGAGACAATCAGGTTTCAATTATTGTCTTTAGTAACCCGAACCTTGTCCAAGAAACATCTCCACTCTATAGTGTGACAACTCATGAGATTTAGATTGTGTTGTATTGATCATATTTTTCAAGGTTTTCATGAAAATTGTATAAAGAAGGATCTCTTGATGTCCTTCATCAAGGTGGGTTACATAAAGGTCCTCTCACCCTGGTTGAAGGCACAACCTAAAGTAGTGAGGGTAGATCAAACCCTTAGTAAGGTGTTATCCATTTCTCCAACGCCTTAGTAACAAAGAGTCATTTGAATCCCCTTCTCGACTCGTTATCCAAAATTTCCCCCAAAAATTTTGGTTAGTAAACAAAAACCTTACACATAAAGAAAATATGAAGGGAAAACGTTTTGGACCTATGAGCTCGCATTCCAGAACGAGGCAAAGGAAAAGTCAAAGTTTGAACCCGAGTCAAAGCTAAAGCAGGGAGGCGGAGGAAAAGCTGAAAATTTTCCTTTTGAGAAAGTGGCACAAAGAAAATTATTGGAGCGCATTGCCTCAGCCAACAAAAGGGTGCCATGTGTCCAAGCGGAGTAGCGGGGCCACAGGAGTTTTCTAGATTTTGTGATTCTCACGGAAAAAGGGGAAAAGATAAATTTTGAACCCATAAACCCATTTTTTTCTAATCTGGCTGCCACGTGTCCCATCTCAAAAGGGGGACCCATTTTTCAAACTGGTTTTCCCATCCATTTTTACCGACCCGATACAAACTTTGAAGGGGCATATCTTTCGACTCAGGATCGAAATATTGTTAATCTGACACCATTGGAAAGATCTCGGCCTCGCCTATGCCATGGAGGTCTGAGACTTTAATTTTTGAGGAGGTTAGGTAAATTAAAGTGGAGGAAACATCTTCGGGCCTTCAATGCAAGATCTTCTCGCCTCAACAACCGGATCATATTTGATCTATTTTTCCATTTCCCTTCCTTCAAGGTGTTGAACCAAGGATTGATGCAAAGAAAGATGGATTTGGGGAGGGTAGATTTTATTAGAAGCATTAACAACAATGGTTGAGTTTCGACCTGCTTTTCCCACTTCTCTCTCTCTCTCTCTTTCTTCTCTCCGATCAAATCTATAAATACAGGGGCATGATTCATTGTAAAAGGTTGTTATTCATTCTTCTTCCCTTGCCCCCTTCTCTCTTTCTTTTCCAGGGTCGATTGTGGAGTTTAAGCCTCCTCCCTTGGCTTTGTAATGGCATTTTATTGCCTCTTTCCCGTTAATGGTGTACTGTGTGAACTCCTAGAGAAATAAAATTTGTTTCATGATGTGTTTTGTCCATCCTTTGCTCATTTTTTTGTCTCTTCTCACCTCTCACCATTATAGGGTATATTGTGCATATCTCTAATGTCCATTACCGGTTTTGGGAGCTGTGTTTAAGGGGTTCAAAATGGTGTTCTCGTGTGAACTTTATCCTTGGTACATTATGCATCTTTCCATCCTCTCCATTGCTCACCTCTCTCCATTTTAGATAGTTGGGTTTGTGATCAGTAGTTCCCTTTTCTTGGTGGTATCACCTCTGTAGTGTAGGATTTCTTTATTTTCATGCTCTCTCTCTCTCTCCTTGGTCCCTTGGAATTGTTAGATTAGGAGTATATAGTCACCATTCTCGCATTAGGAGTAGTTTAGCATTAGGATTAGGAAGAAGAAGTCGGCTTTCTCCGGAAGGCCATCTCAACTCCGCAAGTCCCACAACTTGATAGATCATCCAATGTTATGCAAATCACACCAAATGAGTCTACCTTAGAAAAGTAAACCTATAGAACTCATTTAGGGGTCTTTGTGATTTCACGTTAACAACTACAAAATGACTTATATCATGATTTTTCTATCTCTAAGCATCCCGCCGCTTTTGTGATGTTGTTCGGCCCTCGCAAGAGAATCAATTTGGATACCAACACCCAATTGGCGCCATTCTCGTGGATTATTTGAATAGCGAGAGGTTATTTGAACATCGGGACCTATTTGTGTAGAAAAAACACCCAAATGGCATCGTTGTCGGGAATTATTTGAATTGCGAGGATTATTTGAACACCAGGACCTATTTATGTGGCAACAACACCTAAGTGGTGCCATTTTTGGGGAATGTTTTTATAAATGCTTACACATGTCGACCCTGGTAATGATTCTTACATGGTTTAAGTACAAATAAGTTGTTTAAACATCATCCTTTGTTCATATTTTAAAGATTTGTGTAAGATTACAAGTTCATTGTGTAGTATTTCAAGTTTCTAGTGGTTATTGCACTAAATTTGCATCAATAATGATAAATGTGGGTAAAGGAAGGTCAGATCTATTAAGATTTGTAAAAATTAAGCATTGATAGACACTTGGCAAGTTACTTATAGTGCATCTACATAAATAAGGTGAAAATCCTTAGTGGCGACTTCGTGTTGAATTAAAATTTTCATGATTACCAGTGTCTTAACTTGTGTCAAGTGAAATTTGTCATCGATATTTACAAAGCTGGAGGGAAGAAGATATTTCTTCACTAGGGATCCTACTAAAAAGTTATTTCCAGAACTAGGAAAAGAAAATTTAGAAGGAAAATAAGTCTGGAAAGTTGTTGGAAATCAAGAATCAAAAAGGAGATATCAGTTCTAAAAGGTGATCAATCTGTGGTTGAATATTACCATATGTCTTCAAGTGATTTTGAACCAAGTAATATTTATATAAATTTGAGTTCTCCAACTGGAGAGGGGCCATCATTTGTGTTTGAAAAGTGTGCCTCTCAAGTTTTTCTTATGTCCTCCAAGGTTGATAGGGTTTTCCATGAAGCTGAGTCAATAGAGAATATCTATTTTGAAAGCTATACTCTTGTGCTCTAAAGACCCCTCGTTCCCTATCATTTTATTTCTCCTGTAAATTCACCGCCTCAAGGCAATATGGCCTAGCCTCCACCTAGACCTCCTTTTGTTGTCAACACTTTTGGACCTATAGATTTTAGAGGTATGGATGGATATCCTAATATGGTGCCACAAGATGTCAGAAATAAGTTGTAAAAATTTCAAGGGAATAATGACATCACTGGTGACCAACATTTAAGACTCTTTGTTAATATGATGGAAGATTTTGAAATTGAGTTTGAAGACATGTATATAAAGCTATTTATTCATACTCTTGAGGAGGATGCACGTGATTGGTACAAGGATTTACCAGATAATTCAATAGATTCATGGAACGAGATGAAAAATGCCTTTAGATTGCAATATGGGGATAAGACAGATCCCAGGTTCCTTTTATCTGAATTTGAAAATATAAAGAAGAATCCAAATGAATCGGTCTATGATTTCAATACTAGGTTCAATAATAACTTAAATAGGTTACCTATAATCTTGAGGCCAAGTGATGAGTCCTGTTTGAAAAAATATTCTAACGCTTTTGATAAAAAGGCTACTTATTACTTGAGAGATAAGAACCCGAGAACATTGAGGCAGGCTTTCACCATGGCCTTACAAATAGAAAATAACATCAAAGTAGTTGGAAAGCCTCCTAAGAGAGAGGGTGTCAAGTTAATCAATCTAGAGAGGCCTCAATCAAACAAAGTTGTGGATATGGAAGAGGTTGTAGAAAATTTGGTTGGAGCAGTTAAAGAGATATCCTATAAACTTGCCAGAGCAAAAAAAGGGATAAGACAATTTTTTGAGGGTTAACACAATCTACACGGTCAAGAGAGATTTGGATATCACCCCAGACATGATTATAGACCAGATGAATGAGGAAAAGGGCCCATGGGGTCAGGGAATAAACAACCTCAACCTAGGGAGAATAGATTGGTTCTGATCCTTTGACTATCAGGGTTGCTATTGTGAAGGAGGCCAATGTTATCGAGTGGTGTGATAGGTGTTTCTTACCACACTCCCCATGTGATGTAGATTAATAAGTTGAGGAAGAAGATGATGATGAGATGTATGATGATGTGTGCATGATGGAATGCCCTGCAAACTCATGGCAGGGGGAAACCTTAATTGAATCGATAAGTGTCGGAACTATTGAAAACTTCTGGGATTGTTTTCACTGGGTATTGCCTATTCCTCCTATTAATACTTTTGAAATTGATATGGTGCAAGAATTTGATCTGCCTAATCATGATTTTGAATACTTAAGGGTGTTGATGATTAAAAATTATGATGGAGGAATCCCTTCCAAGAGGAAAAACAACTGTTGATGAATGTAGTAGTTGTTTAGGAGAAATAATATAACACCAGTAGTAAGGTTGTCAAAGGGGAGGGCCATAAACCAAGCCAAAAGTTCTAGTTCTTACCAATGTCTAGAAAGAAACCCCTAAGAAAGATACATCTGCAAAGGCCTAATCACCCCAGATAAAACTTGTACTCCTGCCCATGCCAGACTCTGAAAACTCCTATACTATCAGAGGAAGTGGTGAATCTCCCTCCTAATACTTCCCTACCCAAATATGTTCCTTATGACATAGCCCAAATCTTGAGTTAGATCAAGGTCATTGTTCCCATTGTTGAATTACTTAGGATCCCTAAGCATAGGAAAAGGGAATTGAATATTTGGGATTTAAGGAAGAAAAGATTACTCAAGGAAAAAGTGTTAATAATATAGAGGTTCCTCCCATTATTGCAGAATCAGAAATACCACAAGCATTGGAGGAACTGGGTGAATCATCTGAGGTGTATTTGGGAACTTCTCTGGTTGAGTCTCAGTTGGATGTCGATCCATTTTTTACCACTTTGATTATTAAAGATAGGTTGGTACATAATTGCATGTTTGATTCAGGAGCCTCATGTAATGTAATGCCTCTTGAGGTAATGAATGAGTTGAATATCAAGGTAACAACAACTTTTGGAAAATGTACTGCTATGGATTCAAGAGAAGTACCAATAATTGGATATGTCAAAGGAATGGTAGTGCAACTAGTAGCTTATCCAGGAAAATTCTTAACCATGAATGTGGTTATTGTGGACTATCCTGCCAAGTGGGGATGTTATTTTCTAGACAATACCATGTCATATGCAACCATACCGGTGGAGGGGAACCTTGTCATATAAATGGAACCATAAATAACCACAATCATGGTTAAGCAGATAGTCCACAATAACAGAACCGATTATATGCAACATAAATGGACATGCCATATGCAACCATAATAAAGGTGGAGGGAACCTTGTCATATAAATGGAACCATAAATAACCACAATCATGGTTAAGCGGGATAGTCCACAATAACCACACTAGTTATATGCAACATAAATGGAAATGTCATATGCAACCATACCGGTGGAGGGAAACCTTGTGAAGTTGTATGGTGAGAAGAAAATGTTTCATATCATTGAGGACCCTAACAATGCTTCGATGAAGTATTGTACACAAATGTCGATGTCGACAACTTTGTGGCTATGCTGATTTTAAGGAGTATAAAATTGATGAGTGCAAGTATCTCGAGAAGATTGGTTCTCCCCTGGACTTTGATGTTTGATGGGGTTTGTTCGAGATCCTGGTAAAGGCACAAAAATAAACCTCAAAAAATATAGCTAGGTAGAAACACGGATAGAGAAGAAAAACACGCATATGTCCAGTTTTTAAAAAAGTATCAAGAATTCTTGGCTTGGTCATACTTAGAATGGCGAGACACTTGAAACATTTCCTTGACTTATTTCTCATAATCGAGGTATGCATTATTGTAAAGTGTGTAGTCTTTGGTTTTTTTATTTTATTAGTGCGTAATCATAACACCCCGAATGTCTACAACCGGATGGGTTGACACTCTTAGTGTGATTGCACAACTTGGAGCATCTCACAAAATGTGGGGCCTAGTGAGTTGAGAGAGCTCTCTAGATTAAGGTCAGTTCCTATTCCTCTGTTTAGGTGCATGCAAATAAAATCTTGCAGAGGATCTATTCTAAGCCTACTCTATCTTACCAAGGGGACAGGGTTGAGAAGATACAATAAAATAAACCTAAGATAACGAGGTGATGCACCAAAGGAATGTTAGAAAATCATTTTGCAATTTAACACAGACCACAAAAATGTAATACAAACACCATGCACAGGTAACCAAACTATAATGAGAGATCATAACGCAACAATGAAACACATGAGCGGGTGAAAATCATCCACAGACATATATTGTTGCTCCAAAGTCGATATAGTACATTATAGTGGCCGAGAGGCTAAAACATAGCTTTACAGCTTGAATGGGGAGGTTAGGAATCCATGAAATCATCTGTAAACCACAAGAGAAGGGAGGGTGCAAAGTAGAAACGTCCAACCCTTTACAATGAGCCCAGCTCCTTCTTTTATAGATGTAACACAGAGAGAAGAAGAAGAGAGAGGTGGGAAAACTAATTTGAATCTCAGCTACCGGCCATCAATTCCTCTACAAATCCACCCATAATCTGTCGAGTCCGCCACTCTATGTTTCCTCGGAATATTTAAGAAAGGAGAGCGGCGGATCAAATCAAATCTGATCTAGTTATTGGGGACAATCAGATTGCATATTAATGGCATGAAGATGTTTCCCCATTTTAACCCACGAAACCTCTTTGAATTAATGTTTTAGCTTTCCATGGTGTAGGTGAGGTCGAGACCTTTCCAACAGTGCAATCTGTTGAATTTCGAGTGCCTTTGGGTTGAAAGATATATCCATTTGAAGGTTTGAGTCGGGTCCATACAAAAATGGTGAAAACCGATTAATGAGAATGGGTCCATAGGCCCAAAACTCACTTTTTTCCTTTTGGAACCAAAAATACAAAATGTAAAAATTTCCCCATAGCCTCACAATTCACTTTTGGCAAAAAATCATTTTCGGGGTCGACGGCCGACTTTTTCCATTTGGGCGAAAAGTCAATCCAAGGCCTACCGGCCCGCATGTAATTAAGGCTTGACACGTGGCTCCTTGGGCATCAACAGAGGTGCAGCTCATTTTTTCACTTTACGCCTTCTCGGAGAAAAATTTCAAATTTCCCCGATGACCCGCCATCCCACTTTGACTTTTTAACATGGCCACGTGTTCCTTTGCGAGCCTTAGGCAATTTTCTTCATTTTGGCTTTAAGATCCCCTATGGGATTGTGGGCCCAAAATTCACTTTGATCCCTATTTGTAAAAAGAAAAAAAGTTCCAAAACTCCCCATGAGACCCACTGGCCTGAAATTCACTTGGGAAAATTTTCCTCTTCAGGACCGACAGCCCGCATTTTCCCTTTGGGCAAAAGTCTCTCCAGGCCCATTGGTCCGTCCAGAACTTGCAAAATATGAGGAGTTAGAAGGACTTATTTATATCTTTGGAAAGGGGAAGAAATTTCCCACCTGATGAAGATGTTTTCAGGAAACTTTAAGTGCTTGGAATATCTAAAAATTTGATTGAAGCACTAAAAGAGGAGAAATAGGTGCAGTTAACCAAAAATAAGCATGAGATTATTTTGGATAACAATTTGGCAACTCGCATGGATGTGTTCCTACTAGACAAGATGATCAGCTTCATTTTGAAGCATCCATTGGGCATGAAGTCATAATTGATAGCCTAATCTAATCTAAACTTGAAAATCCGTCCCCGAGCCACTTGGACATTGTTGGAACCAAAGTTGACCTCGAATCTTTGGAAATGGACCCTTTGAGACTCAATTTTAATGCTCTATATTTGTTCTATTTTTAAATCAACAAAATGTCGCAATGACCATGGGTCTCCTTGGTGTAAATGTTGAAGGGCTTGGTGCATTCACCTGGAGGCACATCAAACTATATAACGATGCAAACCTGGAGCAACAAAAACTTGTGCCACAACACTTAGGGAAATAGAACCTATGCTACAAAAAAATAATATGCATACGCACTTAGGGAAATTAAAAAACTAGGCTAATATTTTACAAGAGTGAGGAATTTTTCCTTTTAGTAGAAATTTTTGAGGTAGATCCCGTTAATTGGGATCTGGAATTCTTTGCCATCCAATCTAGCCAATGTCGAAAGGCATTGTTACTTGTACATCTTGTGACCATGTAGAGGCCACTCCAAATGGCATCAAATTTGTAATGCTTTCTGATTTTTCCCAATTAGCATCCCATTTTAGAGCTAAGTCCCCCTCTTGTAAGGTCCTTGTTCTTTCTTTCTTGTCAAAGGTCTTCTTGATCGATGCTTGATATTTCTCCATGACTCGCATCGCATGATATCTTGCCTCTCCTACTTCCATCAACTCTGCATACCTAATTTTCATAGGTTCAAACTCAACCGGCAGTTCCAACTCTTTCATGAACTCTAAAACGGAAAAATCCAATGATATGGGAAATATTGTCTCTTTTCCATATACAAGCTTGTATGGGGAGTTTCACCTGTGGATCTTTTGGATATGATCCTATCAGCCCATAGAGCTAAATTGAGCTTTGTATGCCAAGTTATTTTACTTTCATCAAGATTCCTCCTAATAATCCTTAATAGGTTCTTGTTTGTGGACTCTTCTTGGCCGTTACCTTGAGGGTAATAGTTTGATGAAGTGCTAAGGTATACACAATTTTTACAGCCCATTCAATGATCCTTGTACCAATGAATGTCAATGCATTATCTGATATAATAGTGGTAGGGAATCCAAACATGGTGGCTATTCCTTCATAGAAATCCAAGATGTTGGATTCATTTACTTCTTTAAGTGCCATTACTTTAGTCCACTTGGTGAAATAGTCGTGTATCGCAAGTATCCACTTGTGGCCTTGGCTTGAATTTGGGTTAATCACCCCAATAAATTCTAGTCCCCACTGCATGAATGGCTGATCCACTGAAATGGGATGAAGGTGCAGGGATGCTAGCTTCTCCTTTCCTATGAGGAATGCACACTTTTTACACTTCTTGACCCATGAGTAGCAGTCCTTGAACACTGTAGGCCAATAATAACCATGTTTCACGGTCTTGAGAGTACATTACTCGAGGGAAAAAGTGACCTCCGCTTCTCCATCATGGAAATCATGCAACACTCTCTCAATTTGGCCTGTCTCAATATACCTCAATAGAACACTATTGATATCCTTTTAAAACAAGACACCACCAACAAGCACATATGGAATGGCTTATAGTCTGAAATATCTTCTCTTTTATTTGTTCCATTTTGGGGGCACAAACTTGATTGGAGTTAATGCACAAGGCTTGGGTAGTAGGTGTATCTTTAGTTGGTTCCTCTTAATCATTTTGTAGAAATATGACAGCCTCTTTTCCACCCACTAACTCAGCCTATTTCTTAAAGGCGAGGTTTTCACATAAACCCTTTCCTTGAACCAGTTTGGTCACCTTGATCTCAATGTCATATTTCATTACCCGAGTGATCCAACCTGCTCTCTTCTCATTTAAGTCCTTGTTTAGGAGAAAATCCTTGACACCAGCATGGGACACTAGCAGTTGAATCTTATTGTTTGATACCAAGTGTCTAAACTTCTTCAAGCTCCTAATAACAGCAAGGACATGTTTTTCAATGAAAGATTATTTTACCTCGTAGTTCTCCAAGCTCGACTGAATAAGGCTATTGGTTGTTCTCGAACCTTCCTCATTGGGTTAGAACAAGATGGTGAGATGGTGTCCGAACTACCAAAAGCATATAACATGAAGTATTTTGAAAAGTCTAGGTTAATAAGAGTTGGAGAATGTGATATTGCGAGCTTGATGGCCTCACAAATATATTTACCTTCTTCTTTCCATTTAAATGTAAGACTCTTCTTTAACATCATTGTTAAAGGCTTCACAAGAGTGGAAAAATCATGTACAAACCTGTGAACAAAGTTTATCCTCCCCAAGAATATTTGGAGAGATTTTTGTGTTTTGGAAATGGAAGTTTCTGGATGGCTTCCACCCTTTAATGATCAATTGTCAACCCTTCTCTTGAGACAATGTGGCCCAACAATTTCCTCTCATGAGCTAGGAACACACACTTATTTGGGTTCAGTGATAATTTGAACCTTCTACACCTATGAAACACTTTCCGAGGTGGAAGAGATTATCTCGCAACATTCTTTGAGAATACGGTGATATCATCTAGATACAGGGATAATATTGTTGATTAGGATTTTGAATGCCATGTCCATAGCTCATTAAAATTTTCTCTAGCATTTGACAGTCCAAATGGCATTTTATTATAAGAATATCTTCCCCATTTGGTTGTGAAGGCTATCTTGAACCTGATATTCCTCTTTCACCATTATCTAGTTATAGCCTGACTATCCATCTAGCAATGAAAACCTCTCGAGCCAGTGTAAACTACAAGATTTGTTCCATTGATAGGAGTGGGTAATGATCCTTGAGTGATTCTCTGTTTAGATCATGGAATTCTACACAGAACCTGATTTCTCCACTTCTTTTCCTCATAGGCACCAAGTTTGCAACCCAACTTGAATGTTTGATAGGGAAGATGATGCTGGCCTCAATTAGCTTGTTCAATTCTTTTCTCATAAGAGGCTCAATGTGAGGATTTATTGGCCTTTTCTTATGTCTGAAAGGCTTAGAACCTGGGTCTAGATCGATAATGTGTTGTGCCAGCTTTGGGTTGAAACCCCTTAAATATTTGTAAGTCCAAGAAAAGACATTTGGGAATTCTTGACAAAGTTGAATAAACTCATATTTTTATTGTTGAGTGCTTACCTTGCCAATCTGTAATGTTTTGCCTTCTTCTATGAAAATGGGCTCTAAATCCTCACCCTTTACTTGAATATTCACCTTCTCCTTTCGGAATTGGTCATTTGGGTTAAAGATTGATTCCAAAGTGACAAGACCCTTTAGTAGTTTGTTGGTCCTCAACTGCACCACTTGATCACCATATTGTTTCTCCAACTGTCTTGGTTCTGAAGGAAAACTTATCTTCTTCCTATAGAAATTTGATGAGTTGTTGATCATTTTCAAAGACTTTCCAACTCATGTTGTTATCTCTGGGATGGCTGGTCTCATAACCACCTTGATATGGGGCTGATATTTATCACTCTTGATACTCTCTACTACATCAAAGGTTGCCCCAATTGTTGTCAATCTATACGCTACTTCATTCTTCTTCCTTGGGATGGAATTGATGTTGAATGCTTCAAAATCCTCAATAAGGTCCCATACCGGTTCTTGTAGCTCTTTAACAAATCATTCTTGGCAGCATTTTTTCCTTGAACTTGATTAGAAACTATTTCACTATCGCCAAACACTTGCAAGTTCCTAATCCCTCTTATTCTTTTCCAATGCAGTCCATGGACCAAAGCCTCATACTCTACTTGTATTGTTTGAACAAGTGAATTGGAAACATAATGCTTGAGTAGTATTTCATACCTTGAAGTGAAACAAGCATAGCCCCTCCTTTGGCTCCTTCCCTACTTCTTGATCCATCAAGGAATAATTTCCATACTTCATTATCATCTTTGTGTTCCGGCTTAATGATATTAGGAAGAGGGTGATCCTCCTCATGTAGACAGTAGACTCCTAGCTCAGATTCCTCCATCTCTTTATAGGGTTCAAAATCATGCCTCTTGTTCACCCACTCATTGAGGGTCAAGTCTGGGATACACCCCACCTTGGTATCTACTTCACAAGTGCTTGGGAGGTCATCCTGATCAAAAGTTGAACAATTGGCATTAATTGGGTTGGGTACATAAGACTCAATATGGTAATATTTAATGGGCTCAGATATGATTGTGGCCTTAGCTCCATACCTTGTTCTAAAAATCATGTGTGACCAATCAACAGACAAATAACCTCCAATTTTGGCAGTGAAGTCCTGGAAAAACACAATGCAAAATGTGGTGGCAAGTCTATGATTGATATGTTTTGCAATACAGTCATGGTGGGGCATGCGTGCGAGTGTGAGGCTCAAATCTTGGATGAATCCAACAGTTGTCACTGTTGTCCCATCCAATTGCACTACCCCTAGAGATGACTTCGTATTGAAGACCTAGTTGATCGGCTATTTATTTTGGCATTACAGAGCTACTTGCTCTGAATCAATCATGCAATTATGTACTAATTTGTTCCCAATGATCAACGAAACATAGAATGGAGGGGGATTTAGATTCTTACGTTTTTTTCCTCCATGATTTCATCCATTTCGAAATTTGTATTGGTAAACACATTCTCTTGCTAGTTAGGGGGCTGATTTGAGCTTGACCAACCGGCCATAGCGATCTGCAATAGATCTATCTCGTCTGGAATAGCCAATGAATCCCACATTGAAATATTCACATTTTTCTTTTTCATTTTTTTAATGATGTTAAATGAGCTATCCTTCTGTTTCCCCTTTCTTGGTACATTTTTATCTTGCACATGGGTCGTTATAACCGGTGCCTGAGTGGGTTTGGAAGGTGGCTTGGAATGACTCTGCATATTAGGAGTTACATTCTGAATGCCAATACCTTATGGAGTAATGGAGGGTTGAGGATTACGAGTTTGGTGATTTTCCTTCTCCAATATTCCTCTTTTTAGACCGTGTATTAGCAGATATACTTTGAGAAGGGGCTTGATACATCCCACATAAATCTTTAGCTTTCACAATTGACAAGCATAGTTTCACTTGGATATGCTTCTTTCTCGAACTCCTTGTTGCTGATTTTATTCTTGGTTAGACTCTTGTGACACACCAATGGTCTGTACCATCAAGGCCTGGTTTAGTGCACCATTAAAACACATTGATTGGTTATGAGGCTGATTACATGGGAAACACCAATCATATTCTTGGGCCATGTTATTTTTGTTAGAACCAAGGCCCTTGATGTTGAAGCTGTGTTTGGATCATATGACTGGAAAGGCCTAGCAGTTTGAGGTTTTCCTTGGTTTTGGTTCTAATTTGCATCCTGAGTTTGTTGCCTATATGGGGTTCTAGCACGATATTGAACTTGAGGTTGATATGGCCTAGAACTCTGAGCATGTTTCCTTTTGATAGTCACTAGCTCATTCCCTAGGTTCTGCAAATTTGTTTCATAACTTCTTGAAGCTCTTTTGAGGTGCTAGAGGATGAGGTGGAGGATTCAACTAAACTCTAATTCCTAGGAGTAGGTATAGGAGCTAATGTGGGTGTTTGACTAGTACTTGGATCTCCTAGTTCTGGGTATAGAGGCATGGGTGGCCTAGGAGCAAGTTTGCCAACCTGAATTAAAAAAATTCATCTCTTATGGAAATGTTATAGGTTGTAGGTAAGGTGGTGAATCCCATTCATTGAGAAAGTATAAGAAAGAACCTTCATCTGTGGGCCTTACATCCAATGGGATCCTGTCCCATGTCCTTTGAAATCTAAGGTTTAAATCTATTAGTTACTCGCTAGGGGACCTCTTGATTTTATGTCATTTGTTCCAAAAAGGATAGATTATCCCCCTTCTCTCCAAATTTATAATTAAGATCTCTCTACACGATACTCCCAAGTTTGAATAGAGCTGTTGTTAGACTCCTTAACCATTTTGAAGCTTTACCCTTAAGTGAAGAGGCTAGTAACTTGACTATAATGTCCATCTCTCGTGATCTCTTAAATTGTACATACATTTGTAATGTCTTGAATGTGGTCACTAGGTGAAGTCCGGTTTTCTCCGGTGAAATATGGGATGCTCTTTAATGCTGCCACTTTGAGACTTGATTTTGTGCATTGAGGGCGAGTGGGCTGCTACTAGTGAAATTGATATAAGGATTTGGTTGTGCCATCCTGATTAGTCTAAGAACCCTTGTTGATTGACTAAACAACCTACTAGGAGGAGGTGTTGACAAGGTTCTATTTGGTGGATATGGAGACCTCTCGGGCTCTTCACCCTCTTCCCCTTCTTTACGGGGACAAGTGTAGATAGACAAATAGTCTCTCCGGTTCTTGACCTTGTTTGTATTCTTCTCATGAACTTGACAAGATTGGACTATTGAAATGAGTAGATTCGATTCTTTTGGAGTCACTAGATGTGCAATTTCAAAGCTTCTTAAAATCTAAAATTATGGAAAGTGCACATCAATCTTACCGTAATAAAGATGGAGACTTCTTGGTCCGACTAGGAGTGCCATAACTATTAGTGCAAAATCACAAAGCACTTCGAATGTCTACGCAGAACTGGATGGGTTGAGAATCTCGGTGTGATTACACAACATGTAGCATCTCTCAAAGTGTGGTCCTCATGAGTTGAGAGAGCTCTTTGGATTAAGGTCGGTTCCTATTCCTCTGTTCAAGTGCATGTAAATAAAATCTTATAGAGGTTCTATTCTTAGCCTACTCTATCTTACCAAGGGGACGGGGTTGAAAAGATACAATAAAACAAACCTAAGCTAATGAGGTGATGTACCAAAGGAATGTTAGAAACTCACTCTACAATTTAACACAGACCACAGAAATGCAATACAAACACCATGCATAGGTAACCAAACTATAATGAGAGATCAGAAGGAAACAATGAAACACATGAGAGGGTTGAAAATCATCCAAAGACATATATTATTTCTCCAAAGTTGATACAGTACATTATAGTGGCCAAGAGGTATTACAACTTGATTGGGGAGGTTAGGACTCCATGAACTTTTTTGTAGAGCAGAGGAGAAGGGAGGGTGTAAAACAGAAATGTCCAACCCTTTACAATGAGCCAAACTCCTTTTATAGATGCAACATAGAGAGAAGAAGGAGAGAGAGAGGCGGGAAAAATAATTTGAAGCTTAGTTGCCGGCCGTCAATGCCTCTGCAAATCCACCCACAATTTGTCGAGTCTGTCACTCTATGTTTTATCGATGTATTGAAGAAAGGAGAGTGGCGGATCAAATCAAATCTGATATGGTTGTTGGGGACAATCGAATTGCATATTAATGTCATGAAGATGTTCCCGCATTTTTCACCTAGCAAACCTCTTTAAAATTAAAATTTCAAGTTTCCATGGCATACACGAGGTCAAGACCTTTCCAACGGTGCCAAATCTATTGAATTTTGGGCACTGGGTTGAAAGATATATCCATTTGAAGGTTTGAGTCGGGTCTATACAAAAATGGAAAAAACTAGTTAACAGAACGGGTCCGTGGGCCTGAAACTCACTTTGTGCCTTTTGGCACCAATAATACAAAATGTAAAAATTGCCCCGTAGCCCCATAATTCACTTTTGGCAAAAATCATTTTCAGCGCGACGGCCCACTTTTTCCATTTGGGTGAAAAGTCACTCCAAGGCCTGCCGGCCCGCATGCAATTGAGGCTTGACACGTGGCTCCTTGGGCATCGGTGGAGGCGTGGCTCATTTTTTCACTTTACACCTTCTCAGGGAAAAAAGTTCAAATTTCCCCGACGAGCCTCCATCCCACTTTGACTTTTCAACATGGCCACATGGCCACGTGTCCCTTTGCGGGCCTTAGGCAATTTTCTTCATTTTGGATTTAAGATTCCCTACGCAGGCTTGCGGGCCTAAAATTCACTTTGTGCCCTATTTACAAAAAGCACAAAAGTTCCAAAACTTCCCGCTGACCCGCCAGCCCAAAATTCACTTGGGAAAATTTTCCTTTCGGGCCCAACGACCTGCATTTTCCCTTTGGGTGAAAAGTCTCTCCTAGACCCGTCGACCCGTAACTTGCAAAATATGAGGAGTTAGAAGGACTTATTTATATCTTTGGAAAGGGGAAGAAATTTCCCACCTAATGAAGATGTTTTTAGGAAACCTTAAGTGCTTGGAATATCTGAAAAATTGGATTGAATCACTAAAAGAGGAAAAATAGGTGCAGTTAACAAAAAATAAACATGAGCTTATTTTGGATAACATTTGTTTTTGTGTTTTTTATGTTTTAGTTTGTCCTAGTCCTTGGTGACTAGTTTTTGTTGGTTTCTTGATTTGTTCTTCGGAGGTTGGTTATGGTTTCTTTTTTAGGAGGTCGGTTCTTGACTCTATTTCCCAATGGATTTTTGGCATATGGTCTCCTATGTTGTTCTTACGGAACTTGCTGGGAGTGCCCATCCCCGAGTCGAGCTGATGTTGGTGCTCGATTCAATCTCACCCTATTTATTCAAAAAAAATTTAGTCTGCGTGGTTTGAAGTCTTTCTATCTCCCTGTGTGGATGCATGAAGTATTATCTTTATCGGGTTGTTGTATTCAAATCCTTTTCTATGGTCATGGATCATGTCGTTCTGGTATTGTTATTGGTTTTTTTCCATGTGGAACGGTTTGTAATTTCGGAGTGATTGTGGGGGTTTCTCCTTCCTTTTATTTTTCCACAGTCATGTTTTCCCTGTCAAATTTTATCGCAATGCCCATGGATACACAGTATTCTTTGATTGGACAAGGCATTGGCGGTCTATTTGGCAAACTTGTCAATTTTTGTCGCATTTGTAAAAAATGCCAAATTGGTCTCGTGGCTCCGATGAATTCTAATTGGCTACTCAACGATATGAAGCAGTGGAGAAATTTCTTACTTTGGCCCCAAAAAGTGTACACATGTCATAAATCAAGTGGTTGTGGGAAGGCAGAGTCACTAGAGGTGTTTGGAACTTTTAGCTTTATTATGAAAAAGGAATAAAGTATAAAAGTGAAGTGTGGCCCCGCTAATGCCCACATCAAAAGTTAAAAGTGGGGAGGTGGGTCGCCAGGGAATTTTGAGATTCTCGACTTTGTTTTGAAAAAGAATGAAATTGATAAAGTAAGCTGTAGTCCCGTCGATGCCCAAGAAAGCCACATGTAAACCCTATATCAAAAGCGGATGGGTGGGCCAAATTATCCAAAAATGCACAATTTCTTTAAGTGATAAAAATATGAAAAGTTCCCAGGCCCGCTTTGGCTCAAATATGTTCCACGTGGAGGGCACGTGCTTATTTGGGGACCTGCCCCTGAATTTTACTTTTGAAAGAGCGTTGAAGAGACACATGGAGGTTTCCACTGGCTCCTCTTTATACTGAGACTTCTCAACGGCCGACGTAACTTTCTTAGGCCCAGGGCATGTGGAGAGCCTGTGCTCATTTGAGGTCCTACATCTAGACTTCATCTTTGAAGTTGCACCAAATAAACATGTGGAAGATTCCACTATACTTTCCCATGCTCGGAATTTTCAGGGACTAGTGCAACTCTCTCAGGTTACGGGCACGGGAGGGCACATGCTCATTTAACGAACCTACCTCTAGACTTCACCGTTTTAGTTGTGCCAAGGAGACACATGGAGGATTCCATTGGCTCCTCTTTACACTTGACCGACTCGGACTCACAGCGCAGATATGTGGTATAATCCATGCGAGGACACTCATTTCTGAGAGGCACGAATGCAGGTATCTATTCCTCAACGTGTATTCTCAAAGGTGAAAAGGATTGCTTGTCAGATCAAGCCATATGGAGCCACTTGAGAATTATTAAAAAGGGTATTTCTTACATGAAAAAATAAAAGAATGATTAAAAATACTGTCAAAAGTTATGATATGGCATCCTAGTCATAGTTAAGGAACTTACAAACGTGATCAGTTCATGATTTATCTACCTAGAAAATGAAAGTAAGATATTTTCTAAGGAATAAACATGATTAAATGGTATGTTGTAAATAAATATATTCTCTTGAAGATTTAGAATTTTAGGGGGAAACTTTGGGATGAGTGAGCGAGTGAAATTATATAAATGCAATGAGAATACTCTTGCATAAGGGGGTTAATTTTTCTAAGAAATTTTGAGAAAAACCATTTTCTGAGAGACCATCTGAGAAACTTGTTTATTTCCCTATTTTTTTAGATGTAGTCATGTCAAGATGGTTGCAAGCATACAACCATTGACAAGATCTTATATTGTTGAAGAAAATTTCTCCTACTGATGAATCTAGTGAACCTTGAATGAATGTATGTTGATCATGAGCATAATTGTGTTTGATTTTATTTCAGAATTTTTCAAATAGTTTTTTTGTTTTCCTCTTGCAATCTTATGTTGAAATCACTCTAAATCACACAAGATCTTATCCACGTGGTAGTATTTTTGCATTTTTACTTTATTTATGAGAAGATATTTCATCTTGTAATGAAATAAACAATTTAACATGATTTTACTTCCATTGTGTTGACAAAGATTGTTTGTTCCCTATGAGTGTATCTTAGGCATGAGAATCGGGATTTCAACGTTTAATTGAGTGTTTAACATGAGCCTTTGTGTTGAATTCTAGAAGAGTGTATGAAATCATGCATCTCTCACCTCCATTGATACACACCTTCTGGTTGAAGGAATATTTTGGGTATTTTGGAGCATTTCATTTGTGAGTGTTCCAATATTTGTAAATGCTCTCAAATATTTGGTTTAATCAAATTTATCTTGCTTAATTTCCCACCAAAAATTCTCAAATGATAAATCCTACATGAACTACCCCTGTTACTATTACTTTGTGTTTCCACAAAGATTTAACAAATTTCTTTGCCAAAATATGCGAGAGATAATCGGAGTTTTTATCTTGTCTTTAGTAACCTAAACCTTGTCCAGAAACATCTCCACTCTCTAGTGTGACAAATTGTGAGAGTTAGATTGTGTTTTATGGATCATATTTTCGCAAGGTTTTCATGAAAATTTTGCAAAGAAGAATCTCTTGATGTCCTTTACCAAGACGGGTTACTGAGAATGGGCCCTCTCACCCTAGTTAAAGGCACAAGCTAAAGTAGTGAGGGTAGATCAAACCCTTAGTAAGGTGTTACCCAATTCTCCAACACCGAGTAACAAAGAGTCAGCTAAATCCCTCCCAGCCTACGAAATGACTTTTATCATGATTTTTCTGTCTCTAAGCATCCTTCCGGTTTCATGATGTTGCTCAACCCTCGTAGTACAATCAATATGGATACCAACATGTTTTATGATTATTCAGAAGGGGTTGGATAAAACAATACATGTATATGCCCAAGTAAAAAGGAGACTAAGGATACCTTGAACCTTGCTAAAGGAGGAGCGCATCATGTAGAAATATACCACAAATATTGAACTATTACATTAGTATTTGCAAAAAACACATTTTGCTAAGTATGCATATTCCTCAATAAAACATGTATTCATCAGAGGTGGTCCCCACAAGGGTTGAACATTTTTCTAAGGATGGGATAAGAATTTTTTTATTTGAATATTATTCAACATGAATAGTTGAGCATGTGCACTGAGATGTCAACATCGAGCCTTAATGTGGTCCTCACACATTGGGTGAATATTTTGCTAAAGTATTGCAAATAAAAGAATTATTTTTTTATCACACATGGACATTATTTTTGCCTATGCATCTAAGAGGTAGCCCAAAACATTATTTTGCAATTGCAAGTGTATTAAAATTACAGATGTCACATCAAGCACAAGAAGACAGAGATTGCATGCATTGAGAAGACTTGCTCATCAAGAAAAGTTTATTATTAGCTGAATTATTCACCCAAATTTATTAAAAATAAAACACTCAACTGTAATTTGACTGAGTTGTATTTTGTAACCAAGGCTATTAATTCCTCATTGTATTAGCATACTTATTTTTGTTCCTTTATTTATTCATGATAAATGACAAAAATAGGGTGTATGGGCGAGTACAATTTTAGTCTATTTTTAGGATGGGAGGGATGGATAATTTTGCTATATATTGTGTACATTGGAAAAGCACAAGAGGAATACTTTTAGGACACATGATTGCTGAAGCGTATTTTTTCCAGTTATTTCCCTTTAAATGAGAATCATATTATGGATTTCCAATAAATTACAGTTTTTTGTATGTATTTTTTGTTTGGAATTCAGGACTGTGGAATGGTGTTATGATTTTGTAACAAACAAAATCATGCACACAAGATCTAAACAATTCCCCAAAATCTACAGCAGTGGAAGTATAAACTAGAATAATCCAAATCAAGACAAAGTACGCACACATAACTCAAGCATGTACCGTGGTTCACCCAATGTGGGCTACATCCACCAAAGATAGAGATATCATATATATAATACAACAAGAGTAAAAACCAACTCTTCAATACAAGAGTATAATGCATCTCTCCAAGAGTATCTCCTCTCCTCCAAATATCTAAATGGATATCCATGAGTGCACTACAACTATGCCTCCAAACACCACCAACAGATCTCACATAACCAGGAACTACTGCATATTTGAATTGCTACCAAGTTCTTTATGGATCTACAATAAGACCTCTCGCATGGGTCTACCATATATCTGCAACTATAATCTGTGCACCAATAAATAAGTGTGTCTCTCGATCACTGCATAACCTATGCAAACATGAAGACAACCTCCTCTATAATATCTAGATCTATATGGATCAACAATATAATATGATCTTATGGATCTACAATACAAGACTAGATCTATATGGATCTATAATACAAGATCTCGCCAACATGTGGATCTACAAGAAGAAACTCCATGTGCTTTGCATACTATGCAATCCATTACAATGAGACAATAATTATACAAAGGAAATACAATAGAAGACGTTACCCTCTTCTCACCATTCAGATGTACCTGCTATTTTCTTCTGTCCAATTCCTCTCCATGGAGACTTTGTCTTCATGTAACCTATTCTTTCTTTCTCTTCTTCTTCTTCATCCTCTCAATCTAGGAGAATCAAGGATCTAATTCAATCCTTCTCTTAATTCTCTTCTAAACCCTAGCTTTCATGCTTATATATTCATTTATAAACTTAGGGCACTTAGTGATGTAATTGCAACCAATAGATCTACTTCCCAAGAGTTAAATATAAACTTTCATACACAGGTAACTGATGTCAGTTAGCCTTAACCGCTACTGATTCCTCCCTTTCCTAATCGATGCTAGTCATACCTAACCGATGCAGTGCGAGTTCCCCCCTAACCGATAACGATTTACGGTGATTTTCTAGCAAGTTTCCATTGCATGCTCTAGTGAAGCTATTTATCTCGACAATCCTAAAAATCTCCCACTTGGAGATAAATTGTTGAACCTCTGTACCTATACCTATAACTGTACATCACCATCCTCTACATACTGTGAAGACCATATTTTCTTTATATCAATGATTCTCTAAAATGAATAAAACTAGTAAGATCAAACCATCTTCTCAAACCAAGATGATAAAAAAATTATGACTTACCATAGACATGCACAAAGCTACTACAGATTTGTGATAACTAAGCTATCCATACATCAATCTCCCACTAAATCATAACACCAAGCCTCTCATGCAACCAAGCCATCATGAATAACACACCTGCAAGAGCTCCCACTCAAACTGAAGTACTGAGCTTCAACTGTAACCATAGCCATACCTGTAAAACCAACCATGTTCTCCATCCATCTATCCATGTCTTCATGCAACCACTAATGCAATTGTCCAAAGATAGGTCAAACTAGAATATGTGAAAGAAAAACAAGATCCCGAGTAAAAAATCCCTGAATGAGTTCTACATGCAATAATGGGTGATCAATCCACAAACACCTGCATAACTCAAAGAAATCCAAACACTGCAATCTACAAATCCAACCTTGCATAAAAACTAGCATGTCCAAGACATTCATCTATAGATAACATATCTATCAAGGAGTAACATAGTAATCAAGAGGAAATACAAACATCCCCTACTCATGCTCAAGGAAATTGAACCATGCTCATAGGCATCCATGTGTAAATAAAACATTTGCATCATCATAGAATCACAAAACTGAATCTATCCACATGTATAAACTCACCTATACATCCATCCATATCATCTAGGCTCTCCAAAAGTGCCAAGTCTCTCACCGACTAACTCTAAAGCAATATATGAATCCTGTGCTCATCAATGTCAATAACAAACAACCATGCTAAACCATGTAACTAATACCAAGTGCAAATACCAGCAAACATGTCATCAACATACTGCATAAACCAAACCAAGATGAAATCAAAACAAGGGCACCATCTTAAAATGGTAAATAAACACATTGCTAAACTTGTGACAAAACTGATCACGATTTCCCTATCGACCTCGGTCCACCGCCCGATCGACCACGTTACATTAGATGACCGACCACACCAATCCTAACCGACACTTTGGTCTATGTAATAGTTAGATTTTTCTCCTTTAACCCCTAAAACTCTAAAAAATTGCTCTATCATCTTCACCTAGCTGAATCTAACCATCAAATATTATCCCGAGATAAATATACAGGCACCACAAAATAAACCGAAGTGAGATCACAAAATAAATAAACTCAATGTACCTACAAATTTGTGATTGTCCTCTAAATCAAATTAGTGCCTCTGCCACTCGAAAAGTAGCAATCTCCCCTCACTTTGCATGTACGTCATGTATCCAATCCTACAATTCCAACATCCATGGTTTTCTCCCACTTTGAACACAAAATCCCCGCTTTGCCTCTAACACCAAGCTCAAAAGATAATATGTCGGTGAGAAATAAAACCAGATGAAAGAAAATATAAAATTATTCCCTTCTTATTAAAGAATACTCCTACATCATAGAAGTTTGGACTTCTTGTGAAGTAGGTGAATCAAATTATTTTCATCATGTGTACTCAACATCTTCCATTACCTACAACTGTTTCTAACCATGACTTTTCATTGAGGATCTCATCCTTAGACTAAATATCCTTCTCCTCAAGATTCCACACATTCAGTAAATAAAAGTCAAACAACACCAAAAACATGGTGTAAATCTATGCACACTATCCAAACATAATATCAGTTGCTTTAAAAAAAAGAAATAAAACATGAACCATATAGAGATACCTGACCCAAAGTCTCACTGGACTAACCAAGCCAAATCCATCCTCTTTCTGATCCAAACATTAAAGTGATCTACATTGTTTCTACCTATACACACTGTGTAAGAAACATGATCCTCCAAAATAGGACACTAAACCATTCATGCCCTCTTCTACTGTAAGAAACCATGTGCAAACTCATTGTCACAGAGACCGAATATGGTTTTCTAACCAGATGCGGTTACCCTCTCGTGACTAATTTGGGTCCACGACCAACATCGGTGCTCTGGAACTAACACAATGCCACAAATTGGCATAGGTCACCAAACCAGGTGCCTACTCCAACCAAAGCCGATAGTTTTGTTGAGCCAGTCATTTCAAGAAGCACCCAAATCTTACACAAAAACTTAACAGTAATAATACATGCAATAAAAATTACACCAAGATGAAACACATCACCTTACCAGCACCAAGATACTCAACCGCATGTTCAAGTGAAGATCATGCTACTCTCATGGAAACCCCGTCTTCATTCTGTGTTATTGTATTCAACTTCTCTAATGAAGCCCATGCATATAACTACACCAAAAGGATGCATAACTTCTCCTTTTCTCATTCTCAGATCTAGATCTGCAATCCCAAACATGCATGTGCAACCAAAATAATATAATCACTACAATACCAAGATAAATCATAAAACCATACCTCAATAACCGGATCTACAATCTGACCAACATGTTTGTGCCTTCAAGAACCAGGGACACCTCAGCAACCAAGATACATTCCATGCATCTTCTCAATTCTTCAGATATGTGATTTTCTATTTATAACTAGGTTGCCCAGTAACCGACCACGGTCACCCCTGTAACCAACCATAGTTACCTGTAACCGACCACGATCACTTTGCCGACATTGGTTTCCACTTAACCGACACCGGTCACTATAATTTCTAGCAACCTTACTCTTCTAGCTCCCACTTGAGATTAAATCTCTTCCTATGATCTTATCATCAGGAAAAACAAACCCTGCTCTCATACACCTATCAGTAAACACTAACAAAACCATGAAGCAAACCCTTGCTCTGAAATAAGCAAGCTAACCAAGCTAATCTTGATCGATACTAGTTCTTTGGGAATTTGGGACTACGGAATAGTGCTAAGATTTAATAACAAATAAAATCATGCACACGAGGATCCAAAAATTACCCATAATCTACTGATAGTGGAAGTATAAACTAGAATAATCCAAATCAAGACAAACTACACACACATAACACAACATGTACCGTAGTTCACCCTATGTGGGCTACATCCACCAAAGATAGAGATATCATATATATAATACAACAAGAGTATAATGCATCTCTCCAAGAGTATCTCCTCTCCCCTAGATCTCTAAACGGATCTCCATGAGTGCACTACAATTGTGCCTCCAAACACCACTAAAAAATCTCACATAACCAAGAACTACTACATCTCTGAACTGCTACCAAGTTATCTATGGATCTACAATAAGACCTCTCACATGGGTCTACCATATGTACAACTATAACTGTGCACTAAGAAGTAATTCTGTTTCTCCATCACTGCATAACCGTGCAAACATGAAGAAAACATCCTCTAAAATATCTAGATCTACATGGATTAACATTACAAGACTAGATCTACATGGATCTATAATATACGATCTCACCAACATGTGAATCTACAAGAAGAAACTCTATGTTCTTTGCATACTATGCAATCCATTACAATGAGACAATAACTATACAAAAGAAATACGGTAGAGGATGTTACCCTTTTCTCACCATTCGGATGTACCTACTATTTTCTTTTGTCAGGCTCCTCTCCATGTAACCTACTATGTCTTCATGTAACCTATTATTTCTTTATCTTCTTCTTTTTCATCCTCTCAATCTAGTAGAATCAAGGATCTAATTCAATCATTCTCTTAATTTTCTTCTAAATGCTAACTTTCATGATTATATAATCGTTTATAAACTTAGGGCACTTAGCCATGCAATTACAACCAATAGATATGCTTTAATGCTAAAAATAGATCTAATTCATGAGAGTTAAATATCAAATTTCATACACGAGTAACCGATGTCGGTTAGCCTTAACCGTCCGGTTCCTCCCTTTCGACCGATGCAGTCATACCTGAGATGCCGGTTCCCCCTAACCGATGACGGTTACTATATTTTCCAGCAAGTTTCCATTGCATGCTCTAGTGAAGCTATTTATCTCCACAATCCTAACATTTTTAATCCTCGTGAATGTAAAATTCCTGGTTAATCATCCTACCTTGTTGTAAATTTAATAATTTCTACATAATATTAGTGTGCATGTGTATCTTAACAGTATTGTTGTGAATTTTCCCTCAATACATTAAGTGTCTTCCTTAATATTCTGCTGAGAATTGTTTGTCTGTGCATTTAGAATTCATTCTTAGATGTTTGTGCATGTACTTAGTCAAATCCTCAACAATTTTGGTGTATCACCCCAGTTTCAATTTATTTTTACAGTCATCTTATTTCCCTCAAAACCCCAAAAAATTAGTTTAGGATACATCAAGAAGGAACCGGCCTTCATACCGGAGAATCACCTCAACAATAGGTATACCCACAGACCTGAGGTGTTTCCATTGTATCTATGAAAGAGAGGGATCCAAAGAATGATTATAACACCTGCAACCATCTCTCTATAGGGTGCACTTTTGAGAGATAACAATTTTTGGCACGCTCGGTGGGACCACAAATAAGATTTGCGAGAAAATTGAAGTAATTTATAGTAGATTCACAACAAAGAAAATTCACTTTTGGATCAACAAGATGCAACAATTTATTCTTAAGATTTAAAGATTTATTTGATGACTCTGTAAGGCTAATTTTAGACCAATTTTACAGCATGTTCCATGCCTAAAGTGACTACAAGATCATCGGTAAGAAGAATTCCTTCTGATTTTATTTCTTTACCTTTGAATTTTGTAAGAAGAAGAAGAGTTGGTAACATTATACCTTATAATAGGCATGTTTTTAACAACAATCCTCCTAATATTATTTTACCACGTATTAATTTCTTTATTCGGATCCCATTTTTTCAAATGGTTATTCAACCACCTAGGAATTTTGTGACCTTTACTAATGGCATCCCATTAGTAATTCTAGTTTATCATGATATCCCTAATGTTTCCATGAAAAGTTTTCCTTCATTCACTGGTGAAAATCAGGTTACACCTATAGAGCACATCAAAGATGTTGTAGCCCTATGTGCAGTCCATAATATTACTCATGAAGATGTGGCTTTGAGAATTTTAGCTGCATCCTTTAAAGGGAAAGCCTTACAATGGTATAGAAATTTAGAGATTGGAAGCATAAGAACTTGGGATGAGTTAGGTGGTAAATTGCTGAAACAATTTCAAGATAATTCAGATCATTTATCCCTCATAGACCAATAATATACTATTAGAAGAGACCCTCATGAATTTATGGCTAGTTTCAATATTCGTTTTTCTAGAACTTGGGAAAGAATTATAGCAAGTGTCAAGCCTCAAAATGACCATTCTTTCCTTTATTATCTTAGAGAATTAAAAAGTGATATTTCAACTATGATTCAGTCTATGGGAGGTGAAACTCTCCCAAAAGCTTATGACATTGATCTAAAGGCTGAAAATAGTCTTATTAAGGCCAGAAAGTTAGCACCAAGGCCTTAAATGCCTTTTTAGCAGATTTGGCACCAATCCCACAACCTATCACCATTATAGAACCTTCTATTACAACACCATCGGATAGCGTGTTTAAAGCTTTACGGACTATGGGAAACAGGATGAATTTGATTGAAAATAGACTTGCATTACCTAGCAGGCCTTATCAGACTCCTTATCAACAAAACCAACAAAATAGGCAGCCTTATTAGTAGAATCAAAATTATAGTCATCCTTATCAGCAAAGGTAGTTTGACCCAAAGGCTCCTAATTCATTTAACGCTTTAGTCCCAGATTAGTATGGCTACAGAAGAATGGTGTCAACCTTGTAATCAACCTCATTTAGCTACAAGTTTCCTAAATTCTTTCCTAAATATAAGTCTTGTTGCACAACCTCAACTTGAGACATTGTTCATGCCTCAAATGGAGGGTGGGTAGCAATAAAATCATGTTCAGAAAGCACCTGAATAGAAATTGGTCAGTTTTAGTGAGGATGATTTTATCGCAGTTACTACTAGGGCCCAAAAAAAGGCCCAGGAAAGTCAAAAGTTTCAAAACAGACCTATTCTACCCACATTCACAGATAAAACTGCAATTACAGGCCAAAAATCATCCAATAGTTTGTTGTTCCACAAAAATAGTAGGTGTTTCAGCTAGTAAAGAACATCAAAAACAACTACAGCTTGATCTAAGAAGATTATTTATACCTCGAAATCAAAAGCGGTGAAGCAGTCGAGTTTTTGCTAAAACCTATGCTAAAATAGAAGAGTCTATTTATAAAACTATTTCTTCTTTTAACATTGTTGATGTAATGAAAAATCATATTATTAATATCTCAATGTGAGATGCTCTAAGTATTCTAGGACAACATGATCTTCTTTCTCATGAACTTACTAAGTCAGTAGATTTCTTCAAAAACATCAAAAAATGAAGTTAAAAAATTATACGTGGTCCTTGGAACAATGGAATAGGATCTCATTAAAGTAGTTAAATGGATGGTTCAAAAGGTCTTAAATGCTCATGATATTAAGAAACCACCACCATTTTACTTATCTCTAATTATTAGAGAGCATCTTGTTCATAACTACATAGTTGATAGCGGTCTGCAAGTAGCACTAGTTATGCCAAAAGCAATTGCAGAAAAGTTGGGCTCAAGTATGAAATTACAGAGAAGAGTGTGTTATAGCTTGATGGGATCAGTAACTAATACGGTTGGTGTCATCAAAAATCTGGAGGTAACATTTTATGCTTGTCCTAACGTTTCCATTTTACAAGATGTTACTGTTGTAGATTTACCTCCTTACTTTGCTATATTCTTATATAGAGATTTCAAAACAAAAAAAGGAGGTTATCTCTCTTCAGATTGTTCCTTTTTGTTCTTCACTACATGGTATGGGACGAAATTTACTATCAATTCTGAACCATTAGCTATATTTCATATCGAGCCTCATGCTTCTAATGCATTAGCTAATTATGTAGCCTTAGACCAGTCTTATTTCGATAATACAACTCATGTTTTAGCAATAGATGATGTTTCTAATTTTTTCATGGATGAAAAGACACATGAAGAACATGCTCATGATCCTTTCAAAGAAGATGAAGAACATATGTTTGGTGTGTATTGCTCGCATGAGGAAAACACACCAATTATCTTGTTGTCGAAAATAGAAAATGCAATGAAAAAGGATTTGGAAGCTTCGTTTTGATGGAGCTAAGAAAAGAAAGGACAAGGAGAAGGTTTGATTCTCACTTCCCCTATGAATGAAAGGTATTTCTCAGCTTTGAGTCTCTAATTTTTGTGTACCTATAATGTAGTTGAATACGAAGCATGAATTCATGGATTACTTTGGGCCAGAAAGAAAGGTATTATCATGTTACAGATTTTTGGTGATTCTGAGTTAGTTATCACTCAAGTAAGAAATTTCAATGTTTGTAAGAATCCATTAATGAAGTCCTATCGACATAGAGTTTCACAATTAATACAATATTTCGATGTTATTAATATCTATCCCATTCCAAGAGCAGAAAACAAGCATGCGAGATAGACTTGCAACAATTAGTGCTTTGGAACAGATTAAAAACAACAAGATTCAGCCTCACATAAAGATAATTGTCAGGCCTTCTATACCTGATAATGATTTGAATTGGTAGTTTTTTGAAAATAATGAACAGATTTGCAGGTTTTTGCAACAAGAAGCTAAATTTTCTGTAGTAAATCAAAAGAAATTGTAGCACTTATATGGTGACCAGATTGTTCAATTAAAGACGAATAAACTACCTCAAGGTTTGGTCACATTAGAAGACATCTTCAACACTGATGATCAGTTAAGGAAAGACAAAACAAAGATGTCAACACATGTAGACAACTATGAAGAGATCTCAGTTGATGATGGGAAGAATTTATTTCTCAGAAAGGTATGTTCCTTAGCTGAGAAAATTTCCTTTATCAATATTTGTAAGGAATTTAAGGATGTTTTCGCTTGGAAATACCAAGATATGAAAGGGTTTGATCCAAGTTTGGCACAACATACTATTGAATTATAGTCAAATTCCAAGCCAATTAGGCAAAAATAGAGGCCTGTAAATCCCAATATAGAACCTTTATTGAGAAAAGATTTATCTAAGTTGATCGAATCATGTATAATATTTCTGTTAAGAATTTAAGATTGGGTAACCAATCTTGTTCTGGTTCGGAAAAATAATGGAGAAATCAAATTACGTGTGGATTTTAGAGATCTTAATAAAGCCTCACTAAAATATCATTACCCACTACCCAATATGGATTAGATTTTGAGCACAGTTTCTGGTTATGATAGACTATCTCTTCTGGACAATTATAGTGGATACAATCAGATTCTAGTCCGAGAAGAAGATAGGTACAAAACAACTTTTACCACAAAGTGGGGTACTTATGCTTACAAAAGAATACCTTTTGGCCTTTCAAATGTTGGTGCAATGTTTCAACATGAAATGGATATGGATTTTTATAACTTATTAAATAAATACATACTTGTTTATTTGGATGATGTTACCATATTTTCAAAAAAATCAGATGAACATCTAATACATTTAAGGAGACTTTTCGATTATGTAGACGAGTTTGGAATATCATTGAATCTCAAAAATATATCTTTTCGGTACATCAAGGTAAATTGCTTGGTCATATTATTTCGAACAAGGTTTAGCAATTGACCCTTTCATAATTGAATCCATATCAAAGCTATCATTGCCTCATCAAAAATAGGCATTACAGAGCTTTCTAGGAAAAATCAACTTTGTTAGAAGATTTGTTCTAGATTTTATAGCATTGGTTAAACCATTGGCGACTATGTTGAAGAGAGAGAAGACTTTCTCTTGGACCAACACAGGGAGAGAAGGGTTTGAAGCAATTAAAATAGCCATTTCTCAATCTCTTACTCTTACAAATCCAAATTTTAATAAATATTTTAAAATGTATGCACTTGCAGGAGCTAAAACAATCTCAGCCATTTTAACTCAGGTTAATGATGAAAATATTGAATAGCCAATTGCTTTCTTTGGACAAATTTTACATGACTACGAAACAAGGTACATATTTCTTGAAAAACAAGTACTTTTAGTAGTCAAAGGACTAAAGAATTTTAAGTACATGCTTTCAAACAATAAAATACATGTTCTTGTTTCTCATCCAAGTGTAAAATCTTTCTTGTTAAATAAATAATTGAATGAGAAGAGAGCAGAAAAGTGGATAACAAAAGTCATGGAATACAATGTTGATATCCGTGTTTTGAAGGTAGTTCGAGGTAAAGGTTTGTGTGAGCAACTAATTGCTGATATGGAAAAACAGTAGGCTATAGAATCAGAAGATCCGGAAGAGCATGTTGAAGTTACGTATTAGTAATCGAGATAGCATAGTGCAACCAAAAAATTAGCAACCCTTTGAGCTTGTTCAAGAAGTTTAGGAATCAAGATGGATGACTAATTTAGTTAACTATCTATAGCATGACACTTATCTAGAAGGTATGGACAAGAAAAATGAATATATTTCAGGTTACAAGTTGTACCTTATGTTTTCATTGATGGTGTGTTATGTCGGTACTGTTTAAACAACCACTTGAGACCAAAGAAACAACCTAAGGTTAGCTAGAAAATTATGGGACAATTTTTTTTTGGTTTGAAGTGTCTACAACTAAATTGCAAGACATTAGTTTTCACTAATAGGTTCCTAAAAAAACTTGTTTAATAATACACAAGTTTCCTTTATTAACTTATAACAAGTTTACAAGCTTCAAATTTTAGGTTTCATGTTTGGTTAGATTCAGGAGTAATCTTACCCCATACTTTCTCTAATAGTCTCAGAAATTCAACTATATTTTCTCATATTCAATGCTTTCAAAATTTCTCTAAACCATTCCCAATGGATAGGAAATTTTCTCACCTTTCTGGTGATATAAAGAATTCCTCCTAACTCCTTGTAGAACTCAAGATATAAGCGGGTGGAGTCTTGGGGTCAAATTCTCCCCAAGGGGGACACATGTCAAGAGGAGGAGGAGTGCACCTTGGGCGGGTTGGTGGGTCGTGGGGCGACATTGGAAAATTTTCCCAACGTGGGCTCAAAGAAAAATGCTCCGCCGCCCGCGAGTCCCCAAGGGACATGTGTCGAGTCCTGGTGCAAGGTGAAAAGGGAAAAGGGAAGGGTGGGGTGGTAGACAAGTGGCATCCTCTCGATTGGTTGTAGGCCGAGGCGGAGGGAAAAGTGAAAATTTTCCAAATTTTTAAAAAGTTTTAAGGGATAATTTTTTTCGCACCTCCGCCTCGGCCCATGGAGGACATGTGGCAGCCTCCGATTGGTCATTGGACGGGAAGAGGGAAAATTGAAAATTTTCCTAAGCCCAAAATTTCAACAAAATTTCTACGGACAATTTTGATGGTAAATTTTTGGGTTGTGGGCCTACCAGGGAAAGTTTTCCCAAATTTTCCCGCCAAGGACAAAAATTCAAAGTGTCATAACTTGAGCTAGAAAGCTTGGTTTTGGGAAAACAAGGACTTTTCAGAAATCTCTTGAATCCCTCTTTACACAAGAACCATAAAATTTACTTTTTGATGGAGTTTAAATGGTCAATTTCGTAAAAATGATCTGCAGGCCTTTATTTGGCAAACTGGCAATTTCCAACTTATAATTTTGGTAAAATTAGAACTCCTTCGCTCAACATGTCAAACAGACATGGAGGATCAATCTAGGGAGGTTTTATAGTATTTTAGGGAAGTCAATTTATCCAATCTGTTCAAGGTTGCATTTTTGGCAATAAACGGAAAAATTACTTTGTAAGCTCCGAATTGAAATTCATTAAGTTTTGGAGATCCATTCTTGATTGTTATAGTGAATTTGAGTTCCTTAGGTAGTACTAAGTCTAATTTTCAATGTTTCATCACTTATTGTTTAGTGTAAGTATGAACTATTCATTTTTATTAAAATGTGAGTTGCCAGGATGAAGTATATTACAATGAAATGTTTCTTTAAATTGGAATCTCCATTTTGTCATTTAAATGTGCATGTGATTCCTAACTTAGTCAAATACAATGCTTATTAGATCATCCATTCAATTCTAAATAAAAATACATCTCTGATTTCAATTTCAATATACAATTTACAAGCATATCACACTATCTTTCTTTCCCACGCATTCTTCTTTACAACAACAATCAATCTTCAACAATAATTCACATCTAACATGCAAAGCACTTTTAAGAAAGGAATGAAATCTTTTGATGATTAACAATGCATTCTTTTCAACTTATCACCTTCCATTTGTATTCAAATATAGTACATAAAACATACAACACTGTTTCTTATTCTTTTTCAAAATAGAATCTCATTCTTGGACAACAATTCAAATCTAGTGCACATTACAATTTTGAAAACTACTTCAATCCTTTATTCATAATTCCATAACACTGTTACAACTTGTCACTTTTCCAATTTGAATTGGTTTCAAATTACAAAATACAAAGCATAGAATATCATTTACATTCTTTTGTAAAAACAGAGAACAAATATATTTCCTTACATTTCTCCATTCAAATTCAAACTTCTATCATCAATACAATAACTTCACATTACAACATTTATACACTCATCCACTCGAAGTGGGAAAGGTTACATTGAATTTACTCAAGAGAAAGGACTGTCAAAACTATAATTTCTCCTTGCTCCAAACAACAACATGCAAGTTTCTTCTTCTTTTCAACTTTGATCACAACAAGGAAGGGGGAAAGGCAACGCTCTCCACCCAACCAAGACATCCAATGAGAAGGGAGAAGTCGTCCTTCCTCATTGGCCCCTGAGCCCCAACCATATTGAAATAAAGTATGAACATCAACACATGGAAACAAGGATTTTATCATAACAAACAAGCATTCTTCACATTACATACAAATAATAAAATACACAGTCCAACAAGACAGCA
Organism: Taxus wallichiana var. yunnanensis; assembly: GCA_018340775.1. Taxonomy (NCBI): domain Eukaryota; kingdom Viridiplantae; phylum Streptophyta; class Pinopsida; order Cupressales; family Taxaceae; genus Taxus; species Taxus wallichiana. The sequence continues at coordinate 29,591,888 of CM031241.1, read as the reverse complement.
GTTCCCAACTACATTTGAAATCATACACACAACACATAGGCTTGATCAAGCAAGCCAACAAGAGCAAGAACTATGGGGAACTCCTTATGCCTCCTAATTTGGAATTGGGCATCCACCAAAATGCATACCGCCAATAAAAATATCAACCCCATAAACCTTATATCTCCCAACCCCTCCTATTACCCCCCCAAGAGTAAGAAATGCAAGTAGTTTCTTTTCCAAGGTGGATCCCAAACCAAAACTCCCTCCTCAATAAAATAGTGCCATTGGCAATCCCTTATGCCCCCATATGAAATCCCCATAGCCTTCTCCTACACCATGCCCCAAGCATTCTACCCAACCAGCCAAGAATGCAAACATAAACACCCTTCAAACATGCATGCAAGAGAAGGAAAAGTAATTAAAACACGATCAAGATCCTACCTCTCCATACTGGAGTTTGTTCCAAGCTCACAAGCTTTCCAAGATGCCAAATACAGTCCAAATTCAGCAAGGTTCAAGCAAGCAAAAAGACTCCAAGCTCTTCCTCAACAAGCTCCAAAAGAAACAACACCAAAAATGTCCCCCAAGAGGAAATGGACAAAGTTCCAACAACCATAAACAAGCAAGGAGTTTCACTTTTATAGGAGAGGGAAGAGAAGAGGATGATGTGGATCCATGTGGGATGCCACATCATTCTTCCTCAACCCCAAGAGGAAAGTCAACATCCTTCACCAAATCATAATAAATAAAATGAAAAAATGACTTACACACTCCAAAAATGCCCATACTCCAAAAGGACTAAATTAAAAACATGTAAGGGAAGTGCAATTAAAACTTACATATTGTCACTTCAAAATTCATTATAAATGCCTACATTTAACCTCCAAACTATAGGCATGGTTGGTGGATCATTTTAAGAGGTGTGGGACAAGTTTAACTTGTCCCACAAGCCTCCAAATTTGGCCTCCAAGGTCAAATTCGAATTTCATAAAAGATGGAGTGTTTAACATTCCAAAATCTGCCTTACAAGACTCTTACATCTTTCTTACACATTCTAACATATTAACTTACACACTCTTCCAACATTATTATTTAAACTCAACAACTTTATTAATTACATTCCATGTCCTAATTAAATTTAAATAAAATTTAACTATATGATCTCTCACATTAATCTACCACATTTAAATTAATTAAAAGAAGGAACACATTACAAATAAAATACATACAACAATAATTCAAAAAGGAACACATAAATAAAACACATATATCCCATGGTCACAATAATGGAAATCCCCCATGGGAAATCCTAACATAACACAACACACAAACACATAACACAATTGCCATGGTGACCTTGTTGAATTCACCTGGAATTTCAATATGGTTAGTCTCTAGTCCCCCGACATTGTTGTGATTTTTAACCTGCAAAATGCAAATACCTCCTTTGGCCTCGTGGCCATATCAGAACATCCAAAATGATATAAAAAATCTCAAAATCATCCAAACACACAGATCACAATAATATTAATAATTCAACATTATCATTTTAAATTAAATAAATCAACTATATCATCATCAAAATCTACCATACTAGATCTACTCAAAATATCCAATATCATAAGTCCAAATCAACATCTATAATATATCCATGTCACAACAGTATATCATCAACCACATATAGAAAATGTCTCTAGTAACCATCATGCATAATAACTGAATCCAGATCAATAATAATCCATGATCTAACATCTAACCATCATACTAAACAAAACATGATAGTGTCCATAATATGATCAATAGTATCAAAATCAGTATCTAAAAGTGTCAAAGGGAAGTGGGCACTACATCCCCCTCCCCTTAGACTCGACTTCCTCCTGGAAGTCACTGGAACAAATGTGGAAAATGCACTCATAATACTATGGCATCCTCCCAAGTGGCTGCAGTCTCATCATATATGTCCCACTACACCCGTACTTGATCAATCTCTCTACCTCGAAGGCCAGGGTCCTATGATCTATAATGAGATGGGCTCCACCATCACCCCCCCGATCCCGCACTGCAATGATGTCCGATTCAACACATGAGAAGGATTTTTAATGTACCGTATGCCGGAAAAGCGACAAGCGGCGTGGGAATCTACAAGTGACTCTTCCACGTCCGACCTCCCGAGGTCGTGCCGAGATAGCCGGTGGGGATGGAATATAGGTAGTATACTGAGCACAGACTAGTTAGGAAATCTAATGTCTTCGACACGCACTAATGGAATCTGCGAATCCAAGGCAAAGAAGGCTCTTCTAACTTAGACCGGTGTGATAGATTGATCGCAAGGATGATGCTCGAAGGCTCCAATCAATATCGAGCTCTGGCGTGATTCGATCTATGGGTTGTGGAATACGTGGGAAATGACCTGGGATAGTTTCGTGTATTTCTCCTGACAGGGTCATATGGTGGATGATGAATATAATCGACTCTATGGACGATTCTCTGGCCTAGTCCAGAATTCTCTTGCTTTGTTAGCTGTTACATCCAGTAGGGATAATTGTTCGATGATAATAGGTGGAAGTGGAGTAGACTGGAATACTAGTGTGCGTAGGCCAGTGTCTATATCTAACCCTCTTATAGATTCGTTGGGCTGCGGGATTTGTGGGTCACAACCGTAGACTCGTGGTTGTTGTGGACCAGCTATGGTCATGCGTGGAATCAAGTCCTCGCCCTAGTATCCAATAATCATACGCTTTTTCAGCCTCTATGTTTAGAATCAACAGCTGTGCGATCTTCTCGGAATACCTCACAGGCGTTCTTGCAACCTGGATTCTTAGGCCGGTATCTATGTCTGTGTGGGTGTCTCCTGCATCTGGTTGTGGAACTAAGGGATCACACCCGAATGTTTGTTCTCTTTCAAACCTTTCTACAGTCATGTGGATGTTTTCCTAGGGTAATCTGTAGTTTGGCTGATTTGACCAAAATGTATGTGCTTGGTCGTCTTCTATGTTTAATCCTCTTAACTGAGATCTGACCTGCTGGAAATCTGTTGTTGTTTGGAAGACTTGTATCCTAAGGTTCTGGTCAATGCCGGTTATTTTGCTATGAGATTGGGTGAGGCACGATTAGCTCGAAAATGTATTCCCTGGGCTCCCTAGGTCCCGTAATTGTCATGCAAAAGCAGTAATAAAACAAACTATAAAGTGAAATCTAAGTATATTTCTAGCATATATGACTTCTTTTTGTATTTTTTGATGATTTATATGATTCTAAGAGAGTAACTATTTAAAATATTTAGAATTGACAACTAAATTAATAACTTAAAACAAACAAAATAAATGAGTGTAGCTATTTGTCCGTGCGATTTTGTATATCTATTCTAAACAATGAAATAACTAATCTATTAGCAAGATTCTCGATCCTACCTCAGAAGTGAGGAGTGAATCATAGTTTCTCAGAAACTATCAATCCCCATAGCTTCCCGGTAATATCGAGAATAGAATTAACTGAAATAAAGCGATTAACTACTTTATTTGATACGATTCTAACTAGAACTTTGAAAACTAGAACCCGGATTCAAGTAAAATAGTGGCGAATCCGATGGTGTGTGTGATCTTGTCCCCTTAGTATGATCTCTTCATTCTTTGTGCTCGCAGAGATCCATAAAAGCATGTAATGCTCGCATCAATAGGAATAGATGTTTGGAACAAGGGACAACCTTTAGAATGCAGATAGAATAGAACGCGGATAGGAGAGGGATAGCGCAAGAGTACAGAGCTTGGCTTATGCAATTCCTAGCGGGATCTACTGCGAATCGTGCAACAAAATGCATCCAGAACCTGAAACTATCCTGTATGAAGAGCAAAACCTGTAACTTTAATGGCTTCCTAAGCTATTCTACTCTAATGGATTAGATAAAATAGCAACACTGTTTGCACAAGTTGGATATGTGGCTTACCAACAGCTAGTCAATGCAAACTAAGCATGTAATGAACTAAACTAAGGAATTAAAGCAAACTAACAGACCACAGCACTGAAAATGAGAAGATTGGAGTAAAAATTGGTGGCCATTTTCTTGAGCACAAGCCATGCATTTATAGGAATTCAATCACCCAAAGATCAAAACCAAACTGAACTCCTAAACAATAAACAAAGGAAAAACACTATTCCAGGGGACCAAAAACATAAATGCATGCTCAAGTTGGCAAAGAAAGCTAGTGAAACGTGATATTTCACGTGAGTTACGTCAAAAAAGTGTTCTGGAAAACGCATAAAGGACCACCGCCCTGCTTAGGCGGCGGTTACAGGACCGTTGCCCTATTCAGGCGGCGGTTACAAGACCGCCGCCCAGGCAGGGCGGCGGTTTCGTTACTTAAGAGAAAAGGGGCAAGAAAAGAGGGAAAAGGGGAAAAAAACACGCATGGGGGCTAAGCGGGGTATGCGGGATGTTAACGCATATTCGGAGAGCTTTTCTGGATCCCGAACACCTTGCGAAGAGACCTGTATCATCATTGGGGCATTTATTACACCGTTCCGCAGTACAGTACCTTACAATTTTGGGTACGTACATATTGCCCCCTCGGAGAAGCGTTTTAGCCATGAAGAGGCGTAAAACGGTGGGTCCGAGTATGGCCGTCCCAAAATGGGGAGTTAGAAGTTATACCTTACATGTCCATGTGTCGAAATGACGCCATCTAAAATTCCCGCTACTCCGCAAAATGAAAAGAGAACTCAAGTGCGCAGATAGACACGATAATTGGAAGATAAACGCTAAAATAATAGGGAAGGAGAATGTACCATTCGTGCGAGGATAGGGACTTACCTCCGTCGGCGCTCCACAAACCTGTGATAAGCCATTCAAAACCAATCAGCATGCTATATATATGAAAGTGGGCCCATTTTCCTATTCATTTGTGTGAATTGATTTGATTGTTTTTGAGCTCTGGGACCCACGGTGACGGTTTCTTGCACGAATAGATTCAAAACGTTCGGAGCGAGATAACGATCATGCCCCCACGTGCGGAATGCCACCCCGCAAGATCACAGGTTGGTTTTCTTCAATTTTGCATTTTTCCCCCTTTAAATTTGAAATGGCAAATTATTTGCAATGGGGGGGTTATTTTTGAAAATGCTAGGTTCAAAAGGTCCACCTAGGGGGGGCACCTACTAGGTAGGCTCCATTTTTAGGTTAAACGGTCAATTTTACATGTTTTTGGGTCTTTTGGGGTTAAAAACCCGCGTGGGTTTCGGACGCGACCACCGCCCGACCGGGCGGCGGTTACCTGACCGCCACCGCCTGCTCGGGGCAGCGGTTCTGTGACCGCCCGCCTTAAAGGCGGCGGTTACAAAACCGCCTCCCTGCTCAGGGCGGCGGTTTTGAACAGAATGCAAAAGAGCTTATTTTGGAGACTATGCTTGTTCATTTTTACACTTCTATGTGTTTTTATGACTCTCTCGAGAATTGTTCGAGATACTAACTTACTACTGTTTTGTGTGTTTTTGGGTGTATGCGGGCGAGGAGGAATACATCGATGGAGCCAGAGAGAGAGAGAGTGACCGGCTGCCCGAGGTACTGGATGCCCTCTCACCAGATGAGGAGGACACACTACAGAGGGCCGGTATACTGCGTATATCGCGTGTGCCTCATGTCGCACCATCTAGTCACATCCTTTGTGACTTGTTTTCATATTGGGATGCAGATCGGAACACTTTCCGACTGCCAGGGGTCCGCGGTGAGTGGACCATCACTTTGGAGGATGTTTACCACATCACGGGGTCCCGATTATCGGGAGGAGACTCACACTAGAGACGGCAGGGTCCCGAGCACAGATTGCACAGTGGGCAGGCTACATGGGAGATGCAGCTATCTCCACGGGGCCGAAGAAGGGAGTGAGAGTTCGATCCATTCCTTCTTTGCCCATCCCCGTATTTCGACAGGCTATCATGGGGATCCTTGCCTCGAGGCTGATCGGGGACAAGGGAGGGGATACTTTACTATACTCTTTGGGCTCCCAACATTACACGAGATAGAGGGCATGGCCGGATATACACACGGGGCACGAGATATTCAGGGACCACCTACCATGATTTATACGGTGGTGGTTCATCTACGGGGACAATCTTTGAGCCACCCTACTCTAGTTATGAGTTGGGTATATGAGCGCTTTATTCCTTATGGCAGGGGCGTAGAGGTGGCAGATCCCGGGGCTGTGAGGGCAGCCAGATGGTCAGATATGTCGGTGCTTAGAGCACCTCACCAGCCAGTTGCTTCCCTCACTAAAGCAGACATGGAGGCCACACCATACCAGCTTATGGCCGGTATATGGGGAGAGGAGACTCTCACATTGATCTCTGCTCCACTACAGGGCAGCTCATCGACCGTGTGGGACGGGTAGAGGTACATTCTTTCGGCAGGGTTCCCCAGCAGTTTGGCCTCCCATATATGGGCATACTTCCTCCAGTGGCACCAGTTTATAGATCAGTCCGCGAGGCTAGAGGGGGGCCTAGAGGCCGAGGTTGGACAGTGGTTACTCCTGGCATTCCTATTGCAGCCAGGGGGATAGTTCGGGCCAGAGGGAGAGCTGGTGCACCTCGGGCACCTTTACTTCGGATTGCTGCGGGTCCTGCTCATAGCAGCGATGACCCCATAGACATTGACTCCGATTCTGAGGAGTCTACAGAGGGAGGGTCGGAGGAGCAGACGGATGATAGTGATCCTGAGTGGCATGATACTCAGGACATCATGCAGGCAGAGAGGGACGAGCAGAGTGCAGAGAGAGAGACTCTAGTTTCGAGGAGCCACTCTCCAGGGCCATGGTGGAGAGGATGAGTCCGTTGTGGGGTGTCATGTTGCTCGACTACGGGAGCAGCCCCTCTCGCGTGGCATCTGCAGGCGGTGTCTTGGCCCTAGTGACCCATCTTGGAGGCCCGGTGATCCGAGTAAGTTATCCTTTCTTCCTTTCAGTGTTCGTTTGATTTAGGATTTGTTTTTAATTGCTATCTCTCCTTGTGTTTTAATATTGTATCTTTTAGCCTCTTGCCTAGTTTCTAATTCGTTTTTCTTCTTTGTTTTGCAGAGACTGTTGACGAGTGGCGGGATCTAATCCGTAGGGTATGCACTGATTCTCTGATGATCCCTATGGATAAGACCCGTGCGGAGCTATCTGTAGATATCGGGGAGCCTTCAGCAGCCGGTAGGCATACCGACGTCTTCGCTCCCATTTGGCACGTGGCCAAGATGGTGTCGACCCTACGTACAGAGTTGGCGGGCTATAGGACAGCCGAGCACCTTATGAGGAGCCACTCTCGTGGTGAGACCGCGGCTGCCCCTCGGGACCCTGAGCCCTCTATGCATTCAGAGCGCCGGCGTAGCCGGAGTCCTAGGCGAGGGCGCGCTCCTTCGGTGGGATCGCGTAGGGGTTGAGAGGCCACTTGGCCCTTGTATATTTTGTATCATAGATTCTTTTGTATATCACGGGCTCTTTGAGCGTTTTGACCATGCCTAGTGCATGATGGCATTGTACGAAAACATTGATTATTTATATATATGGATTTGTTCCGGATCAAAATTTGTTACACATGTTTGTCCTTTCTATTTCCATTTTCCTTGTATATACTACTATGATGTATGTTTATATGCTTCCTAGAATGTATGCAATGGTGAACAAATGATGAAAATGCTTTACTTTACTTTTCTTTTGTGTTTCATGATGCTGATACATGATAATGTAGATATATTGTGATTTTGAATCTTAGCTTCTGTAAGCAATTTGGATACCTCATGTTTGTTTTGGCAAAGTGATGAAAGTAACTAATATGATGAACAGATAAACTTGCCCCACTCCTAACTCCACGCAACCAGTAAGATGCGAGGGCTCATCACCAAGAGCCAAGAAGGGCGCAAGTTATGAAATGTGATGAAATGATAGTGATGAAAGATAGACAAAGTTTTGGCGGAACCAAATTGAAAGCTACAAGCTGACTCTACCTGGGTTACTTCATAGTTTCGGATGCAACCTGCCTTGCGGTTTATCCAGACTTAGACCCGTAGATGGCCACATGGTAGACAAAATCTGGGTTTTTAGGATTTTTGACTCTTTCGGAATTTTGAACATCCGTTTCATTTGTTTTTGACTCAAAGTTTGAAAGTTTGAATTGCTTGCGTATGACCATTTGCATTTATTTGTCAAGAGGACCCCCTACACTTGGCCCCACGCTACTAGTAAGAAGCGTGAGTTTATCACCGTGGGAAAAGCGTAGGCGAGTAAGGGCATTTCCATCCTTTCCCAACCCTACGTCACTAGTAAGAGACGCAAGCTCATCACCGAAGGTTGGTGGGGCAGGGAAATGTGTAAAATTAAAATTTTCTGTTTGATCAACGTTTGACTTGTTTATTTGAGTAAAATGTCAGTATGTCCTTATTTCCAAAGAGATATACATATGGGATAGATGTGACACCATGAAGCTTCTAGAACAGACCATAGGCAATGACACTTATTCTAAGAAGAAATCAAGGTGAGAAAAGACTTGCAGATCTTGGTATGGTTACCGTTAAGACTTTGTCATGTCTATTTTATTTGATAAAAGATTCTGAAGTGATTGATGATATTGTGAAAATGGAGAGATATGATTAAAGAGTTTATGCCAACAACATCATGAGTTTGTAATGAATTGCCTTGAGAATAGATTCCTTGATCACGATTTGTGTAAGAAACGAATGGACAAAATGATCTTAATCTATATGAAAATGCAATGTAGATAGTTATATAAGTAGCGTTAGCTGCTTATGCGTAGAAATGTTTGAGGTGGAGGGAATTGACTGTTTCGCCAAACTCCTCACCTTCTAGCGTGCATAAGAGGTATGCACCATTTCCGTAGTCTTTCATGACTCGGTATGGGCCCAACCATTTGGGCCGGAATTTCCTTCCTCGCCGGTCTTCTTGTCGATCCGGCTGTCCAACCTTAGAACTAGATCACCTTCGTATATGTCACGCTCATAGATCTTCTTGTTATACTGCCGGCACATCCGGTCAGCGTAGACTCTATGTCATTGTTCAGCATCTAACCTGGTTTCATCTAAGCTTTCTAGTTGGGAAAGACGTGCTTCTCTGTAAGCGTCTTCATCCAGAATCCCTTGTAGTGAAATGCGGAGACTGGGTATTTCAACCTCAAGTGGGAGAACTGCTTCTGCCCCAAATACCAGCGAGAAAGGAGTCGCTCCTGTTGGTGTTCTTATTGAGGTTCGGTGGGCCCACAAGGCCGGATATAACTTTAAATGCCAATCTCGTTTGTTTTCTTTTACTGTTTTGAGGAGAATGGCTTTCAGTGTTTTGTTTGTTGCTTCAGCCTGCCCATTGGCTTGGGGATAATACAAGGAAGCCGTATGATGGCTTATTTTAAATTTGTTGCATAGTTCACGAACTTCCTCATTCTTGAAAGAAGTTCCATTATCTGAGATAATGATTTGCGGGATACCGTACCTGCAAATGATTTGGTTCAAAATGAACTTGGCGATTACAGAACCAGGTACAGTGGTAAGAGGCATGGCCTCTACCCATTTGGTGAAATATTCAGTGGCCGTGATTATAAAATTATGGCCGTCTGTGGATGAGGGAGAGAACTTCCCTATCAAGTCTAGGCCCCATGTAGAAAAGGGCCACGGAGTAGCGATTGGTTGCAAAGCTTGTGCCGGCATGTGAATCTCATGGGAGAATTCTTGGCACTTGCGACACCTGCGTACAAACTCTATTGCGTCATGTTCTAGGGTGGGCCAAAAATAGCCCATTCGATGTATTTTTCGAGCGGTGGCGTGGCCACCGAAGTGGCCTCCACATACTCCGCTGTGAGATTCATAGAGAATCTTCTTGGATTCTTCTGTGTCGACACACCTTAAGAGCATTCCATCGAACGCCTTTCGATAGAGAACTTGCTCTATAATAACGTACTTAGCTACGATAATGCGTAACCGCCTTCTTTGTTGCGGTGTAGCTCCTTCCGGTACGTATGGTCCATGATATAGCTAATGATATCAGCGTACCAAGGGCACTCAGAGATAGCGGGTCGGGTTTCGACGTAGTATACGCACTCATCTGGAAAATCCAAATCTACTAGATCGCCTCCATCTAATGGATTATCAGCTAACCAATCCGCAATGATTTGTCCCTTAACTGACTTTTGGTTTACAAAAGTTAATTCGAACTCTCCCATTAAGGTTATAAAACGTCCAGCCTTTTTAGACAAAGACCCTTGTGTGAGGAAAGTTCGTAAGTGGTCAGTTTTTACCATGACCCTTGTTTCTTGATTTAGCATATAGTGTCTTAGGCGTTTGGTTGCGAAGACTATGGCGAGACATTCTCGCTCTGCTTGTGTATAGCGTGTTTCATAGTCGAGCAGTGTTCGGCTAATGAAATAAATCACACGTTCTCTCTTGTTATCATCTTCTTGGGCCAACATACAGCTAAGTGAGACATTGGTAGCTCGTGAGTATAAAATCAAGGGGTGGTCTAGCTTAGGTGGCATTAGCGTAGGTGGTGATAGCAAGAAACGCTTAACTGCGTAAAAGCTTCATCGCAATCTTTGGTCCAATCAATGCTATAGTCTTTCTTGAGTAAATTATTGATTGGATGAATGGCGAAGCTTAAGTCCGGGATAAATCTTCGGATTGCACCTAGCTTTCCGAGAAATGACCTGATTCCAGATTCGTCCGAAGGTGGAACCATTTCGAGGACAGCCCGAATTTTGGTTGGGTCCACATCTATTCCCCGTGATGATATGATATAACCTAGGATTTTTCCTCCTGTTACACCAAAGACGCATTTGTCTAGATTTAGCGTGACTCCATATTCTATTAGGCGTGAAAGAATGACGCGGAGTACTTCCGGATGGTCACAACGCTTCTTGGCTTTGGCCAATAAGTCATCCACATAAGATTCCACGATCTTATGAATTAGATCGTGAAATATGTATGTCATAGCCCGCTGGTAGTGTAGCACCGGAATTTTGAGACCGAATGGCATAACAGCAGTAGCAATAGGTTCCCAAGGAGTTATAAACGTGGTTTAGCTTGATCTTGCTTGGATATTCTGATTTTGTTGTATCCCGAGAATCCATCCATGAGAGACAAGAGTTCAAAACCAGCTGTTGCATCAACGATAACATCTATGGATGGTAATGGGAAATCATCTTTAGGACACGCTTTGTTGATGTCTCGGAAATCTATGCAAATGCGTATCTTTCCGTTCTTCTTGAGAATGGGAACGATGTTAGATACCCATTGGGAGTAATCAAGCCCGGCTTGATGAATCCTACGAAGGAGTTTTATTACTTCCTCTTTTACCATGAGAGCTACTTTGGGCTTCATGGGTCTTGATTTTTGTTTAATTGGCTTTGCATCTGATCTAGTGACGAGGTTGTGCACCGCAATGTGGGGTGCGACTCTCCGTCATCTCTTTAATTAAATGCAAACACCTTCGATGTTCTTTGAGAATTTAAGTGTGTATTTCCACTTTTCCGGGGTTAATGAAGAACCTAGTTTCAATATTCTTGGTTCATCTTTCGTCCGATGTTGACATCGATTGTTTCTTCGATTAAGAGGCGTTACCCTCTTCGAACTCGGGTGGTCTTTGGAGGTAAATCTAGATCATCCCCATTTTCTATTGCGTATATGCTAGGTTCTATTTGTGAGGGAAGATCATCATGAGATTTCCAAAGTAGGAAGACGAATGTGGGAATAAGGATAAATCTAGCATGTGATAGGAGAGATGTAGTGCCTTTGCATAGGCATTTGAGTAATCCAAAGTGGCACATCATTTTCGATATGGTCTTGGGACGGTAGATTCACTTCAGCTCTGCGAAGAGGATTTGTCATTGTTTTTATCAATGGTTCATCACGAATGGACACGTGAATGGGTATCTTTTAACTCATTGCTTGGAGTAAAACGTGATCTTTGAGGTTCTTTATTGAGTCTGCGAGAAGATTTTCCTCTCGGGGAACTGCTTCAATGGATATGAAGTTAAATGCCTTGCTTAAATCTAATACGGCATTTTGTAAAGTTGCAAATGTTCGGCTTTAGTTTCATATACCTCTGAAACTTGGTTTGCCACTAATTGCGAGTCTCCTAAAACTCTGATATTATCAACACCAATTCTTTTGGCTAAGGTGAGACCAAGGAGGAGGGCTTCGTATTCAGCGCTATTGTTTGTGCATTCGAAATTTAGTTTAAAGGCAAAAGGCAGGACTTTTTCCTCTGGTGAAGTAAGAATTATACCTGCCCCTGCTCCATAACGGCACCTAGCCCCATCAAAATGGAGAGTCCAATACTTAGCTGGGAATATAGAGGTTGGGGGGTTCATTGTGTTTGCGCATTCTACTTCGACCATGCAGAGATCTTCTGCTGGAAGAGAGCCAACCCCTAGGGAATATCCTATGCCTACCGAATCAAATGGTAAGAACATTGGTAAATCTTGTTCTATTAATTCAACGATTTTTGCAGTAGTCCCTAATGATACAGTTTCTTTAGCTTTATCGTCAGGGGTTGGGGTTGTTTTGGCTATGCTGATGGTTTCAAGATCGTTGTAGGTACCAACTTTTCCTTTGGCTTTGAGTCAGTGGGTTTGTTAAGTTGGTTTGTTGGAAGTTCAAATTCCGAGTGTACACCTGGTCTTTTCTTTAAATCAGCTAGGTGCACATCAAATGGCTTTGGATCACCTTTGGCTACAAATACCTTTCCTAGATGCAAGAATCTTACTTCTTGAAATAATGTAGAAGGGATTGCCTTCATGCGGTGTATCCATGGTCGGCCGAGGATCATATTATAGTTAGTTTCCCGATCTATAATATAAAACTCAGTCAGGATTGTTTTGGGTCCTAAGGTGACCGGTAATATTATGGTTCCTATTGAAGTGGCTTTAAGACTATCATAGCCTCTTAATGTATTTCGAGTGGTGGAACAGTTTGTTTCCCCATATCCTAGTTTTTGGAGGAAAGAGAAAGGAACTATGTTAACTGCGGCCCCATCATCAACCATTGCCCATTTTACGTAATTATTATAAACCCATACTTGTAAGTGTAAGGCTGGATCACCTCGGCGAGCGATCTCAGCGTCCGTAGGCATTTTACTTATTTCGAATATGAATTCGACATCTCTATCTGCCTGTCCCGGAGGATGAACATCAAAGTCTATATGATTTACCTGTGTTTCAGGTGGTGGAGTGATATTAATTAAATGACCTAAACCTAATGCCTCTAAAAGAGCAGCCCTGTGGGTAGGGGAGTTCTTTAGCAAGTCAAGAATGAAATATGTGAGAAGGTTTTCATTAGATCATTAATTAAATCGTAAGCACCCACAGGTTTTGTTATGATTTGCTGGATGTTATCCGTTTCTGGTAAGTGGCTTGGACTTGGTTGAGAAAAATATTCTCGTGTCCTTGTTACAGCTTCAATGGGTAATTCCGAGTCTAACTCTACCAATCCAACTACCTTAGGTCGTGGTTGACTCCCTAGTTGCGGTGCAACTAATGGATTTAGTGAAGTCGAGGCCTCATGATCGTTGTTTTTCTGTCATTGCACCCTTGTTTGTTCCAGTTGAATTTAATCTATTGTTATCGTGATTTGGGAGTGGATCGTTAAAGATCTTCAGGGGTGCGTTTTGAGGGGAAACTACTCCTGCGAGCGTATTGGGTGGTGATGATACAGGATCTGCCAAAAACAAATCTGTGAAGAACTGTCTTTGTTCTTCGGTAAACGTTGCATGAACTTGTTGTAGTCACGACACGTTCTAGTGTCATGACCCCGAATTTTATGGAAACCACAATAAGAATTGGGATTGTAATTCTGTTTTGTTGGTTTGGTATGTATTGTGGCCTAAAATTTTGATCAAACTGTTGCCTATTAGGATTAAAATTCTGCATTTGTTGTTTCTGGTTTGAATTTTGGTCTTGATACTTAGTTGAATTTTGGCTTAGCCCCTGTATGGGATTTCGTCGTTGTTGTTGTTGTTGCGGATGGTTAAAATCCACTGCGTATTGATTGTCGGGGTAAAGTTGTTGTTTCTTTGGTTGTTTGTTTGTGATGGAGTACTGACTATATTTACCTTTTTGGGCTGGTCGGTTACTCCATCCGTTGTTACACCCCGATTTTTGTTAAGGATTTTAGGTCCTTGATTGACATTTGTGGGGTAAGTCGTAGTATTTTGGTTAGAGGTGATCAACCTCCCGTTTGCTCCATATGTCTTACGACCACTATCTATTGCTGCCTGATCTATTCGCAGAGCGCTCTCGAGTACTTCGTCATAAGTTCTTAGTGGGAACTTCTGGACTTCTTCCTTCACTTCTCTACTAAGAGAATGAAGGAATAAATCGCATAGTTCCATCGATCCATATTTGGAGCGCTTGCCGAGGAATAAAGGACTGTACGCCACCTTTGGATGAAATGGGTGACAGATTCGTTATGTTCTTGCTTGATGTGTAAGAACTCCCTGATTCCTGTCCTTAACAGTTTGTTCATGTCGAAGGCTTTGATGAACTCAGACACAAGTTGTTTGAATGAATGTATGGAAGCCTCGGGTATTCTATAATACCAATCGAGAGCAATGCCTTCCAGCGTTTTGGGGAATATTTTAGCAACAACCCCATCCCATGGGAGTAATTCCCGAATGGCTGTAGCGTAAGCTTTGATATGCGCGTTCGGATCTCCCTCACCTTTGTATTTGGGCAAATCGGGAAGAGGCCTTGGAAGCATGACACTTCGTATGGTGAAATCTAAGGGCTCTTTCAAATATTCTGAATAAGTCCCTATCGCATATGTTTCAACCATTGACGGTGTCTGTTGAGGGGGCGGTGGCGGAACGGGTTGTTGATATGGCGTAACGTACGCATTGGCAGGGGCATAAGGCAACCCCTGTATTTGAGTAAACATGCCGGGGGATGAGTACATATCCCCTTGTGGTGATTTTGAATACATGTTTAAGTACGAAGGGGTACTATCCAGAAATGGATTGTTTTGCACTAGACCAGGAGGAACGGTGCTAGAGTTGGTGGGTCTAGTTGGTATTTGTTGCGAATACTGAGGAGTCATGCCCAATGTGCCTACTCCTGTGAGGAGATCTACTTGGCTGGGATGGTGTGGAGGATTGGAACTCCCTGTTTGTATGAATTTCGAATTTTGACTTGCTTGAGCAAGCTCTAACCCTCTAACCTTTTCTATTAGAGTTGAAATGACTTCATTTGGTGAGGTCACGATATTCTGCCTTGGTGGCGTTTGTTGTAGACTATGGTTTTGTAGAGGTATGTGATATCCTGCTATGAACTGATCGTTATCCTGCCAAGCATCTCTGAGAGTATTTTCTATATGTGATGGCATAGAGGTATTTTCTTGAGGAGAGAACTCGGGTTGTATTTGTAAACCTCCTACAGGTGGGTACATGCCTTGAGAGCGTTGTTCATTTCGGGAATAACGCGTTGAGTACTCGTCATCTAGAACCAAGTATGGGTCTGATTGTCTACTAATATGTGGTCTAAGTAGCACCTGAGGAGATGAAACAGATTCTCCAGTGAACGTCATATTATTTGAGCCTGAAGGCTCTGTTTGTGTTTGAGCGAGTTGTTCCAACCCCTCTGCTTGGAAGGACGAGCTATATCTAGTCCTTGGAGTTTGCGTTGACAACTGACTAGTTGAATAGTTGTCACCCCACATTGAGAGTGAGGGTGATGATTGTCTATTTTGTTGGGCATAGTATGCCTCAAGACCCAGGAGGGGTCTGCCGTATGCATCGAATCCCGACATATTCGGGGGGTATATGAATACCCGCAGAATAATGGGAAGAAGCGAAGGTGATTTATGAAAGCTTAATGAAGCGGTTCTAAGAAGGCATACTAAAGTGAAAGTGTAATACTATGACTCCAGACAAGAAAGTAGGCAATTTTACGTCAGTTTTACTAATCTTGTTTGTTTCACGTCGGGTTCACCAATTTTGTACGCCGGAAAAGCGACAAGTGAGCATGGGAATCTACAAGTGACTCTTCCGTGTACCCGACCTCCCGAGGTCATGCCGAGACAGCCGGTGGGGATGGAATATAGGTGGTATATGGACAGACTAGTTAGGCAGTCTAATGTCTTCGACACGCACTAATGGAATCTGCGAATCTAAGGCAAAGAAGGCCCTTCTAACCTGGACTGGTGTGATAGATCGATCGGCAAGGATGACTGCTCGAAGGCTCCAATCAATATCGAGCTCTGGCGTGATTCGATCTATGGGTTGTGGAATACGTGGAAATGACCCGGTATAGTTTCGTGTATTTCTCCGGATAGGGTCATATGGTGGATGATGAATATAATCGACTCTATGGACGATTTCTCGGCCTAGTCCAAAATTCTCTTGCTTTGTTAGTGTACATCCAGTAGGGATAATTGTTTGATGATAATAGGTGGAAGTGGAGTAGATTGGAATACTAGTGTGCGTAGGCCAGTGTCTATATCTAACCCTCTTATAGATTCGTTGGGCTGTGGGATTTGTGGGTCACAACCGTAGACTCGTGGTTGTTGTGGACCAGCTATGGTCATGCGTGGAATCAAGTCCTAACCCCTAGTATCCAATAATCATACGCTTTTTCAGCCTCTATGTTTAGAATCACAGTTGTGTGCGATCTTCTCGGAATACCTCACAGTGTTCTTGCAACCTGGATTCTTAGGCCGGTATCTATGTCTGTGTGGGTGTCTCCTGCATCTGGTTGTGGAACTAAGGGATCACACCCGAATGTTTGTTCTCTTTCAAACCTTTCTACAGTCATGTGGATGTTTTCCTAGGGTAATCTATAGTTTGGCTGATTTGACCAAAATGTATGTGCTTGGTCGTCTTCTATGTTTAATCCTCTTAACTGAGATCTGACCTGCTGGAAATCTGTTGTTGTTTGGAAGACTTGTATCCTAAGGTTCTGGTCAATGTCAGTTATTGCTGCTATGAGATTGGGCTGAGGCACGATTGGCTCGAAAATGTATTCCCTGGGCTCCCTAGGTCCCGTAATTGTCATGCAAAAGCAGTAATAAAACAAACTATAATAAAGTGAAATCTAAGTATATTTCTAGCATATATGACTTCTTTTTGTATTTTCTGATGATTTATATGAATTTAAGAGAGCAACTATTTAAAATATTTAGAATTGACAACTAAATTAATAACTTAAAACAAACAAAATAGCCGAGTGTAGCTATTTGTCTGTGCAATTTTGTATATCTATTCTAAACAATGAAATAACTAATCTATTTAGCAAGATTCTCGATCCTACCTCAGAAGTGAGGAGTGAATCATAGTTTCTCATAAACTATCAATCCCCACAGCTTCCCGGCAATATCGAGAATAGAATTAACTGAAATAAAGTGATTAACTACTTTATTTGATACGATTCTAACTAGAACTTTGAAAACTAGAACCTGGATTCCGCAGAACAGTGGCGAATCCGATGGTGTGTGTGATCTTGTCCCCTCAGTATGATCTCTTCATTCTTTGTGCTCACGTAGATCCAGAAAAGCGTGTAATGCTTGCATCAACAGGAATAGGTGTTTGGAACAAGGGACAACCTTCAGAATGCAGATAGAATAGAACGCGGATAGGAGAGGGATAGCGCAAGAGTACAGAGCTTGGCTTATGCAATTCCTAGCGGGATCTACTGCGAATCGTGCAACAAAATGCGTCCAGAACCTGAAACTATCCTGTATGAAGAGCAAAACCTGTAACTTTAATGGCTTCCTAAGCTATTCTACTCTAATGGATTAGATAAAATAGCAACACTGTTTGCACAAGTTGGATATGTGGCTTACCAATAGCTAGTCAATGCACACTAAGCATGTAATGAACTTAGTTTAAACTAAGGAATCAAAACAAACTAACTGACCACAACACTGAAAATGAGAAGATTGGAGTAAAAAATGGTGGCCATTTGCTTGAGCACAAGCCATGCATTTATAGGAATTCAATCACCCAAAGATCAAAACCAAACTGAACTCCTAAACAATAAACAAAGGAAAAACACTATTCCAGGGGACCAAAAACATAAATGCATGCTCAAGTCGGCAAAGAAAGCTGGTGAAACGTGATATTTCACGCGAGTTACGTCAAAAAAGTGTTCTGGAAAACACGTAAAGGACCGCCGCCCTGCTTAGGGCGGCGGTTACAGGACCGCCGCCCTGTCCAGGGCGGCGGTTCTGAAGACCGCCAGCCGAGCGGGCGGCGGTTTCGTTACTTAAGAGAAAAGGGGCAAGAAAAGAGGGAAAAAGGGGAAAAAAAAACATGCAGGGGGCTAAGCGGGGTATGCGGGATGTTAACGCATATTCGGAGAGCTTTTCTGGATCCCGAACACCTTGCGAAGAGACCTGTATCATCATTGGGGCATTTATTACACCGTTCCGCAGTATAGTACCTTACAATTTTGGGTACGTACGGTACCTCATAAGGACGAAACATGAAACACATCATGTATGCGACACAAGCTGGGTGGGAATGCTAGATGGTAAGCCAAAGGGCTGATATGCTCCAAGATCTCAAAAGGACCAATGAATCTAGGAGCTAACTTAGAACCTTTTCCATAATGAATAGGGCTCTTATGTGGCCTAACATGAAGGAACACCTTCATGCCCACATCAAAGCTACGATCAATCCTATGCTGATCTACATACTTCTTCTACCTATCATGTGCCTCTTGTAATCTTTTCTGATCAACACTACTTTACTGCTCCATGTCTGCAAAAGAGATGGTCAAGAGATACTCTGTCCTCTAACCTGTCCCAGCTAAGGGGTGTCCTACATTCTCTACCATATAATGCACGAAAAGGAGCCATGCTTATAGAACTTTGAAAACCATTATTGTAGGCAAACTCTGTTAAGTACAAGTTCTCCTCCCACTTAGACTATTGATCCATCACATACATCCTGAGCATATCCTCTAAAATCTGATTTACTCACTCGGTCTATCCATCTTTCTCAGGGTGATATGTTATGCTAAAGTTAATCCTCATCCCAGGAAATACTACATGGTAGTCTAGAAATGTGAAGTGTACAAAGGATCATGGTCATGAAATGATCTTAGTGAAATCCCATGTAACTGACAATCTCATCCAAATATACCCATGCCACTGCTCTAGATGTATAAGTGGTCTTCACTGGAGAAAAGTGAGCCACTTTTGTCAATTTATCAACCATTACCATAATGGCTTCATGGTGATATCTCGACATAGGTAGTCCAACAATGAAATCCATGGAAATGGTGTCCCACTTCCATTTCGGTATGGCAAGAGGATAACGAAGACCTGTTGGATGCTGATGTTTGGAATTAACCCTCTAAAAATCTAAACACTATGACACAAACTGAGCCATATCTCGACGAAGTCCTCTCCAGTGGTACAACTGTCTCAAAGTAGCGTGCATCTTCTTCACCCGGGATGGGCTGAATAGAGTGCACGATGTGCCTCTACCAAGATTTCTTTCCTCAAGCCTCCATCTCTGAGAACATATATCCTACCCCTGTGCTTGAGAAGACCATCTACCTCTAAGGAAAATCCATCAAAATTCCCCTCAAGGGGTCTTTGTGACTCGATATCTACTCATATTGCCATGTAAAAGTTGTCAAGAGGAAGCTACTGAAGAATCCTACTTCGCAAATCTATGCTCACTGTAGTGGCCATAGCCACATGTCTTCATCTACTAAGAGTGTCTGCTACCACATTCTCTTTCCCCTTCACATGCTTGATCTCCATGTCATACTCACAATGTAACGTCATCCAATGCCATGCCGAGCGAGCATTAAGATTGGGTTGCATGAAGAGGTGGCAAAGACTTAAATGATCGTCACGAGTGTGAATCTCCAACCAAGAAGGAAATGTCTCCATCTAACTAAGGCATGCACCACTTGCCACAAGCTAAAGATCATGGGTAAGATAATTAATCTCGTCATCCTTGATTTTACGAGACTCAAAAGCTACAACCCTACCATCCGGCATCAACACACCTCCAAGCCTGCTAAAGAAGCATACGTGCAAACAAAGAACTCACCTTGTGGATCTGGCACCACAAGAATGGGTGCTATAGTGAGGCACTCCTTTAGTGTCTGAAGGCCTGCTTGCATCTATCTGACCAAACAAACTTCTTCCCTTTCCTCTGAAGGGAAGTGATAGGTCTGATAATCGAGAGAAGTCTTGAACAAATCTCTGGTAGTAACCTGCTAAACCAATGAAGCTACGCACCTCGGTCACTTGTAGTGGGTGTTGGCCAATCCATAATGGCTATGATCTTGGAAGGATCAACTACGATACCTTCCTAGAAATAATATGACGCAAATACTACACCTCTCATGCAGAAGAAAGCACACTTCTCCAAGTTCCCATAAAGATGCTGCTCACGAAGACACTGAAGAACTTGTTGAAGGTGTCCCTCGTGCTCCTCACGCTTACATGAGTATATCAAAATTTCATCTAGGAAGATGAGCATGAAATGATCTAAGAAGGTCCCTGAATACCCCATTCATCAAACTCATAAACACTGCAGGGCATTCGTCAAAGAAAAAGGCACCATTGTGAACTCATAGTGCCCATATCTCGTACGGAAGGTGGTCTTATGAATGTATACCTTTGAAATCCTCAACTAATGGTAGCCCAACTTGAGATCAATCTTAGAGAACACCATGGCTCCCTTCATCTGATTAAACAAGTCATCAATACGAGGAAGAGGATAACGATTCTTGATCATCACTTTATTCAACTGGCGGTAATCAATACACAACCACAATGATTCATCCTTCTTCTTCATGAAGATCACCGATGCACCCCAAGGGGATACACTAGGATGTATAAGGACCTTCTCCAAAAGGCCCTCAAGTTGCAACTTGAGCTCATAGAGCTCTGGGGTGGTCATCCGATAAGGTGCCTGCGAGATAGGCTCTACTCCAGGGACTATATCTATATGAAAATCAATCTCACGTGGGGATGGCATCCCCGGTAGCTCCCAGGGAATGCATCGAAAACTCTCTCAAGATGGGATGATCATCTAGAAGTGATGGCCCACTAGACCCATCCTTTGATCATCACCGACTCTAACAACATACATCCGACAACCGTGTCACATGCACCTCTTATGCTGCATAGCAAAAATGGTGTAGATAAGCAGGTCTCGACCCCGAGATCACCGAATCAACTCCCAAATCATCTGCATAAGCTATAGTCTTGTGATAACAATCCATCCTAGCCATGTGTGCGAGATAACCAATCCATACCTATAATGTCTCCATACGAGCCCAAAGAAAGAATACAAAGATTTGAGGTGGTGGTGAAGGGTCTCAAATCCACAACACACTCCTTAACTAAGGATTCCATGGAGATCTTGGCTTTAGAAGCCATCTCGACATCCCAACTAAGACCCTACCTAGCTTGTCACTAGCATGCATCACTCTACTAAAGATGGTGTAATGAAAGAATCGGAAGAGCCGAGAATCAAACAAAAGCAGAGGTAGGAATACCACTAATGCTACTGTGGTCTCATTGACTATGCTCGATGCTATGCCGGTGGTTCTCAACTCTGCATAAATCCTATTGTTGTGTCCCATGTCACCGGGTGTCGGCTCGAAACTAGTGCCTTACCCTTGTTAGGGTTACGAGGAAAATATCTCCAAAATTTCTAGCTACTCCACATCCAAATCAACCACGACCCTCTCCGAGGAATAGTTCCTCCAGTGAGGTGCCCTAGAATCCTGTGGCATGGATCACGATGATCGGCTATGGTTTGTTGTGGCCTCTGCTGGTGAGTTCTAGCTGACTGAGCTCTAGGTCCACCCTGTGTTCTGATGGGACCCCTAGGAGGAGGCCCCATGCTCTGACCTCTCTATGCATCGACTTGTCTATGGAGGTTTATACGATGGGTGAGACTCTGCTGCTACTATTGTGGCCTAAAGGATGGCGTGCTGAATTCAGATCACCACAAGGAAGAGGTACTGAACCTCTCAATATACCATCCTGCATCTACTGAATGCAGCTCCTGACTTGGTCTCTAGCATGTTGGGTTTTACCCCGAGTATCCTCTGTAATATAGGCCTTCTTAATGGCCTCTGCTAAAGTATGTGGATAGTGAATCTGCACTACACCTCTAATGTCCAAATTTAGGCTCGGATAAATCTATGAATCCACACCTACTCATCCTGCATATACTCTACATACTGAAGTAGATCTAGAAATCTACTCTCATACTTTGCTACTAAAAGGGTAGCCTGTCGGAGGTCATGGAACTCGTCAATCCTCTGCTAGATGAACCTCCGTGATAGATACCTACTCCTAAATCTCTCCTCAAATAGCTCCCAAGTCACTATCTCTAAATCTACATGGAGCTTCTGCTCCTCTGTCCTCCACCATACTCCTACTCCATCCCTCAGTAGATGGATCACAACACGAGCTTTCGTGTTGCTAGAACAAGGAAAAATCTTGAAGAAACCGCTCAAGCTCACTATCCTAGGCCTCTACCTGAAATCCACTTGTATCACTTGAGTAATGTGAGGGCCTAAGCTTCAAGATCTCCCTGATGTGATCCGCTGCTATGGTCTGTCGGCCTCTAGGTCTCTCTACATGCTCATCCCTAAGCCTAGGGCTCTGAGACCTCTCTCTATGCTCTGGAACTCTGTCACC
Source organism: Taxus wallichiana var. yunnanensis (assembly GCA_018340775.1). NCBI lineage: Eukaryota > Viridiplantae > Streptophyta > Pinopsida > Cupressales > Taxaceae > Taxus > Taxus wallichiana. The sequence goes on along the minus strand of CM031241.1, from coordinate 29,569,267 downwards.
ATGTCTCCTAGGTGGTGAATCTACTCTAGCTAACTCCACATGGGAGTTCTCTCCTCTATTCTCCTTGCTAAGTCAAGAGGTACCTGACCCTCAATAGAAGGAGCTCTATCATGACTAGCTATCTGTCCTCCACCTAATCCTCTTTGTAAAGTGACATTAACATCTTAAAGGGTCCGTAGAATCGAGGTAGAATTTTGCTACACCCTAATCCGGTGGTGGTGGTGAATCGAGTCTCTGTGAAGGTTCCTCTCGCTCCATCGAGCCTCCAAGCCTGAGACCAAAGTGAGAGTCGGTTCATTTGCTAAATTATACAACTTCCATGTTTAGTACAAACATATAAATTCTTGCTAAGTTATTTGCTAATTTTCGGTGGGCTAGGTTTAATTTTTCATGTCTCAAGTTTTCTAGTGTGCCTAATGTTCCAATATTTTGAACCACTGCTACGATATCAAATTTTTGCCCTGTTTAAACAACCACTTGAGACCAAAGAAACAACCTAGGGTTAGCTAGAAAATTATGGGATAATTTTTTTGGTTTGAAGTGTCTATAACTAAATTGTAAGACATCAATTTTCACTAATAGGTTCCGGAACAAACCTATTTACTAATACACAAGTTTCCTTTATTAACTTATAACAAGTTTACAAGGTTCAAATTTTAGGGTTACATGTTCTGGTTAGATTTGGGAGTAATCTTACCCCATACTGCTCTCTAACAGGATCAGAAATTCAACTAGATTTTTCTCATATTTAATGCTTTCAAAATTTCCCTAAACCATTCCCAATGGATAGGAAATTTTCTCACCTTTGGTGATATAAAGAAGTCCTCCTAACTCCTTTTAGAACTCAAGATATAAGCGGGGAGGAGTCTTGGGGTCAAATTTTCCCCAAGGGGGACACGTGTCAAGAGGAGAAGGAGTGCACCTTAGGCGGGTTGGCGGGTCACGGGGTGACATTGGGAAATTTTCCCAACGTGGGCTCAAAGACAAAATGTGCTCCACACCCTTGTGGGTCCCCAAGGGACACGTGTCAAGTCCCAGTGCAAGGCGAAAAAGGGAAAAGGGAAGGGCGGGGTGGCAAACCGATTTAGCACTTAGCGCTTGAAGGGAAAAAAAGAAAGAAAGGACACGCAGGTCCACACGCCCACCGAAGAAGGGAATCCAAGGGAGAAGGTAGAGTTGTGGGCAACGGGAGGATTTTTATAATTTTTCCCAAAGGACTAAAAATGAAATTTCTCCGAACCTCTGCCGGCACCCCATGGTGCCACGTGGCAGGCGTTCATTGGCCACGGGCCGGCATGGTCAACATGGAAATGTTTCCCAAAACAAAATTTAAAAATATAAAGGGTTTAAAAGAACCCATGCCTTTGTCATAGCCATAAGGGGACACATGGCATCCTCTAATTGGCTGCGGGCCGACGGAGGGAAAAGTGAAAATTTTCCAAAAATTTTCAAAACGTTTTAAGGGGTAAAATTTTTCCGTGCCTCCACCTCAGCCCTTGGAGGACACTTGGCAGCCTTTGATTAGTTGCGGGCTGGTGGAGGGAAAATTTAAAATTTTCTCGAGCCCAAAATTTTGAAAAATTTTCTAAGGACAATTTTATGGGAAATTTTGGGTTGCAGGCCCACTAGGGAAAATTTTCCTAAATTTTCTGCCAAGGCACACAAACTTCAAAGTGTCATAACTTGAGCTAGAAAGCTCAGTTTTTGGAAAACAAGGACTTTTCATAAAGATATCGAAGCCCTATTTGCATAGGAACCTTAAAATTTAATTTTTGATTGATTTTAAGGGTCAATTTTGTAAAAATGATCTACAGGCCTTTATTTGGCAACCGGCAATTTCAACTTATAATTTTGGTAAAATTAGAAATCCTTCGTCAATCAACATGTAAAATAGACATGGAGGATCAATATAGGGAGGGTTTAGAGTGTTTAAGGGAAGTCAATTTATCCAATCTATTCAAGGTTGCATTTTTTTGGCAATAGACGGAAAAATGACTGTGTAAGCTCCGAATTGAAATTCATTAAGTTTTGGAGATTCATTCTTGAATTATTATAGTGAATTTGAGTTCCTTAGGTAGTACTAAGTCTAATTTTCAATGTTTCATCACTTATTGTTTAGTGTAAGTATGATCACATTCATTTTTATTAAAATGTGAGTTACTAGGATGAAGTATATTACAGTGAACTATTTCTTTAAATTGGAATCTCCATTTTCTCATTTAAATGTGCATGTGATTCCTAACTTAGTAAAATACAATACTTAAGAGATCATCCATTAAATTCTAAATAAAAATGAATCTACGATTTCAATTTCAATATATAATTTACAAGCATATCACACTATCTTTCTTTCCCACACATTCTTCTTTACAACAACAATCAATCTTCAACAATAATTCACATCTAACATGCAAAGCAATTTTAAGAAAGGAATGAAATATTTTGATAATTAACAATGCATTCTTTACAATTTATCACTTTCCATTTGTATTCAAATACAGTACATAAAATATACAACATTGTTTCTTATTCTTTTTCAAAACAGAATCTCATTCTTGGACAACAATTCAAATCTAGTGCACATTACAATTTTGAAAAATATTTCAATCCTTTATTCATAATTCCATAACACTGTTACAACTTGTCACTTTTCCAATTTGAATTGGTTTCAAATTACAAAATAGAAAGCATAGAATTCACAAGAATCTTATTCAAAAGAGATATAAACAAAATCTTATTGTGGTGTGTTGATTATGATAGAATTCACCAATTATTGTCCAAATTCCATGAAGGACCTGCGGGAGGTCATTTTTAGCACATACCATTGCCTTAAATATTATGAAATTTGGTTAGTATTAGCCCAAAAATATTAAATATTGTTTTGAATCGATCAAAAAGTGTATGAAATGTGCTTTATTTGTTGGAAAAGAATGTTTAGCTTCGCTGCCCCTACATCCTATTTCAATGGATCATCCTTTCATGCAGTGGGTTTTTGACTTTATTGGCATGATAAACCCACTTTCGCCACAAGGAAACAAGTGTATTTTGAATGCTATAGATTACTTTACACGTTGGATTGAAGAAATACCTTTGAAATATGCTAACGAAACTTCGATACTATCCTTTTATGAAGGTATAGTTTTAGATTCGGTGTTTCAAAAACTATCATTTCGAGATAATGCCTCAACATTTCTTGGTGCAAAGGTAACATATTGGGATATCAAACAAAAATTTATTTAAGTACATCATCTAATTATTACCCACAAGGTAATGGGTTAGCTAAAAATACTAACAAGAATCTTCTAAGAATCATCGAGAAGAACACTAAAAGATAACTTGAGAGCTTGGCATCTAATGTTGAATTCAGAACTTTGGGTTGAAACAATGACTCCTAAAAGATCAATTGGTAATTCACCGTACAATATTTTTACAGAAAATAATCAAGAATGCCTATTTCAGTTGAGTTACTTGCATTATATTAGTTACATAAAATGGAGCTAATTGAGAATGAACCATTGTAGGTTCGTTATGCAGAATTGATGGAATTACAAAAGCTTAGAGATCAAGCTCATGTGAACATGGAAAAGAATCGAAACAAATGAAGAAAACTTTTGATAATAAGGCTAATTTCATAACCTTCAATGAAGGAGACATTGTTTTGAAATGGGATTCGATCGTGCAAAGAAAGAAACAACTCAAAATTTGACACACACTGGAGTGGTCCTTATATGATTTCAGCCTACAAAGAACACAATGATTTTAAGCTTTCAAGGCTGAATGGAAAGGAAATTCTCATTCTGTGAATGGTATGTTTCTTAAACACTTTTATTGAAAATCCTATAGTGTTTAGTTAGAGTAGGATTTTCCTTTCAATAAGTGCTTCATGCACATTGTATGTTTTTCAATTTAATAAAAGTGCATTCACACACGTGATCTAGTTTACCAGATCCTTCCCACTTTTAGTTCATTTTGGAAGGGTTGGACCTTTAGATAGGAATATTTTGATTACACGTTTTGGACTCCATGCCTAATGGACAAGATAAAGGCACAAGTTTACAAGCTAGTAGGTAGTTTTCCCTGCAGGATCGCCAGAAATGTCGACAATTTTTTCACTTGTGTAAAAATGGGAAACTCAAAACTTCATTACGATGGATGGAATTGGTGAAGTGACCCTAAGCTAGGGGAGATTATTTCAGTTCAATATTTTCTTCTTCTAGATTAATTAAGTAATACATGTAATTTGCATCTATGTGTGCTATTACAAAATGTAACGAGATCATGTAGTTGCAATTTCATGATTTTCTTTCAGAAAAGAACACAAAGCCTCAAAGGACATATGTGAAATCTTGAAGAAGATTGAAAATACAAAATAGGTGAAGTGTTAAGTTTTGGAACAATAATCATAGTTGCATATTGTAGCAATCAAATTTCATTGCTAAAGTTACAGGTATTTTAAAGTTATTTCCTTCATGATTAAATGTATTCAATTATGTTATTGAGTAGTTTAATTCATTATACATTCCATATACAAATCTAAAATGTAGAAAGAAATACACAACTCAATTTCAAAATTCAATGTTTTATTCATAAGGAATTTCAAATGTTCCCACACAAGCCATGGCATGTAACTTATAAGTAAATTACAAATACTGAAGTAAGAGGTACATATGCATGAAAAAGAAAGTAAAGGAGTATGAAAGAATCCATCATTTCTTTTTGTTTCTTTCATTTGATTGATGCATTTCAAGCTCCATTTTGCTCCATCTTCATCCTCTCTTCTTAGTAAATGGCACTGTACTTGAAAATAAGAAAAGGGAAGATTATCAATCATGTGCTTAGGGTTGATTCATTTTCCTATACTATCCAATTTCATGCAAGTGGATCTCCTAGAATCGAGACGTATAAGTTACACAAATATCAAAGGTATAATCGATAAAATTACTATTTTTAGCAAACATACATGACTCATTCACTCAGAAAGTAGGAGAGAGAAAAACTATGGAATAAAAGAGAGGCCAAAAATCCTAATTTTTTCTAACTAGTTTATCTAAATGTGCAGGTACGAGTAAGAAGAAAGAAGTGTTGCATTATGTAATGTGAATCAGAAAATTACATTTATCTCAGTTCAAACTAAAGGCTGAAGTATAAAAAGATATGCTTGTACTAATTGATAAAAGAAATGCAAGTTTAGTGCTGCAATTTCTAGCAACTGGAATAAGAGAAGTTACAACTGAAACAAAATGGAAAAATGAATCGAGAAAAATTTGACAAGGATTTTCCATGTAAAATGGAATTTTACATATTTCTATCATGTTATTTCAAGCTAGCACATGCATAGATAAATAAAATAGTAATACAGAAAGGAGATAATACATTGTATAGTCAAAGTTGAAGAGATACAATACACAATGCAACCAGCTCAATGTACATCTACAAGACCAACTAAAAGAGAAGTATGGACACACAAGATACAGCTAATGCAAGTAAGGAGTAAGTACTCAAAGTAGTAGGCATGTGTTTCAGCTAAGAATCTCATAGCACAAGTGAAGATATTAAATTTAAAAAAAAGATCATAGTTTTAGCATGACTCATTCACTTAGAAAGGACCGAAAAGAAGAGATATGGTATACAAGAGAGACAAAAAGTCTTAAGTTTCTAATCAGTTTTGAGATATGCATGTACATATTGCAACAGAAGAGATAAAAGCATGTTTTACAGTTTGTTGTTATGGAAAAGAAGCACAATAAAGAAAGAAAAGTGTTCATGATGTCTACTTTTAAAATTTTCGAGAGATAACATGTACAACAAGAATTCATGTGGCCACAGGTATAGTTTCTTAAATGAAAGGAAATCATTAAGCAAAACCTCTTATTCATTTCAGTCAAGAAACTCAAAATAGCTTGCAAGATGACAAAGTGCAGATAGAATCAAAATCTACAAGTATTCAAGAAGATAGTTCATAGATTAGCATCATCATTGAAGGAAGAAGAAACACAACTTAAGAGTAAAACTCATTCCATATTAGCTTCAAGTTTTAAATGGCTAAGAAAAAGAACATTTAAGTTGAAAAATCATCTTCAAATCCATTGTCAAGACGTTATCATTTAGAAAAAGACAGCCATTGTTCAAGAAGCCAACATGGAGCTATAAAATAAAATATCATTTGAAGATATGCAAAACCATCAAGACTTAAGGAGTAAGAAAATTCATGGTGTAGTGATGGATAACAGTGTATCATTTCTCTAAGCAATGAAATTTTCAAGCAAATCAAGAAAAAAAAATATTGAAGATCATTAGAGTCATGAAAATGAAATAATTTAACACACTTCCACAAGAGTAAGCAAACTTTTCAGAATGTTTTTGTTTCAAAACAAGAACAAGAAAGACATCAATTATTTAGACTCCTTAAGGACATCTACAACATTCCTAAGAAAATTTTACAGAATCTAAAGTTATCAAAAAATGCATGATTAAGTAAGCACGTTTTCAAGATCCCTTCTCGAAACAGTATATTATAGAAATGAGTGTTGCACAAAGGTTGAAATCACATTCACAGTACAAGTTGCAAGTGTGAAGCAACCATTAAGGAGTTTCAGAATGTTTTGAAATACTTGTGCATAATGTAGAATCGAAAGAATACATTCAAAACCCTTCACACAAATCAACACAAAAGTGTCAAACTTCCTCATTTTCAAACAAATAATGTCAATAAATGAGAAAACATAGATACCCATCAACATTTATCCTATTCTATTTCAATTTTCAAGAAAAATATCCATCTTCGAGTGTTAAGGAAACAAAAGGAAAAATATTTCAAGTACCCATTGAAGATAGAACAATGTTTTATTATTTTGAGCCACAGTATAAAATATATGGATAAAGATAAGGGAATAGCTCGTTTTCTCCATGGACGTTATAGATCTACTAAGAGTTTTACATAGAGATTCGGGATGGAGTGAAACTCACCAAGTTGGATTCAAAATGACAAAACCATGGAGGGAGTTAGTCAAGAACAAAGACCTAGAACGGTTTATAAGCTTATAATGGTGTCACAAAGCAGAAAATGACAAGAAAACCACAATGGGTTTCAGAATCAAGCAAAACATGATAACAAATCTCAAAAACTCAATAATGGAAGCATTATTTATAGTTTTCAAACAAGAAGCTTACCTTTTTCTTTCATGGTGGCCATTAAAGCTCCCACATAGCCCTTTCTCAATGAGAACAAAGTGCAAAATAGATATTTCATAAACTTTGAACCATTCTTGTGTACAGAGGGAACAACCACACCAGAGGACCAAAGAGTAATGAAGTACGAATGCACAAAATCCTCAAAGCGAGCTCGAAGGTTTTAACAATGGCGGTCATCTTATAAATATTTCACTCAAAACCTTAAAATCCACAACAACAATGACCATACAGGAGCCAACAGAGCAAGAAATTTTAAAAAGAATGACTCATTTTTACATACACCATAACGAGTTCAAGGTTACTTGGTGAAGAGATGCAAACCGAGAAGAGAACTTCAAAATCGGAGACTAAAAGCTAAAAAATATAGAAACAAATTTATTCTAGCAGACAGAAGAAAACACCATCTTGATGCATCTAAATCGGAGCTTCAAAGTAAATTTCCAAGGCAGTGAGCTCATAAACACTTACCCAAAAACTCAAAGCGTGCCTCCATATACAAAAAAAAGAGTCTATAATAAAGCTTTAACCGAGCTATAGTCAGCTTTGAATACAAGTATTCATACCCAGAACTTACACACGGTTCATTTTGCAAAGAATGGATCAGAGCTCAAATGTTTTAAAATGGCATTCATTATCTCTCAGATGCTCGAAGATCACAAATCATGAGTTCATAGAGCTTCAAAACACTGAACCTCCTCAGTTCAGAGAAAATATAGTTAAACAAAGAGCCTAAGTGAAGGAAAATCTCAAAATTTAGAGCCTCGTATGACATATTCATAGAGGAATTGAGCTTGTAGATAATAAAAAATGGAGGGAACGCAAAAAAAAATTTAGGGCTTCACCCAGAGAGCAAACACCAAGTGAAATGTTTAGGGTTGATTTCATTTTTAATCAACAAATTTTAAATTACAAACAAAACCTAACTCTATCAATGAGTTAAGGATCAACAGATCATATCAAGAGTATAAAGATCAACAGTCCAAATCAAATCACCAACTCCAATGCCAACCATAGGCTTACCAAAGGTCCATGTAACACATCGCAGAACCAAAGGATGAAGAATGAAGGATGAGATGCAATAGTACAAATATCAAAGGTTGAGGAATGATCCTGAAATCAATGCAAACTCCATGTTTACCACAGAAAAAGGTACAGATCTAACGGTGGAGACTCAAAAGTACCATATCAATGATCAAACATGCCCACCAAAAATAAACTAGGGACTACTAAATGTGCACGTGTCTTCACAATGTAAAACCCTTGCTTAACCATGGTTCAAATTTCCATTAACAATGAAAAAGTATTGAAGCCTCGTGGGGAGGGGAAAATTTTCAAATTAAATGATTACCTTCCAAAAGAGCCCAAGACTATGATGTATAACTTGATTAATCAAACAATATGCCATGAATAAACATATGTACCTAGTAATTTCAAAAGGTAAACACATTGAATGTGTTTTATGATTATTCAAAAGGGGGTTGATAAAACAATACATGTATATGCCCAAGTCAAAAGGAGACTAAGGATACCTTGAACCTTGCTAAAGGAGGACCACATCATGGAGGAATATACAACAAAAAAAAAAAGACCTATTACATTATTATTTGCAAAAAAGTGCCTTTTATTAAGTATGTATATTCCTCAATAAAACATGTATACATCGAGAGGTGGTCCCCACAAGGGTTGAACATTTTCTAAGGATGGTATAAGAATTTTTTTCTTAGAATATTATTCAGCATGAATAATTGAGCATGTGCATAGATGTCAACATCGGACCACTGTAGGTTGTCCCCACACATTGGGTGAATATTTTGCTAAAGTATTTCAAATAAAAGAATTATTTTTTTGCTCACATAGGAGATTATTTTTTGCATGTGCATCCAAGAGGCAGCCTAAAATGCTATTTTTGCAAATGCAAGTGTATTAAAATTGTATATGTCACATCAAGCACAAGAAGAAATATATTGCATGCCTTGGAGAAGACTTGATCATCAAGCAAAGTTTATTATTAGTAGAATTATTCACCCAACTTTATTAAAAATAGAACACTCGGTTGCTTGCAATTTGACTGAGTTGTATTTTGTATCCAAGGCTATTAATGCCTCATCGTATTAGCATACTTATTTTTATTCCTTTATTTATTCATGATAAAGGATAAAAATAGGGTGCATGGGTGAGTACAATTTTTAGTCTATTTTAAGGATGGATGGGATGAATAATTTTGTTATATATTGTGTGCATTAGAAAAGCACAAGAGGAGGAATTTTTTGGATATAGGAGTGTTGAAGCAGATTTTTAATGATTATTACCCTTTGAATGAGAATTATATTCTTCCTTTCTAATAAATTGTAGTCTTTTGTATGTCTTATTAATCCTTGTGAATGTCAAATTCCTGATTAATCATCCTACCTTGTTGCAAATTTAGTAATTTTTGCATAATATTAGTATGCATGTGTATCTTAACAGTATTTTTGTGAATTTTCCCTCATTACATTAAGTGCCTTGCCATAATATCTCTTGAGAACTATTAGTTTGTGCATTCAGAATTCATCCTCAGATATTTGTGCATGTACTTAGTCAAATCCCTAAAAACATTTTGTGTATCACCCCAGTTTAAATTTATTTTTACGGTCATCGTATTTCCCTCAAATCCCCAAAAAAAAAAGTTTAGGATACATCAAGAAGGAACCATCCTTGATACCAGAGAATCACCTCAACAATAGGTATACCCACATACCTAAGGTGTTTCCATTATATCTATGAAAGAGAGAGATCTAGAGCAAGCTTAGAACACCTGCAACCATCTCTCTACAGGGTGCACTTTCAAGAGATAACAACACCAATATTGATATAATACTTGATTGAAAGGAGAGGATTATCAAAAAAGCTGTAGCACATTTTATAACTCGTTTTATTCTAAGTGATTGGAGGTCAAGGCATCACTCGTTGGATCCTCTATATCATTTTGGCGTGGATATCTATCTTGAGTTAGAAGAACCAAAGGTAAAAAATGCAAAATATCATAAGGTAACCTATTTTTGTTAACTATCAATTGAACATCATTAGGTTCATTGTCATTTGAAACCACTAATGTAATTTAGATTTTGGACCTAAGATCAAAGAAATCTAGAAAGGTAATACTTGGGATTTTGGAGTAGTTGGAATTAGGAAGGGATCCTTGGGAAATGGTATTGGGATCAACATCATATATAAAATGTTAGTTGTTATGGATGAATTTAATACAATGCTTTCTTGACAATGTGACTACATGTATATGATGAGTCCTGGTTGTCCTAATAAAAAGTTATTAGAGATAGGATGATCCGGAACCATGAGCTTGGTGCGGACCATTGAAGGTCCAATGGGGATGGGTAAAAAGATGCATCTTATGTTTTTATTGTATTTCTCAAATCCATGACATGTCAAGTGAGTAGGCTTTAGGTCATCGATATAATAGTCCACATTATTGATGAGGAGAAAGAAGCTAAGTTAATTCTCAATCATTCTTCCATGAGGACACTATGAACTTGTGCATCACTATTATGATAAAACTAATAAGGGTGGGTTATCCACATGAAATAGGACCTCTTCGGTAATCATATCATCATCTAAAAACTCTAAGCACAAAAATATAGACGTGGATGTTATAACCTCATGAGCATTTATTCTCTATGTAATGGATTTCTAGATTAGGGGACACGATTGGTTTTGTTGGTCTCTTAGTTCATTCTTGAGAGGTTGGTTATGGTTTCTTTTTTTTTTAGAGGTCGGTTCTTTACTCCATTTCCCAATGGATTTTTGGCACATGGTCTGCTATGTTGTTCTTGCGGCACTCACTGGGAGTGCCCATCCCCGAGTCGGAGCCGATTTTGGTGCTTGATTCAATCTCACCATGTTTGTTCAAAAAAATTCGATCTGCATGGCTTGAAGTCTTTCTGTCTCCATGTGTGGATGCATGAATTTTTATCTTTATCAGTTGTTGTTGTCAAATCCTTTTCTATGGTCTTGGAATCATGTCGTGCACAGTATTGTTATTGGTTTCTTTCCATGTGGACCAATTTGTTATTTAAGCGTAAATGTTGGGGTTTCCCCTTCCTTTTATTTTTCCATGGTCATGTTTTCCCTATCAAGTTTTATCGTAGAGCTCAGATACATGGTCTTCTTTGATTGGACAAGGAATGGCGGGTCTATTTGGTAAACTTGTCACTTTTTATCACATTTGTAAAAATGCCAAACCTGGTCTTGTGGCTCGATGAATTGTAATTATCTACTCAACGATATGAAGCACCTTTGGAGAAATTTCTTACTTTGGTCCCAAAAAGTGTATACATGTCATAAATCGAGCGGTTGCAAGAAGGCAGGTCGTTGAAGGTGTTTGGAACTAATAGCTTTATTATGAAAAAGGAATAATGTATAAAATTAAGCGCAGCCCCGCTAATGCCCACATCAAAATTTAAAATCGGGAGGCGGGTCACCGTGGAATTTTGAGATTCTTAGATTTGTTTTGAAAAAGAATGAAATGATAAAGTAAGCCTTGATCCTGTCGACACCGGAAAGCCATGTGTAAAGCCTATATCAAAAGAGGATGGTCAGGCCAAATTCTCCAAAAATGGACAATTTCTTTAAGTGATAAAAAATGTGAAATGTTCCCCCAGGCCTGCTTTGGCTCAAATTTGTTCCACGTGGAGGGCATGTGCTTGTTTGGGGACCTTCTGAATTTTAAATTTGAAAGAGTGCTAAAGACACATGGAGGTTTCTGTTAGTGCAAAATCACAGCACCCCTGGATACAGATCAGGTTTCTAGGTTGATCACTTTGGCATCTAGTGTGATTGCATAACATTGAATCCTTTCTCCAAGTGTGGGACTTGAAAAATTGAGAAAGGATTCTCCAGAGAAGGCTGGTTCCTATTCCTCTGTTCAGATGCACACAGAATATGCAGAGGGTTTTCTCAAAACCTAATCTAATCTACCAAGGAGACAAGGTAAGAAGATGCATAAAATAAATCTAAGCTAATAGAGGTGATGCACCGAGGAATGAAGAACACCTATTTTTCCAGTAAACACAGACCATTTGAATGTGATATAAGATCATGCACAAATAACAAAACCTGCAGTGAAAGACCAGGAGGATGCAAGATGAACACAGAGAGGGTTGAGAATCATCCACAGACATATATTACTTGCTCCAAAGATTGATACAATACACTGCAGAATGCCAAGAGGTAGAGTCATATTACAGTTTCAAATGAGAGGTTTGAACTCCACAAATTCGCCTGATAGGAGAAGAAGGGAGGAGCAAAAACAGAAAATGTTCGACCTTTTAAAAAATCTCCTCCTTACAATATATAGAAAGAAACAGAGAGGAAAGCCAAATCTACCCCAACCACCTCCAGGTTGCATTCAATTCATCTCATTATGGTAGAAGCGGCGGATCCTGGCAAAACGGCGGGCTATCTAACGAAAGCGTGGCTGTCATCTGCTGCATTGAAGTTGTTTGTTGAAGCATTACTTCTTACTTGTTATTTCGTGCAGAGGTGTTTCTTGATTTTCTATCTCCAAACTGAACCAAAATGCAAGATTGACCTCAAAATCATGTAGAGAATTTCACCACTTTCCATTGATATAAAGAATGCAAATCAAGCTCTAGATCGAAAGATATGATGATTCGAAGATTTAGGGCACTAAGCAGACCAAAACGGATTTTGAAATCTTTCCCGCGCTTCGCCACCTGGATGACACATGGCGAGCTCGACGATTCGCTAAATAATTCTCTCTCCTCCACCTTTCGGTGGGCTTTTTTGAAATTTCCCTGTGGGCCCTAAGCAGGACACGTGGCACTATCCCATTGGTTCGGGCTGACCCTTCAAAACTCGCCCTTTGACTTTTTGACCTTTTCCCTTGTGACACGTGTCATGATTTGATTGGTCTGCGGGCCTGCCGGCTCTTTCGCGCCCTTCGCATCTTTTTGTCCTAGATGTCCCAGTGCTGTTTGGGACAGAAACCTCCGATCCGCCCGAAATGGGCTTCCTCGTCCCTCATTTGGCCGATGACACGTGGCATGCATTGATTGGCTTTCGGCTCCTTCGGCGATCCGTGTCTGCCACGTACTTTTGTCCCACATGTCCCGACTCGCCGGAACAAAATCTTCCAGGTTCACCGGTTTGGGTGGTTCGCGTAGTTTTGTCCCTGATGTCCCATTTGCTTCCGGACTATTTGTTCTCATTTCGGCCGATCCGGCCGGTTCGCGTGCCAGCGTCGCCATCTCATTTGTCTGGATGAAGACTTGGGAAAATTTTTCCTTCTTTCGGCCGATTTGGGCATTTTGCGCCCCGCGTGCGTACTGCGTGGCCCGAGATGTCCCTTTGTTTCACGGGCCGCCTGGAGGCTTTTCGGCCGATCCGCGCCTAGATGTCCCAAATGTCCCAACTGTTCCTAGGACTAGGACTTAGTCATTTTTATGATTTTTCCTGTTTCAATCTACTTGCTTGGAACTACAAAACTCTGATGCATGTTATCGAAATTTACCCTGGGGGGTGAAATTTGGATAACAATTTAGCGACTCAACAGGTTACTCGCCTCGCTTAGGTAGAAGATCAGTGGCCTTTTAGCGATCTATTGGGCATGGAGTCATAAGCAATAACCTGAAACGAGCCTGATACTGCAACTTCTTCTCCAACAACACTCTGAACTGTAGACAACAACCTGAGAGTAGCAAAACCTGTGCCGAAGCACTTAGGAAAATAGAAACCTAACTGCCACAGGACAATGTGCACAAGCACTTGGAGGAATGAAAATCTAACTAATATTTACAAGGTAGTGAACTTCCCTCTAGAGGCAACGCTTGAGATAGATTCCATTGATGGAATCGAAGTTCTTCACCATCCAATGAGGCCAATGGAAAGCATTGCTGCTCTTGCGCTTCGTGACCATGTATGGGCCACTCCAAATGGCATCAAATTTGGAATGCCTTCCGGTTTTGCCCGATCGCATCCCATTTGTAGCGGGTCCCCTTCATGAAAAGATCTATCCTTGGCCTTTCGCCAAAGGTCTTCTTGATCAAAGCTTGATCCTTTTCCATTGCTTGGGATGCACGATTTTCGATCTCTTGCAGCTCCATCAACTCTGCATATCTCACCTCCATAGGCTCAAACTCTAGCAACTCCGGTTGTTTCATGAGTTCCAATGTTGGCAACTCAAGTGACATGGGCAAGATTGCCTCTCTTCCATAGACAAGCTTAAATGGAGAATTACCTGTGGATCTTTTGGGAGTGATCCTATCAGCCCATAAGGCTGATTTCAGTTTGGTATGCCAAGCCCTCTGATTCTCATCAAGAGTCCTCCTAATGATCCTAAGAAGTTCTTGTTTGTAGACTCGGCCTGGCCATTACCTTGAGGGTAATAGTTTGATGAAGTGCTTAGGTAGATCCCGTTCTTGACAGCCCACTCAGTCACCTTAGATCCAATGAATGCCAATGCATTATCAGAGATTATTGTAGCAGGTACACCAAATCTGGTAGTTATCCCCTCGTAAAAGTCCAAGATGCTAGACTCATTCGCCTCTTTGAGTGCTACTGCTTCTGTCCATCTGGTGAAGTAGTCCGTGGCTGTCAAAATCCATTTGTGCCCTTGGCTTGAATTGGGATTGATGGCTCCAATGAAGTCTAAACCCCATTGCATGAATGGCTGGTCAACTGAGATTGGATGTAATGGAAGGGCAGTGAGTCTCTCTTTTCCTGTGAAGAATGCACAATTCTTACATCTCTTGATCCATGCATAGCAATCACTAAAGATTTTAGGCCAATAATAACCAGCCTTCATGATTTTTAGAGCTGTCACTCTTGGTGCAAAATGGCCACCAGCTGGTCCATCATGAAACTCTTCTAATACCTTTTGGATCTCGACTGTGCTAATGTATCTCAAAGAAAGACTCCATTCACATCCTTCTTGAACAAAACTCCATCAATGATGGTATATGGAACAAAGCCTGCAACGAAGTATCTCCTCTTCACTTTGCTCATTTACGGAGGGCATAGGCCTGTTTGTAGGAAATGTATCATATTCTGAGTCCAACAGGGAGTGGACACATCATCATTTTCCTGTTCTTGATCATCCTGTAATAGCAGGACAACGTCTTCTTCATCTTTTGAGTCGTCTGGTTGTTTGGAAGCGAGCTGCTCACACAAACCTTTACCTCTTACCAGCTTAGTGATCTTGATCTCAATGTCATACTCCATGACACGGGTGATCCATCCTGCCCTTTTTTCATTCAAATCCTTGTTGAGGAGGAAGTCCTTAACCCCAGCATGTGAGACCAGCAACTGGACCTTGTTGTTTGAGACTAAATGCTTGAATTTCTTCAAGCTTCTGATTACTGCAAGCACATGTTTTTCAATAAAAGAGTACCTCACTTTGAGTCATCTAGGCTCGGGTCAAGAAGGCAATCGGCATTTACATTCCTCACCATCTTTGTTCTGTTGTACCAGAATGGAAAAAATAGTGTCATCACCTCTAAATGCATAGAGGATGAAATCCTTGGAAAAGTCTTGGTTGATGAGAGTGGGTGCTTGGGAGATGGCTTCTTTGATTGCTTCAAAACTCTCCTTGCCTTCTGCCGTCCACTTGAAAGCCATGCTTTTCCTTAACATTTTGGTGATGGGCTTGACAAGGGCTGAAAAATCTGGGACAAACCTCCGAACAAAGTTTATCCTTCCCAGGAAACTTTGAAGGGCTTTCTTGTGGCTTGGCAATGGTAGTGCTCTTATGGCTTCAACCTCTCTCGGATCAATTGCTAATCCTTCCTTGGAGACAATATGGCCGAGGAGCTTCCCTTCATGTGCAAGAAAGATGCACTTCTTAGGATTCAAAGACATCCAAACTTTCTACACCTCTCGAAACACTTGCCGAGGTGAAAGAGATGGTCTGCTTTGCATTCTTTGAGAAGACAAGTGATATCATCTAGGTATAGGTATACCAAAGCACTATCTTGTTGATCGAGCCTTTGAATGCCATATCCATAGCCTTTGGAATGTTGCTTCGGCGTTCGGCAGTCCAAATGGCATCTTCTTGTAAGCATATGTGCCCCATTTGGTTGTGAAGGCTGTCTTGAACTGGTCTTCCTCCTTCACCATAATCTGATTGAAGCCTGAGTAACCATCAAGTAGTGAAAACCTTTCTGAACCAGCTACGACCTGCAATATTTGCTCCATGGAAGGGAGTGGATAATGGTCCTTGAGAGAGGCTCTATTCAAATCTCTGAAGTCAACACACAGCCTGATCTCTCCACTCTTCTTTCTGACTGGAACTAAGTTGGCAACCCAACTAGAATGCTTGATTGGGAATATGATTCTTGACTCAATCAGCTTGTCCAATTCTTTCCTCATGAGAGGCTCCATGTGTGGATTGATCTGTCTCTATTTTCGCCCTGACAGCTTAGTATTTGGATCCAATTCGATGGTATGCTGAGCTAAGTTGGGATTGAAACCTTTCAAGTCTTCATAGCTCCAAGCAAACACGTCAGGGAATTCTTGACATAGCTGTATGAACTCACACCTTTCTTGCTCAGTTGTCATCTTTCCAATTTGCAATGGCTTGTTCTCTTCTACCAAGATGGATACCGAATCTTCTCTCTTGACCTGAATGTTTGCTTTCTCCTTTCTAAACTGATCATTGGGGTTAAAAATGGACTCCAAAGTGATAAGTCCCTTGGGCAGCTTGTCAGTTCTCAGCTGTATCACTTGGTCACCATATTGCTGTTCCAACTTTTCTTGATTCTTAGCTGAGAACTCAGCTTCTTCTTGCAAGAAATGGATGATTTTCTGGTCATTCTCAAATACTTGCCAACTGACATCGTTATCCAAAGCATGAAGGCCTCACAATCACGTGGATGTTTGGTTATACCTTGTCTTGTTGAATGTTTTCCACAATGTCAAAAGCTGCCCCTACTACCGCAAGCCTGTCACAGACTTGATTCTCTTTCCTAGGAATGGCTTTGATGCCAAAACCCTCAAAATCTTCCATGAGGTCCCACACCCCTGTTCTTGCACACCGAGTAGATCATTCTTGGCAAAGCATCTTTGTCCCTTGACCGATTTACAATCAATTCACTTGTCCCCAAAGACTTGCAAGTTCTTTATTTTTTTCTTGATTGCCTAATGCATCCCTTGCACCAAGGCTTCATATTCAAGCAGTGTTAGTGGAGCATGCAAATTGAAATCTAAAAGCTGAATAGTACTTAATTCCTTGAGGTGAAACAAGCATGGCTCCACCTCCTGCACCTTGTCTACTCCTTGATCCATCAAAAAACAGCTGCCATACCTCATTGTCATCCTTGTGGTTTGGCTTGGTGATGCTAGGAATAGGTTGACTTTCTTCGTGTATACAATAGACTCCTAGCTCAGATTCTTCTATTCCTTGATAAGGATCAAAAGCATGCACCTTGCTTGCCCATTCATCAAGAGTCAAATCTGGGATACTTCCAACCTTAGTGTCAGCTTCATCAGTGCTAGGGTGATCTTCTTGATCAAATGCCGAGCAATTGACATTAATCTGACTTGGAGTGTAGGGCTCAATATGGAAGTTTGCAATAGGTTCAGATCTGATTGTGGCCTTAGTTCCATATCTCGTTCTGAATAGCATGTGTGACCAATCAACGGACAAATATCCCCCAATCTTGGCAGTGAAGTCCCTTGACAAACATAGGGCAAAGAGTGGTGGAAGGTCTATGACTGACACATCTTGTAAAACAACAACATTTGGACATGCATGCAAGGTAAGACTCAAATTTCTAATCACTCCAATCACATTATTGCTGTCCCATCCAATTTGCACTACTCCCTTAGATGTTATTTCATACTTTGGAGTTCTAACCGATCAGCTATATCTGTTTAGGCATTCCGAGCTACTTGCCCCGAGTCTATCATGTAATTGTGCACTAGCTGATTTCCAATGATTAACGAAACATAGAAAGGAGGGGGTTTCAACATCTTACCTTGTTGTCCTCCATGACTTCCTTCAGCCGGGCAACATTTGTAAGCACTTTATCTTGCATCTGTTGATTGAAGCTTGAGTCCTTCATGGCAGCTTGCAGCAGATCTCTTTGGCCTGGGATGGATAGGGATTCCCACATAGATATATTGACGTTTGTCTTCTTCATCTGATCAATGATACTGAATGGTGATGAAGGATCTCTCTGCTGTCCCTTGGTTTGCACATTTACTCCTTGTATGTGGGCAGCAACAGCTAGCATTTGAGTTGGCCTAGGGGCTGTTCTTGGCTGCCCTTGTGCATTTGAAACGGGACTTTGCTTGCCAATCATTTGTGGAGCCGTGGAAGGTTGTGGATTGGCTGGGGCTAATGGCTGTTCTTCACCCAAATTTCTCCTTTTTGACCTTGTGTTTGCTGCAACACCTTGAGAAACTGCCTGGTTCATGCCACAAAATCCTCGCTTGCCAATTTACCAATTTGGTGTCATTTGGGGCTGATTGTTGTTTGAATGTTTCTTGTTGTTGGCTATTTTCTTGATTTGTTCTCACCCTCCACACCGTGTAGTTATTACCATTAAAGCTTGAGTCAAAGCACCATTGAAGCACATGGATTGATTATGAGGCTCATTACATGGAAAACACCAATCATACTCCTGGGCAATGTTGTTTTGTGCTGGTACTAATGCCCTAGAGGCAGATATGGCATTTGGATTATAGGGCTGGAATGGTCTATTGACAGGAGGCCTTGTTTGATTCATATTTGCAGCTGGATTAGGTGGCCTTTGAGGCTGATATGGCTGCCTATTAGGTTGAGCTTGAGGCTGATACGAAGGTCTAAAACCTTGAGCTTGCTGTCTTTTGAGAGTGACCAGCTCATTGCCTAGATTTTGCAATTGCTTCATGACCTCTTGAAGCTCATTTGGGGCACTTGGAGATGAAGTGGAAGCTTCATTTGAACTTTGATTTCTAGGAGTGGGAATAGGAGCTAAGACAGGTGCTTGACTAGTACTTGGGCTCTCTAAACTTGGATATAATGGCATTGGAGGCCTAGGAGCTAGCTCAACTTGAATCAGGAAATTTTCAGCTCTAATGGCAATGCTATAAGCAACAGGGATAGTTGTGCCTCCCATAGATTGAACCAACATAGAAATATTAGAATTTAAAGCTTTAAGGTAATATAGAAAAGCACCTTCTACTGTTGGCCTGACTGCTACTGGAATTCTATCCCAAGACCTTTGAAATCTGAAGTTGAAGTCAGTTAGCTGCTCATTGGAAGCTCTCTTGATGGTTGTCAGCTGCTCCAAAAGAGACAAGTTGTCTCCCTTCTCTCCAAATTGATCATGAAGTGCAATACACAGCTGATTCCAGTTTGTGATAGAGCCAGCTCCAAGGCTCCTAAACCATTGCAATGCTTTCCCCTTGAATGAAGACGCCAGCAATTTGACAGCTACTTGCATCTCATCAATCTCATGGATTGCACAAATGTTAGCAATGTCCTTGACATGATCACCAGGAGTGGTCTGATTTTCTCCAGTGAAGTACGGAATGTTCTTCAATGCTGCAACTGGGATTGGATTTTGTGCATTGAGAGCAAGTGGGCTGCTGCCTGTGAAGTTGACATAGGGGTTCAGTGGTTGCGCCATTCTGATTGGTCGAAGAACTCTTGAATACTGAATGAAAGGCCGATCAGGTGGAGGAGTTGAGAGAGTTCTGTTTGGTGGAGATGGAGACCTTTGAATCCTTCTTCCTCTTGGCCTTCTTCTTGGAGATAATTGCAAGTATTCAAACAACACTTCTTCTTCTCCAACTCTTGACCTTGTGATTCTTCTCATAAGCTTTCAGGCTGTGCACTGCTGAAACTAGTTGATTCTTCCTCTCGGAGTCGCCAGATATGCAAACAATAGCTTTTTTCAAGCAAGAAAATTGCAGCAGATGCACATCAACTTTGCTGCAATAAAATTGAGACCTCTAAGTCCCACCGAGCGTGCAAAATGTTAGTGCAAAATCACAAAGCACCCTGGATACAGATCAGGTTTCTAGGTTGGTCACTTTAGCATCCAGTGTGATTGCATAACATTGAATCCTTTCTCCAAGTGTGGGACTTGAAAAATTGAGAAAGGATTCTCCAGAGAAGGCTGGTTCCTATTCCTCTGTTCGGATGCACACGGAATATGCAGAGGGTTTTCTCAAAACCTAATCTAATCTACCAAGGAGACAAGGTAAGAAGATGCATAAAATAAATCTAAGCTAATAGAGGTGATGCACCGAGGAATGAAGAACACCTATTTTGCCAGTAAACACAGACCATTTGAATGTGATATAAGATAATGCACAAATAAAAACTGTAGTGAAAGACCAGGAGGATGCAAGATGAACACAGAGAGGGTTGAGAATCATCCATGAGACATATATTACTTGCTCCAAAGATTGATACAATACACTGCAGAATGCCAAGAGGCAGAGTCGTATTACAGTTTCAAATGAGAGGTTCGAACTCCACAAATTCGCCTGATAGGAGAAGAAGGGAGGAGCAAAGCAGAAAAATGTTTGACCTTTTAAAAAAAGCTCCTCCTTACAATATATAGAAAGAAACAGAGAGGGAAGAGAGAGAGGAAAGAAAAATCTACCCCAACCACCTCCAAGTTGCATTCAATTTATCTCATTATGGCGAAGCGGCGGATCTCGGCAAAACAGTGGGTGCCAATGAAGCGGCCCAATCGCGTGATTGAAGTTGTTTGTTGAAGCATTACTTACGCTTGTTATTTTGTGTCGAGGCGTTTCTTGATTTTCTCTCTCCAAATTGAACCAAAATGCAAGATTGACCTCGGAATCATGTAGAGAATTTCACCAGCTTTCCATTGATATAAAGAACGTGCAAATCTGAGCTCTGGATCGAAAGATATGATGATCTGAAGATTTAGGGCACGGAACAGACCAAAACAGATTTTGAAATCTTTCCCGTGCTTCACCACCTGGATGACACGTGGCAGGCTCTGATTCGCTAAATAATTCTCTCTCCTCCACCTTTCGGTGGGCTTTTTGAAATTTCCCTGTGGGCCCTAGCCGGGACACGTGGCACTATTCCATTGGTTCGGGCTGACCCTTCAAAACTCACCTTTTGACTTTTTGACCTTTTCCCTTGTGACACGTGTCATGATTTGATTGGTCTGCGGGCCTGCCGGCTCTTTCGCACCCTTCGCGTCTTTTTGTCCCAGATGTCCCAATGCTGTTTGGGACAAAACCTCCGATCCACCCGAAATGGGCTTCCTCGTCCCTCATTTGGCCGATGACACGTGGCATGCATTGATTGGCTTTCGGCTCCTTCGGCGATCCGCGTCTGCCACGTACTTTTGTCCCACATGTCCCGAACTGCCTGGAACAAAATCTTCCGGTTCACCCGGTTCGGCCAGTTCGCGTACTTTTGTCCCAGATGTCCCTTTTGCTTCCGGACTGTTTGTTCTCATTTCGACCGATCCGGCCTGGGCCGCGACTTTCGCGTCAAGATTGCCCGTCCCGTTTGTCCCGGATGAAGACTTGGGAAATTTTTTCCTTCTTTCGGCCGGTTCGGGCATTTCGCGCCCCGCGCATACCGTGGGCCCGGGATGTCCCTTTGCTTCACGGGCCGCCAGAGGCTTTTCGGTCGATCCGCGCCTAGATGTCCCAAATGTCCCGACTGTTCCTAGGACTAGGACTTAGTCATTTTTATGATTTTTCCTGCTTCAATCTACTTTCTGGAATCGCAAAACTCGATGCATGTTATCGAAATTTACCCTCGGGGTGAAATTTGGATAACAGATTTCCACGTGGCATCTCTTTATATTGAGACTTCTCAACGACCGAGGAAACTTTCTTAGGCCTAGGGCATGTGGAGAGCCTACGTTCATTTGATGTCCCACCTCTAGACTTTGTCTTTGAAGTTGCACTAAACAGACATGTGGAAGATTCCCCTGGACTTACCCATGCTTGGACTTTTCGGTGACCAATGTAGATCTCTCTGGTTCTCGGGGCACATGGAGGGCCCGCACTCATTTGAGGAACCTACCTCCGGATTCACCTTTATATTTGCATGAAGGAGACATGTAGAGGCTTCCCTTGGCTTCTCTTTACACTTGGCTGACTCAAACTCACAACAGAGATATGTGGTATAATCCATGTGAGGACACTTATTTCGAGAGGCACGAATACGATATTTATTCCTCAAGGTGTATTTTCAAAGGTGAAAATGATCACTTGTCAGATCAAGCCATATGGAGCCACCTAAGAATTATTAAAAATGGGATTTCTTACATGAAAAAATAAAAGAATGATTAAAAAGATGTCAAAAGTTATGACATGGCATCCTAGTCATAGTTGAGGAACTTAGAAACGTGACCAGTTCATGATTTATCCACCTAGAAATAGAAAGTAAGATATTTTCTAGGGAATAAACATGATTAAATGGTATGTTGTAAAGAGAAATATTCTTTTGAAGATTTATAACTTTAGGGGGAAATTTTGGTATGAGTGAGCGAGTGAAAATATATAAATGCAATGAGAATACTCTTGCATAAGGGGGTTAATTTTTCTGAGAAAGTTTGAGAAAAACCATTTTCCCGAGAGACCATCTAAGAAACTTGTTTATTTCCCTATGTTTGTAGATTTAGTCATGTCAAGATGGTTGCAAGTGTACAGACCATTGACAAGCTCTGATATTGTTGAAGAAACTTTCCCTACTAATGAATCTAGTGAACCTTGAATGAATTTATGTTGATCATGAGCATAATTGTGTTTTCTTTTATTTCATAATGTTTTCAAATAGTTTTTCGTGTTCCTATTGCAATCTTATGTTGAAATCCCTCTGAATCACACAAGATCTTATCCACGTGGTAGTATTTTTGCATTTGCAATTTCATTATGAGAAGAGATTTCATCTTCTAATGAAATAAACAATTTAAAATCATTTTACTTCCATTGTGTTGAAAAATATTGTTTGTTAGCCTATGAGTGTATCTTAGGCATGACTAATCAGGGATTTCCAATGTTTAATTGAGTCTTTAACATGAGCCTTTGTGTTGAATTCTTTAAGATTTTATGAAATTGTGTGTCTGGGCCTCCATTGACACACACCTTTCGTTTGAGCCATTTTTGGTGAAGGAATATTTACGCTATTTTGGAGCATTTTGTCTCAGTGAGTGTTCCAATATTTGTAAATTCTCTCAAATAGCTAGTATAATCAACTTTATCTTGCTTAACTTCCCACCAAAAACTTCTCAAATGATAAATCCTACATGAACTACCCTTGTTTGTACTATGTATCCAAAAAGATTTAGGAAATTTCACTTCCAAAATATGCGAGAGACAATCGAGTTTCAATTATTGTCTTTAGTAACCCAAACCTTGTCCACGAAACATCTCCACTCTCTAGTGTGACAAATTGTGAGAGTTAGATTGTGTTTTATGGACCATATTTTTGCAAGGTTTTCATGAAAATTTTGCAAAGAAGGATATCTTGATGTCCTTCACCAAGACGGGTTCTGAAACGGCCCTCTCACCTCGGTTAAAGGCACAAGCTAAAGTAGTAAGGGTAGATCAAACCCTTAGTAAGGTGTTATCCATTTCTCAAACGCTTTGAGTAACAAAGAGTTAGCTAAATCCCCTCCTTGGCTATGAAATGACTTATATAATGATTTATCTATCTCTAAGCATCCTGTCAATTTCGTGATCTTTGCTCAACCCTCGCAACAAAGTCAATATGGATACCAATAGGTTTTATGATTATTCAAAAGGGGTTGGATAAAACAATACATGTATATGCCCAAGTAAAAAGGAGACTAAGGATACCTTGAACCTTGCTAAAGGAGAACCACATCATGGAGGAATATACCACAAAAAAACTATTACATTAGTATTTACAAAAACACCTTTTACTAAGTATGTATATTCCTTAATAAAACATGTATTCATCGGAGGTGGTCCCCACAATGGTTGAAATTTTTTCGAAGGATGGGATAAGAATTTTTTTCTTGAAATTTTATTCAACATGAATAGTTGAGCATGTGCACAGATGTCAACATCAGAGCCTGCAGGTGGTCCCCACACATTGGGTGAATATTTTGCTAAAGTATTGAAATAAAAGAATTATTTTTTATCACACATGGAGATTAGTTTTTGCATGTGCATCCAAGAGATATCCTAAAATGTTATTTTTGTAATTGCAAGTGTATTAAAATTACAGATGTCACATCAAGCACAAGAAGACAGAGATTGCATGCATTGGAGAAGACTTGCTCATCAAGAAAAGTTTAT
Organism: Taxus wallichiana var. yunnanensis; assembly: GCA_018340775.1. Lineage (NCBI taxonomy): Eukaryota > Viridiplantae > Streptophyta > Pinopsida > Cupressales > Taxaceae > Taxus > Taxus wallichiana. The sequence continues at coordinate 29,544,808 of CM031241.1, read as the reverse complement.
TATTAGCTAAATTATTCACCCAACTTTATTAAAAATAGAACAGTCAACTGTAGTTTGACTGAGTTTTATTTTTGTAACCAAGGCTATTAATGCCTCATTATATTAGCATACTTATTTTTGTTCCTTTATTTATTCATGATAAATGATAAAAATAGGGTGCATGGGTGAGTACAATTTTTAGTCTATTTTTAGGATGGGAGGGATGCATAATTTTTTTATATATTGTGTGCTTGTGAAAAGTATAAGAGGAGGAATTTTAGGACACATGATTGTTGAAGCAGATTTTTGCTAGTTATTTCCCTTTGAATGAGAATTATATTCTAGATTTCCAATAAATTGCAATTTTTATATGTCTTTTTTTTTTGGGAATTTGGGATCGTGGAATAGTGCTATGATTTAAGTAACAAACAAAATCATGCACACAGATCTAAACAATTCCCAAATCTACAATAAAGTGGAAGTATAAACTAGAATAATCCAAATCAAGACAAAGTACACATACATAACACAACATGTACCGTGGTTCACCCAATGTGGGCTACATCCACCAAAGATAGAGATCTCATATATATAATACAACAAGATTAGAAACCAACTATTCAATACAAGAGTATAATGAATCTCTACAAGAGTATCTCATCTCCTCCAAATCTCTAAATGGATCTCCATGAGTGTACTACAACTATGCCTCAAAACACCACCAAAAGATATCACATAACCAGGAACTACTACATCTTTGAACTACTACCAAGTTCTCTGTGGATCTGTAATAAAACCTCTCACATGGGTCTACCATATGTGCAACTATAACTGTGCACCAAGAAGTAAGTCTATCTCTCCATCACTGCATAATCTATACAAACATGAAGACAAACTCCTTCATAATATCTAGATCTACATGGATCAACAATATAATATGATCTCATGAATCTAAAATACAAGACTAGATCTACATGGATCTATAATACAAGATCTCACCAACATGTGGATCTATAAGAAGAAAATCTATGTGCTTTGCATACTATGCAAGCCATTACAATGAGACAATAACTATACAAAGGAAATATATTAGAAGATGTTACCCTCTTCTCACCATTCAGATGTACCTACTATTTCCTTTTGTCCAGCTCCTCTCCATGGAGACTCTGTCTTCATGTAACCTATTCTTTCTTTCTCTTCTTCTTCTTCATCCTCTCAATCTAGGAGAATCAAGGATATAATTCAATCCTTCTCTTAATTCTCTTCTAAACCCTAGCTTTCATGCTTATATAGTCATTTATAAACTTAGGGCACTTAGCCATGTAATTACAACCAATAGATTTTATTTAATGCGAAAAATAGATCTAATTCCGAGAGATAAATATAAAATTTCACGCATAGATAACCGATGTGGGTTAGTCTTAACCATTTTCGATTCTTGTCTTTCCCGACCGATGTCGGTCATGGGTGACCAATGCCAATTACCCCTAACCAATGATGGTTACTGTATTTTCCAAAGCAAGTTTCCATTGCATGCTCTAGTGAAGCTATTTATCTCCACAACCTAACAATCTCCCACTTGGAGATAAATTGTTGAACCTTTGTACCTATACCTATAATTATACATCACCATCCTCTACATACCATGAAGACCATCTGTTCTTTATATCAACAATTATCTAAATTGAATAAAACCGGGAAGATCAAACCATATTCTCAAACCAAGAAGATTAAAAACATGTGACTTACCATAGACTTGCACGAAGCTACTACTAATTTGTGATAAACAAGCTATCCATACATCAAGCTCCCACTGAATCATAACACCAAGCCTCTCATGTAACCAAGCCATCATGACTAACACACCTACAAGAGCTTTCACTCAAACTAAAGTACTGAGCTTCAATGGTAACCATAGCCATACCGTAAAACCAAATATTTTTTCCATCCATATATTCATGTCTTCATGCACAACAACCAATGTAATCTGTCCAAAGATAGGTCAAACTAGAATTTGTGAAAGAAAAACAAGATCCCATGTAAAAATAGCTCGAATGAGTTCTACTATGCACATGCAACGGTGGGTGATCAATCCAAAAACACCGCATAACTCAAATAAATCCAAACACCACAATCAGTAAATCCAACCCCGCATAAATAACTAGCATGTCTAAGACATTCATCTGTAGATAACATATCTATCAATCAAGTAACATAGTAATCAGAGGAAATACAAACATCCCTACTCACACTCAAGGAAAGTGAGCTATGATCATAGGCATCCATGTGCAAATAAAACATCTGCATCATCATAGACTCACAAAACTGAATCTATCCACATGTATAAACTCACCTATACATCCATCCATATCATCAGGCTCTCCAAAAGCACCAAGTCTCTCACCGAATAACTCCAAAGCAATATATGAATCATGTGCTCATCAATGTCAATAATAAACAATGAGGCTAAACCATGCAACTAATACCAAGTGAAAATACCAGCAAACATGTCATCAACATGCTACACAAACCAAACCAAGATGAAAATAAAACAAGGACACCATATAAAAATAGTAAATAAACACTTATGTCAAACCGTGACAAAATTGACCACGGTTTCCTAACCGAACATGGTTACCAGATGACTGACCTCGTTTAATCCTAACCAACACTGGTCTATGTAATAGTCATATTTTTCTCCTTTAACCCTTAAAAATCTGAAAAATTTCTCTATAATCTTCACCCATTTCGATCTAACCATCAACCGTAATACCAAAGAAATATACAGCACCAAAAAATAAACCAAAAGTGACATCACAAAGTAATAAAATCAATATACCTACAAATCCGTGATTGTCCTCGAAAACCTACTAGTGCCTCGCCACTCGAATAGTAGCAATCTCCCCTCACTCTGCATGTGCATCATATATCCAATCCGCAATGCCAACAACCATGGATTTCTCCCACTGAAAACAAAATCCTCTACACCGCCTCTAACACCAAGGTCAAAAGCTAATATGTCAGTGAGAAATAAAAATAGACGAAAGAAAATATAAAATGATTCCCTTCTTATCAAAGAATACTCCTACATCACAGAAGTTTGGACTTCTTGTGAAGTAGGTGAATCAACTTCTTTTCATCATGTGTACTCAACATCTTCTCGTTACCTACAACTATGAGTAACCATGACTTTTCATTAAGGATCTCATCCTTAGACTAGATATCCTTATCCTCAAGATTCCAGACAATTGGGAAATAAAAGTCAAACAACACTAAAAAAACATGGTGTAAATGATCCGTCCTCTTTTGATCCAAACATTGAAGTGATCTACATTATTTTTGCTTGTACACACTATACACCGCTGTGCAAGAAACATGATCTTCCAAAATAGGACACTGAACCATCCATGCCGCCTCTTCACTGTCAGAAACCATGTGCAAACTCATTGTCACAGAGACCAACTATGGTTTGCTAACCAAGACTCGATTACCCTTTATGACTGATTTTGGTTCCTGATCGACATCAGTCTTCTGGAACTAACACAATGCTACATATTGGCATAGGTCACCAAACCAGGTTCCTACTCCGACTAAATCCGATATATGTGTTGAGCCAGTCATTTTAAGAAGCACCCAAATCTTGCACAAAAACTTAATAGTAATAATACATGCAATAAAAATTGAACAAAGATGAAACACATCACCTTACCAGCACCAAGATACTCAACCACATCTTTAACTAAAGAACATGCTTCTATGATGGAAACCCCATCTTTGTTCTGTAGTATTGTATTCAACTTCTCTAATGAATCCCATGCATCTAACTACACCAAAATGATGCATAACTGCACCTTTTCTCATTCTCAGATCTATATCTGCAATCCCAAACATGCATATGCAACCAAAATAATATAAGCACTTCAATACCAAGATAAAAACATACCTTAATAACTGGATATGTAATCTAACCAACATGCTTGTGCCTCCAAGAACCAAGGACACCTCAAAAACCAAGATACATTCCATGCATCTTCACAATTCTCCAGATCTGTGATTTTCTATTTATAACTAGGCTACCTAGTAACCGACCATGGTCACCCTATAACTAACAACGGTTACCCCAGAACTAACCACGGTCACTTTGTCGACATCGGTTTCTAGTTAATCGACACTGATCACCGTTAGTTCTAGCAACCTTACTCTTCAAGCTCCCACTTGAGATTAAATCTCTTCTTGTGATCTTCTCATCAGAAAACAAACCCTACTCTCATACATCTATCAAGTAAACCACTAACAAAACCATGAAGCAAACCCTTGCTCTAAAATAACCAAGCTAACCAAGCTAATCTTACTATGATACTAGTTGTTGGGAATTTGGGATTGCGGAATAATGTTATGATTTAATAACAAACAAAATCATGCACACAGGATCTAAACAATTCCCCAAAATCTACAGCAGTGGAAGTATAAACTAGAATAATCCAAATCAAGACAAAGTACACACACATAACACAATATATACCGTGGTTCACCCAATTTCAACTACATCCACCAAAGATAGAAATCTCATATATATAATACAACAAGAGTACAAACCAACTCTTCAATACAAGAGTATAATGCATCTCTTCAAGAGTATCTCCTCTCCTCCATATCCCTAAATATATCTCCATGAGTTCACTACAATTGTTCCTCTAAAAACCACCAATATATCTCACATAACCAAGAACTACTACATCTCTGAACTACTAGCAAGTACTCTGTGGATATGTAATAAGACCTCTCACATGGGTCTACCATATGTGCAACTATAACTGTGCACTAAGAAATAATTTTGTCTCTCCATCACTGCATAACCTGTGTAAACATGAAGACAATCTCCTCTACAATATCTAGATCTACATGGATAAACAATACAATATGATCTCATGGATCTACAATACAAGACTAGATCTACATGGATCTATAATACAAGATCTCACCAACATGTGGATCTACAAGAAGAAACTCTATGTGCTTTGCATACTATGCAATCCATTACAATGAGACAATAACTATACAAAGGAAATACAATAGAAGATGTTACCCTCTTCTCACAATTCAGATGTACCTACTATTTTCTTTTGTAAATATCCTCTCCATGGAGACTCTGTCTTCATGTAACTTGTTCTTTCTTTCTCTTTTTGTTCTTCATCCTCTCAATCTAAGAGAATCAAGGAGCTAATTTAATCCTTCTCTTAATTCTCTTTTAAACCCTAGCTTTCATGCTTATATAGTCATTTATAAACTTAGGGCACTTAGCCATGTAATCACAACCAATAGATCTACTTGAATGTTAAAAATAGATCTAATTCCCGAGAGTTAAATATATAAACTTTCACGCATAGGTAATCGATGTCGGTTATCCTTAACCACCGCTGGTTCCTCCTTTTCTAACCAATTCCGGTCCTAGGTGACCGATGTAGGTTCCCCTAATCGATGACAATTACTATATTTTCTAACAAGTTTCTATTACATGCTCTAGTGAAGCTATTTATCTGCACAATCCTAACAATCCTTCACTGGAGATAAATTATTGAACCTTTGTACCTTTACTTCAGAATCGTACATCACCTTCCTCTACATACCGCGAAGACCATATTTTCTTTATATCAACAATTCTCTCAAATGAATAAAACCAGGAAGATCAAACCATCTTCTCAAACCAAGAAGATAAAAACTTGTGACTTACCATAGACCTACACAAAGCTACTACTGATTTGTGATAACTGAGCTATCCATACATCAAGCTCCCACTGAATCATAACACCAAGCCTCTCATGCAACCAAGCCATCATGACTAACACACTTGCAAGAGCTCCCACTCAAACTGAAGTACTGAGCTTCAATTGTAACCATAGCCATACCTATAAAACCAACCATGTTCTCCATCCATCTATCCATGTCTTCATGCAACCACCAATGTAACTTTCCAAAGACAAGTCAAACTAGAATATGCGAAAGCAAAACAAGATCCGGGTAAAAACAACCCTGAATGAGTTCTACATGCAATAGTGGGTGATCAATCCATAAACACTTGCATAACTCAAAGAAATCCAAACACTACAATTTACAAATCCAACCTTGCATAAACAACTAGCATGTCCAAGACATTCATATGTAGATAACATATCTATCAAGGAGTAACATAGTAATCAAGAGGAAATACAAACATCCCCTACTCATGCTCAAGGAAATTGAACCATGCTCATAGGCATCCATGTGCAAATAAAACATCTGCATCATCATAGACTCACAAAACTGAATCTATCCACATGTATAAACTCACCTATACATCCATCCATATCATCAGGCTCTCCAGAAGTGCCAAGTCTCTCACCGACTAACTCCAAAGCAATATATGAATCATGTGCTCATCAATGTCAATAAAAATAACCATGCTAAACCATGCAACTAATACCAAGTGCAAATACCAGCAAACATGTCATCAACATACTGCACAAACCAAACCAAGATGAAAGCAAAACAAGGGCACCATCTAAAAATGGTAAATAAACACTTTTGTCAAACTTGTGACAAAAATGACCACGATTTCGAACCGACCCCGGTCACTACCTTACCAACCACGGTTACTAGATGATGACCACAATTAATTCTAACCGATACGGTCTATGTAATGATTAGATTTTTCTCCTTTAACCCTTAAAAATCTAAAAAAATCTCTATCATCTTCACCCAACTGAATCTAACCATCAACCGTAATCCCAAAAAAATATCCAGGCACCACAAAATAAACCATAAGTGCCATCACAAAGTAATTAACTCAATATAACTACAAATGCTGGATTGTCCTCCAAAACCAACTAGTGCCTCACTCTCGCCACTCGAATAGTAGCAATCTCCCCTCACTCTGCATGTGCATCATGTATCCAATCCTGTAATGCCAACAACCATGGCTTGCTCCCACTGAACACAAAATCCCCTGCACTACCTCTAACACCAAGCTCAAAAGATAATATGTCAGTGAGAAATAAAACCAGATGAAAGAAAATATTAAATGATTCCCTTCTTATCAAAGAATACTCCTACATCACAAAAGTTTGGACTTCTTGTGAAGTAGGTGAATCAACTTATATTCATCTTGTGTACTCAACATCTTGGTTACCTACAACTATGTCTAACCATGAATTTTCATTGAGGATCTCATCCTTAGACTAAATATCCTCGTCCTCAAGATTCCACACAACCGGGAAATAAAAGTCAAACAACACCAAAAACATGGTGTAAATCTTGTGCACACTATCCAAACATAATATCAGTTGCTCCAAAAGAAAGAAATAAAACATGAACCATATAAAGATACCTGACCCAAAGTCTCACTAGACTAACCAAGCCAAATCCATCCTCTTTCTGATCCAAACATCATTGTTTCTACTTGTACACACTATACAACAAACATGATCCTCCAAAACATGACACTGAACCATTCATGCCCTCTTCTACTCTAAGAAACCATGTGCAAAGTCGTTGTCATAGAGACTGAATATGGTTTGCTAACTAGTACCGGTTACCCTATTTGACCGATTTTAGTTCCGACCGACATCAATGCTACTGGAACTAACACAATGCTACAAATTGGCATAGGTCACTAAACCAGGTGCCTACTCTGACCAAATCCGATAGTTGTGTTGAGCAGTCATTTAAAAAAGCACCCAAATCTTGCACAAAAACTTAACGGTAATAATACTTGCGATAAAAAAATTAACCAAGATGAAACACATCACCTTACCAACACCAAGATACTCAACCGCATGTTCAAGTGAAGAACATGCTTCTCTTATGAAAAACATCGTCTTCGTTACGTATTCTTGTATTTAGCTTCTCTAATGAAGCCCATGCATCTAATCGCACCAAAAGGATGCATAACTTCTCCTTTTCTCATTCTCGATCTAGATCTATAATCCCAAACATGCATGTGTAAAAAAATAATATAAGCACTGCAATACCAAGATAAAACCATACCTCAATAACCGAATCTGCAATCGACCAACATGCTTGTGCCTCAAAGAACCATGGACATCTCAAAGAACTAAGATACATTCCATACAACACCCCTGGATGTTTTCTTAGATTTCTAGTTTGATAATGGGCATCCAGTGTGATTGCACAACATGGATTTTTTCCCCAAGTGTGGGACTTGCAAAAATGGGAAAAAACTCTCCAGATTAAAGGTTGGTTCCTATTCCTCTGTTCAGGTGCATGCATTCATTTGCAGAGGATCTATTCTAAATCCTACTCTAATTATTTCCAAGGGACCAAGGTGAAGAAGAAGTTACAAAAATAATGAAATCTAAGCTAATGGAGGTGATGCACCGAGGAATGATGAACTCCCACTCTGTTGTTAAACACAGACCATAGAAATAATGCAACTCAGATGCATAAATGACCAGATTTGTAAATGAAAGATAAAAATGAATGCAATGGAAGTAAGGAAGGGGCTGAATATCACCCACAAGCTTATTTTTATTGCTTCACAGAGTTGATGTAAGGCATTACTTTGGCTAAAAGGAAAAAATTGCATTTACAGATCTATAGAAGGTTTGAAAACTTCACAAATTCACTGCAAAATAGAGAATATGGAAGATACAGAGTAAAAACGTCCAACATTACAATAGATCACATTTTTTACATTTATAGCTGAAGATAAGAGAGGATAAACGGAGGAGGAATAAAAATATGATCTTTTTCTCAACCACTTGCCAATAATCCTTTCAAATTGGCCTATAATCCATCAAATCGACCCCCTCTACCTCTGCTTTGCGTGTTGGAGAAAAAATGAAGAAAAACAACTCCCAAAGCAATCTGATCTCACATTTATGGTGTGAGAAGACATTTTTAGGGTTTTCCTCTATCAAAATGAGTTGATTCTTAATTCTTGGTGTGTGGGAGAAAGTGACCATGCGGATATGAGAAAAACAACTTATTTGAAGCAATCTCAAGTCGCATTAAAAGCCCGAAAGACGTTTTTAGATTTTCTCCATTGAAACCTGCAAAAAAAAAATAATGTTTTTATTCCTCCAATGCATAGAGGGCTCCAAACCTTTCCAAAAAGTCTAATTTTGTTAAAATCTGATCTCTGGATCAAAAGATATGCCCATCTGAAGATTTGGGGCAAAATTAGGGAAAAATTTTGGGCACAAAATTCAAGGCACGAATTAGGGCATACTTGGTGGAAAAATCAGATTTTGGAAATGGGCCCATAGGGTGAAAATTTTCCTTTTGTACTTTTGGAAGATTTTCAAAAATCTCGCACCTCCACCTTTCTCGGGACACGTGTCACCTTACTCGGTTTGTCGGTGGGCCGAAGACCTATCCTTTTCCTTTAAAATTTTCATTGGGAAAATTTTCCCATATCTCCTCTGCCTCCCTCCGCCCTTCCACCATTTTCTAGACACGTGGCACTCCCTCATTGGTCCGCAGGATACACTTTCAATTCTTCCCTTTGCTCTCTTTTGGTTTTGGAAAAAATCAATACTTTCCCCAGTCCGACTCCTCTACCGGTGGACACGTGGCAGCCTTCAAAACGCTCCACAAAAAAACATTTTCCTTTGCGCATTTTTGACCAAAGGGGAAACATTTCCCAAATCTCTCTATGCCTCCGCCAAACTTCGCTTGATACGTGGCACTCTCCCATTGGTCCGCGAGCCTTAAACAAATTTTTCCTTCGCGGGATTTCGGGCCAAAATTTCCCCTTTGTGCCCTTTGCCCTCTTTGGAAAATTTTCAAACTTACTCTCCGCTAACCTGACCTCCACCCTACCACGTGGCACCTTTTCATTGGCCGTGGGCCTATCAAGGGAAAATTTTCCCAAAAAACTCTACCGAGCCATAACTTTCAAAATATTTGGAGTTAGGAGGAAAAATTTACCTTTCTGGAAAGGTGAGAAAATTCTCTACCTGATGGAACCATACCTAAATATTTTTGAGTGCCTCGAAGTGTGCATAAAATTAATTTTAAGTACCAGCCAAGGAAATGGAGGATGAGTTAGCCAAAAATAAGCATGGGCTTATTTTGGATAACAATTTGGTGACTTTCAAGGGTCATCTATCCGATGGACAAAGTGACCAACTACTCGAAGCAATCCATTAGGCAATGGAGTCATGAACTTAACTTCTTGTTACTCTCAATTCACTAGAAAATATGTAGGATGAAGATGAGAGAGTAGAAGAACCACTTGACGTGGAACATGATTTGTAAAAGATGCATCCCGAGGCAAAAAAACCTATGCCAAAGCACTTAGGGAAATGTAAATCTAAGCTACAACAAAATAATGTGCATAAGCACTTGGAGGAATGAAAAATCTAACCTAATATGTACAAGGTAAGAATTTTCCTTAGTAGCAATGCTTTAGATGAATTCCATTAACTCGAAATCTGCAGTTCCTCACCATCCAATGTAGATAATTGGAAGGCATTGTTGTTTTTGCATTTTGTTACCATGTAGGGGCCATTATAAATGGAATCAAACTTTGAATGCCTTCTTGGATTTTCTCAATCGCATCCCATTTCAACACTAAATCTCTAACTTGGAAATTTCTAGCCTTAGCTTTCTTATCAAAGCTTCTCTTGATCATTGCTTGATCCTTTTCCATTGTTTGGGCTGCATGCTCTCTAGTTTCTTGGAGTTCCATAAATTCTACATATCTAACCTCCATGGGCTCAAACTCTAACAATTCCAATTGCTTCATGAGTTCCAACGTTGGCAACTCAAGTGACATAAGAAAGACTTCCTCTCTCCCATAAAAAGTCTGAACGGAGAGTTACCTATGGACCTTTTGGAATTTATCCTATCAGCCCATAGAGCTGATTTGAGCTTAGTGTGTCAAGTCCTTTGATTTTCATCAAGAGTCCTCTTGATGATCTTTAATAGATTCTTGTTTGTGGAATCAGCTTGGTCATTACCCCGAGGGTAATAATTTGATGAAGTGCTCAAATAGATCCTATTTCTAACAGCCCATTCAGTGACCTCTGATCCTATGAATGCCAATGCATTATCTGATATTATAGTGGTAGGTATACCAAATCTGGTTGTTATCCCCTCATAGAAGTCTAGAATGTTGGATTCATTTGCCTCTTTGAGTGCCACCACCTCAGCCCATTTGGTGAAGTAGTCTGTTGCTGTTAGAATCCATTTGTGCCCTTGGTTTGAGTTTGGATTAATGACTCCAATGAAGTATAAACCCCATTGTATGAATGGCTGGTCAACTGAGATTGGGTGCAATGGAAGTGCTGCTAATCTCTCTTTTCCTATGAAGAATGCACAATTATTGCACCTCTTGATCCATGCATAAAAATCACTAAATACTTTGGGCCAATAATAACCAACCTTCATGATCTTGAGATCTATCACTCTTGGAGAAAAATGACCCCTAGCTGATCCATTATGGAACTCTTCTAACATTTTCTCAATCTGATTCGTTCCAATGCATCTTAGCAACACTCCATTGATATCCTTTTTGAACGAAACACCATTAACAAGTACATATGGAATAGCCTACAATCTGAAGTGTCTTCTTTTGGTTTTATTCATCTCTAGAGGGCATAGGCCTATTTGTAAGAAGTGCATTATTTCTTGGGTCCAACAAGGAGTGAACACACTGCCATTTTCTTCTTGAACATCTCTTTGTTCTTGGCTGTCCCACATCACCAAAACAACATTCTTCTCTTTGCTTGCTTCAATTGGTTGAATCAAAGCCAATTGCTCACACAATCCCTTTCCTCGGACCATCTTGGTGACTTTGTTCTCAATTTCATACTCCATGACATGAGTAATCCACCCTCCATGTTTTTCATTCAAATATTTGTTGAGGAGGAAGTCTTTAACTCCCACATGAGAAACCAGAAGTTGAACCTTTTTTTGTGAAACTAGATGCTAAAATTTCTTCAAGCTCCTAATCAATGTAAGAACATGATTCTTAATGAAGGAATACCTTACTTCGTAGTGCTCCAAGATTTGACTAAAAAAGTAATTCGCTTCTTTGCATTCTCTTTGTTCTACTATACTAAAATTACGAAATTGTATCACCACCGCCAAATGCATAAAGGATGAAGTATTTGGAGAAATTTGGGTTAATGAGAGTTGGAGCCTGTGAGATAGCTTCTTTGATTGCATCAAAATTGCCTTACCTTCAACTGTCCATTTTAAAGCCATACTTTTCTTCAGCATCATGGTTATTGGCTTGACAAGAGCTGCAAAGTCTGGAACAAACCTTCGAAAAAAATTGATTCTTTCCAAGAAACTTTGAAGAGCCTTCTTATGACTTGGTAATGGCAGTGCTTTTATTGCTTCAACCCTTTCTGGATCAATTTCTAGCCCTTCTTTGGAAACAATGTGGCCTAGGAGTTTTCCTTCATGAGCTAGGAATATGTAATTTTGGGATTCAAGGATACCCCAAATCTTCTACATATTTGGAACACTTGTCTCAAATGAAAAGATGGTCTACTGCACTTTTAGAAAATATAGTAATATCATCTAGGTATATCAACACTATTTTATTGATCAATCCCTTGAATGCCATGTCCATTTCCCTTTGGAAAGTAGCTCCGGCGTTAGACAACCCAAATGGCATTTTTCTATATGCATAGGTTCCCCATTTGGTGGTGAAGGCTATTTTGAACTAATCATCTTCCTTTACCATGATCTGATTATACCCTAAATAACCATCTAGCAATGAAAACCTCTTAGAGCTAGCAACAACTTGCAAAATATGCTCCATAGAAGGAAGTGGGTAGTGATCCTTGAGGGATGATCTATTCAAATCTCTAAAGTCTACACACAACCTAATTTCCCCACTCTTCTTTCTAACTAGAACCAAGTTTACAACCCATCTTGAATGCTTGATGGGGAATATGATGCTTGCCTCTATTAACTTATTCAATTCCTTCCTCACGAGAGGCTCAATATGTGTATTGACCGGTCTCTATTTTTCCTAATGGGCTTAGCACTTGGATCTAGTTCAATTATGTGCTGAGCTAGCTTGGTATTGAAACCTCTCAATTCCTCATAGCTCCAATCAAATACATCCAGGAACTCTTGTAAAATTTGCATGAATTCATACCTTTCTTGCTCGGCTCGGATTGCTACTTTACCAATTTGAAGTGACTTGCCATCTCCAATTGTGATTGTTTGAATCTTCTCCTTGACTTGGATGTTTTCTTTCTCCTTCCTAAATTGATCATTAGGATTGAAGATAGACTCTAAAGTCACAAGTCCTTTTGGCAGTTTATTGGTTCTCAGCTATACCACTTGATCACCATATTGCTGTCCCAACTTTTCCTTATTTTGGCTAAGAACTCAGCTTCCTCTTGTAAGAAATTAATGATTTGTTGGTCACTCTCAAACACTTTCCAACTTGTATTATTGTCTGGAACTGATGGCCTCACAATCACATGGATGTTTGGCTGCATTTTTCCCTTTTGATACTCTCCACAACATCAAAATTTTCTCCAACTGCTGCAAGTCTATCAGCAGCTTGGTTCTCTTTCCTAGGGATGGAGTTGATGCCAAATCCTTCAAAATCCTCAATGAGATTCCACACCCTATTCATATAAATTTTGAGCAAGTCATTCTTGGCAGCATGTTTTCCTTTAACTTGATTAACAATCATCTCACTATCACCAAAGACTTGTAAGTTTTTTATGCCTCTCTTCCTTGACCAATGCAATCTGTGTATCAAAGCTTCATACTCAACAGTGTTGTTAGAACATGCAAACTGAAATCTAAAAGCTGAATAATACTTTATGCCTTGAGGTGAAACAAGCATAGCTCCTCCTCCTGCACCTTTTCTACTTCTTGATCCATCAAAGAACAGTTGCCATACCTCATTGTCATCTCTATAGTCTGGCTTGGTGATGCTAGGAAGAGGCTGATTTTCTTCATGCATGTAATAGAATCCTAGTTCAAATTCCTCCATTTCTTTGTAGGGATCAAAAGCATGTACCTTTCTGGCCCATTCATCAAGAGTCAAATCTAGAATGCTTCCAACTTTGGTGTCAGCTTCATGTGTGTTTGGATAATCCTCTTGATCAAATGTTGAACAGTCAGCATTGATTGGACTTGGAGTATGAGGCTCTATGTGAAAGTTTGCAATAGGTTCACACCTGATTGTGGCCTTGGCTCCATACCTTGTCCTGAACAACATGTGTGACCAATCAAAAAATAGGTATCCTCCAATTTGAGCTATGAAATCCCTTGACAAACTTAGGGCAAAGAGTGGTGGTAAATCTATCACTGACACATCTTGCAAAAAACAGTGGCATTGGGGCATGCATGCAAAATAAGGCTCAAATCTCTAATTACAACACCCCTTGGATATGACTTCATATTGAAGGCCTAGATGAATAGTTATTTGCTTGGGCATCATAGAACTACTTGCCCCATAATCAATCATATAATTATGTACTATTTTATCCCTAATGATCAATGAAACATAGAATGGAGGGGGATTCAAATTTTTACCTTGTTGTCCCCCATGATTCCCCTCAAGATGAGTGGCATTTGTGAGTACCTTCTCTTGCACATGAGCTAGCTGATTTGGGGTTGACCAATTCTTCATGGCAACTTGTAGTAGATCCCTTTGTCCTAGGATGGATAGTGACTCCCACATAGATATGTTCACATTGGTCTTCTTCATTTGTTCAATGATGTTAAATGGAGATGAACCATCTCTCTTCTACCCTTTAGTCTACACATTATTTTCTTGTACATGGGCTGCAACAAATGGTATGTGAGCTAGTCTAAAAGGTAGCTTAGGATGTCCTTTCACATTTGGGAACTCGTATTTTGCTTTCCAACACCTTGTGGAGTGATGGAAGATTGTGAATCACTTGGACTGATGAATTCCCTTCACAAATATTTCTCTTCTTTGACCGTGTGTTGGCTGCTACACTCTAAGAAGGTGACAAGGTGTTTGATTCACACCATAAAAATATTTATCCTGCCAATTGACAAGTGTAGTCTCATCTGGAGTTGTATCTTGTTGAGAAGTTCCTTTTGTTGGTTTGTTTCTCCCCTTGCTTCACTCTCCACACCAGTTGTTGTCACCATCAAAGCTTGGTTCAAAGAACCATTGAAGCACATAGATTGACTATGAGGTTCATTGCATGGGAAACACCAGTCATACTCTTGAGCTATATTATTTTGCACTGGCACTAAGGCTTTAGAGGTAGATGCAACATTGGGGTTATAGGGCTGAAATGGTCTATTGGCAGGAGGCCTTACTTGATTTTTATTTACAGCTGGGTTGGGTGGCATATTAGGCTGATATGGTTGTCTATTAGGCTGAGTTTGAGGCTGATAAGAAGGCCTAAAACTTTGAGCTTGCTATCTCTTGAGTGTAACCAACTCATTACCCAAATTTTGTAATTGTTTCATAACTTCTTGAAGCTCATTTGAGGCACTAGAGGATGAAGTAGAAGTTTCATTTGAACTCTAATTTCTAGGAGTGGGAATAGGAGCTAAAGTAGGTGCTTGACTGGCACTTGGGCTTCCCAACTCTAGATATAGGGGCATAGGAGGCCTGGGTGCAAGTTTACCATCCTAGATCAAACAATTCTCAGCCCTAATGGCGATGCTATAAGCTGCAGGTAGAGTTATACCTCCCATGGATTGGATCAACATAGAAATGTCAAAATTTAAAGCCTTGAGAAAGTATAAGAAAGCACCTTGAGCTATTGGCCTTACTACCAATGGGATTCTATCCCATGTTCTTTGAAATCTGAAATTGAAGTCAATTAGCTGCTCATTAGGATCTCTCTTGATAGTTGTCAGTTGCTCCAACAGAGACAAGTTGTCCCCCTTTTCTCCAAATTGGTTATGGAGAGTTGTGCACAATTGGTTCCAATTCTGGATAGAGCCTACATCAAGGCTCCTGAACCATTGCAAGGCTTTCCCTTTGAATGAATATGCCAGCAATTTGACAACAATATCCATCTCAACAATCTCATGGATTGCACAAAAATTAGCAATGTCTTGGACATGATCACCAGTAGTGGTCTAATTTTTTCCAGTAAAGTATGGAATGTTCTTCAATGCTACAATTGCAACTAAGTTTTTTGGATTGAAAGCAAGTGGGATGCTGCTAGTAAAGTTGACATAAGGATTGGGTTTTGCCATTCTGATTGGCCTAAGAACCCTTGTTGATTGGAAGAAGGGTCTACCAAGTGGAGGAGTTGATAGTGTTCTATTTGGTGGAGATGGAGACCTTTGAATCCTTCTTCCCCTTTCTCTTCTTTCTGGGGATAATTGCAGATACTCGAAAATTCTTCTTCTCTAGTCCTTGACCTTGTTTGGATCCTTCTCATGAATCTTCAAACTTGGACTGCTAAAACTAGTTGATTCTATCCTTTTGGAGTCGCCAGATGTGTAAATCAAGGCTCTTTTCAAGCAAGAAACTTACAACAAATGCACATCAACTTTGTTGTAATGAAGATGAAGACCTCTAAGGTCCCACCGAGTGTGCCAAAACTATTAGTGAAAATTAGCAGCACCCCTGGATTTTTTCTCAGATTTCTAGTTTGATAATGGGCATCCAATGTGATTGCACAACATGAAATTTTTCCCCAAGTGTGGGACTTGCAAAAATGGGAAAAAACTCTCCAGATTAAAGGTTGGTTCCTATTCCTCTATTCAGGTGCATGCATTCATTTTGCAGAGGATCTATTCTAAATCCTACTCTAATTCTTTCCAAGGGACCAAGGTTAAGAAGAAGTTACAAAAATAATGAAATCTAAGCTAAGGGAGGTGATGCACCGAGGAATGATGAACTCCCACTCTGTTGTTAAACACAGACCATAGAAATAATGCAACTCAGATGCACAAATAACTAGATTTGTAAATGAAAAGACAAAAATGAATGCAATGGAAGTAAGAAAGGGGCTGGAAATCACCCACAAGCTTATTTTATTGCTTCACAGAGCTGATACAAGGCATTACAATGGCTAAAAGGAAAAAAATTGCATTTACAAATCTATGGAAGGTTTGAAAACTTCACAAATTCACTACAAAATAGAGAATAAGGAAGATATAGAGCAAAAATGTCCAACATTACAATAGATCACATTTTTTACATTTATAGCTGAAGAAAAGAGAGGAAAAACAGAGGAGGAAGCAAAATCTGATCTTTTTCTCAACCACTCACCATTAATCCTTTAAAATTGGCCTGCAATCCATCAAATCGACCCTATCTACCTCTGCTTTGCATGTTGGAGAAAAAATGAAGAAAAATAGCTCCTAAAGCAAAATGATCTCACATTTATGGTGTGAGAAGACATTTTTAGGGTTTTCCTCTATCAAAAAAATTTGATTCTTCATTCTCGGTGTGTGGGAGAAAGCAACCATGGAGGATACGAGCAAAAATAACTTATTTGAAGCAATCTAGTGGCATTAAAAGCCTAAAAGACGTTTTTAGCTTTTTCTCCATTGAAAACTACAAAAAAATTATTGTTTGTATTCCTTCGATGCATAGAGGTGCTTGATACCTTTCCAAAAAGTCGATTTTGTTAAAATCTGATCTCGGATCAAAATACATGCCCATCCGAAGATTTAGGGAAAAATTAGGGAAAATTTTGGGCACAAATTTTGAGGCATGAATTAGGGCATATTTGGCAGCAAAATCAGATTTTGAAAATGGGCCCATGGGTTCAAAATTTGCCTTTTGTACTTTTGGAAGATTTTCCAAAATCTCCGCACCTCCGCCTTTACGGGACACGTGTCACCTTCTATTTTGTCGGTGGGCGAAGACCTATCCTTTTCCTTTAAAATTTTTATTGTGAAAATTTTCCCATATCTCCCCACGCCTCCGCCCTTCTGGCACTATCTAGACACGTGGTGCTTCCTCATTGGTCCATGGGGATGCTCTTCCAATTCTTCCCTTTGCTCTCTTTTGGTTTTGGAAAAAAATAAAAACATTCCCTGCCGGTCTGACTCCTCTGCCGCTGGACACATGGTGGGTTCAAAACGCTCCGTGGGCCCACAGGCAAACATTTTCCTTTCCAAATTTTGTACCAAAGGGGAAACATTTCCCAAATCTCTTCGTGCCTCCACCAAACCACTTTAACACTTGGCACTCTCGCATTGGTCCGCAAGCCTTAAACAAAGTTTTTCCTTCGAGCAGCTTTGGGCCAAAATTTCCCCTTTGTGCCCTTTACCCTCTTTGGAAATTTTTCAAATTTCTTTTGTAGTCACTTTTGCACCCACTAAGAACAAGGGAACCTCATGCACACCGGCCTATCACCCAGTAGGCATTGGGCACTCACCCGAGGCGCGTGAGAGGGAGTCGAGTCTCTCTTTTATGTGTGTCTAGTGGAAGGCATAGCTCATGATTCTGACTTAGTGATTTAACAGACATGAAGGGCTATAGAGCTCAGGACGGCTTCTACACCCCTTTAGTCATAATAGAACCAAAGCGTGCAATGGAAATAATAGAACTAAGAGTTGTACATCTACTACTATACTTAACCATTTAAGTAAGATTCATGATTATATAAGAAGCAATACAATAGTAATACGCAGATAATACGAGAGAAAGAGTCTTAATACATTTTCATGACAACCTTATCACATTCATTCATAGTGTTTACTTATAAAAGAT
The DNA here is from genome assembly GCA_018340775.1 of Taxus wallichiana var. yunnanensis. NCBI lineage: Eukaryota > Viridiplantae > Streptophyta > Pinopsida > Cupressales > Taxaceae > Taxus > Taxus wallichiana. Next base: position 29,526,180 of record CM031241.1, on the reverse strand, counting down.
TACGAAGGTATGGTGTAGTCATGAACCATGTGTGGATCCATACATGTATTCTCACAAGACAAAAATTTCATTCCCCATTTCCCCATTACATCCTTACTAGAATTTTGTACCCATTTTCATCCCATAGTTCTCGTAGTAATTTTACAGAGCTCCGCTACCTCACTTTCATCTCCTTTTTCTTTGTCAAGGGCGCACGTATAAATAGGCCTTTGAGCTCTAACAAACTCCTCTGCAGCCTCAGATCTGGCCCCAAGTGTCAAGGTGTGGGTCACCCCAGGCACATGCCTCTCCATGTCATGATTAACTTTTTAGATCTTTCTATTGCAAGGTATATTCCCTCCAGGACACCCTATCACCAGTGGAACCTTATCCAAACGGAACACATTCTTCATGTGTTCTATCCCAAAGGCCAAAAATGGCTAAGTCTGAATTGTTCTTCGCGTGGTGCGTGCGTCCTTGGTTCTCCAAGAAGCCTTTTGAACTCTACCTTGCGTGCCTACACTTTGCGCACTTCCCCTGGCCATGTGTGCCTACACGCCCTTAAGATTTGGAAGCTAAAATAGGGGCCCAACATTACCCCACACTTCACCTATTCTCCACCCTTGGGAACCTTCTCAAAGAATGTAGTACAAAAGAATGCAAGGCCTTGCCTTGGAAAAGAATGGGGGGAAAGAATAAAGAAAGGGGAAGAGAAAGAATAGGGGAAAATTTTCTAAAGAAGGAGGGGAAAGTTTTACTGGAGGTTGGCCTTCAGTGTACTCCAAGCGTTGACTTCCTTCTATGCTTTAGTGTAGATGTCGCCAACCAGGGTGCTCACCTCATTGTAAGTTTTCCCCTCCCCTTTGTGTGGTAATGGTTTTCACCACAGTCTCCAGTTCCTTAGTGTGATCTTCCAGGGCATCCATCTTCCTTGTGATGACCTTGTAGAGATCTTTTAGCTGGGTTTTGATTGAGACTCGTCGGCTCTCAATGGCTTCAGATTTCTTTTCTACCTCGGCTATGATCCTTTCCCGCTCGGCTCTATTTCCCTTATTATTTTCTCTAAATTCCTTCAACTCAACTTCATCAGCTGGCAAGCAGTATGCTTGTCACTTTGTCTTGATCTGCGCAGTGGTCGTAAGTGACCCCCGCAGTTTGTGTAGTTGTTCTTACGTCGGCGAGAACCTTGTTGTATTCAGCCATAAGCGCGATGACCTTAAACTTGTCTTCTTTCTCCAAGCACGCTGCTACCTCTTCTATCGACTCTAATGCCAAGGGCTGCCTCTCCATGGTGAGGATCTGAGTCAAGTCCTCTAGGCACTCCAGGGAGGATCTATACTTTTGTGCAGGAGGGTTAAGGTCCGGGTGCTTTGTGATAATTGATTGGGAGATGAGCTCCACCTTCTTAGAAACTTCACACACCCTAGCCTTTTCCTCTTGAAGCTCCCTCTGTAGTTGAGCGCTGATTAATTTCTTGAGGCTGAGATCCTTCGTTAGCTTCACCACTTCTTCCTTCCTCTTCTCCAACAGTCCTCCAAGACTCTAACCCTATCATTTCTACCAAAGAGCCTAGCCTCGATTTCCACTGAGACTTTTTTCAGTATGTTGCACACTTGCTCATCCGATAGTTGCTGCGTGTTTACAATGGGGTTGTCCCCCTTTCCTTCAGATAGCTTCAATACCACTCCTTGGTTAATCTTGAATTCAGGCTCATCGAGGTGGGAGTCAAATGCCCAAGATAGCATTTTCCTCGTTTATGGGTATCCTCCCTCAGGGTCAAAGGACTCCATGGTGGTGAGCTCCTTGGTGGGCATGGTACTTTGGAAACGCATGTGTAAAATTGTTTTGGGATCATTAATATAACCCGTCATTTTTCTTCCCCCTTCTAAGCATGTTTACTTCCTATGTGCACACCCTTGGGAACAATTACCGAGAGAGTTGGGCCTTTCGTGCTACTTCCACTCTTCTCCCTCTACTCCTTCTTGAACTCGCCGAGCATGAGCTCGCGTTGCACCCCAACTCTTCATTGACCAAGGCATCAATTATCTTCTCTACCTCCCTTGTTTCCTTTTCATTCACCTCCTCCTAAGTGAGCTTGGGCATATCTGACTCCTTGGTACTAGCCCCTTCGCTCCCCTCTTCACTGTGCGCACTTCCTCCCTTCGAGTGCCTTTCCTCCTTACAAAGATGAAGGCATCATTTGCATTCTTAGCCTCCTCTCCTTCCGAGTCATGGATATCAATTGGCTCTTGATCCACCTCCAGCTCTTCCCCTTCATCGTCATCCCTTTCGCCTACATAGGTGTTCAGGTCATCTATATCCTCAGACCCTTGTTCCTCCGTTCCTTTTTCTTCTTCCCTTGCAGAAAAATCCGGAGTCGGGGATGCTATCTTTTCTTCATCTAAAGGTTCTTTAGGGGATGGTGGCTTCACAGGCTCCGGGGTCTTTTCCTTGACCACCATTCTTCTCTTCTTCCGAGATATAGGTACTCGCCCCGTAGTACTGCATTCGCCTTTCCACCGCCCCTTGTTCTTCCTCTTCTTCTTCTTTCTCCTTGCACTTTAGCGTTGGCTTCTTCCTTCCCATGGGGTCATCTGGGATGGATATTTCATTTTCTACGTACGCACCCTTCTCAAACTTTTGTCTTATGTGTAGGTAAATCCTAGCAATAGCACTCTCAAAGAATTGGTAAGGTCAATGACCTTACGATGTGCAATCTTGCAACATGTACCTTTCAACATATGCGTGCTTCCCTGGGTAGACCAGCTTCTTTCTCATCTCTCTATGTTCATTATCAAGGGTGGACAGGTCGAGTTTTAACTTCTTCGACTCCTTGTATCTATTTACCCCTGCTTGGAAGAATTGGGCAGTAAATGAGAAGGGGAATTTACACTAGGGACTCCAACTGCCACCCACCAAGATAAATTTACCAATGTAGAAGTGCTGGTACACCGTGAACTTTGTTTCTCCTTCAGTAACCATAGGGAGTTGCTCTGGGATCCACCATTCTACCCTAAATTCATTCCTAAGGTGTGTATACCATTTATCCAAGCGTGCCTTGTGTACCCCCATCATTGAATCATAAGTATACTTCTGGAACCTGTCTGTGGGTGAAGGGTCTTCATTGGGGTACTCCCATATGAACTTATCAGATGCATCTGGCACCCCAATTTATGAGAACACAATGGTTAATAGAATGTTCCCAAACAATATCTTTCCTCCGTTCTCTGCGCTGCTTATAATCTCATCTGCTATGTACTAGGATATATTGTACATGGTTCCTTCCGTGACCTTTCTGTAGACATTCAACTAGGGCTTGCTCACCTAGGTCCACCTCTCTTGTCCATTTAGCTTGGAAACGAGGTGCACGGCCATTTTCATCACCGGATCACTGATATCCATGATGTCATAGTACCTCGATCCCTTCTTATAATCCTGGGATGCGATGGTTTCCTTAATTTCCTCCTCATCCTGGAGGTCATCTAGATCGTATCCCCTTTATAGCTCAGGCCTATAAAGTGTGAGATTAAATGTGGGTTTATGCACATTTTACACCCTACGAACGAAGAAATCTTTGTGCACACATGTCACTAACCATTGCACAGGAGCTCATGCTTCCCAAAGTAGGAAACTCATAAGCTAGAGAAGCCTTGCCTTCTCCATTTTCACCTTGACTACATTACTATAAATCGACATCTCATCATGTGTGCATTTATTTACGGGGCACACAAGCTCCAATGCCATTTCCTTCACAATTATACTCGAATGGTGATTATAATTGATTACGGTCATCTGTCTGATGTGGGACTCCCACTCTTACCTAGAAAAACCCCATCCGGGTATTGCATCTCTGAGTACCATTCCTCATTGGTATCCAAGGGGATTTCATCTTCTTTCTTCTTTCCTTTTCCCTTCCCCTTTCCCTTCTTGGATTGTACTACAGGATTATCAACTAGTTTCGTGGCTATCATTTTACCCTTTGCTTTCATTCCTGGTTACCTTCAAGTTGTCTGAGAGTTTTCTTCGCGCGCCCCATGCCCTAGAGTACAAACCCTAATTTATGACTTTCCTCCTTTGATCACGGTGCTCTTTCCCAATGTTCCTCACACCGTGAATCACTTCTACTCTGGTTTGTAGATCAACTGGACTGATTGTGTGTGAGTTTCTAAGATTCTCCTTCACACGAGTTAGCTCTCGAACCCTAGCTCTTGAAAGAAAATTGTTCTCCTTGTTTTCACAAAGTAAAATAATGAACTTCCCATCCTTGTATTTATAGCTTTTCCCACTTTTATGCATTAAAGGCTAGGTTACCTACCACTATATGATAATATTTAATGTGGCATTTTCAAATAAACACGACTTGGTGCTTTTCCTCGTGTGCCCAATCCTTGCACAAAACCTTTTCACCAGTGCCCAATCCTTACGTAGAAACTTTTCCAACCTTCTAGCGTGCGAGACAATCCATCTTGACAGAAGAATTTTGCACACGTGTTACTAGCGCCAAATGCACCTCCTCCATCCTCATGATTCTTGATTTTGTGTACCTCGTGTTTTTGCGCTTTTCTCCTTTGTATGTGTATTTCCAATGGAACTCTATTTTGTTATCCATCTACCTTCCTAATGCATCTTTTCATGAGGCGAGTTCGAATGGTCTACCAACTCAATCTTCCTGCAGAATAATTTCATGCCTCTCTTAATCACCTCACCCCACACTAAATCGATGTGCGGTCCTCTGCATGCAATCATAAGTTTAAAAATTAATAAGGTTTCTGGTGCCCAAGGCGCAAAACAAGACAACAACACGAAAGGGAAAAACAAGAAAGGAAAAGCATAAAAGGAAACTCTAAAATAATTGGTAGAACTACCTTATTTATAAACACCAACAAGCATTATTTATAGTAGGCCTTGATCTACCCCCATTGAAGTGTCCAAGTAATTTTTTTCATCCAGCGCTTGTAGCTAGCACGCGCCCGAATCAAGGATGTATGAAATTACATAAGGACCCAACCAATGCACCTTCAACTTTCCAGGATGGCGTAGAAATTTAGAATCATATAGCAATACCATCTGGCCAACCTCAAACTATTTTTTTTTAATGTGGCGGTTGTGCCATGCCTTTTTTATCTTTTTCAGTTGTTTGGCTCCATCTTGCTAGTGAGCGCCTTTCATCCAACTTTATTAATTCATCAATTCTTTCTTCCAGTGCTTGTTCATCGTCCAACCCTCCTGTGTGCACTATACGCAGTGATGGTAGCATAAATTCAACCGGTAAAATAGCCTCCATGCCAAACACCAGTTGAAATGGTGTGGCCTTGTTCAACCTTTTATACGTTGTTTTGTATGCCCAAAGGACTGTTGACACCTTGTCATCCCAATCCTTCCTACCCACATCACATATCTTAGTCAATGTGTGACTAAGGATTTTGTTGAATGCCTCTACAGTCCCATTTTCCTGAGGGTGATAAGGGGTAGTCTTGTGATGGGCTACCATGAATTACGCAATAGAATCGATCATTTCATTTAAGAAGTGAGTGCCCCTATCACTTGTTAAACTTAATGGGCACCCATACCTGCTGATAATGTTCTCCCATAAAAATCTAGTAGTCGTGGCTATGGTGCAATCCCTTGTGGGCATGGCCTCTACCCACCTTGTCAGATAATTAGTACAGGTAATGATATACCGTGAGTTAGTCCTTCGCACAAGCTGGTGAGATTGGTCCGACAAAATCTATTGCCCACTTTTCAAAAGGTTTCGTCGTTGGCGATGGGGCGCAAGGGCATTTCGTCCCTTTTTCTAGGTTTTCTAAGGCACTAGCAGTGGTCACAGGCCTTACAAAACTCAATACAATCCTGGTGAATCATCTCCCACCATAGTCCAGTGACTAGGATCTTGCACGTGGTTGCATTCCCTACATAGTGTCCTCTCGGCAATCCCACCATGGGCCTCTTCTATTATAGCTATGCGTTCATGTTCTAGTACACACCGATGCAAAACCTCATCATGGCCCATTTTATACAAATCCCCATTGATCAACATGAAGGGTGTTGCGCATATGGCTAACCTTTTCCTTTCTAGAGCATTCATCCCTTTGGGTGCCACACCTTCCTTGAGAAAGATAACAATGTCTTCTAGTTTTGAGGGCACGCGCCGTAACACGAGCAGGTTGTACATTCGGCATGGTTTCCTCGATACTCTGCATCCACTCCCGAATCAATCCTTGATAAATGATCGGCCCACAATTTTTCTTTCCCGTTTTAATATCACTTTGAATTCAAACTCGTAAAATAGAAGAACCCAACGACATATGCACCCTTACAACACTGCTTTGTTTACCAAATACTTCAAGGACATATGGTCGAGTGTAGAATATGAAAGGAGTTGCCAACAAATTTTGCCCAAATTTGTGGAGCACGTAGATCATTGAAAATGCCTCGCATTCGATTGTTGTATAATTCTATTCTCTTTGGTGTCAACTTTCTACTTGCAAAACACAAAGGATGATCAATAATCCCCTCTCTGGTTGAGCAAGAATGGCTCCCATTGCTATATCAGAGGCATCCACGTGGACATGGAAAGTTTTATCCCATGATGGGAATCATAGAATAGGTGCGGAGATAAGCCTTTCTTTTAGAGTGTCAAAGCCCTCTGTTGCGCCTCTCCCCACTGAAAGGCACTCTTGTGTTTGATCAATATTTCCAAAGGTGCAGCGATCTTAGCATATCCCTTAATGAACTTTTCTGTAGTACCCAGTGTGTCCAAGAAATCCGTGCATGGCACTTTGGGTCAGTAGGCTCCCTAACTCCATAATAACTGCAACCTTCGCGGTATCCACCAGTAATCCCTCTTTACATATGATATGCCCCAACAACGTCCCAAAAGGAGTTACAAAGATACATTTCTTGATGTTGAGGGAGATCCTCAACTACCGACATCTTTCAAATATCAAACTTAAGTTTTCACAATGGTCCCTTACTAATCCATACACTATCCAATCATCCAAATATACCTGAAGGAACTTATGGATGAATTCCTTAAATGCTTGTACCACTATGCGCGAAAATACAGCAGGCACATTCTTCATCCCAAAGGGCATGAATGTATATGCAAAGCTTCCCCACTTGGTGGTGAAAGTTGTCTTATCTTGGTCTTCCTTGGCAATCCTTACTTGGTGATATCCCGAGAATCCATCCGTAAAGGAATAGACCTCGTCCAGCAACTCCTTCCAAAATCTCTTCAGTAAAGTGGGTGAGAAAAGGATCTATGATACAAACAACATTTAATTCCCTATAATCCACACATATCCTAATCCACCCATCCTTCTTTATGCTGATCACCATGGGACTTATCCATTCTGATTCCTCCACAACCTCAATGATACCGGATGCTATCATCTTGTCTAGTTCTTCTTTAACCCTTATGTATATGTTGGGATTCATCCTGTAAGGCCTCTTCCTGACCAGGCGCGCACCATCTTTCAACCTTATCCTCATTTCCCGCAATGAACAGTGGGCACCTTTCAACTCAAGGTATCCACGTGGGAATAAATCCTCAAATTCACATAAGAGATCGATGATCTTTGATACTTCCTTGTCTGACCAATAGTCCCCAATGATAGCCTCCTTAGGCTCCTCTTCCGAGCTGATGTTAACTTTTTTGGTTTCGAGTGGTTCATGATACAGGCACGCACATGCATCTAGACTATCAACTACTTTGCACGCCCCAACCGAATAGATGACCTTGGGCTCTCTATCTCCTTTCCATCAACAAGGTATACCATCTTTCCTTTCTCCTTTTCAGCACACGTGCACTCAAATTGCATGTCTTCTGGTTCCTCCTCTTGAACCGCGCTTCTAAGCTAGGTCCACCAAGTAAGTTTACTAACCTATCTTCCACCATGGTGTAATCCCCCAGAGTGAGGCACTTGATAGTCTGTAATGCCTCATCAACTAGTTGCTTGGTACTTTGGTACTCGAATGTGTGGACCAAGTCAGCCGTTAATTCCTACCAACTTCCCATTTGGCAGCATGTTTCAGAATGGATATACCATGCGTGCACACAACCTTGTAGTGTCGAATACAACTTATGCACCCAAAGAGAGGGTGGTAAAGCTTTTGTGCCTTCTCCCTAGACCCTCTCACATGCCTGGATGTGGGAAGAGGTGGGTCCATTGCCATTGTAATCCTTAATAGTGGTGGGTATGTTACTTTTCGAGAATCAGACAGTGAGCGCAATTCGAACTTTGCACCATTCCAACAAGTTCTCACTATGCGCGGCCCACCACCTTGTTGTTGTGCCTATCAAAACATAACCTAGCATACTTCGTCGCTCGTCCTCCCTCCAGCGAGCTTCCATCTCTCTCAAAAAGACCTCAGGGTATGCATCCCCAGAATACTTTGTTATTGTCTTCCCTCCTAGGCACCGAACTGTACATGCTATTGTTACCTTGGTTACTGATCCTTTCAGATGTCACCCAATCAATTCATAAGTCCCATGCGCCCAATTATCACATGCTATACTAGTAGTATCACTGACTGATTAAGCATCATCAAACTGGATGAATCCTTCTGTAGGGTGGATGGTCTTTGGATCTCTTATGGAGTGCACATATATTCTATCCAGGACTTCCTCCCCAAGGGGTTCAGTATAGGGGGTGGACTTCCCATCAACCAGTGGTATAACTACCCGCTCTTCCTTATTTTCAAAGCTTATGTACCCCTTGTTAAACCAGAGATCTGCATTATTCTTATAACACCACGGGTGCCCAAGTAGAGCTGGGAAATTATCTTCCTCGGCAAGCACCAAGACTTCAAAATCCCCAGTGAACCTAGATCCCTGAATTGTAATGGTTGCATCCTTCAAGACACCTATAGGCATCACTTTTTTATTTACCATATACAACACATTTGAAGATGGTTTGTAATGCTGAGTCTTCCCATTTGATGTCGGGCATCCAAAGTGAGAACATTAACCTCGCACTTTGAGTCAATGAGGATGTTGCTAAGTAACCATCCATCCACTACTGTGTTTAGGGTAATCTCTTTGTCATAATCAAGGCTATGAGGTGGGAGGTTTGCATGCAAGATCTTCCTTTCGTGTTCTTCCCTGGCACGTGGCACCTTTTCTCTCAACCATGCCCTTAGCAGGGGAATAATATTCTCCTACCTCAGCAGTTTACACACCTCCTTAACCTCATCCAAGTCATCCCTTGGTGCTTCTACTGGTCTCCTTTGCTCATCTTTTCTAGTCTTCTCTTTTAAGCATTAGATCTCGCCTTGTAAAATTTGAATTACGTCTATGGTTTCTGGTAGACATATTTCGGTGAGCGGGGTTTGGATACTTCCCATGTATTACTTCTTCTCTCGAAACCAGGGGTCTCTGCCTAGGTGCTTCCCTCGTGTGCGTGGATTCTTCCCTCGTTGTTACCATAACAGGCTCTAGTTCTAATTCTCGTATTACTCGCGGAAGCCATTGTGCGTCAGCCTTCTTAATGCTCACCATGGTAGCACCCTTATCCTTCGTTTATGCTAACTCATATGTTCATACAACTCTGGGCATTCTTCGTACTTGTTTTTTTCTACACCACGGGAGCATTGTAGAAGATCCGGACATTCGTGCTTATAATGGTCTATGCATCCACAATTAAAACACATCCCACGCAGAACTCACTTCTTCCCATGTGGTTACCACGACCATGAAATCCTTTGCGAAACCCTCTTCCACATGCATCTCCATCTCTGCGCTCCTCATACCAACGTTCATCTCCTTTGGGCTGGCTGGCAATGCCATCTAGTGCACACTAAGATATATTGCCTCATGAATCTGGTCAATCAATCTACAATCCTTGGTGTCATGTGTGGTTGAGGTACATAGTTTTGCAATAACAAGATACATTTTTATGGATCACGTCTTTGTAATAGGGGCACCTACTTGCATCATGGTCCTCATGACATATTTCGTGATTTCTGTAATGGCACATACCACCTTCCGAGTACATATCCCAACATTATCTTTTGTGTGTCTGTCATCACCAATCCGGCACTATGATAATTCTTCACGGGAACTCCTCGTCTTTATGATTATTTACTAATGCCATGCCTTTAGTTTGGTGGATGTAATCTGGAAACAAAACAACAACATAACACAAGAATACCATCGACTATGATAAGACAGAATGATGACAAATCTGAAATATCAAAATAAATTATAATATTAACATGAAATTGTTACAATCTCACCCATGAGGTACTTCAACAAGACTATGGGAGAAACTTTACAATTACGCCTCTTAATGGCTTCTTCAACACACCTTTAACTAATGGCTTCCTTTGCACACTTCCTACAATATTTCTCACTACTTCTTTCTATATTAAATGAGGGGTGGCCTCTCTATTTATAGAACTTCCAGCTTATCCATCCTATCTCTAAGATAGGATAAGAAATCCACTCGACGAATCATATTCCATACCTTAACTCTTATACGTACATGTAAGCTTATCTCTTAAGATAAGATAAACCTTATCATTTACATGGGTTCCACATTTTTAGACTTTTTACAAATAAAATACACAAAATATTTATGACCTCACTCCTTGTCCTTATTACCAATATAATATTCTAATTCCTAATCATGTAGACCCTACTTCTCTAATTACCCAAACTTTGACATTTTAACATTACCGGACCACTTACGACAAATATTTACTTTTTACAACATTCCTATTGTACTTTGACTATTACCGTACTCCACATTATTGGCGACACCGTACTGATGGCGCCGTTATCTTCTATTAGATGCTACTACTAATTATACTTAACAACATCCTATTCCTAATACATACATTAATGAAATAGAAATTATGGAGGAAAATTTTAGTGTCGACATCTTCCCCCTTCCTAGCTTCTACTCCGTCCTCGGAGTAGACTATTCTAGTGCTTGGAAAATCTTCAACTTGTCGTGGTTGACCCATTTTGTAATGGGAGTGCCATCCAATTCCTCCAGTCGGTACGTACCATTTTCATGCACATTTCTTTATTTTGTAGGGCCCCATCCATTTTGGAAGAAATTTTCTCTGTCTTCTTTTTTGTATACGGAATCATAGACTAGGACAAGTCATTCACATAAAATGGAGACCATCGGATCTTTTGATCAAAGTATTCCTTCGCTTCATTTTCTTCTTATGGCTTGTATCCTTTGCTATTTCCCTCATGTCCTCTAGCAAATGAAGATGTACCAACCTTTCTTTTCTTGAATCACTTTCATCCATCCTTTCATTTTTCATAACTCTCACGGTGGGAATATCAAACTCAATAGGAAGAAGCTGGATCAATGCCATAGGCCAACCTGAAATGGGAGTATCTGTTGCTGACTTTGATGTTGCCCTATATGCCCACAATGCTACATGAATCCTCTTATCCCATTTATGTACCTGCAAGGCTGCATCTTTTGCTAGAATTTGACACAACACAAAATTGGTTCGTTCCACCTGTCCATTTGTACTTGGCTTGTATGTTGTTGCCTTCCTGTGCTTAATAGAAAATTTATTGACTAGGGCTTCTACTACCTCATTAATGAAGTGGCTTCCTTGATCTGTTACAATTTCTAATGGACAACCAAATCTGGTGACAATACGTTCATATATGAACCTTGCCACTTCATCCATAGAAGTTGTCTTCAATGGCCTAGCTTCAACCCACTTGGTTAAATAATCTGTGGCAACTACAATATACTTATTTTGGCATGATGTAGTTGGAAGTGGACCTACAATGTCTATTCCCCACTTTTCAAAGGGACCAAGGGGAAGAATAGGACATAATGGAGCTGATGAAGTCTTACGGTTACCATGTGTTTGACAAATATCACATGTCTTACAATAATTATAACAATCTTTAAAAAGAGTGGGCCAGTGATAACCTGCATCCAAGATCCTTCTTGCTGTAAGTTGTCCAGAGAAGTGCCCTCCACATGTACCATTGTGGAATTCTTCTAGCAGTTCCTTTCCTTGATCACGTCCAATTGCCCTCTTATCTTGTCCATCAGGTCCTATTCGAAATAATGCTCCATGCAGAATAGAATATGGACGACAGTAAAGCTTGAGTAATCTTTCTCTTAGTATTCACATTGGCATCATCGGAAACTTGAATTCATTCGAGATAATTCCAAATATCTATGTATTCACTAGGGATTGTGTCAAGGGAGAACAATGCTGCATCGGGAAAATCATCATCATCACAAGATGATCCTAAACCATCATAGGCTCGAGAGAGTGCATCTGCATTGACATGCTTCTTTCCTGGCCTATCTATAATATCAAATTCAAATTCTTGTAGCAAAATTATCCATCTTGCTATTCTCCCTGATGGGTTAGGCTTATTGACAATATATTTCAGAGCCTGATGATCTATTACAACTATAAATTTCTGCCCTAGCAAGTAATTTCTAAACTTCTTTACAGCAAAAATGATAGCCAGAGCCTCTTTTTCAGTTACAGTATAGTTTACCTCAGCACTGCTCATTTGTCTGCTCCCAAAGTAAATTGGATGTTCATTCCCATTTTCATCCTTTTGGCTCAAAGTACTACCTAGTGCTGCATCTGAGGCATCAGTGTACACAATGAATGGCTTGCTCCAATTTGGATTCTTCAAAATAGGTGAAGACACCAGGGCTTCCTTTAGTTATCCAAAAGCTTCATGTGCCTTGTTTCCTGGTTCATAAGCAACATCCTTCTTCAAGAAATGGGTTAGTGGTTGTGCAATCTTTGAGAAATTATTGATGAACCTTCTATAGTAACCCACATGGCCTAAAAATGATCTCAACTTACTTCTATTCATAGGAAATGGTAAATCTTTGATTTTTGAAACTTTATCAGGATCAGTACCAATACCATCTCTGGATACAACATGCCCTAACAAAACGCCTTTAGAACATCCAAAGACACACTTTGTAGGGTTTAGTGAGGCTTGTGCTTCATCTAACCTTTGAAATGTTGTCTCCATCTAGTGCAGGTGGTCCAACTTGCTCCCATAGATGTAAAAATCATCCAGAAATACTCTGATGAAGGTCCCAATGTAGGGTTCGAACACCCTATTCATCAAACGCTGGAATGTTGCTGGAGCATTACACAACCCAAAAGGCATAACTCTATAAGAAAACATTCCCCAAGGAGTGGTGAACGTGGTCTTCAGCTGATCTTTCTCTGCTATACGAACTTGGTTGTAGCCGCTATATCCATCAGCAAAACTATAGCACTCCTGGCCAGCTACTTCGTCCAAGATCTGATCTGAAAATGGAAGAGGGTAATGATCCTTCTTTGTTGCCTTATTGAGCTTCCTGTAATCAACACAAATGCGTAGCTTCCCATTTTTTATTGAGATCACAATGGGAGAAACCCATTCTGAATTCTCCACAACAAATATGAATCCTGCATCAAGCAACTTATCTATTTCTTCTTTTACAGTCTTGGAAAAATTAGGATTCATTCTATATGGCATTTGCTTTATGGGCTTAGCACCATCTACCAGCTCAATACAATGTTCTACCCAACTTACTTGACGGAGTTCCTTGTAATCAAAAGTGAATAGGTGTATGTACCTTCGAAAGAGCTGGAGGTAGGATTCCTTCTCACTCTCCATCACAGCATCACCAATCTTTATTTGTTGGAGACGATCATCAACTTCTTCTTCAGATAATTTTATGGGGTCCTGGGTTGGTGTGACTAGAAGAATATCCATGACTGAAACATCAACCTCACTTTCTTCATCTTCAGTGTCCACTTCACTGGTACTAGAGTAATTAGAGGATGTCCAATCATCAGTTTCATCACTTGAATCCACAGGTTCTGCTTTATGATGTTGAGGGATCACGTTTATCTTCACCCTCTCTCTACCACGTCCAAGTGTCATGAAACCTTCATTCCAAGTAGTTTCTTGCATGAACTCTCCTTAGCCATGGTCTTCCCAACAACATTGGGTATGAAAGCAGTACCATTTTTATCACTGAAAGTCTACCACACATACAACACCCATAATGAGATATTGCCACATTTGAAACTACACCTACGGTTTAGTTTTTCCCTTATTTAATGACCTTAACATAAGTGTTGAAGGGTGATCAATTTTAAACCCAACATATTCATTACTGACTCGGTCATTACATTAAGCGCAGCACCTCCATCAACTAAGACATCATGAATTGAAATACCATTACATAATACCTCGGCTTGTGGAGCATAGGGATCTGCCTCTACCTCTAAAAGCAGGGACCTCAACCTCCTTCCTTCTTCGAGCATTGAGTCCACCTCAACTCCCGCCTCTTCTCGAAGACGTAGCCAAGAGTTGACCATATGTAATATTTGCGAGGCCTTTGGATAGATCTTCCAAGATGGAGTATGGTCCTTGCCCCTGTGAAATCGAGAAAATCCTGCACACCCAACTTTCTTCTCCTATGTTTCTTACTAGTTTTTCTTTCATCTTCTTAGGATCGGTTCCATCTTGATTATCTTTTTCTTTCTTTCTTTTTTGTTACAAACACATCTACTTCATTATTTCTACTCTTATCTACTACATCAAGAGAATTCACAGGTGCTTTTCCTTTATCATTATCTCTTATACCAGATGTAGAAGCTCTATCTAGACAATTATACTTATAATGACCCTTTTTATAACAACCATAACAAACAACTTCAGAAATATTTCTTTTTGGACCTCTATCTCCTCCCGAGAACTAAATTCCTTTCCTTGAAGAAGATTAATAGTTAACTGGCCCATCTTCCTAAGCGAGATCTTCATACTCAGTAGATGTACTAGGAGAAATATTTGTGCTCACCGAGAGTGGTTGTGGATTCTGGACCAAAGTGTCTGGTGTAGGCTCTACTTTAACAACAATTTCTTTGGGCTCCTCTTCCATGCTTTCTTCTTGCCTTCTTGCAATCTCCTTTGCTTGTTCAATGTTAGCTGGGTGGTCATACTTCACTCGTTGTCTGATCTCTGGCTTCATCCCAAGAATGAAGTTCCTACATAGGAGATTATCCACGCCATTCATCAACCCATCCGCTAATCCTTCCTTCCGGATCTGGGCATCGAGCTTCCTCCTTAGCTCTAGAACACGAGCATGATAATCCCTTATCTTCTCCTTCTCTCCTTGGGTTAGCTTTGTGATATCAATCATGAGATCTGCATATCTCTGTTGTTCACCAAATTCTTCAAGAAAACTTTCAGTTAATAAATCCCATGAATTTTTCACATTATCACCTAGTGTTTCAAACCACCTAAGTCTTTGAACCATCTAAAAAGGTAGGAAAAATTCAGTCCATTGTTCCCTTCTTATAAGGCCATTACAAATACAAGATCATTTAAACTCTTGAATGAAAGAAGAAGCATCTTCATTAGATTGAGCTAAAAAAATAGGAATCTTTCCCATTTTCAAAAGTAACCACCGTGAAATACCAACCCACAAGTATAATCAACAAGACTTATGTGCACAAATAATTGGAATTACTATAGAAATGACCACGGTAGGAAACTATGGTAAAACTTGACTTATTGCGGTAAAAACCGATTTTTTGTGGTAAACACTATTCACGGTAAAAGTGAAGTTTCTTGTGGTAAATACTATTCACGGTAAAAAGTGACTTTATTGTGATAAATACTATTCATGAGCAAAAATGAATTTATCATGGTAACTCTTTGGGTAAAAGCACAATAAAATGTCCCACTTTTTGGTATGGTTTGTACCTTAGTAAACATGAATTTTCAGTTTAATTGATTTTCTAAAGTTAATAGCCACAAAACCGTACACATTCATGAAATTATACGAACTAACGAAATGTTGTGTTTAGAGTGTAGAATACATGTATATTTTTTTAAAAATATTTGGCAAAAAATCTAGTATTTTTCTTAATTTTATTCATATGTTGTTTCTTATGTTATTAAAGAGGAATGACTGTCCCTTGGTGGTTTTTTAAAATGAAAACTTATCTTTTTACTATGAAATTTTAGATATATGTTCAAGATTATAATTTTGACGTGCAGTCAAAATTTCATATTTTTTTGACTTATATTTTTTTTTAATTAATTATTTAGTAACTATATTTTAAAATAAATGGCGTCCATATTTCAATGCCAATAACTTTTAATATTTATATCGAAATTAATTTTTTTTTCACAGGCAAGAAGAAGAATTCAACAAATACTAAGTATATTTTTTTCAATTTTTTTTGATATATTGTACTATTTTTCAAATTTGGTTGATTGTGTACTATTGATTGCCCTAAAATACCATATGTTAGTAAGAATTAAAAAATAAATAGCAAAACAGATTTTTAAAAAATGAAAATTGCATTTTTAGAAAGCCAATAAAAATATGAATTTTGTGTCAAAATTTTGTAAGTTAACTATTTCGTTTACCCTGGTTACGTGGCATCCGAGTGGCAGGTTTTGGGTCACAATTGTCCCCAAAAAGATTTGGGGCCAAAATGTGCCATTTGGGCACCACGTCATTGCCACTCAGCAGGGTTCGCGAACTAGGGTTGCGCGAACTAGGGTTCGCGCGAACCATATTCATGCGAATATGGTTCGCGCGAACCCTAGTTCGCGCGAACCCCTCTGCGCCACCAAAACGCCGCCAAAACGTCTCCTCCTAGCTTTAATGATTCGCAATTGCGTCTCCCCTTCTAAATTTAATATTTTACAGGTTACTTACTTAATATTGTTCGCTTTTTATGTTTTAAATTTAATTTTTTACATTTTTTTTTGTTTTAAAGTAAGTGTGTTCTTTTTTAAATTGTTTTTAACCAAAAAAATGTAATATTAAATTAAAAAAGTTGTTTTAAAGTTATAGAAAACTAAAATTAAAAATAACATAATTTCTACTGAGATTTGTATATAAATAGAGTTGCATGCATGCATGCACATATAGTTTTGTATCAAGTTTACTCTTACACATTCAGATTTGTATCAAGTGTGCAGGTGAAATTTTTTGAAGTGGATGAATCATGGGAAATACAAAGAATGAGAAACGAAAATATACCGAGGAAGAGAATGCAGAGAAGAATGCTAGAAGATCTGTTCGTAGGAGGGCACAAAGAGAGAGAGAGAAGACACAACAAATGAAAGACAACGCTGCAAAAATTGGTACATATATATAGAAACCCTTGATAGATCCTAATTTTTTTTTAGTTCTAAGGTTTAAATATGATAATTTATGTTTTTTAGATTGCGTAAAGGCAAGGGTTTTGATAGGATCCCATGTGTATGTTTATGGACACAGATCATGATGCGCAACATTATGCTGAAGTGATATCAAAAGTTATGGAATTACTTCCCAAAAAGAATGTGAAACACTTGGTGAAGATGGATTTACAAAAATTAAAAGAATTTTCCGAACAAGAACCACTATCACGAAAGAAAACAGCAAAAAGTGTAGAGATAATATATGGTGAATTTGTTAATTTGACTACAATTGCTAGAGCACATTTGTTGGTTACATTCTTGAATCATGTTGATATGAAGGAAACATTAGAATTGTTAGGTGTTGATTTTGGACAGAAAAATTCAAAACGTGTAGAAGAAGAATTTGTTGGGAATGTTTTTAAAGGAATAAGTTCTTTGGGTACAAAAACTAGGTCTGCTGATAAGAGTATTTCTCGTAGAGCAATATTAACTTCAGTTGTAAGTGAAGATACAACAAAGAATCGTCATGTTACCGCATTTGCCAAGGCATTGGGTTTATCTAGAAAGACGGTTACAGGGTATGCAAAAAGGAGGAAGACATTGGATGACTCTACTATGGAAGGAAATTGGGCACTAATGTGTAGAAATCCACGTTCTGATAAAATAGAGGATAATATTGTGAAGATAGTTTCTGATTTTTGGACTGAAAGGACTCGTCCTTCTCCGAATGTGAGGGATGTTTTAAAACATAGGGTAACTCGCAATAACTATGACGAACATATAAAACATTGGCTTGAAATAACTCAACACGAGATGTACATAAAGTTTACAGAAGAAAATCCGGATGTTAAGATTGGACAACGAATGTTTGAAAATTTGAAGCCTTGGTATGTGCGAGCTGATAAAGTCCTTGACACATGTTGTTGTCGCTATCACGTTGAGTTTGATTATCACTATCAGGTACATAAAAATTTATAGATTCAATGTATATATATTTTGAGGCGTGCTTTCATTTATATCTATATATTTAAAATTTGTTTAAATATCATTTTTGAGACATGTGATTTAAAATTAATGTATTTCAAAATCTATGTTTTTTTCAGGTGTATAGAAAGTTACGAGAAGAAATTGCCCCACCTACACGTGTCAGTGAATTCATAACTTCAATTATTTGCAACGTATCTGATGATCATGTTGATGATCGTATGACTTGCATCAAAGGTGTATGTGACAAGTGTGGGGACTTGAAATTATTGCCAAAAACAAATGAAGATTTGGACACAATTAACCTGGTTGCTTGCAAGAGGTGATATATATAAATTTATGTTTTTAAATTTGGATGTTAGATTTTATTTTGATTTTTATTTTTATGCAAATGAATACATGACAATTTGTCCATGTTATGAATTGATTTTGTAGGTTCAAATACATAAAATATTCAACAAGGCTTGGAAAAGATGCAACTAGGTTGGATTTGGTAGAAGAGGAAATCCCCATTGCTACATTCATGCAAAGTTTCCGAAGTTTAATTAGTCAGTACATCAAACATTCTCACTATTCAAAGTGGCAAAGGCTACACAATTCAAGACTAATAGGACACATTCCCTATTGGTTCCATATTGTCGTGGTTGATTTTCTTTGAGAATTACTCATTTTCTCATCAAAAAGAAATTCAAACACAGTATTATCATACTGACCAGGTTACTATCATGGTTCAAGTATTTTATAGGCATGCACAATTGGATTTGGATGGGGTTGAAAGTACTTATGTGAAGCGAATGATCAAGAAGGAGTATCACTTCTATATAAGTGATGACAAAGAACATGACACCCACTTTGTGCAACATTGTTTTGGTTTGTTCTTTCAATATCTTCATCAGCGAGGAATACAGATAGATCACCATTTTGTTTGGTCAGATGGTTGCGCATCACAATTCAAATCCTCTCGCCCTTTCTTTGCACTCAGTCGTTATCATCGTCATCACAAAATTCCTCATTTATGGAGTTTTTTTGAGAGTGGTCATGGGAAGGGAGAACACGATGGTGCGGGTGCATGCATCAAACGTGCTCTAAAGAAACAAAGCTTTGATTATGAGGGAGATCGATTGATTGATGCCCACACAGTTGTTGAATGGTGTAAGAAACATTTTGCAGTTCAGGTTTCAACCTCACAGGCTTCAACCTCACAGGGTTCAACCTCACATGTTTCAACCCCGCACAGAGTATTTTGGGAGATAAAAGGTACATGCACATTTAAAACATAGATATGTAAATCTTTATGTGATTTATTAAGTGAACTACAAGTTACTAACTTTAAATTTTTTATTCTGATTTTTATTGTTTGTTTTAAACTTTATTGATCTTTTGAGCATGATTAAATGAAGGTATTGATCGGAGGACAAAGTATGGATGTGAAAGGATTCCCAATTCTAGGTCTTTGCACTCTCTCGATGACTATGGATAGTAATAATAAGCTGGACAATGCACAAGAGATTATTCTTGTTTTTGTTATGAATGCATGAACAAATCATATTCAGAGTGCAATAGTCACAAACATGGGTATGTAGGTGAGTGGAAGCAAGTTCCTTTAGTTGTGGATGACACATATGGATCAGATCATGATGATAGTTTTGAAGATGTGCCATTAATTTCAATTGATTATGACACATATATGGAATTTGGTTAAACAAGGTATGTTTTATTTGAAAGAATGAAGTATAATTTGATAATTAAATATATATGTATATATAATTTATACTATACATCCGATCATTGAATGTTTCTTTGCATTTTGTTGTAGGAGATGTATTTGCAGTCATTTTTGAAGAAGCCAATATTGAGAAAGTGGAGTACTACTTGTTGCGTTGCACAGAGGAGAGAACAAAGCTAACATGTGAAATAACAAGTGAAGTGACAACATTTTTTACTGGCTCGGTTGTAGTGCAGGGAACATACTTACAACAAGTGAAAGCCCTCCAAAGTGGGATTCACTTTGTTGATTACAAACCAGACAAAAAGGTGTATCATTACACCCATCACATAATTGCTACAGGGTTACAATTGCAGCAGGTGAAGACTACAAATAGTAAACGAAAAAAATGGAGACTAGATGTAGAAGACCATGAAAAACTTTTACAAGTCATTGAACAACGAGCAGAGCCACTTGGTATTATATAGAAGGACATGGAATAAATTACTAAACCTTGTTGGTAATAAACTATTAAGCTAGATAGCATTGTATTTTCTACTTGAAGGGACTATGGAGACCACTATACAATAAAGTTGTTTAATACTTGTGATTCTTACTTGTTGTGAGATGGTTTATGGTTTACAAGTATTGTGATATGGTTGTTACATGGAAGTATGTATGGTATAAACATGATTTATTCACTCATGATAGGCTGATTATGGATCAATTACAACATTACATTTTTCTCTCTGTCCACTTTTTCTTTCCTTTCCTCGTAAACCAAATAAAGGATATGAACTTAGAAATTATTGGGAATGTTCCAACTTTGTATGGAATTGTACAAGGTAGTTTGTGTAGTGGTTTGATTACCTAATGATTATCATGATTTAGATTGCACAAAAATACACAACTCTAGTGTATAATGTAGGAGTTGTGAAAAATTGTGTGTTTTATTTATAAGCATGCAGGAAAGTGTATAAGTACTTGGGAATTATGTAATATACTCCAGAATTACGATTACACAATGATAATTGCATAGGACTATGTGCAAGGCCAATCCATAGTGGGAGTTTTCTAATGGTGCACAAAAGAGTTACACATTATTGGATAGCAATGACTTTGGATAGTGATAATTATATATTTTAAGTGTTTTTCATAAGACTAGAGGTGCAAAGTGATGTACTAAGGATTAATAGGAATTAGTTAGAGTAGATCTAGGGATTCTCAGATAGTCTAGTCATGGGATTTCTTTAAATCATGTTTTAATATTAGAATATAGATGACATCGTCAAAGATACAAGTTTATAGCGAGATATTAGAAAACTTGAACATACGATATCCAGAATCATATGGTGCCTTAGCTCACCCCTTTTTTGACTTTCTTGATAAAGTCAGGCTGGACGAGTCACATTTTTCCAAATTGGAATTGAGTGTTACACTTTCTTCATGTATTCAAGAAGATTCTGGGAAAAATTGGCCAATGATCTGGCAGAGTGGTTCTACTGATTCTTGCTTGCAAATGGTAGCCTGATCTGATTCATGTATCGGATAGAAAGACTCTGTCTAAATTTTTGTAATATAGCTTTTTCCGTTTCTTCTATTACACCAGGTGAAGGGCTTTTTTATGCAAATTCCATCTATCAAAGAGGTATCGATTTATAGATTTTTGAGAGCTTACATTCTCATATTAAAACCAATGCTTCCTTTTCCCTCCGGAGCATGGATAGTGTTGAAGCCACCCATTATGATAAGGAAAGACAAGCAGGCATTACAAATCCATGTGAGTTGAGTTATCTTATTTATTCTGTTATTGACAGAAGGTGAAATATACAGATTAGTTATATGACAATCATCCTGGATTACATGAGGAAAAAAATCAGTGTCAACCCAATGAAGACTTTGTGAAGATATGTAGTTATATGTAGCTGGATCCCAATCAATGAGAGTCTTTGCGCTTTTGCACTAATCTGATTGCTTGCTTCCCCAAAGACAGATATTCAGGTTTTGTCCAACTTCCTTTCCTAGCTACTTTACCTCCTTCCATGTCCTCCATCCTAGTACCAGCCAGTGCTGCAAATGGGTTTGCAAGAGATATATAGGTTGTTTGACTTGCCATCCCTTTTCCCTTAACTTGTGTATGCTCTTTGGAATTTGGTTTCACTAGAATAGTGCTGATTTGAATTTTGCAACATTTGCTATTGTGCATCTATAGGAGCGAAAGGATTTAGTATTTCTTGATGGTTGGATTTTCTTTTTTTTTGTTTTTTGGGGGTGGGCGGGGTGGTTCAAATGCATCTTATATTTGCTCAATCTCCACTTAAGAAGGCATGGTTCACAGTTCTTGTGTGGGCCATACTTGGCTAAATGACCACACTCATGACAGATTTCGCATCTGAAGAAGATATTTTTTGTAATCTAGAGGCTGTTGACTTTCAATATCTCCCATTTCCAAGATAATCCTATATGGTAGTGATATCTCTATATCCATATTTATACAGATTTTGGCATAGTTTGAGGCTGTAGGGTTTTTTGGTAAATTTCGAAGTTGTGATGTTTTGCCAACTTCTACTCCTATTTTCCTTGAGTAGGGTTCATGCCAGTATCTTCTTGGAAATAGTGTGAGCCTGGCCCAAACTGTACAGTATTGGGAAGACCTCCAAAGGGTTCGACTGTTGGGGACCAATGTTTCATAAATAGGCAAGATCTATTCATGAAACATGAACATCCTTGGAAGGCAGTGTCTCTTTCCTGTTTGGCGGAAAAGTCTGCCATGAGATACCCTTCCAAAACCATCAGAATGTCTGCAAATCCTACACGATTCCATCAGAATTGTTTTGAAATTGAGGGATCGCTAATACAATGCTCGGATGACTTGTTTATAGCAAGATTCCAGACTTCCAACCCCATAATTCAAAACCTATCTAATAACAGGTGGACAATTCATAAAGCCGGTGAATGGGAATATCTTTTGGTTAGTAGGAATATTATTGAACACTATTCAAAAAGACATTGTCGGCCACAACAAGAGATCGGTATCTCATCCAACGAGTTATCATCACGCCTCTCTCTTTTTAGTGATTTTATCTAAATACTGACGACCAAATGCCATATGAAGCATCACAAATGTTATAATAAACATTAAGTTTTATTACTGATCTTATTTTCCAGATTTACAGCCGCACAAAACTAAGATATCAGATGTGTTGGGAATTAAATTTACCTCACAAATTGTTCCTTGTTCAGAAGCAGTGGGATCTGCATCTTCAAGCAATCATTAAAAGAAGATGCATGCACATCAAGAGCTACTGACGTTATTTTCTGGTTTACATAGCAGCATTACCTCAAAATCATGGTAGGATTTAGATTTGCTCTCACAATGATTCCTTGTCCAGAATTGAATATCTGCCTGTAAATGATGAATCTGAAATATAATGACAAGATTCTTGCCTTGACAGGAGGCTGCTCTGCCCTCCTTTGGTTTGAGAAAAGAATTAAAATATTTCATGACTTGTACAGATTTGGGAAGTGGATGGAATGGACAGACCTTAAAGCTTTCTATAAGCTTCCTCGGTCTCGATTGCAGAATGTATACAATGCTAGAAATGCTTTCACAGCTACATCTACTGGACTAATTATGGAGGATAAGAATGACTTTTGGGATATTGTGAGGTGGCTCAAAGTACCCCCTCTCCAAAAGGCTACCTCCAAACAACTCTATGATGAGAATGACTTTTGGGATACTATGAGGTGTGTCAAAGGCCCTCTCCCCAAACCTTTCCCTGGGCCTTAACAATAAATAGAATGTTTGTGAGCCCATTAGTAAATGTACTAATAGATTCACTACAAGCACAAACCTGAGCACAACTCACCCCTCCCAATGTTATGAACACAAAAAATCAAAGAAGGGAAGCAAAGAATCATATGTTACAAACACAAAAATAGTGATCTCGAGCTTTCAGACAAGAGTCTTGCAGAGAGTCGGCACAAATTTCCAGCAGCATGAATAATACACTCAAAAGACACTCTAGTTGTAAAGATTGTAGAGAATACAATGCTGAAAGCTACAGCAAGAACTTGTCATTTTACCAACTACTCATTATCAAGCTCCTCTTCTCTTAACATGAGTGATTCATAAGAAATCTTCAGGTAGAACAGAAATGAAATCAACTTACCAGACGTTTTTACTAATCAGAAGTGTGGATGGTCTTTGAGAAACAACTTCGTGAGGCACACAAACACTTTGGCATTGAAAGAATTCCAGCCATCTGGACACAAACTGATTCTACCCAAACCTGTTCGGAATTCAAGCTTGTGTCCCATTGACTAGGACTTCAAAGATCTATTTTTCCCTTGCTCGCAAAACGCCCCAGTGACTACATACGGTTTGAAAATAAAACATCTTTCACTCAGCTCGTGAGGGCTGTCAGTAATACTCCATTGGACAGTGATATATATGACACTTGACCTAAAAAGCGATCTTCAAACTCAATTTGCTGGGAAAGCTTAAAACATTAGATCGTTAAAACATTTAATCAGCAGTCTTTACCATCTACCATAATTATGATAGCTCAATTACACATTTATTGGCAATGTATACTACAAACCAGATGGAGTGAGATCAGTTATCAATTACGCAAACTATGTATCCAGTAAATAAGAATGGAGCTGCTGAACGTACTATCTTGAATTGCAAATTGCAACAAAATGATATATTTCCATAATAAATTGTTGAACACTGAGCAATATATTCAGCTGTCACATAAGGGGGTGTCTTATATTCACATCCATAATTGTAAATACACGTGTCTAAGACATATATCAAAATATAATAATAATGTCTAGAAGTATGTCTAAAATGTTTGAAATCTATAAAATATCACTGAAGTCTCCTCCGTGCACTAGGGCGAGTGCCAGACCCCTCACTACGCTCTGCTGCACCCTGCATGTTAAAAAAAAGGAATATACATGTCATAAACTATATATAGCATGTACCATATATTAAAATATATAAGCAGAAATCTACAACAATTTCTTAAATAATTCAATACATTATATAACTGATATGTACAATTGATTACCTCAGTATCTGTCCCTGCGCGGATGTTGGGAGTATCTACGCTACCCGTAGATCTCTGTCCCGTAGATCCCTGTGAAACAAAATAAATAAAATGTAAGAAGTTGATAAATAAGTTTTTTGAATAAAGTTCATTAATTTCTAACATTTCAATTTAGATTAAATATTAATTATATTAAAACACATGTATTTATACCTCTGCGGAACGCGTCTCCAAATGTATGGGATTGTCATCCACGACCTCAACACCAGCAAATATCTCGCCAACTAAGCCAAGTTGACTCAGACCCGGAACATCAAGATCCATGTTGTGCTCAGTCAAGAGCTGTGTGTATGTGACACGGGTAGATGGTGTGGGCTGTGAAGCTCCACACACTAGAGCAGAAGCCTAAACACAAAAGTACATGTTTAATTTTAATATTAATAAATTGTAAAGTAATGATCAATTAAAATAAATTTTAATTATATTAAAGGTTTAATTTTCACACACCGGAACAGAAATGTGTTGAACATCAGGTGTGACAATCCCAGCTACAGGAAGTCTATCTGTAGCAGCGGCAGTAGTACCCTGACTAGAAGATACACTCCCACTCTGCTCTATAAAATCTAAAACCCCCGATAGTGGAATGCTGCAATGCCGAGCAATCACCTCATACGCACGCAACAAGTCAGCAGCCATGATGCGTCCTAGCCGACGTGCCTGAGCGGGATCTGTAACTAGCTCAAAGTCATCTGGGGAAATCAAAGATGCACGAGCGTATACCTCGCTGCGTGCATCACTAGTGCTACTAGCACCTCCACTGCTAGTATCACGTCTCTGAAGGTACTGACCCACACGGTCAGAAGAGATCAATTGGGTCTCGCGAGCAATGCCAGCAAGACCCTCGATAGCACCCTCATGTGCAGTCATAACGACAGGTGCTGCGACATCCTGAAAGCCTGATAAGAATGGTTGTGGCCTTGGTACAAGCTGCCGCGCATCAACAACTGCAGGAGCTCCCTCCTTTCTATATGCCTGCCTGTGGCTAATACGGCCACGCCCCTGCCCCAAATAACTAGGGATGTCTAAATAGTTCACCTTTAGGTTTAAGTGAACCTCAGCATGTAGCATCATTATGAAGTATAACGGTAATTGGTCATTATTTGGAAATTGGCCTTGAGAGGCCACAAATCTAGGATAAATCAAAGGGGCACATAAAGGACATGAACATTTGTTTACATAATAGGCCCTTATTTTCCGTTTGTCTGCATAAAAACTCCAACAAGACCTCTTAACGACTTCCTTATCGGAAAGTCGTGATGTAATCTCATTATAACCTACATCTCCTGAGACACTTGATTTTAGTGAATCCATAAATTTTGTTATTGATTCGGAATCAAATGGATTATATGTTTTCAAACTTGTCTCTATTCTACGAAGATCAACCAGTATTCTTTCACAATGGGCTTTATACTGCCCAACTGTAGTTGGATTTTCGAGAATAGATTGCAATTTTGCAATCTCTAAATCGGTCCTCTCAAACAAATTAGGAGTTCCAGAAGAAGCCATGACTGTAAAAAAAAATGAAAGTAAAATTCTAATCAATAGTACTTTTTATTAAAAAAAATTCCTAAGATATTCTCCTATATTAATGAAAACAGAAATATGAACTTTTCAAGCTTCAATAAATTACATAAATTACAAATCATTTGATAACAAAATATACCAAATGATGTTGCAGAGTTCAGAAATGAAAAGTTTTGAATACATTTACATGATCTTAAAGTCAAAGCAATGTCTAATACAAAACAGGCACATCAAAATCACTGAACCATCTCTAAGAAGAGTACTCTTGCCACTACAGGAAAATCCCAATTTAGCCATTCTATGATCAATTTTCTATTTTCTATTTCCTGGCCACCTATATATAATTAGTGGATGTTTTAGCTATCCATATAAACTCATGGATTCTGAACCTGTATGAGCACTTTTAGCAAGCCAAACCATATGCAAAACATTTATAAGTTATAACATAGCAACCATGATATGCATTATTCTGGCAGTGCACTCTGCAATCTCGGCTCCAATCAACAATTATGCCACTATTGGGATCTTAGTATGGCATAGGCAGCTGTGAGCTACACAATATACTCATTTTTCTAGAAACTAAAAAGATCCTTCATGTTACAATTTGCAGCACATAAAAGAAGCCCTTCAAAAAAATACATTGAACAACGGGGGCAACCAAGAGGACCTTGGAAAAATGTACAGGTAACAGCCATATGAATTCTTCCTTAGTTGTGGATCAAAGCTAATAGAAATAAAGCTAGATAAAATTAGCTTGAAACTACAGTATAATCGTCCATTGTAAAAAACAAGTTTCTCTGAACCTGGTAAAAGAATACTTTTTATTGTCTGATTGGACGTACATAATGGAAGGGTATAAATATGCATATTGCCCTCAGAGTTTCTCAAAGAGACCATTTACAAGTAACAAGGATGTAGCAGAATTTTATGATGAGCATTCCTTGTGGATTTCTGATTGGACGATTGTCCTCTCTGACTAAGGTCAACATCTTTTCACACCAGTTAGGAGTCAAGATAGATCACCATATTCCGCAAGGCAAAAGGATATGCCGTCTTTTCTCTCTCATAGAGGTGTTAGATGGAAGAATGCTTTATCTTTAGCATTTCTATCTATTATGATATTTGAGTGAGATTTTACTAGCTATATTTTTTCGTAATTCATGTTAGAGATAATTGGCCCTACCTTATGAAGGTTGTTACATTCAGACATCGAGATGTCAAAAGGACTTCTAGGGCCATCAAATTTATTGCTTCTTGTTTCAGCCTGTCTCATCCATAGTTGTCCGATGTCAAGTGCCCATTAGCTTCATTAGTCACTATCACGGGTGGTTCTAGATCTGTGAGGCTTCTCCATCTCCCTCACCTAGCAAGTGGTGATCATGGTGCCTCAGATATCCTTTTCTTATTCTTGCTGTAGAGCTGACGAATTTTCACTACTCACAGTCTGAACTACGGGGGCAGGTGCACAGTGCCAATTTTCTTTCTACATCTAGAGGATTGCCAATTGTGCGTGTTAGGAGAAGCCTTGAGAAGGCAGCCTTGAATCCTCCTAGGATTTTTTAGTCACTCTCATAGCCTGTCACAAGGGCATCGTCTATCTCTATATCAGCCCTTTAGTGGTCCCTTTTGTACCCTTGGTACCAATGCATACTAGAACCTTGTTCTCCTTTGGCTTGCTTGCTATTGATCTATTGGCAACTCTCCCAGACTTGTTCATATATTGTTGCATAACAGTGGAAAGGATCATCCTCGCCAAGAGCATTTTGAGTCAAAACTTTGCAATATGACTATAAAGGATTTGCTATGATCAGTGACCATCAAAGGAAAGTTCATCTTCATTTGCTTTTAAGTCAAAACAAGTGTTGTAGAGAACGATAGAGCCTTGACTTCAAATTGAGTGCCCAACATGCCACTGTTGAAATTTGTCAGTACACGAGCTGGTTACATCTTAATCTGAGGCATGACTTTTCCTCCAACAAATCCATGTATGATTACAAACATTCACAGATTACTCCAGAAAATCAACAGAGATGCAACACTGTGAACAGAACCTCCAAACTCAAAAGGATAAGTATTGATTGAAATGAAGGTCTAATACAAAACAGGCACATCAAAATCACTGAACCATCTCTAAGAAGAGTACTCTTGCCACTACAGGAAAATCCCAATTTAGCCATTCTATGATCAATTTTCTATTTTCTATTTCCTGGCCACCTATATATAATTAGTGGATGTTTTAGCTATCCATATAAACTCATGGATTCTGAACCTGTATGAGCACTTTTAGCAAGCCAAACCATATGCAAAACATTTATAACATAGCAACCATGATATGCATTATTCTGGCAGTGCACTCTGCAATCTCGGCTCCAATCAACAATTATGCCACTGTTGGGATCTTAGTATGGCATAGGCAGCTGTGAGCTACACAATATACTCATTTTTCTAGAAACTAAAAAGATCCTTCATGTTACAATTTGCAGCACATAAAAGAAGCCCTTCAAAAAAATACATTGAACAACGGGGGCAACCAAGAGGACCTTGGAAAAATGTACAGGTAACAGCCATATGAATTCTTCCTTAGTTGTGGATCAAAGCTAATAGAAATAAAGCTAGATAAAATTAGCTTGAAACTACAGTATAATCGTCCATTGTAAAAAACAAGTTTCTCTGAACCTGGTAAAAGAATACTTTTTATTGTCTGATTGGACGTACATAATGGAAGGGTATAAATATTGCCTATTGCCCTCAGAGTTTCTCAAAGAGACCATTTACAAGTAACAAGGATGTAGTATACAAAACGGCCAACCAGGTATTTTCAGAGTTGACCTGCACATTCAATTAATTTCTAGGAGAAAAAAATGCTGAGCAATATGAATCGTTTCATTCTGCACCGTAATAAACCTTCATCTCGTGATTCAGGGAAATTTTATGAAGCTTTGAATAGCGTGACTCCAATCCATCGTACACGGCAGTGAATATTTGTTTCCTGCAATCAATCAATATGGCATTGCAAACTTCTCATTTAGGTGACAAAGGAATGATTATTTTACTCGTGAACATCATTCAGAAATCTTGAATCGAAAAATACCCCGTTGCCTCCATCTCGTGGGTAATTGTTAGTGCGATCTATCTCCTCCACAAAAAGTATGAATCATTCTATGGTCTTCATACATAGAATTAAACCAAAATCAAATCATAGGATGGTCTTCATCCATAGGCTTAAACCAACATCTATAGGGATTGACCTTGCCACCATGATTACACTTAACTCTCGTCAATAATCGTTAAGTTTGTTGTAGTGTAATCAGAATTGTTTTTAGCTTTTCAGCTCAACTACTTTATATTCAAGCTTAACCCAACATTTTTGAAAAGAATGGTTTTACCACAATGCTCATGGTTCTTCCTTATTATATAACACTTGTAGTAAGAATGTTTTGGCTTTGCCATAATAAGCACAATCATACCTTCCAAACGATGAGAAAATACCATTACCAATAAAGACCTAATGCCGCCATGATGATGACCTAGGTTCATGCCCATAACATGTCGATAGACACCCTTAAGACTGATTCTTGGCCAAAGAGCCCCTCGGTATTTTGGCAGTGCATTCTGCAATTTCGGCTCCAATCAACAATTATGCCATGGGTAGCTGTGAGCTACACAATATACTCATTTTTCCAGAAACTAAAAAGATCCAAAAATGTTACAATTTGCAACACATAAAAGAAACCCTTCAAAAAAATACATTGAACAACTGGGGCAACTAAGAGGACCTTGGAAAAATGTACAGGTAACAACCATATGAATTCTTCCTTAGTCGTGGATCAAAGCTAATACTAAGATAAAATTAGCTTGAAACTACAGTACAATCGTCCATTGCAAAAACAAGTTTCTCTGAACCTGGTAAAAGAATACTTCTTATTGTCTGATTGGATGTACATAATGGAAGGGTATAAATATTGCCTATTGCCCTCAAGTTTCTCAAAGAGACCATTTACAAGTAACAAGGATGTAGCATACAAAACGGCCAACCAGGTATTTTCAGAGTA
This sequence comes from Taxus wallichiana var. yunnanensis, assembly GCA_018340775.1. NCBI lineage: Eukaryota > Viridiplantae > Streptophyta > Pinopsida > Cupressales > Taxaceae > Taxus > Taxus wallichiana. The sequence goes on along the minus strand of CM031241.1, from coordinate 29,495,652 downwards.
GACCTTCACATTCAATTCATTTCTACGAGAAAAAATGGGGTTTTACCAAAAAAAACTTTGCCAGGGTTTTGCAAAAAATGGTATTTTCATGGCTACATACCTGGGCTCGCCGTTGCTCGCCTTCGTCGCTGGTGGGCTCTCAGCTGGTGTGGTGGGCAGTTTGGTCGGCTGCACAGACTTCGCGCGAAGGAGACGGGGCGGAGAAAAATGATTTTCTCCGCAGCGCCTCCAATATGTGAAGAGAGGGTTCGCGCGAACATTATGTTCGCGCGAACACTTTCAATTTCACCACGCGGCAAAAAATGGCTTACGTGTCTCTTCGCGCGAAACGGGTTCGCGCGAAAGGAGTGTTCGCGCGAACCCTCATTGGAAACCGCGCACCTCTCATTTTCCATCGCATTTTTGGGACAAGAAGTGAGACACAACACCATGCATTGACCCTACTATTCACAAAAGTAAAAAGTGACTTTAATGTGATAAATACTATTCATAGCAAAAATAACTTTATCATGGTAACTACTATTCACGGTAAAAATGACTTTACCATGGTAATTACTATGCAAGTAAAAACAAGGTTATCCTCCAATTGATTTTTTTACTAAGTGGGAATATCTCTCCGGAAAATCCACCAATGAGGAATGGTCTGCAGCAATAGAACCAAAATGTCATCACCAATCCGACACTATGATAATTCTTCACGGGAACTCCTCGTCTTTATGATTATTTACTAATGCATAGCCTTTAGTTTGGTGGATGTAACTGGAAACAAAACAACAACATAACACAAGAATACCATCGACTATGATAAGACGAATGATGACAAATCTGAAATATCAAAATAAATTATAATATTAACACGAAATTGTTACAATCTCACCCATGAGGTACTTCAACAAGACTATGGGAGAAACTTTACAATTACGCCTCTTGATGGCTTCTTCAACACACCTTTAACCGATGGCTTCCTTTGCACACTTCCTACAATATTTCTCACTACTTCTTTCTATATTAAATGAGGGGGTGGCCTCTCTATTTATATAACTTCCAGCTTATCCATCCTATCTCTAAGATAGGATAAGAAATCCACTACGACGAATCATATTCCATACCTTAACTCTTATCTCGTACATGTAAGCTTATCTCTTAAGATAAGATAAACCTTATCATTTACATGGGTTCCACATTTTTAGAATTTTTACAAATAAAATACACAAAATATTTATGACCTCACTCCTTGTCCTTATTACCAATATAATATTCTAATTCCTAATCATGTAGACCCTACTTCTCTAATTACCCAAACTTTGACATTTTAACATTACCGGACCACTTATGACAAATATTTACTTTTACAACATTCCTATTGTACTTTGACTATTACCGTACTCCACATTATTGGTGACACTGCATCGATGGCGCCATTATCTTCTATCGACGCTACTACTAATTATACTTAACAACATCATATTCCTAATACATACATTAATGAAATAGAAATTATGGAGGAAAATTTTAGTGTCGACATGTCCTTCCATGTTATAATCCATACACCACATCCCTCCGTAAATCTCTGGAACTGTGTTGGTAGACAATTTCTCCAATTGCTTAGCCATGGCAGCAATTTGAGCCTCTAGAAATGGGCTAACACCAGTGTCAACACTACCAACTACTTCAACGCATAAAGTAGCTTCCAATGCTTCGCGTGGGTCCATGAATGTTTTATGAGATAAGGCCCTCCTAAAGGGTGTGATCAACCCTCGAAAAACCACTGAGCATGTTGTGAAGGGTGGATATCATAAGACAACTTAGACAAAATAGAGTTTTAAAGTGCACATCATATTCCCGCACGCTCTCTGCCATTCCTTGCAGGATTTCTTTGTGAGCTAATGCTCTTCTGTTCAAACTCGAGGGTATGTGGAATTCCACTAAGAATGCATTTCTCGGTGCGTTATAATCCTGACGATTTCGATGCAGCATAAATAGGCCTCGAGCTCTAAAAACTCCTCGCAGTAGCCTCGGATCCGCCCCAAGTGTCAAGGTGTGGGTCGCCCGGCGCATGCCTCTCCATGTCATGATTAACTTTTTGGATCTTTCTATCGCAAGGTATATTCCCTCCAGGACACCCTGTCACCAGTGAAACCTTATCCAAATGGAACACGTTCTTCATGTGTTCTATCCCAAAGGCCAAAAATGGCTAAGTCCCAAATTGTTCTTGGCGCGCGACGCGAACTTCTCTTGTAGTTCTCAAATAAACCTTTTGAACTCTACCTTACGCACCTACACTTAAGATTTGGAAGCTAAAATAGGGGCCTAACACTTACCTCTGCCGGCCCGACCTCCACCTTGCCACGTGGCACCTTTTCATTGGCCGTGGGCTGTCAATGGAAAAGTTTCCCAAAAACTCCGTCGAGCCATAACTTTCAAAATATTTGGAGTTAGGAGGAAAATTTTACCTTCTACGGAAAGGTGATAAAATTCTCTACCGATGGAACCACACCTTAAAATTTTGAGTGCCTAAAGCATGAAAAAAATCATTTTAAGTAAAAGCCAAGGAAATGTAGGATGAGTTAGCCAAAAATAAGCATGGGATTATTTTGGATAACATCAACCTTGTAATCAACCTCATTTAGCTGCAAGTTTCCCAAATTATTTCTTGAATATAAGTCTTGTTGCACAACCTCAATCTAAGACATTGTTCATGCCTCAAATGGAGGTTGGGTAGCAAGAAAATCATGTTCATAAATCACTGAATAGAACTTGGTAAGTTTTAGTGAGGATGATTTTATTGCAGTTACTACTAGGGCCCAAGAAAAGGCCCAAGAAAGTCAAAAGTTTCAAAACAGACCTATTCTACCCACAGTCACAGATAAAACTGCAACTATAGGCCAAAAATCAGCTAATAGTTCTATTGTTCCACAAAAAACAGCAGTGTTTCAGCTATAAACAACATCAAAAATAACTACAACCTGATCCAAGAAGATTGTTTATACCTCAGATATCAAAAGCATTTACAAAGCGAGTGTCGGTTTTCGCTAAATCCTATGCTAAAACAGTAGAGTCTATTTCTAAAACTATTTCTTCTTTTAACATTGTTGATGTAATGAAAAATCATAATGTTAATATCTCAATGTGGGATGCTCTAAGTAGTCCAAGACAACATGATCTACTTTCCCATGAACTTGCTAAGCTGTGTAGATTTCTTCAAAAACATCAAAAATGAAGTTCAAAAAAATTATACATGGTCCTTGGAACAATGGAACAGGACCTCATTAAAGAAGTTAAATGAATGGTTCAAAATGTCTTAAATGCTCATGATATTAAGAAACCACCATCATTTTACTTATCTCTAATTATTAGAGAGCATCTTGTTCATAACTACATGGTTGATAGCAGTGCAAGTAGCACAGTTATGCCAAAAGCAATTGTAGAAAAGTTGGGTTTGCAGTATGAACCTACAGAGAAGAGTGTGCTATAGCTTGATGGGACTGAAACTAATACGATTCTTTGTCATCGAAATATGGAGGTAACATTTTATGCTTTTCCAAACGTTTCCATTTTGCAAGATGTTATTGTTGTAGATTTATCTCCTTACTTTGCTATATGCTTATATAGAGATTTCACAACAAAAATAGGAGGTTATCTCTCTTCAGATTGGTCCTTTTTTTTCTTCACTACACATTATGGGACCAAATTTACTATCAATTCTGAACCGTTGGCCAGATTTCATATCAAGCCTCATGCTTCTAATGCATTAGCTAATTATGTAGCCTTAGACTAGTCTGATTTTGATAATACAACTCATGTTTCAGCACTAGATGGTGTTTCCAATCTGTTCATGGATGAAAAGACACATGAAGAACATGCTCATGATCCTTTCAAAGAAGTTGAAGAACATTTGTTTGGTGTGTATTGCCTACATGAGGAAAACACACCAATTCCCTTGCTATCCAAAATAGAAAATGTAGCAAAAGGGATTTGGAAGCTTCATTTTGGTGGAGCTAAGAACAAGAAAGGACAAGGAGCAGGTTTAATTCTCACTTCCCCTATGAATGAAATGTATTTCTCAGTTTTGAGTCTCTAATTTTTGTGCACCTATCTGCAGTTGAATACGAAGCATAAATTCATGGCCTACTTAGGGCGAAAGAGAGGTATTAGCATGTTACAGATTTTTGGTGATTCTGAGTTAGTTATCAATCAAGTAAGAAATTTCAATTTTTGTAAGAATCCATTAATGAAGTCCTATAGACATAGAGTTTCAAACTTAATGAAAGATTTCGATGCTATTAATATCTAGCCCATTCCAAGAATAGAAAAAAGCATGCTAATAGACTTGCAACAATCGGTGCTAGTTTTGAAGTCTTGGAACAGATTAAAAAAACAAGATTCAGCCTCACATAAAGATGATTGTCAAGCCTTCTATACCCAATAATGATTTGAATTGGCATGTTTTTGTAAATAATGAACATATTTGTAGGTTTTTGCAACAAGAAGCTGAATTTTCTATAGTAAATCAAGAGAAATTGCAGCACTTATAAGGTGATCAAATTGTTCAATTAAAGACGAATAAATTACCTCAAGGGTTTTTCACATTAGAAGACATCTTCAATGTACTGATGATTAGTTAAGGAAACACAAAACAAAGATGTCAACACATGTAGACAACTATGAAGAGATCTCAGTTGATGATGGGAAGAATTTATTTCTTGGAAATGTATGTTCCTTAGCTCGAAACTTTCCTTTAATAATATTTGTAAGGAATTTAAGGATGTTTTTGTTTGGAAATACCAAGATCTAAAAGGGTTTGATCCAAGTTTGGCACAACATACTCTTGAATTATAGTCAAATTCTAAGCCAGTTAGGTAAAAACAGAGGCCTGTAAATCCCAAGAGAGAACCTTTAGTGAGAAAAGATTTATCTAAGTTGATCGACTCATGTATTATATTTATTGTTAAGAATTTAATATTGGGTAACCAATCTTGTTCTAGTTTGGAAAAATAATGGAGAAATTAGATTATGTGTGGATTTTCGAGATCTTAATAAAGCTTCACTAAAATATCATTACCCACTGCCCAATATGGATCAGATTTTGAGAATGGTTTTTAGTTTTGATAGACTATCTCTTATGGATGGTTATAGTGGATACAATTAGATTCTAGTCCAAGAAGAAGATAGGTACAAAACAACTTTTACCACCAAGTGGGGTACTTATGCTTACAAAAGAATGCCTTTTGGCCTTTCAAATGTTGGTGCAATGTTTCAACGTGCAATGGACATGGATTTTCATAGCTTATTAAATAAATGCATATTGGTTTATTTGGATGATGTTACCATATTTTCAAAAAAATAGATGAACATCTAATACATTTAAGGCAAACTTTTCAGTTATGCAAATAGTTTGGAATATCATTGAATCCCAAAAAATCTATCTTTTTGGTACATCAAGGTAAATTGATTGGTCATATTTTTTGTAAACAAGGTTTAGCAATTGACCCTTTCATAATTGAAGCCATATCATAGCTATCATTACCTCATCACAAAAAGGCATTACAGATCTTTCTGGGAAAAATCAACTTTGTTAGAAGATTTGTTCTAGATTTTGTAGCATTGGTTAAACCATTGACAACTATGTTGAAGAAAGAGAAGACTTTCTCTTGGACCAAGGAAGGGAGAGAAGGGTTTGAAGCAATTAAAAAGCAATTTCTCAAGCTCTTACTCTTGCAAATCCAATTTTTATAAATATTTTACAATGTATGCACTTGCAAGAGCTGAAAAAATCTTAACCATTTTAACTTGGGTTAATGATGAAAATATTGAATAGCCAATTGCTTTCTTTGGACAAATTTTGCATGACTACAAAACAAGGTACATATTTCTTTAAAAACAAGTACTTTTAGTAGTTAGAGGACTAAAGAATTTTAGATACATGCTTTCAAACAATAAAATACATGTTCTTGTTTCTCATCCAAGTGTAAGAGCTTTCTTGTTAAATAAAGAATTGAATGAGAAGAGAGCAGGCTGGATAACGAAAGTCATGGAATATGATGTTGATATCCGTGTTGTGAAGATAGTTTGAGGTAAAGGTTTGTGTGAGCATCTAATTGCTGATATGGAAAAATAGTATGCAGAATCAGAAGATCCAAAATAACATGTTGAAGTTACGTATCAGCAATCAAATAGCATGGTGCAACCAGAAAATTAGCAACCTGAGCTTATTCAAGAAGTTCATGAATCAAGATGGATGATTGATTTAGTTAACTATCTACAACATGGAACTTATCTAGAAGGTATGGACAAGAACAAATGAATGTATTTTAGGTTACAAGTTATACCTTATGTTTTCATTGATGGTGTGTTATTCAAAAGTGATATAAACAAAATCTTACCGCGATGTGTTGATTATGATAGAATTCAGCAATTATTATCTGAATTCCATTAAGGACCTGCAGGAGGTCATTTTTTAGCATGTACCATAGCCTTAAAAATTATGAAAGTTGGTTACTATTGGCCCCAAAAGTTTAAATATTGTTTTGAATCGATCAAAAAGTGTATGAAATTTGCTTTATTTATTGGAAAAGAACATTTAGCCTTGATTTACCCCTACAACTTATTTCAATGGATCAGCCTTTCATGTAGTGGGGTTTTGACTTTATTGGAATGATAAACCCATTTTATTCACAAGGACACAAGTGGATTTTGATACTACATATTACTTTACATGATGAATGAAGTAATAACTTTGAAAGATGCTAACGAAACTTCGATACTATCCTTTTATGAAGGTATAGTTTGTAGATTTAGTGTTTCCAAACTATCATTTTAGATAATGCCTTAACATTTCTTGGTGCAAAGGTAACAGGTTGGGCTATCAAACACAAAATTTATTTAAGTACGTTATCTAATTATTACCCACAAGGTAATGGGTTAGCTAAAAATACTAACAAAAATATTCTAAGGATCATCGAGAAGAACACTCAAAGATAACCAGAGAGCTTGGCATCTAATGTTGAATTCAAAACTTTGGGTTGAAAGAGTGACTCTAAAAGACAAGTTGACAATTCACTTTATAAGATTTTTTTTACGAAGAGAAGCAAGAATGCCTATTTTAGTTGAGTTACTTGCATTATATTCGTTACATCAAATGGAGCTAATTGAGAATGAACCATTTGTAGATTCATTATGCAAAATTGATGGAATTACAAAAGTGCTGAGAGATCAAACTCATAAGAACATGGAAAAGAATCAAAAACAGATGAAGAAATTTTTTGATAAGAAGGCTAAGTTTAGAACCTTCAATAAAGGAGACTTTGTGTTGAAATGGGATTATGATCATGAAAAGACAGGAAACCACTCAAAATTTAACACACTCTGGAGTGGTCCTTATATGATTTCAGCCTGTAAAGAACACAATGCTTTTTAACTTTCAAGGCTAAATGGAGAGGAACTTCCCATTCCTGTGAATGGTATGTTTCTCAAACACTGTTATTGAAAATCCTATAGTGTTTAGTTAGAGTAGGATTTCCCTTTCAATAAGTGCTTCATGCACATTGTATGTTTTTCAATTCAATAAAAGTGCATTCATACACGTGATCTAGTTTACCAGATCCTTCCCAATTTTAGTTCATTTTGGAAGGGTTGGACCTTCATATAGGAAGATTTTGATTACATGTTTTGGACTCCATGCCCAATGGACAAGATAATGGCACAAGTCTACAAGCTAGTAAGATGCTTTCCCCGTAGGATCACAAGAAATGTTGAAATTTTTGCACTTCGTAAAAATGGGAAACTCGAAACTTCATTATGATGGATGGCATTGGTGAAGTGACCCTAAGCTAGGGGAAATTATTTCAGTTCAATATTTGTTCTTCTAGATTAATTAAGGAATACATGTAATTTCCAGCTATGTGTGTTGTTACAAATGTAACAGATCACGTAGTCTACAATTTCATGGTTTTCTTCAGCAAAAGAACACAAAGCCTCAAAGGATAGATGTGAAATCTTGATGAAGACTAAAAATACAAAATAGGTGAAGTGTTAAGTTTTGTAACAACAATCATAGTTGTAGATATTGCAGCAAGCAAAGTCATTCTAAAGTTACAGATATTATTAAAGTTATTTCCTTCATGATTAAATATATTCAATTATGTTATTGAGTTGTTTAATTCATTATACATTCCATATACAAATATGAAATGCATAAATAAATACACAACTCAGTTTCAAAATTCAATGTTTTATTCATAAGGAATTTCAAATGTTCCCACACAAGTCGTGGGATGTAACTCAAAAGTAAATTACAAATACTAAAGTAAGAGGTACATATACATGAAAAAGAAAGTAAAGGAGTATGAAAGAATCCATCATTTCCTTTTGTTTCTTTCATTTCGGTTGATGCATTTCTAGGTCCATCTTTGCTCCATCTTCATCCTCTCTTCTTAGCAAATGGCACTATACTGAAAACAAGAAAAGGGAAGATTGTCAATCATGTGCTCAAGGTTGATTCATAATCCTATACTATCCAATTTTGTGCAAGTGGATCTCCTAGAAGATGGAGGTCTAAGTTATACAAATATCAAAGGTATAAATAATAAAAGCACTATTATTTATAGCAGCATACATGACTCATTCACTCGAGAAATTAGAGAGAGAAAATTTTAAAAATAAAAGAGAGGCCAAAAATCCTAATGTTTTCTAACTAGTTTATCTAAATGTGCAGGTACGAGTAAGAAGAAAGAAGTGTTGCATTCGTAACGTGAATCAAAAATTACATTTATCTCAGTTCAAACTAAAGGCTGAAGTATACAAAGATATGCTTCTACTAATTGATAAAAGAAATGCAAGTTTAGTGTTGTAATTTCTAACAACTAGAATAAGAGAAGTTACAACTGAAACAAAATGGAAAAATGAATCTGAGAAAACTTTGACAGGGCTTTGCCATGTAAAATTTGCATTTTACATATTTCCATCATGCTATTTCAATCTAGTACATGCTTAGATAAATCAAATAGTAAAAAAAAAAAAGATAATACATTGTATAGTCAAAGTTGAATAAATAATACGCAATGAAACCAGCTCAATGTGCATCTACAAGACCACTAACTAATAGAGAAGTATGGACACACAAGACACAACTAATGCAAGTAAGGAGTAAGTACTCAAAGTAGTAGGCATGTGTTTCAGCTAAGAATCTCATAGCACAAGTGAAGATATTAAATTCAAAGAGATCATAGTTTCAGCATGACTCATTCACTCAGAAAGGACCGAAAAGAAGAGATATGGTATACAAGAGAGATCAAAAGTCTTAAGTTTCTAATCAGTTTTTAGATATGCATGTTCAGATTGCAACAGAAGAGATAAAATTATGCTTTATAGTTTGTTGTTATGGAAAAGAATCACAAAGTAAAGAAAGAAAAGTGTTCATGATGTCTACTTTTAAAATTATCGAGAGATAACATATACAACAAGAATTCATGTGGCCACAAGTATAGTTTCTTAAATGAAAGGCAATCATTAAGAAAAACCTCTTATTCATTTCAGTCAAGAAACTCAGAATATCTTGCAAGATGAAAAAGTGCAGATAGAATCAAAATCTACAAGTATTCAAGAAGATAGTTCATAGATTAACATCATCATTGAAGGAAAAAGAAGCACAACTTAAGAGTACAACTCATTCTAGATTAGCTTCAAGTTTTAAATGGCTAAGAAAAGGAACATTTATGAAAAAGTAACTTATTTAAGAAAATTCACGTATAGAAGTTTCTTCAAGAAGCCAACATGGAGCTATAAAATAAAATATCATTTGAAGATATGCAAAACCATCAAGACTTAAGGAGTAAGAAAATTCATGGTGTAGTGATGGATAACAATGTATCATTTCTCCAAGCAATGAAACCGTCAAGCAATCAAGACAAAAAAATACTGAAGATCATTAGAGTCATGAAAATGAAATAATTTTACACACTTCCACAAGAGTAAGGAAACTTTTCAGGATGTTTCTGTTTCAGAACAAGAACAAGAAAGACATCAATTATTTAGACTCCTTAAGGACATCTACAACATTCTGAGAAAATTTTACAGAATCTAAAGTTATCAAAAATGCATGATTAAGTAAGCACATTGTACAAGATCCCTTCTCAGAATAAGTATATTAGAGATAATAAGTGTTACACAAAGGTTGAAATCACATTCACAGTACAAGCTGTAAGTGTGAAGCAACCATCAAGGAGTTATAGAATGTTTTGAAATACTTATGCATAATGCAAAATCAAAAGAATACATTCAAAACCCTTCACACAGATCAACACAAGAGTGTCAAACTTCCTCATTTAAAAAAATAATGTCGAGAAATGAGAAAACATAGATACCCATCAACATTTATCCTCTTCTATTTCCATTTTCAAGAAAAATCTCCATCTTCGAGTGTTAAGGAAACAAAAGGAAAAATATTTCAAGTACCCATTGAAGACAGAACGATGTTTTATTATTTTGAGCCATAGTACAAAATATATGGATAAAGATAAGGGAATAGCTCATTTTCTCCATGGCCGTTATAGATCTACTAAGATTTTTGCACAAAGATTCGAGATGGAGTGAAACTCACCAGGTTGGATTCAAAACGATGAAACCATGGAGGGAGTCAGTCAAGAACAAAGACCCAGAACGATTTATAAGCTCGTAATGGTGTCACAGAGTAGAAAATGACAAGAAAACCACAAGGGTTTTTCAGAATCAAGAAAAACATGATAAAAAATCTCTAAAACTCAATAATGGAAGCATTATTTACAGTTGTCAAACATGAAGCTTACCTTTTTCTTTCACGGCAGCCATTAAAGCTTCCACATAGCCCTTTCTCAATGAGAATGAAGTGCAAAATAGATATTTCATAAAATTTGAACCATGCTTGTGTACAGAGGGAACAACCACACTAGAGGACCAAAGAGTAATGAAGTACGAATGTACAAAATCCTCAAAGCGAGCTCGAAGGTTTTAATAATGGCGGCCGTCTTATAAATATTTCACTCAGAACCTTAAAATCCACAACAATGACAACCATACATGAGCCAATAAGAGCAAGAAATTTTAAAAAGAATGACTCAATTTTACATACACCACAACAGGTTCAAGGTTAGAATCGTGAAGAGATGAAAGCCTAGGAAGAAAACTTCAAAGTTAGGACCGAAAGCTGAAAAAATATAGAAACAAATTTATTCTAGTAGACAGAAGAAAACACCAGCTTGACGCATCTAAATCAGAGCTTCAAAGTAAATTTCCAAGGCAGCGAGCTCATAAACACTTACCCAAAAATCAAAGCGTGCCTCCATATCAACAAAAAAAAAGAATCTATAAGAAGCTTTAACAGAGCTAATCGGGTTTGAATACAAGTATTCATACCCAGAACTCGCATAGTTCATTTTGCAAAGAATGGATCAGAGCTCAAACATTTTAACAATGGCATTCGTTATCTCTCAAATTCTTGAAGATCACAAACAATGAGTTCAGAGAGCTTCAAAACAATGAACCACCTCATTTCATAGAAAATACAGTTAAACAGAGAGCCAAAATGAAGGAAAATCTCAAAATTCATAGCCTCATATGACATATTCATAGAGGAATTGATCTTTTAGATAATAAAAAATGGAGGGCACAAAAAAAAATTCTAGGGCTTCACCTAGAGACCAAATGCCAAGTGAAATGATTAGGGTTGAGTTCATTTTTACTCAACAAATATTAACCACAACAAAAACTTAACTCTATCAATGAGTTAAGGATCAATGGATCATATCACAGAGTACAAAGATCAATAGTCCAAATCAAATCACCAACTCCAATGCCAACCACATGCTTACCAAAGGTCCATCTAACACACATCCGAGAACCAAAGGACGAAGAATCGACGGATGAGATGTAATAGTACAAAGATCAAAGGCTGAGGACCGATCCTGAAATCAATGCAAAATCCATGTTTACCACAGTCAGAAAAAGACAGATCTAACCGTGGAGACTCAAAAGTACCAAATCAATGATCAAGCATGCCCACCAAAACTCAACCAGGGACAACAAAATGCCCATGTGTCTTCACAATGTAAAACCCTTGCTCGACCATGGTTCAAATTGTCATTAACAATGAAAAAGTATTGAAGCCTCGTGGGGAGGGGAAAATTTTCAAACTAAATGATTACCTTCCAAAAGATCCCGAGACTATGATGTATAATGTGATTAATCAAACAATATGCCATGAATAAACATATGTGCCAGTAATTTCAAAAGGTAAACACATTGCATGTGTTTTATGATTATTCAAAAGGGGTTGGATAAAACAATACACGTATATGCCCAAGTCAAAAGGAGACTAAGGATACCTTGAACCTTGTTAAAGGAGGACCACATCATGGAGGAATATACCACAAAAATGAACTATTACAGTAGTATTTGCAAAAACACCTTTTGCTAAGTATGTATATTCCTCAATAAAACATGTATACATCAGAGGTGGTCCCCACAAGGGTTGAACATTTTCTAAGGATGGGATAAGAATTATTTTTCTTGGAATATTATTCAGCATGAATAGTTGAGCATGTGCACAGATGTCAACATCAAAGCTTGTAGGTGGTCCCCACACATTGGGTGAATATATTGCTAAAGTATTGCAAATAAAAGAATTATTTTTTGCTCACACAGGAGATTATTTTTTCATGTGCATCCAAGAGGCATCCTAAAATGCTATTTTTGCAATTGCAAGTGTATTAAAATTGTAGATGTCACATCAAGCACAAGAAGACAAAGATTACATGCATTGGAGAAGACTTGCTCATCAAGCAAAGTTTATTATTAGTAGAATTATTCACCCAACTTTATTAAAAATAGAACACTCAACTGCAGTTTTGAGTTGTATTTTTGTAACCAAGGCTATTAATGCCTCATTATATTAGCATACTTATTTTTATTCCTTTATTTGTTCATGATAAAGGATAAAAATAGGGTACATGGGCGAATACAATTTTTAGTCTATTTTTAGGATGGATGGGATGGATAATTTTGATATATATTGTGTGCAATAGCAAAGCACAACAACGGGAGGAATTTTTGGATATAGGAGTGTTGAAGCAGATTTTTGCTAGTCATTGACCTTTGAATGAGAATTATATTCTTTCTTTCTAATAAATTGTAGTCTTTTACATGTCTTATTAATCCTCGTGAATGTCAAATTCCCGATTAATCATCCTACCTTATTGTAAATTTAGTAATTTTTTCATAATATTAGTGTGCATGTGTATCTTAACAGTATTGTTGTGAATTTTCCGTCAATACATTAAGTGTCTGCCATAATGTTCTACTGAGAACTGTTGGTTTGCGCAGGATTTCAAATTTATTCTCAAATATTTATGCATGTACTTAGTCAAATCCCTCAAAACATTTTTGTATCACCCCATTTTAAATTTATTTTTACATTCATCATATTTCCCTCAAATCCCCAAAAAAATAGTTTAGGATACATCAAGAAGGAACCGGCCTTGATACCAGAGAACCACCTCAACAATAGGTATACCCAAATACCTAAGGTGTTTCTATTGTATCTAGGAAAGAAAGAGATCCAAAACAATCTTAGAACACACTGCAACCATCTCTCTCTGTGGTTCAATTTTGAGAGATAACAATACCAATATTGATAAATACTTGAGTGAAAGGAGAGGATTATCAAAAATATTGTAGCACATTTTATACCTCGTTTTATTCTAAGTGATTAGAGGTTAAGGCATCGCTCATTGGATCCTCTATATCGTTTTGACATGGATATCTATCTTGAGTTAGAATAACCAAAGGTAAAAAATGCAAAATATCATTAGGTAAATTATTTTTGTTGACTATAAATTGAAGATCATTAGGTTCATTGTCATTTGAAACCACTAATGTAATTTAGATTTTGGACCTAAGATCAAAGAACTCTAGAAAGGGAATACTTAGGATTTTTGGAGTAGTTGGAATTAGGAAGGGATCCTTGGGAAATGGTATTGGGATATCCCAAGTATTGGGATCAACATCATACATAAAATTTTGGTTGTTATAGATGAATTTAATACATTGGTTTCTTGACGATGCGACTACAAACATGCAATGAGTCCATGGCCGTCCCAATAAAAAGTTATTAGAGATAGGATGATCTCGGAACCATGAGCTTGGTGCGGACCATTGAAGGTCCAATGGGAGTGGGTAACAAGATGCATCTTATGTTTATTTTTTGTATTTCTTAGATCCATGACATGTCAAGTGAGTAGGCTTTAGGTCATCGATATAATAGTCCACATTATTGATGAGGGAGAAATAAGTGAGTTAATTCCCAATCATTCTTCCACGAGGATGCTATGAACATGTGCAACACTATTATGATAAAACTAATAATGGTGGGTTATCCACATGAAATAGGACCTCTTCGGTAATCATGTCATCCTATAAAAACTCTAAGGCTAAAAATCTAGACGTGGATGTTATAACCTGATGAGTGTTTATTCTCTATGTAATGGATTTCTAGATTAGGGGACACAATTGTGATTTTGGGGGATTCATTGGGAGTGTATTCAAAGTTTTCTAACTGTTGAAAAATAACTTTTGATGCGATGTTTAGGTTTAGATGAGTTCCGTAAGGGGTATCTTGCATGTAAAGAAGGTCAGCTCCTCTAAAACGTTCTAATGAGGCTTGGAGTAGCTTCCATAGCGATACCATGGTGGTGGTACAATGGAAGAAATATCCAAATCTGGTGATGGTTTAGAGGAGGGATATGATCTTTACATGGTACATCTTGTGACATCATGAGGGGAGGGTCGAATGTGGGATTTACCACGATGATGTATAGGTTCAACATAATGTAGTTAGGCATACCGACACATCACCCAGATAAGAGTCTAAGTCCTCATCCAAAGTGTGCATAACTCTACTACCAGGTCCCTTCTCATGTTGAATTCTAAGATGTAGCTTCTACATTCATGGTTATAATAACAAACAACTTATATGGAGGATATATGCTCATGGAATCATGTCATCCACAGGATAATAGTTCATAACAAATAATGAGTTGAATACTCATTATTTATGATGCTCATACAGATTACATAGACCAATAACATATCTTTTTGATATACCAAGACAATCTCCATATACATGATCGTGCACAAGGTAGGAATCGATGTGGACTCTAACAACACTAGTACCTATAGAACTTACACACAGATTCACAGGGCTCTAAGATTACATGTATATATATGATGGGAAATTTTCCTTCACTACATGAACCTTAAAAAATTATTCCTATACATAGATGCATGATTTCACAACTCACACTTCGCTATAATTAGACTCTAACCCATGGTTCTCCATTAGTCACCTTATTTCTTCTAGAATACCTTTTTCTCTTATTTGTGTTATAATTATTTTTTAATTTATTCATGTCACATGTGTTATATATAGATCCTCATATTGCATGCATGCTTCATGTTTAGATTTAGTCTTGTATGCCCTTATCATGTTCTTGTCCATGCTCTATCTATTTCCATCTTTTCGGATGACCAACTGAACTTGTGATTTTTCCTATATTTATCTTTCTATGGTGATTAAGTTTTCTCCTTCTTTTGTGTGTTAAACCTTTGTGCATGTTCCTTCATGTTTCCATGTGTACCTCTCGCACACTTGTTCAATCCTTCATGGACATGCCTTTATGCTCCCATGAAAAATCTTAAGCACTTCTACAACCTTCACACATTTGTCTTAGTCATTTCATCAAGTCAATATTACACCACTCTATGTATATTGTATATCCTTGGAAATATAAGAACCAATGAAAGAAACGATATATAATCATGGGTGAATGAAAGGTCGAAATACTAAAAGAATAAGGACTAAATAATATCTACTCTTGTGCAACCAAAAATAGGTTGAAGATAACTTGAGGAGTTCTGGGAATTCCACACAAATGGTTGCTTCCATATGCTTCCACTCTAAGAGCATGTTATCTAACCTTCATGAAAATGATTCACATGATATGTTGATGGTATTAGCTAAGAAAACAATATTGATAAAATACCCGAGTGAAAAGAGATGATGATAAAAATTGCAGCACAATTTCTAACTTTTTGTATTCTAAGTGATTGGAGGTTGATGCATCACTTGTTGGATCATATGTATTGTTTTGAGGTGGAAATAAATCTCAAGTAGAAGAACCAGAGGTAAAAATCAATAATATCATTAGGTAACCTATTTTTATTGATTATGAATTGAATATCATTAGGTTCATCATCATCCGAAACTATGAATGTAATTTAGATTATGGACCTAAGATAAAATAAGCGTGGATAGGGAATAATTTGGATTTTTGGAGTAGTTGGAATTAGGAAGGTCTCATTGGGAAATGGTATTGGGATCAACATCATACATAACATGTTGGTTGTTATGGATGAATTTAGTACATTGGTTTCTTGATAATGTGACTACATGCATGCGGTGAGTCCATGGTGTCCCAATAAGAAGTTATAAGATATAGGATGATCCGGAAGGAACTATGAGCTTAGTGTGGACCATTGAAGGTCCAATAGGGATGGGTAACAAGATGCATCCTATGAATTTTTTTGT
The DNA here is from genome assembly GCA_018340775.1 of Taxus wallichiana var. yunnanensis. Classification (NCBI taxonomy): domain Eukaryota; kingdom Viridiplantae; phylum Streptophyta; class Pinopsida; order Cupressales; family Taxaceae; genus Taxus; species Taxus wallichiana. Next base: position 29,479,037 of record CM031241.1, on the reverse strand, counting down.
ATTTTGCAAATCCAGAACATGTCAAGTGAGTAGGATTTAGGTCATCGATATAGCGATCAACATTCTTGATGAGGGAGAAAAAGCTAATATAATTCTCAATCCTTCTTCCACAAGGACCCTACGAACTTGTGCATCACTATTACGATAAAACTAATGAGTAAGGGTGGGTGATACACATAAAATGGGACCTCTTAGGTAATCATGTCATCCTCCTAAAAATCTAATACTAATAAATTAGGCATGGATCTAAGTAACCTGACAAACATTTTTTTCCATGTGATGGATTTATAAATTTGGGGAAACGATAGGAATTTTTGGGGATTCCTGGGAGGGTCTTAAAAGTGTTGTAGTTGTTGAAGAAATAAATTTTGATTTGAATTTCACCTACACATAATTTTTATAAAGGGTATCTTATATGTAAGGGAGGTCAGCTCCTCTAAAACGTTCATATGAGGCTTGGAGCAACTTCCATATCAATACGGTGGTGGTGATACAATGGAAGATGTATCCAAATGTGGTGATGGTTTTAGTTTGAGATATATTATTAGAGGAAGGTGGGATATGATCTTTACATGGTACATATTGTGACATCACAAGTGGAGGCTCGAATTTGGGTGTTGTCATGATGAAGTCTAGGTTCAACATAATGTAGTTAGGCATGATGGCACATCACCCAGATAAGAATCTAAGTGTTCATCCAAAGTGTGCATAACTCTTCTAGGTCCCTTCTCATGTTGGCTTCTAAGATTTAGCTTCTACACTCATGGGTATAATAACAATCATGTTATATGGAGGATATATTCTCATGGAATCATGACATGCACAAAATAATAGTTCATAATAAAGAACAAGTTGAATACTCACTATAATTTATGATGCTCATAAAGATTTCATAGGCCAATAACATATCTTCTTGATATACTAAGAAATATCTATATACATACTCATTTGCAAGGTAGGACCCAATGTAGGCTCTAAACAAACTAACACTCATAGAACTTACACACGAGTTCACATGAATCCCGGATTACATGTATATATGATGGGAACTTTTCCTTCATTGCATGAACCTTAAAAATGTTTCATATACATAGGTTACATGCTTTCATAGCTTGCACTTCCCTATTATTAGACACTAACCCGTACTTATCCATTAGTCGCCTTATTTCTTCTAGAGTACCTATTTCTCTTATCTGTTTTATAATTATCTTAACTTTATTCCTGTCACATGTGTTATAAATATATCTGCATATTACATGCATGCTTCATGTCTATATTTACTCTTACACACCCTTATCATGTTCTTGTCCACGATCTATCTATTTCCATATTTCCTTGATGACGAGGTTAACTTGTGGTCTTTCCTATATTTATATTTCTATCATAATCAACTTTTCTCCTTCTTTTGTTTGTTAAACCTTTGCACATGTTCCTTTGTTCTTCCATGTGCACATCTCACATAGTTTTTCATTCCTTCACACACATACCTTTATGCTCCCATGCACACTCTTTTGCACTTCTCCAACCTTTACGTATATTTCTCAGTCATTCCATTAAGTCAATGCTAACCCACACTAGGTATATTGTTTATCCTTAGCAATATAAGAACCAATCAAATAAAAAATTAAGAATCATGGCTAAATGAAATGTGGTATTCCAAGAATATGGTTTCTTCTAGATTCTTCCACTCTATGAGTGCTCTATATAACCTTCATGATAATTATTCAATAATGTACGGTATCCCCTCCAAGGTTATTTCATTGGATTTATCCCACAACTATGGAAAAATTATATTCCATTATGATGTTAGGATTTCTAGGATGTCCTAAATTTTCATGAAAATCTCTTGTAGCTCTTCAAACCTTTCCTCTAACATGTTATTTTTATCAGTTATGGTAATATTTATTTCATATAACTCCCTGCATAAGCCATGTGTGCACAGACTTATCCTCAAAGTATAGAGGAGGCCTTGATTTGAATCATCTCTATTTGTTATTTTGTAAATGTGTACATCTACAATAGAGGTGTTTGCAAAAAAATTGAAACCTTTTCAACCTTTTGTGAATATTCTTTTATTTCCATGTCAAGGTTCTCATATTCCTCTATCCTCTTATTTTTTTCTTTGGATTCTCCCTTGATATTTCGTCCATTGTTTATTCCTATCATCTACTTTCCCTTATTAGCAATAGGTAAACTAGTTCTTCCAGGTTATGGATTTCCTATTTTTATCAAGCTTGACCTCTAGAATTGCTTGAGGACATGATTACATAATGTGGCTAATTATTTTGTCCCTGTTAGTGTTAACATCATCTAACCTCATTTTTACCTTATCTAATTTTGATGCCTGGTTCTTATTCTTATTACTCACATCATTAAAATTATTTTGTGTGTTATGTAGTCGCAACTCCTTATTATCATTCATGCACGTAACTTCATTATCCATCTTGATTAAGGAATTACTTACTTTCTCATCCATTAGTGTGTGGAGTCCAAACTTAAATTTTTATTGATGGATCTCTCCTCCCCTTAAGCTCACTAATTGCCTCTTTTCTTATTTGAAATTTGTCTCCTCTCTGTGAGTCTCGCATTGCAAAAGAAGGAATTTTGTGCGTGTGGATATAGGCTTCTCCTTTTTGAGTATATAACAACAATATAATTCTTCGACATCCATGGAGATTCGAACCTATCCGTAATGAATTTAGATGTCATGTATATATGAAATACAAGGTAAACGAGGTGATAATCCCTTTGGCCTTGTCCTTATTAAATATTCACATCATGGTGATGTCAAGATCTCGATCATGTGGTAAGTATTCTTTGTCATGCTCTTCCTTCTCACTCTCATCCTTGTACACCGAGGTGTCAAAGAATATTTCTTATTCCTCTTGATGCTCAAAATTCTCATCCTCTTACTCTTCCATAATATGTATTACATGAGGACTCTTTTCTCCCTTCGAGTCCCGACCTCTTGTTTGAGATTCTTCATCTTTTGCTTCTTCTCCTAGACTAGTTTTGGGATTAATTTTGGTTGGGATTATTAGAGGTTTTCTAGAATGGGTGCATGTTAATATTTCATGTAATTTTATCTTCATCCTCTTCTATTTTTTACAATCTAGGTACCCCTCTGTCTATTATTATTCCTCTTCTTATTCATGTTGTTAGGTCGGCTCAAGCTTGCACTTATTTGTTCTTCTAGTTGCCCTTCCTAAACAAGGTGGCATAATGTTTGTGTCACATACATTGAACACATTTCCATCTCGTAACTTCAGTCATAAATAGATATAGACTATGCATGCTTCATTTTCAATTGTCAAAGTTACTTATAGGATTCAGCTCCATCTCATATGATTCCAAGGTCTCTACATATGGATGTTTGACCACATATCCGTAGGTCTTGTACAAAGTGTGGTAATCTATGAATACCTTTTCTTCATTAAACTTCAAGGGCGACACATTGTTGATTCTATTTACTACTCTCTTAAAATAACTTATCGTGAGTTAAAATAGAAATTTACACCATGAAGCCATGTCTACATTCAAGAGAAAGAATCACACAAGCTTTGAAGTTATGCATGACAACAAATTTTGCGTATTCATCTAACTCAATGGAAAAATCCTTAGGATACACCACTAGTTTTTAAAGGCATCAAATATCCTCTTATAACATGTTTCTAGGCCCTCCTTATATACATTTATGATTTCTCCATCACAATTTTATTTCACGAATCTCTTTGCTAGTGATCATTTCTCCATAAGGTGCTCTTGATCCTTCCTAGTGGTCCATCAGAACTCCAATATCTCATAATAATATCACAGTCAAAATGGACCCCATGTGATCTTCTCACCTTTATCATGTTGGGTCTTGTCCTCCTCCATAATACTTTGGGAAATGTATAGAGAAATATTGTATTTGATGTTGTTCACCATCTTATACACAATATACAAAAAGTTATTTACTTCGGTCCACCTCTCGATGCTCTAATATCAAAATTTAATAATCTCACGTCCACTCTGGTACCAAGGTCATAGATTTTTTTAAGATTGAAGGTGTGAATTCCCCTTTGATAATGTAATTTGGTGGTTGTTTCTTCCACCTCATCATTCTCATATATCACAATATATTTTCCTTATTGTGCAATCCTATTACATTGCAAAATTCTTAAACAATAATGCACATTCTCCTTCCAATAAAAGAAGTAATCTTCATCCACTGCGACATCATCCATTAATAGAGTCACATGTGTTTTCCAGAGAAGGTAAAATCATAGAGTTGCAATAAAGTTCCATTTTCCAAGTTATTTTACACCCGATCATCAAGCACAATCTATCTCCTATGTGTTGCCAAGTCTCTACTAGGGTTTCGTTCATTATATCACTTTTCATATCTTGGTACGTGGTGATTGTAATCAATTATTTTACACCCACATATTTATGATGCCCAATCATTCCCAACAATAACCTCCTCTGGATACTATATTTATGAAAACCAAATGTCAAGGGAATCTTCCATTATCTTCTTTACTTAGGTGTTTTTTTCACTAGTGTCATGCTTCTAGGTTATAACTTAGCCTCTTTAAATTGTAAACCCTAAATATTGTGTGCCCTAATAGCGAAATTGTTTCCTAACTCTATTTCTTGATTTCTTCATGCACTCCCCCATGATATCCTTCAATTTATTAATGTAATGAGAACCCAACTCTATAGCTTTAACAAGTGTGCTCTAGCTTTGTAACTTTGCTAACAACCTAATATTGCAACCAATTTCACTCTTCTTGATCTTCACTTCCAACGCCATCTTCGAGATGCCACTCATTACCTAGAATCTAATCCTTCCAAATTAAAGGATCTCTTCGGTCATTGGATACCAGTTTCTTATAATGCTAGGTCATTGTTTCGTTCATAGATTCATAAAATATTTGCAAGATATTTGATTCGCAAGGTAAATTACAACTATATCTCAAAGGTATCTATAATTTTATGATATTTTCAAGCATTTAATGTTGTGGGTGGTAGTGGGTATGAATTTTCCTCTATTTACTTTTGATTCCCTCTCTTTTTACCATGTTTGTGTAATGCCCCATTCGATGTTCCCAGGTTCTTGACATGACGACTTGCTAAGCTTGGGAGGGTTGTGTGTATGCTATCGTTACCGTTGTCAACTTTTTCCTTATCGTAGTGAAGATTTTGCACCCTCTCTCTCCTTCTTTCCTTTTCGGGTCATTGTTGGCACCCCAAATGGTGGACTGAGTAGCGTCATGGATGATTATCCGGTTAAAGGAAAATCTAGTTCTCGCTTCTTTGAGTTTTCTTGGTCATCGCCATTAATATGATTAATAATTATTATCATTATTTTAGCCGTAAAATCATAAAAATAATGTTTATAATAATATTATAATTTATATTGTCGATTTACGATCATTTGTTTTTGTGTCAAAATTTTATCGCTATTGTTATGATTTACCTTTAAGCTATTTCTTTTATTTTATTACTTCATCTTAGGGTTTTTATTTTTAGTTAAAACAAACAAAACAAATAAAATAAAAGATTTAAAATTAAAAAGCCCATGATTTTTGGGGCGGTTAGGGCAAAGGGGGCTCCTTTGGGATTTTTTTATCTTATTGATGAATGAAGACAAGCGCCGCTGCCATGGAGGGAGGGGGAAAATCTGAACCTGTTTGCGCACCCACCAGGCATTGAGGAAGGCCGTGTTTTCCATTAATGGATGTAGGGACTTCTGGTTTTTGCGCAAACAGTAAAGAATGGCGGGCATGAGTGTGTTGAAAGAATTTTTGGGTTGATGTGGTATGTTGTCTCCTTGGTAGGCGTGTGGGGCAATATAGTAGTATTGTGGTGATGTTGTTAGAGTGTTTGACCAAAGAAAAGAATGAGACAACTTCTCATGGAATATGTTTCAAAGCAATTCCATCAACCCCGTTGAATTCTCCATATATAGGAAAATTTGTAGGAAATTTCTCGTTGCGCATTCATCCATCAAATGTTAATTTTGGACGTGGTTTTCTAAGCCCTCGAGCTAACTTTTGTTCATTTGCAACTGGGTCAACTACGACCAATGGCCTTGAAAAACTAGCCACCAAACGTAAACCGTTTGCTATTTCCAAATTTCGTCAATTGCTATGAACTCTTGGTATATAGGTGGACACGTATACATTTAATCATGGTGTGTGTTCTCATTGGAAGAAAAGTTTTGGAAGTGGTTTCTTAGCCTCTGAGCCCATTTTGAACGATTTTGTAGCTAGTAAGAAAATGTAAAAATATGAAGTTGTGGGACCCTCGTCGGGTTGCCAAACCACCATGGAAACTTTTGACACATGTAAATAACTGTTTAAAACTCTATAGCATAATTTTTGGTGTGAAATAGAACTTTTGACAAAATGGTGTTTTCTCTCTCTTCCCTTCTCTTTCTCTCTCCTGGGTTACAAAATGAAGTGAAAAGAAATGTAAGGAATACATGTCTCTAAACCTTTAATTTTGATTGCAAATTGTAATTATTATCATATGTAAATGGAAAGCTGAAAAATGATAATTATGTTAGATTAGGGTGGGTTCCATGCCGGCCAATTAACGCCGATATCATGCTCACGTGGTTTTGCGGGATGAAGGATTGATGACGAAAAGGTGATGTGTAATTCATTTATTATCATTGTAATTTATAGAGTTCATTTTTAAATGAATAAATGTATAATGTAGTTTCATGTTACTGAGAAGGTTATATTTGATAATTTGTTGCTATGTATGAGATGTTGGTTTCAAGGACATCTAGGAAATGTGCATTTAAAAATAGTTCAATTTTGATTTATAGTACACCTAGTATAAAGGTTTGATATTTATATAAGGTAAATGAATTTGAAGTAATATATTGTAGTGCATATTTAGTGTTCAATAAATGATTAATGATTCATTTCGTGCATTCATAATTTGTAAATGTAATAAAGAGAATTAAATCGAAACACTCTACCCTTGTTCAATATCGGAGCATAACTTGTTTTCATGTGTGTTACTTTTTACCCTAGAAGACATTGAAAACCATAGAATGAAATTAAACTCTGCACTCGATGGAACCTCCTAGTTTGAGTAAACAAGAACCCGAGAATGGGCTTATCGTCTTAGTCAGTATGTTTAGTGACATTGTCTTAAACCTATCTGATAGGAGCGACATAGTCAAACTTCACTTGGAGTATGTAGAGCTAACTCCTCCTTCGTAGCCTAGCAGACTACCTTTTCATCCAAAGATAGATTTAAAATTAAAGTTCTTCATAGAGTGAAATCCTTGTTGGATCCAGACGTCATAGATGGAGGTTGTGACTTAGTTGTTCTAGGTCTTAAACTCTTGTTATTGAACTCCTTAACTCCGCTCAGCTAAATGTGTTACCTTGGTGTCTCTCAACATTACACCTTGGTCCTTTTTGAAGGTGGTTTAGCATAAAATTTTCCTCTCGCTTAAAACTCATATATAGTAGAGGGGTAGACCCTTAGGTGAAGTTGGGAATTGATCTAAACCTCAGTTGATTTGGATGTTAACTTAGGGTTTGTGTGTAGCTTCAAGTATCTTAATCATTTATGTCTTCAAGAGGTTAGACAAACATTTTGTAACTCCTTTTACAAGACAATGCTAATAACAAGACCATAATGTGACGTAGAAAATAAAGCACATAAGAGTAAAAACGAGAGTTGAGGTTCGAATAATGCCACTCTTGAAGACCTTATATCTCAATTAAAAATACTCTTTTGTTTCAAAGAATATGAATTTCCTTGGTGTGTCCAACCTTCAAGAAAACAAAATACATATATAAATCAAAATGGAATTTCACAAGTCATTGAAATAGAATAACTATGGTAGGGAAATACCTATACCGTGATCAAAGAATGTTTTGGTAAAAGATGTCTTGTATCTAAATCTCCGTTAAATCCTAATATCTCTATATGGACACCAAGTCACATTCACTTGAGTTGTAAGAGTAAAAAGGTAGACATTGAATATATGTTCGAGAAGAAGATTCTTAACATAAGAACAAGATAATTAAGTATTTTGTATGCATTCGAATTATGCCAAATAAGTATGCAAGTTATGGAAAATTTTGTATAGAATAAGAAGCCAACTTAAAAGGGTCGAATGGTAATTTAACTACAGAATGAACTCAAGAATCTGTAGGTGGAAAAACTAGAAATTTATACTTGTGCAATAATGTTTCTTGGAATGTTGATCGTAACTAAAATACAATTAAAGAAGTGATGTGTTGTGGGTTCGCCATACCTGAAGTCATTTTTCTTGTGGTTGGGTCATTACTAGTAACCATTCATTGGGAAAAGTGTGGCATCGACATGCCTATGTTGTTTTCATGTGTCTATGTGAGTCGATGACTTATGTGATTGAGTCGATGAGCCCTTGTTGTGTTTTGTGTGACCAATGTAAGTCAAATCGTATTTTATTGTTGTAATTGTGTGTGTAAAATGTGTGCACTACACTTGGAGCTTCCAAATTTTATTTTGTGGGTTGTGTTTGTGCTCAATTTGATCTAAGTCCATTTTACCTTGAAACTCTTTAATTATGGCCTGTATTTTTTGTCTCCCTTATTAATGCATGAAAACTCTGTCCTCCATTTGGTTGTCATGATCAGTCCCTTCCTTTGGTCAAGGATCACTTTAAATCCATGAGTTTTTTTCCATTCCTCTATCCATGTGAAAAGAATTTGTAACTTGGTTGAAAACTCAGGTTTTTTCCCTTCCTTTTGTTTTCCATAGTCACGTTTTGTTTTCCCTGTCATTTTTTGTCCCAAGTATCTATGGAAATGTGATTGGATGCAGCTCAGAAGATCATATTTGGGCCTTATATCATTTCTAAATTCTCTGTCCTTGAAGAAGGATTCATTGTCGAACGCAAATGGTGATTTTCCTACATTTTACGGTTTGACGAGTGTATTTTTCCTGGTCAAATTCATATCTCAAAGATTCTGTGGAAATATGGCCCTTTCTAGTTGGATGTGGTTCAACGGGGCACTTTGAAACTCTAATGACCACTTCAAACTCAGAACTTGTCCATGTGGAGGGCTAGTGATCATCTCGAAGATTCACCTTTTGGTTTGACGTTGGAGTTACGTCTCAGGGAGACACGTGGAGGTTTTCGCTGCCTTTCCCAAACTTAGACATCATTTTCATGTGTCTAGTGCAGCTTTGGTGAACTATGAACACGTGGAGGGATGGCACTCATTTAAGGATCCACCTCAGCATCCCACCTTAACACTTGCGACAGGGAGACATGTGGAGGGTTCTGCTGGCTCCACTCTATACTTAAACTTTTCAAAGCAATTTTCTAAGGCATGGGACATGTGGAGGGACCGGCCCCTAAATTTTATTTTGAAGAAGCTCTAGGAGGACACTTAGAGGCTTCCGCTCACTCTGCCCTTGCTTGGAATTTTCAACGGCCAAGGAAAACTGTCTCGGACCCTAGACACATGGCACCTTCCACTGATCCTTCAACTTTTTTAACTCTTCGGACTAAGACACGTGGTGAGCCCATACTTGTTCAGGGTCTATGCTTTTGAGGACCATACTAAAGGTGTGCCAGGGCGACAAGTAGAGGCTTCTTCTGGCCCCTTTTTTACTGAGAATTTTTCAAATGCCAAAAGGCATTTTTCTTGGGCCTAGGATGCGTGGAAGGCCCGCGCTTGTTTGGAAACTCACCCCATGTGCTTCTCCTTTATAGTTACTCAAGGAAACATGTGGACAGATCTAATATAAAGTAGATAAGGGGCATAATCAATGGTTGATGTGCATTTCACCTATTTTTCTGCCATTTTTCTCCAAGACTCCTAGAGATGCGAATACACAATGTTTTTCATCATTTTTGATGAAATTCCTTGTCGTTTTTGTTTGCAAAGTGCCATTGAATGGATTCATAACTTAATTTGTGAGTCTAAGGATTGTTAAGGTCAATATTTTGAAGTTAGAATTTCTTGGGCACTTGCAAAAACGTTAATTACCAAAGAAAAGGATGCGGGGTAGAGTTGCGAGATGAAAGAGAGGGAAAAGGATGAAATGATGAAGGTTGCAGGAGAAAAGGATGGAAAAGGTGTTTCCTCGATGGTTAAAAGGATTACTTGTCAAATCCAGTTATACAGAGCCTCCAAAAAATGATTAAAATGGGGATTTCACGCATGACATAATCATAATGATTAAAAGCGGCTACCAAAAGCGTTATGGCATGACATCCTAGTCATTAGTCAAGGGCCTGAGAAACATGATCAGTTCATAATTTTTCCACATGGAAACTTTTTGTTACAAATTTGTTAAACGTTGCTTTCTGAGGAAAATTAGTAACAAGAAAAGGTCCCTTGAATATTCTTCTTTTTGGGGGAAATTTGGGATGAGTGAGCAAGTGAAATGTATAAATGCAATGAGAATACTCTTGAAAAGGGTCGGGGTTGAATTCTTAAGAGAAAATTTGAGAGAGCCCATCTTCCTGAGAGACCAATCTGAGATACCTGGTTAATTTCTTCTGTGTTATATTTTTTATCATGTCAAGTTGGTTGCAGATGTATAGCCATTGACGAGCATTGATATTTCTTTGGAATATTTCCCTTGCTAATGAATCTAATCAATTTCGAGTTAATTTGTGTCAATCTTGGAGCAATTTGTGTCTTCTTTGTTTCAAAATGTCTACAAGTAGTTTTTCTTATTCCTATTGCAATCTTGTGTTAAAGTCCCTCCGAATCACACAGGATCTCATCCCTATGATAGTTTAGTGGAATTTGCAATTTCATTTCAAGAAGATCTTTCATCCTATGATGAGATAAATAATTTTTCATTTTCATTTGTTGATAAAGATTGTCTGTAAGCCTTCGAGTGTATCTTAGGCATGAGGAACCAGGGGTCTTTGATGTTTTATTCAGTCTTTAGCTCGAGCCTTCATGTTATATTCTCAAAGATTGTGTGAAACCATGCTGATTTGGGCCTCCATTGAAGCACACCTTCTAGTATAATCAAATTTATCTCGCTTAATCTTCCACCAAAATTATTTGAAAACCATGAATCCATCCTAAACTACCCCTGTTTTTCCTTGTATATCAACAAAGGAACAAAATCTATTTACTAAAATATGGAGAACAATCGGGATCTCATAATGTCTTCAATAACCTTAGCCTTGTTTTGAAAGTATCTCCATCATTTAGAAGTGACATCTCTTGAGAGTTAAATTATGGAGTATTGATCATACTTTCCCAAGTTTTTCTTCAAAATTTCAGTGCAAAATAAGGATATCTCCATCTCCTTCATCAAACAGAGGTTACAAAATGGGTCCTCTCACCTAGTCAAAAGGCATGGCCTATAGCGGTGAGGATAGGTCAAATCCTCTTAAAGGTGTTATCCATCTCTCCATAAACCGAGTGATAAAGGGCCGAGTTATATCTCATCCCCGGATACAAAAATACATACATCATGATCTATCTATCTCTAAGCTCCATGTCCAATCTGTGATGTTTCTCACTTGAAAGGGAGAACAAATTTGGATACCAACAAAATGCAAAACCTTCTAGCACAGAAATACTCTCCTCGGATACGTAATCTCTTGTGTGTGTATTCATATGCTTGTGCAACTACTTTTCTAGGATACATATCCTTTTATGTGTGTCATCCCATACCACATCTTTCCATTCTTTGTGCTTCATAACAAGTAGTTTTCTTCCTTTATTGCATACCTTGCATTATCTTTCCCACCACATACATTTATTCTTATTATATCATTACTCGGTTTTCTTATACACCACAAATCAAGATAATTTAGCACCACCCTTCCATTCACCATATAATACCAAATCTGATAATGCCTTCACCTACTACCCAATACTAAAATATGTGTGTTCCTTTATGCATCATACTTCAACAAATATGTTAGTTGTTCCATATGAATACATTTATTACAAAACAAAAGAAGAAATATGGTATCAAAAATATAATCTAAATGAATATCTTGCCTTATTACAAAAATACTTAAAAATATTTCTAATAGGGCTTCAACCTACTCCCATTGAAGAATCTAGAAAAAAATCTATCAATCATTTGAATCGACATGTGTTTACCTCCTGAATCTTGGTTACTTTGAAAGGTCAAGCCGATGCACTTCTAATTTTCTTACGTGACACGTAAACTTAGAATCACATAGAAGCACCAATATACAAACTATGAAATAATTTTTCCATATGTGCCTATCATGCCAAGACTTTTTCATGCATTCTATTCCTTGTAGCTCCATAAAGAAATTTCTCATTATTCATCCAATTACATTAACCCCTCAATGTTGAATCTAATTTTTGTTCATTTGCAATCCCTCATGTGCATGTAATGAAAGGTTGGTAACTTAAACTATATAGGATATACTACTTCCACTCCAAACACTAAGCGAAAGGGTGTGGATTTGTTCAACCTCTTATAGTTAGTTTTATACACCCAAAGAATAGTTGAAACTTTATCATAATTGTATCATTTAATAAATGAGTACCCATATCATTTGTAATTCTTAATGGGAAGCCATAGCTACTTATAGTGTTCTCCCATAGAAAATGCACATCGGTATATTCATTGGTAGGTGTAGCTTTTTCCCACCACTTCAAATAATCAATATAAGTAAAAATTTACCGTACTCCTATTCATCATATTTTTGGCACAATTCCTCCAAAAACATCAATGGCCAACGTCTCAAAAGTTTCTACATATGATATGTGGCACAACAAAATCTCATCTCTTTGTCCTAGCTTTCTAATTATCTAAATATGGTCACATGCCTTGACAAATTCCTTTGTAACCTTATACACTAATTCCCACTATAGTATATCTATAAGTATCTTGTACATGGTATGTTTTCCATCACAATGTCCTCCAAAAATGCCACCATGTGCTTCTTTCATAAATTCTTGGAATTCATGCTCTAAGATGCATATGCGCAGTACTTTATCGTGATCTATTTTGAAAATATCACCTCCAACCAAGTGATAAGATATAATGTGTATAGATAATTATTTATTCTCCATTGTATTCATCCCTTCATGCGCAATACGCATGCGTAAAAATATAGCTATGTCTTCTAGGTCTATTGGAGAATTATGTAACTTGAAAAACTAGCCATCCAATATGGTATTCTCAATATTGTTTGCGCCCTCACTTGAATTGATGCGTAATAGGTGATCGGATCCCGGATTAATCTTTCTAGGTTTCACTATTACAAAAATTCAAATTCCTAGATCAAGAGAATTGCAATGAAAATGTGACCTTGTAGCATAGGCTTATTAACCAAATAATTAAATTTCATATGGTAAGTATAAAATATAAAATTATTTTCAAGAATATATTGCTTGAGTTTATGAAGAGAATAAACCATAGACAAAGCCTCAAGCTCGGTAGTTCTATAATTTTGCATTTTTGATGTTAGTTTCCTTTTACAAAAAAATGGGATGATCAACATTTCATTCTCCAATCTGGGCTTCAAAACTCGATTGAAGTTCTTGAGGCATCCACATGGACATGAAAGGGAAAATTCTATGTAGGGAAGCGAATAATAGGCATGGTTGTCAATGTTTCCTTCAATTATTCAAAATCTGCTGCTATTGTGCATCGTTTGAATAGAAATTTCCCTTAGCCTTCAAGATTTCATCCAATGGTGTGACCATCATTACGTAACCCTTTATGTTTTTTTGCAGTAACTTGTATGACCAAGTAATCCACGCACTTCACTTAGTTAGTGGGCTCTCCCAATACCACGATAATTATTATCTTTTTCGGATCAACTAGAAGACATTCCTTACAAATTACATGTCCTAACAAAGTGCCAAATGGGGTAGAATAGATGCAATACTTGGTGTTTAGAGATATACCGAGCTCTCTACATTATTTAAACATTAGGTGAAAATTGTCACAATGATCCTTAACTACTACATACATGGTCCAATCATATAAATATACCTAGAGAAAGTTATGAATGAAATCTTAAAAGCTTGTACACCAATGCACAAAAACAAAGTGCTAGTGCATTCTTAAGTCTAAAGGGCATGATTTCATAAGAAAAAAAAAAACCTATTTTATGGTAAACATGGTCTTAGATTGATCTCCGTGTGTAATATGAACTTGATGGTATCCAAAGAAACCGTTTGTGAATGAGTAGATCTCAAGCCCTAATACACCATCAAGTATTTCTTCAATAAATGGTGTAGGGAATGGATCAACGACACAAGAATCATTTAACAATATGTAATCCACAAAAATATTTATTATTCCATCTTTATTTATACTTATGAAAATGGGGCTAATCCATTTAGAGTCTTCCATGGGATCAATAATGTCAAAATTTAACATTGTGTCAATTTTGTTATTCACCTTGACACACAAATTGAGATTCATATTATATTGTCTTTTCTAAAATCATCACATGACATATTATAAATTCATCTTCATCTCTCCTAGTGAAGGATGGACACCTTTTAACTCATGGTATCCCCTAGGAAAGAGATCTTGAAATTCACACAATAGTTCAACAATATTCATAACTTATGATGTTGGAAGAACAATTATTAAGTGTGGCATAAATCATTCCTTTAAAAACATTCTTTAGTTGTATTTAACTTGCATAAATTCAAATCATCCATTAAAAATTCATAAACAAGTGTGAGCTTATTAAGTGTGAAACAACCATCCACAAGAGCATGAAACAAGATAACTTACACATCAACAAAACACATAATGTGGGAAACCCTCAAAGGAAGAAAATTCATTGAACCTCTGCATATATTACAAAACACAAAATGATTGTAGTGATTATTACATATCACAATAGATTCTTTTAGTAAAGCACCAACCCCTAGTTTAGTATGGCACCAACCCTACAAGGAGCACCAACCCCTAGTTTAGTAAAGAACCAACTCTACAAGAAGGCTACGACCCCCCAAGATGACCAATCACCAACTCATTCACCTGAATATGAAGATCAATTGATGGAAATGTTTCTTCAAAAAATGATTGTGATCACTTTTTCATCTCCTCTTCAGTTATAAGCTTCTTAAACCATGCCTTCTCCTACTTCATTCAAACTTGCACCAATATGTGTTGATTAGGTCTAATGATCTTGAATCCTTTCTTTTGTGCCATTCTCAACACCTCATGCTTCTTCTTAGCTTTGTTATGTATCCTTTACAATTATCTCACACTCTCTTTTATCTCTCTCATCACTCCATCCTCAAGCATGTTGTAATGATCAAACAATCTTACATTCATACATGACTTATGTCCTAAACCACCTTAGGTCAGATAATACAATTAAGTTCATCCATTTTAACATAAAAAAACACTACTCATTTATATAAATCACTTAGAAGGAAATTATAGGTCGGCATTAGCCTAACAAAAACAAAAATTGGACAAGGCTTCTCAATTAGGCCTAAAACACAAGACACATCTCCAAAAATTAGAATTTCAAGCACATGAAGCAACACCACCAAGATTCTAAAAGCTATGCATACTACATCAATGAATTCGAACTTTATTTACATGCTTGAAAGGCTCTACAATTATCCATCTTCAATATTGAACACTTGATAGGAAAGCAAAATTAACTAGGTCTTAAGCACCAAAAAGTCTTTCTCGAAAAATGAGCAACATCTCATACCAAATCACCTCACCATGGAACATATGAAATATCAAAAAGATGATACTAACCTCAAGAAACCACCCACCAGAAATATCCTCCATGGAACACTCATTTATAACTTTTTCTACGAGGGGAGAGAATTACCTTATTTTTACAAAGTGAATGTTGACTAATGTCAACAAGGTGGTTGACTGAGCCAATAATTAAAATATCATGCAAACTTAGTTTTTAGTTTTAGTAATCCTTATGCATGATTATTTTCAAATGAAATATTTTAATCGTAAAAGGGGTCGACTCATCCATATCATGAAAATATAAATAACATTTGAGTTATTTCCAATCAGCCCCAACTCGGGTTCAACTCGGAGTTAAAGTGTTGCACTTGTGGGAGTGAGTTTAGTCAACTTCTCTTTCTTTTTCTCTATGTACCAAGGCATTTGAATATTTTTACGGGCTTATGATTTTGGCATATCTAGGCTATGCAGGTTTTGTACTCTAGCACCTACTTTATACAATAAAATAATGCTTTCCTCCATTGCATAAATTGAGTTGAAGTGTGTTACAACAAGTTCATTGGTATTTTTAGTGAATTTTTGTTTCCTTTGCATGTTCATGAGTCTTAAGCACCTCCATTAAGTGGTTTTGAAGCTTTTGCAGATCATTTTAAGTGCATGTTAGTTTATTGACTAGTTTGGAAGTGGAATAGACCTCAAATCTTCCCTCCCAACCTTTTTCAACAACTTTTTAATGCTTTTTGTGAGTGTAGAACTCAATCAAACAACATATAAAGTGAGATTTTAGGTCTTGAGAATCCAAATAGTATGTTTTTTTTGCAGACATAGGCTTCAAAAATAATTTTTGTATCACCTATTTTCACATTCTTTATGTTAATTTTATGTTATTTCTCTCCTTCACCCCCATTAAGAGAACTATTTTAGATTATTTGTCTAGTGAGCTAGCCCTCTCTAGAGATTTCTCTAAACTTGAATCACCCACACTCGAGAGAATTTCTCATTGTATCATTCGAAGAGAAGGATTTCTTGGACTTCTTCAACTAGGGTGCTCTTGAAGTGATAACAATCTTTGCACGCCTAGTGGGACATTGAACTCATATCTTTTATATTTGTTCCATAACATCCTATTCTACAATTATATTTTTCCAATTTTGATGTGTGCTTGGTAAATGTTTGGCCTTTGAGGTATTTTTAAAACATATATGGTCACTTTGCTGGTCCAAACAACCCATTTTCCTATTCAATGGACCATTTCCTTTCTTTTTCATCAACTCATGTCACTTTCCCATGAAGTTAGGAAATCATGAATTCTTTTCCTGAAGTTTTCTTTCATTTTCTCGCACATATACCATTGAATCCACTTTTTTCTAATATTCGCCACCGGATAAATATTATAATCCTTATAATAATGAATATTCCCATGATCTAGACCTTCCTAATCAATATGGATATCCTTATAATACTTTTCTTGTTCAAGTACAAGGATGTGTAGATTATGGAAACAATTCCATGCCTGGATATGCTTTTGAAAAAAATATCGAGAGATTGGAGAAGATGTATCAAGCTCTAAAGGAATGAACTACACATTTTCAGGGATTAGGTCTAATGAGCATAAGGTGGAGGAACCCTATTAATGGGATGTTCTCACTTTCCTTCCCGATTAGTATCCAATTCCCATTCCTTGTCAAACATCTCATCCCAATTTCAATTTCCTAGCTTTCTCAAGGCTGCTATTTCCACCCCATCTCCTCCACATGCAAATTTTTCACCCTTTCCCTTTGTACAAACATTGAAAAATAAATTTGATTCCCAACCCACCCCTCCACTCATAGTTCCAATCCCATTTTTGAATGAAACTAATCATCATGTTAGTTTAGGATAGTTGCCCACAATGTAAAATCCAAGTGAGGAGTGTATTAGGAAAGATCTAAGGAATTAGAGCTCAAGGTTGAACTTCAAATAAATTCCACACTGATTGATCCTAAAAATTCTCACTTGGAAAAGGAGTACAAGAAAGAGGAGGAAGTTATAGATCTGTATAAGAAATATGATCATCAAGAAAAGATTACACAATTTTTTCTTATTTCTCTTTTGCTACAAATTAAAAATACTATTTTGTATGAGCACATGGAGGAGTTTAAATTTTAGATCAGTAATCTTGATTGTATGCCATCTTATAGTAAATAAAATAATTCCGTAATAGTTACTAATTACTATGAATCTAATTTAGAGAATAAAAACATGTTAACCATGCAAGAAAATATTCCCACAAGTGAGATGATCATGAATCATATCTGAAAAGAGCATATTTAAAGTAAATATGGAGAAGGATTATCATATTTAGATTTGACTCATGATAGGAAACAACATGATTTTAGCCTAGCCAAATTTTTGCAAGAGGAGAATGATGATATGAGAGAGGAAGAATGGATTCCAAGTGAGCTAGATGTTACAACTAAATGCAAATATCCTCACTACTCTGCATGTTTATAGATTGCTCCATTTTTTCAAGATTGTGGTGATACACCAAGAACATCATCAATCATTACAATGGACTAAAAAGGGAAATAAGAATTCAAGAAGGATAGGTTTTATCTTTCAAACTATTAAGTTTTAGAGCTTGATTACTTCAGTTTAGCATGTTATATCAACTTGCTAGAAAATACAGTAACTTAATTTGGTTATGAAGGGACTGACATCGGTCACCTATGACCAACATCAATCAGGTAAGTAGAAATCGACATAGGTTAGGGATAACTAGAGTTGGTTACCTGTGCATGAGTGTTTTATTTAACTCATGGGAATTAGATCTAATTTTAGTATTAAAGCAAGATCTATTGATTGTAATTACATGGCTAAGTGCCCTAAGTTTGTATAAGGTATTTATAAGATAGAAATCTAGGGTTAGAAGAGAGATTTAGTGATTATTGTGAAAATAATTGTAAGATAGAGAATTCTTGGAGAAGAAGGAGAAGCTTGAGAGAAACAAAGTAGTGTACATTGTGGGAGGTGTGGAAGATTGTAAATATTCATTTTATATCTTCCAAAGATTTGGATGATAGATTGGATTGTTTCTTGGTGGATGTATCCCACATTAAATATGGTGTTTATTTATATCTCTTGTTTTGTATATTTTTTTAGCTAGAATATCTGATTTTAATGCATGTATGCTTAGATCTAATATATTATTTGTACAACCTTGTTCTAACCCTAACAACTAGTTTCAAAGCTTTGTTTGAGGGTTTTATGTGTTGACATATTTACTCATAGAGGGTTTTTAATCGAGTGGGAGCTACAACAATGGAAGAAGAAAAAAATACAAGGTAGAGAAGTTTGATGGCGAAATTATCAATTATGGAAGATACTGATTGAGGATGATTTGTTTGAGAGACTTGTACTTACTATTGGATGAAAAGTCTAGACCTATGAAGATGGTGATGAAGAATGGAAGATTGTTTATAGAAAGGCTTTGGGATCTATAAGATTGAGCCTTGCGGTATCCATGGCTTCTAATATTACGAAGCTAAATATACGGTAGAGTTAATGAAATCTCTTGCTAATTTATATGAAAAGGTAGTTCTTAAAATAAAGTTTATTTGATGAAGAAACTATTTAGTTCTAAGATTCATGAAGGTGGATCTCGCATCTAGTCATTTGAATGATTTCGATCTATTGTAAATCACTTAAAATTAGTTGATATTGTGTTTGATGATGAAGTGAAAGCACTCTTATTCTTATGTTCTTTACATGATAGTTGGGATAACTTGGTAATGGGTGTTCTGAAGCTACATCTTCAATATTTCATTTTAAATCATTGTTCAAAACACATTATTATGGAATTGATGGAGGGAGAAAGCGATGGAGGTCTTGTCGCGCATTTTTTCTGCGATTCGGTTGTAGAATATCTACGCACTAAGATAGGAATTGCTAAGGAGAGCCCGATTTACGGCCAAAATCGAGACAGATGAAAAGATGCAAACTAAAAAAGTGGAAGTCTTTGGGATCCACACCTTTGGCATGGAATAAGATTCTTCAAAACCCTATCAAAGAAGTGGGTCCGCACTCTCCTAAAAGAGGAGATTTCACGTGGGAAAAGGACGGTGAAGGTGTCACCTTCCTAATGGTCCCAGAGATGGTTACGTTAATAGGGCTTTGAGCAAAGAAAATATTTCCCTTGTTGGTAAGTTTCTAGGCTCTAGAACTAATATTGATTTTATTAGAAAATGGGCTCTGAGAAAGTGGAAACCTAAGGGGGATTTGAGTATTACCATCATGCCACGGGGTTTTTTTCTGGAAAAATTTAATCAAAGCAAGTTGATTTGGAATCGATGCTTCTGGGAGGACCGTGGTGGCTGGGTAATATGGGCATCTTTTTTAAAAAATGGTATCCTGGATTTGACCCTAACACTGAAAATATAAACACCATTCTAATCTGGTGTAGAATCCCTGGGCTACCATTTCATTTTTGGGATGATGAAATTTTGCTAAACATTGCTAAGTCCTTAGGTGCTCCAATCGGGCTAGATGGGCCCACGAGAAACAGATCTAGACTTGCTTTTGCTCGATTCTGCATTTCTTTTGAAATGGAACAAGAGTTACCAAGCACATCATCTTAAAATCTAGGTATGGAATGTGGATTCAAAAAATTGAATTTGAAACTTTTCATTTAAGGTGTAAGCATTGTCATCGCATATGACACTTCACCAAAAACTGTCCCAAAAAGGAGATCCCTACAGTGGAGGACAAACACAAAATGAATGAACAACTTGTGGATGGCTTAGTTTTGAGAAAGGAACGTAGGGTTCTTGACACTGATAGCTGGAGAGAAGACAAATCCCCTAGCTAGACTGAGCTGGACTACAATAGAAAGGGAAAAAAGGGTTTTAGAACTCCAATAAGGAAACATTTGGTCTGGCGTCCTAAAACCCCAGCGGCAACTTTGCTTGCAGCACCTATCAAAGAGGACTTGGAAAATCCTATAAAGGTGACCATGGAGGTGGACGAACAAGAAGGATCTGTAAAGATAAATATCATCCCTAATGATCTATATCAGACTTTGAACAAAAAGGAAGATGAGATAGATAAACCTATGTGCATCATTGAGGAATTATTGGACATGGATAGCATGGGTTTTAATGAAACTTTGCAGAAAAACACTCCTAGGGGCGATGGTAAATTATCTACAGATATACCTCCTTGCTTCAGCAACAGATCAGTGGTTTCACCTACTTGCTACAGCATCAGAACAACAGATCCACACTCAATTGACAGGAATCAGAAAGAGCGAGAAGAGGAAGAAGTAACGCCAGTTAAAGAAGATGAGGAACTAACTTCTGGATTCATAAAGGTCATTTCAAGAAAAAAAGAGAATGAAAGGATTTGAAATGATTCTAGAATCACTCTACAGTGATAAGAAAAAGAAAATGGACAACTGGGATACCTCAACATCCAGAACTACTAGATATTCTGCAAGAAGACTAGTAGATTTTGGAGGTAGTTCTAAAAGAGGAAGGCCCTCAAAAAAGGCTCTTAGATCCAAGAGAACAGAGAGAGACATTGCAGATGGCATTCAATGTCAATTGAGCCATCAGGAAATCCCAACTCCCAATCCTTCCAAATGAAGATTATCTCTTGGAACATCCGAGGTCTAAATGGAAACTCCAAGCAGAGAATCATTAAGGAGTTACGTGATTCTAGTAGTCCTAGTATTTTGATCTTGTAGGAAACTAAGATGAAAGATAAGATCCTTGAAACTAATAAAAAGAGTTTTTGGGAAAACTCTGAAATGGCGGCGGTGGACTCTCAGGGAGCCTCTGGAGGTCTGGCTACTCTTTGGGATAAAAGGCCTTTGTCATCTTGCTATGGTTCTTAATGCTAGCACTAATCATCTTGCTATCAAATTTCATGCTATTGATAACAATGGTGAATGGATCCTCTTTAACATCTATGCCCCTTATACGGTTAGTGGGAGATGAAAACTTTGTCGATCTTAAGATATTTAGAAACTAATATAATACAACTAATCGGCTTATCATGGGTGATTTTAACTCTCCTCTAAACCCAAGTGAAATGTATGGAGGAATCTCCAACTTTTCTACAAGTATGGAATATTTTGCTAATTTTATTGTTGAGTTTAATCTCTTAGATGTGGATCTCCATGGGAATAAATACACTTGGAATAATAGAAGGTTGGGAAAATATCTTATCTAGGTTAGATTGGATAGAGCCCTGATTTCTACTAGCTGGATTCTCAGTCAAGACTTCCACCTCTCTTCCTTGCCCAAAATTGGATCGGACCACAATCCGATTGCTTTAAATCTTCTCAATTGGACTAAACCCATCAGAAGCTCATTCAAATTTGAAAATATGTGGATGGAGCATGACAACATCTATGAAAAAATTAAAGAATGGTGGGTTTGGAATGGTGAAGGCACTGCTCAATTTAGATTGATTCAAAAGCTCAAAAATGTTAAAAAGCAAGTTAAAATCTGGAATAAAAGTGTTTTTGGCAATGTGTTTGATAATAAAAAGAAGTTAAAACAAAAGCTCCAGGATTTGGAAATCAAAATAAATACAATGGGGAGATCTTTTGAAGACCAAACTAATGAAAAGAATATTCTTCGTAGTGCATATACGATTTGCATCGAGAAGAATCCTTATGGAGACTAAAATCTAGAGCTATATGGCTTAAAGAAGGAGATAGGAATACGAAGTTTTTCATATGACCACTTTGAAGCACAGAGCTTGTAATAGGATCATGGAAGTGGCTAAAAGTAAAGAAATATTATAAAATATCCCAAGATCATCAAGGAAGAAGCTCTAAATTTCTATAAAAAGCTACTTAATGAGAGGAATATCATCAATGTTGAGGCTAATTCTTTTATGCTGGAGGCTATTCCCCAAGACAAAATTGAGGAGCAGAGATATAAAAATATCACCAAAGTTGTCACGCTTGAAGAGCTGCAAAAAGTTGTGTTTACTTTAGAAGGCGACAAGGCTCCAGGCCTGGATGGTTTCTCCATTAATTTTTTCCAGAAATTTTGGGAAATTTGTTCGAGATGATCTTCTCAGAGTGGTGAATGAATTCTACAGAACTGGAAATATTTTGAAAGAGCTGAATAACACCCACATTGTGTTGGCCCCAAAAAAAATGGATGCTAAAGACTTCAAAGACTTTAGACCCATCAGCCTTGTGAATGCTATCTATAGAATTTTTACCAAAATTATTGCTACCAGGCTTCAACTCATTATGAATGATTTAATCTCAAGGCAGCAGAGTGGATTCATTAAAGGTAGGATTATCCAAGATAGAGTGATTATGGTTCATGAGACCATACATTCTATGGAGAATATTAAAAAAGTAAATATGGTGCTTAAGCTCGATATGAATAAAGCCTTTAACAAGGTTTCTTGGGTTTTTCTTGACAAAATCTTAACTAAATTTAGTTTTCTGGACAAATTTAGAAAAATTATTAAGGCTTGTATCTCTACGATCAGATTCTCAGTGGTGGTTAATGGTGAGCCAGTGGGTTTTTTCACTAGCAGCAGAGGACTAAGGCAAGGGGACCCCATCTCCCCCCTGCTCTTCATTCTTATGGCTGACAGTCTTAGTAGAACAATTGGTAAAGCAGTCAATGACGGTCTTTTGAAAGGCTCAAAGCCCACTTCCATCAGCCAAGTTGTCTCCCATCAGCAATTTGCGGATGATACAATCCTCCTTCTATTGGCTTCCGTCATTGAAGCTAAGGCTACCAAGGCTATTCTACAGCTCTACGAATCTACTTCTGGGCAAGAGATCAATTATGATAAAAGCTCCATTTTCTTCTTCAACACTCTTGAAGAAAGACAACTTAAAATTGCTAAAATTCTGGGCTGTAAAATAAGTGCGCTTCCAGCCACTTACTTAGGTCTACCTCTCAGCACTAAAAAAGTCTCTAACAAGGTGTGGGATGATTTATTGGAGAGATTTCAAAAAAAAAAATGGTTGGATGGAAAGGAGCCATTTTATCTAGTGCTGGTAAGTGCCTGCTCATAAAAAGTACTCTTCAAAATCTGCCCATTTATATCATGTCACTTTACAAGATCCCTTCTTCCTTCAGAGAAAAGTTTGAGAGGATTCAAAAAAAATTCTTATGGCAGGGCATGGAGGAGAAGTTTAAATTTCACTTAGTTGCTTGGGATAAGGTTTGTACTCTGAAATCTATAGGAGGACTGGGTATAAAAGACATCAAGAAAATGAATGAGGCTCTCATTGCGAAAATGGGCTGGAGAATGCTTTTAGAGAAACAACCATGGATAGATTTAATTAAGGCTAAATACCTAAATCAACAAACTGTCTTTTCTTTTCTACAAGATGAGCACCTTCCCTATGGTTCCATTTTTTGGAACAATCTAGTAAAGAGCAGAAATTTCATTAAACAGGGCAGTAAATGGAAAGTGGGAGATGGTTGTGATATAAATTTCTGGGATGATAACTGGTTTAATGGTAGTCTTATGGACAGATTTGGGATGGTCAAAGACAGTCTTGTAAACAAGTATGGCACTAAAATCAAGGATTATATTGAGAGAAATGGAAACAAAAAGAAATGGAAAAAGCTTTCTGTGGAGAGAGATGATCTGATCCAAAATATTTCCTCCCTTCAAGATCAGTTAGATCTTATCCCCTTAAGTCAGCTGGATATTAAGGATGAATTGGTCTGGAATAATTCTATTGATGGGGACTACTCTGTCAAAATTGGGTATAATACTTTCTTCGACAATAGTCAAACTGAGTTCAAATGGAGTAGGATTTGGATGGCTGAGTTAACTCCTAAAATAAATTTCTTCCTTTGGCTGGCTCTCAGAGGCAGGATTCTTACCACTGACAACCTGATGAGAAAAGGTTTCATAATGCCTAATAGATGTCATCTATGTAAAAAAGACTCTGAGGATATCAGTCATTTGTTTATCCATTGTGATTATGCTACCAGAATATGGAGTTTTTCCCTCTCTAAATTTGAAGCTTTCTGGGTGGTTCCGAAGGATTTCAATCAGCTATGGACTCAATGGAGCCCACCCTATAAACATTGTGTTGTCGAAGGCTCTGGAAGCTGGTTATTCCTCATATTATTTGGAGGGTATGGAAAGATAGAAATGATATTATCTTTAGAAATAAAAATCAGAATTATAAGCTCAGTATTGGTAAAATTTCTAATGATATTAAAGAGAATATTGCTAGATTTAAACCCCCCAAGAACAAGAGTTATCCAGAAAATGAAGAACATGTCTTATCCCACTGGCAGATAGGAGCTGACAATAGCCGTAGTAATTCCAGTAATAGTATTGATAGATCTTTGATTCAATGGCATCCTCCTGATTTTAACTGGTATAAGTTGAACTTTGATGGGGCCTCTAAGGGTAACCCTAGGATTGCTGCGGGGGAGGAGTGATCCGGGATCATAAAGGCAGTCTGATTGCTGCGTATGCTAGAAAAATGGGAATTCAAACCAATCATTTTGCGAAGCATTTTTACGCTTTATGGGGCCTTAGAATTGCTTAGGCGTATAACATCCAAAACCTCATTCTTGAAGGGGACTCACTTAATATCATTAATCATCTTCATCATTTCTCACCTCAAGTTGGAACATTAAGGATTTCATCTTGGAATCCATAAGTATTTTCCAAACCTTCAATAACATTTGGATCATGCATACTTACTAGGAGGGTAATAAGGTGGCAGATGCATTGGCTAATTATAGCATAAATGTTAATCACATTGTTTGGGATAATAAAGATAACATTCTGAAACGACTTCAAAGCAACATTCAAGAGATATTTATGAACATGTAAATTTGTGATATGGGATATGAGCATTGGGAGTGGAATTGTAATAATAAAACTCCCACACGTGCTGATAAAACAACACTCATGAAAATATTGATGGACAATCAAGGTTGTATGAAGTATAATGGGAACTTCAAGTGGATTTATATGGAAATGAAAGACGCGCATGCGGGCAATATAAAGCTCTCAACAACTTTTATACAAGGCTCTATGGATTTCGAAGTCAGTAATAAAGAGAATGATGATCTAGAGTGGGCTATTAAAAGGACTGTAGTTCACACATGCGGATTTTCATAGGTTCATAACAAAGCAGTCACTTAGATATTCATGGGAAAAGCAATGGCTATCCTAATCATCACTCTCACCGCTGTGAGAAGATAATAGTGAAAGGTGGACTGATAATTGCGCTCTTAAGGATTCTAAAATTTTTATTTGCAAGCAGTTAAGCACGGTGATAATGGGAGGAGCCCCTTGCCAGATTGAGCCCAGTGCGGATCCGGAATGGAAAAATAATGAAGAACTTTGGAATCTTCTCAGCCAGGGAGGCATCACCAACTTTATTGAGAAGATTCAGGGCCACGACCAAAGTATTTCGGTTCATTTTGCGAAGGATTGGAAGGATCGCACTGTGGATTATGGAGGGCAGAAGATTTTGATCAATGAGGAGTTAATTGCTGAAGCAACTGGCCTTGGCATGGAGGGGTACCACTTTTTTAATAAAAGGGTTGACAGAGATGCTGAGGAGAGGAAATTTGTTGAGGGTAATGAGAAGCTGGTCTTTGTCACGGTGGGCCTGCAGGTCAGTTTGATCCCTTCGCCTTTTGACGAGGTAACCCGTATGATGGTGTGTTTCATTTCTTTGGAGGGGAGGTTCGTCACTGTGCCCTCTAAGCATCTTGTGTTCCTCAATCACTTCTAAAAAGGGTATCATGGTATGTTTCTTCCACTATCTGCTTAGCTCTCTTGAGCGCTCCATTTTGGAGTTTCAAAAACATGCACGTGCGGTTCCATTGCACCAGGGTCTCATTTTCTTGTTACATAAGTTGTGTCTTCTTAGGTCTCCCGGCATCCCTTCCTCCCCTGGCTTTGTTCCTCCTCTACCCAGCACATCAGCCACTAGCCCCATCTCTCCACCTTTGTCCCCACCACCGCTCTTTGTCACCCCCTTGCTAGCCTTCTCGGCTCCATCTTCCATCCCCCACCTCTGCTCCCACCCCCTTCGCTTCCACTTCGGCCAGACCTATTACCAGGTCTTCTAGAAGACTGAACCTTGATACCCTTCTTTGTGGGAAGGTCCCTCAGGAGATTGAAATTGCCCATAACCTCCTGCATATTAGTAGTGCTAGTTCTCAAGAAGCACACATTGAGAGCTCTACAAAAAGGCTGGAAGCCTTAGAAGCTGACATGAAGTTGTTGAAGGAAGAGGTTAAAAACTTGGCAAAGCAAAAAGGTAAGAGGAAGAAGGAGGGAGAGGTGGTTATTGATAATAATCAAGTTGAAGACATATATAAGAAGCTGAACTCCTTAGACACCCGTTTAGGGAAGGCCAAGACTTGCCATGATTATAATATGGCCATTTTTAATGCAATTGAAGAGTTTATTGAGTAGCATGTCCACAGTGTCTCTAATCTCAGCGGAGTTCCAGCAACCCTCTAGGGCACAGAAAAGGAAAGTAAAAGGACCATTGAACAGCTGGATGCTACTGACTCTGCCCACATGATGACATTGGCTATGTTCACCTCTTGGCAGAATATCAAATCCAGCATCGACAAAGCCACCAAGAAGTAATTGTGGGTGCTTTTGCTGCACTTCTTTGTAATTATTGCTATTTTTGTTGTTTTTGGCTGCTTTCCTGTAGTGTTCGTACTAATTTTGTTTTGTTGGGGTAGCTGCTCTTGGGCTACTTTGGGTTTCTTTGTCCCATTTGGATCTTGATCCTTTTTGTTCTGGTTCTCATTCCTATTTTGGCTTCTAGGCCCTCTTTTGTTCTCAAGGGTATAGTCCCTTTCAAAAAACTATTTACCAAATTTTTAAAAAAATACAACATTTGCTAATAATATTTTGACGTTTGATTATGTGGTTAGCATAATCTTGAATGAATAAATTTATAGGAAAATTACATAGGAATCATCATCTAGGAATGCTTTGAATGTAGAAATAAGAGGCAGGAAGAAGGAGAGATGCAAGAGTAAGAATAATAGGAAATAAAAGTAAAGGAATGACAGATCTAAATCTAGAGGTAAGGGAATTACCTGTTGGAATTGTGGAAAGAAAGGACATGCAAAGAAAAATTGTTGGTTAGAGGATAAAGAGAACCAACACCTAGACAAAGGTAAAGAGGAAAATAAAGGGAAAATATTGCAGCGAGAGGTAATTCAAGATGCTCTTATTCTTTCTGGGTAATAGAGTAGAATCATAGGTTTTAGATTTAGGAGCTTCTTTCCATGTAACCCCTAATAAGGGTTATTTTAGAAATTATGTCCGGGGTAATTTTGAGCATGTTTATTTGGGTGATGATGGACCTTGCGGTATTCTTTGGTAAAGAGGAAGTTCATCTAAAATTACAAAATGGAAATACATGGGTATTGAAATATGTGAGGTATATGCCAAGCCTCAAGAGGAATATTATTTCTATAAGGAAGCTAGGGAAGCTAGTTGCATGGTTACATTCACAATGAGACTCTTGGAAAGCCACCAAGGGTTCCTTTGTTGTGGAAAGAGGAAATAAGGTAGGATTATTATATTTATCTAACTCTGTTATGTATTCCTTTTATGTGTTATCTACTTGATTCATATGCATGCATGTGGAATAATCGGTTCAGCCATATGAGTTAAAAAGGGATGCGAGATCTTAAAGGCTAAGGGTAAGTTATCAGATTTTAAAGATTTAGATCTTGATTTCTATGAGCATTGTGTTTTTGGAAAGAAAAAGAGAGTGAGATTTCTCAAAGTTAGGGCAACTAAGAAGGAGCAGAAATTGTAGGTCGTACACTCGGATGTGTCGGGACTAGCCTAGGTAGATTCTCATGGAGTATCCCATTATTATGTTACTTTTCTATCTTGATGACGCTATAATAAAGGTATGGGTTTATTTTATTAAACATAAATCTGATGGTTTTGATACTTTTAAAAGATGGAAAGAGCTTGTTGATTATGAATGAAATTCACCTTCGATCTGAAAGTGGTGGTGAATATTGTATCAAGGCTTTGCAATGATTATCGTTCAGTGAATGGAATACGTAGAGAAATGATGGTTCCAAGAGCACCACAAGAGAATGGTGTTACAAAAAGAATGAACAAGATAATCATGAAACGTGATAGAAGTATGAGGATACATGCAAGATTTCCCTTACATTTTTGGGCAAAATAAGTTGATATAGTGGTTTATTTGATTAAGCTGTGGGCCTTCAATTTCACTAGATGGAGGAATACCAGAGGAATCATGGACCGGAAAAATGGTAGATCTTTCTTTTCTTAAATATTTTGTTCATAATATTTGTTGCATATTGATAAGGAAAATAGAAAAAAGTTGGATGTAAAATCCAAGAGATGCACTTTCATTGGTTATAAATTTGGTGATTTTGGATTCTGTTTTTGGGATTTAGAGAATTCTAAAATTATTAAGAGTCGCGACATTGAATGGAATGAAAAGAGAATGTACAGGATCAAATTTTGGTACCCAAGGATGAACCGGTTGAGAAGTTTGTGAATGAAAATGAACTCTCGGATTTAAAAGTCATATCTCTGAGGGTTACCACGATGGCGGTGTCGGTTGACCCCTAAGCGGCATTAGTCAAGTGAACCGGTATCGGTTAACAAAGCTGGTGTCGATTATAGGTGACCAGCGTCGATCATTTTCAGCATTGGAAACAAATGTTCGGGAGGTCAAAATGAGCCTTTGGTACCCCAAACTTCTGTGAGAAGGTCACAAAGGGTAAGTAAACATTGAGAAAGATTTACACCTTCTCTATCTTATTTATTATTGATTGATAATGGTGAACCAGAAATTTTTGAAGAAGCAATGTAGGATGAGACCCACGTTCAGTGGGAGCATGGCATGGATGAGGAGATGGACTCCTTGGAACAAAACCATACGTGGTATTTGGTTAAGTTTCAAGCACGTAAGAGGACATCCCGAACAAATGGATTCTGAGGATCAAGGAAGAAGAGGGTAGACCGAAAAGGCAAAAGTCAAGGCTTTTAGTAAAGGGATTTGCACAGAAAGTAGGCATTGACTTTGGTGAAATATTTTCTCCTATTGTTAAAATGACTTCCATATGTATTGTATTGAGTATAGTTGTAGTAGATGATTTTCATTTAGAGAAACTATATGTGAAGATGGCTTTCCTTCATGGTGATTTGGATGAAGATATTTATATGCGTGACCATTTGGGTGTGAAGTCAAGGGTAAGGAGAAATTAGTGTGTAGGTTGAGAAAGAGTTTATATGGACTCAAGAAAGCTCCAAGGAAATGGTACATGAGGTTTGAAAGTTTCATGCATGAGAATGGTTACTTGAGATGTGAATCGACCATTTTGTTTATTTCAAGAATCTTGAACATGGGAGCTATATTATTTTGTTATTGTATGTAGATTATATGCTTATTGCAGGATATAGTATGCAGGACATTGGTGAGCTTAAGGAAAGCTATCTCACATACTTTCTATGAAGGATTTACGAGTTGCAAAAAGAGAATCACGACATGCAAATACAAAGAGACAGAAGAACAAGAAATTGTATTTGTCTCAGGAGGATTATATCTGCAAGGTGTTAGAAAGATTTAAAATGTAGAATTCAAAACCTGTAAGTACACCTATGGCTAGAAACTTCAAATTAAGCAAAGATAAATGTCCTTCATCACATGAGGAGGTCAAATACATGACACGAGTACCATATGCTTCAGCAGTTGGGAGTCTCATGTATGTTATGGTTTGTACTGTAAGCAGACATTACACAAGGCAGATGCGAGTTGTGAGTAGATTTATGGATAATCTAGGTAAAGAGCATTGGAAAGCAATCTAATGGATACTCAGGTATTTGAGAGGGACATCTAGCATGTAGTTATGCTATGGAGGTTCAGATATTTCTTTATGTGGCTATGTTGATTTGGATATGGCTAGAGATCTGGATGGTAGAAGGAGCACTACTAGATATATTTTCATAGTAGGTGGGACGATAGTTAGCTGGATTTTGACATTGCGAAGGTTACGGATTTTTCTACTATAGAGGAAGAGTATTTTACTGACTACAAATTCTAGCAAAGAGATTATATGGATGAGTAGGTTCATGGAAGAGTTGGGAAAAGGAACAAGATGATTGCAAATTGTTCGGTGACATTGATTATAATTCATTTAGCAAAGAACTCAATGTTTCATTCTAAAAATAAACATATTCGGTTGAGGTATCACTTCATATGACAAGTATTGGAGGATGGGTAGATGAAGCTGGAGAAGTTTCATACGAGTGAAAAACATACGAGATATCCTAATGAATTCATTAGCAAAAGAGAAGTTAGAGCTACACTCCACTTTAGTTGGTCTTTGAGTTTGAGACTTGAAGAAGAAGAAACAAATATAAGGAAAGGATCCAAGAATGATGTTGTACAGGTATAGTGGAGTAATTTATCTCCAGTGGGAGATTATTAAGTTGTGGAGCTCAATTACTTCAGTTTAGCATGCTATATCAACTTGCTAGAAAACAAAGTAATTGACATCGGTTATGAAGGGACTGACATCGGTCACCTATGACCGGCATGGGTTAGGCAAGTAGGAACCAACATCGGTTAGTGCTAACCGGTGTACATTACTGTGCATGAGTGTTTTATTCAACTCATGGGAATTAAATCTAATTTTAGTATTAAAGTAGATCTATTGATTATAATTGCATGGCTAATTGTCCTAAGTTTTTATAAGGTATTTATAAGCTAGAAAGCTAGGGTTAGAAGAGAGAGTTAGTGATTATTGTGAAAATAATTGTGAGAGAGAGAATTCTTAGAGAAAAATGAGAAGCTTGAGAAAAAGAAAGTATTGTACATAATGGGAAATGTGAAAGATTGTAAATCTTCATTGTATATCTTCGAAAGATTTGGATAATATATTGTTTTGTTTCTTAGTGGATGTAGTCCACATTGGATGAACCACGTTAAATCTGGTGTTGATTTATATCTCTTGTTTTGTATATTTCTTCTAGTAGAATATCCACTTTTATTACATGTATGCTTAGATCTGATATATTATCTATACAACCTTGTGTTAACCCCAACACATACTTCGTGGTGGATGAAAATTAGAAAGGGGATGCGAGACACTATTATTGAACTAGTCATTATGGATAAAAAAAAATGATTAAAGAAGGATAACAAAGTTCTCACTAACTTCTAAACATGCTCAAGAAAGGAGAACATGTATCTACTAGCTCCATTCTTGTAATTAGATACAAAGAAGATGGGAATACTCAAAGGATAAGGGCTGTATAATCAAATACTTTGCTGATTTGGAATTAAATTCACTTTGTTGGCACTAGTCATACACAATCGAGAGCATGAGGATGAGCTAAAATATGAGAAAATTTAGTACCAATGCCTCTCAAATCCAAACACAAAGCAACTAAAAATGTATTCTTTCCTTCTTCACCTGATACTTTGAGGAATAGAAATGGAAATCATATTTTAAAAAGTTTTGAACATTCCTTAAAGGCCATTATTAGTGTCGATCGGTCACATGATCTAAATGTGTAAGAAAGGGTAGTTACTTCTTCCTTCATGTATCGGGCTTTGGGTAGCTTCTTGTTTCATTAGTTAGAATAGGTTAGTGTAGGTTCGTTTATTGTAAAATAAGTGCTTGTGTAGACTCTTCATTTTCCCCCTTGTAGCATGTATGTTTTTCCATCTAGTTATAGTTGTTCTTTCCTCCAAGTGTATTTTTGCACATATTGTTAGTGTTGGTTTTCCAACCGGTTTTGAGGAATTTTAGTCCGAAAAGGGCTATATGGTTTTATCCATTCTTGGTTAAGATTGTATGAAGATTTCATATTTTTAGCATGGCTAGGAGAGAGCATATTAGAGGGTTATTTCTTATTAGTAGATAATCGGTCTAGCAAATCCGCCAAATATGTTGAGCATTTTGGTCATCATGGTGGAGGGGTACAAAAAAATTCACATTACTCATTTTTAGTAGATGATTAGGCAATAAACAACTAGAATCATCATTCTAATATTCACATTCCCCATATAAAATGTCACTCTAGTTGTCTTCGGACCAAAATTAGGCATCAACCATTGAATATTGTTTGAGGTCATGGTGGAAGCGGTAAGGGCATCATATATCGAAACTAACATGATGGAGCAAGTAAGGAATCAAGTTATAGTTTTGAAATTGTTAAGTATGGAAGCACAATTTTAGGATGGTTCATTCATTCATTTCTTAGTTTCAAATGATCAAAATAGGTACAATCAATTTGTTGTTAATTCCTTATGATTATATGCAAGTGTAATAGATAATTGAGTTTAAGATGTCTATTTAGTTATGCAAATCAAAAGCAATGTAAAGGAAACAACAACAAAATCATTGCATAAAACACTTGTGTATATTCAAAAGGAAAATTGTACAAGTTTTCCCACACAAGCTATGGGATATGACTATCTAAGAAAAGAATGTAGATAAAATTGAAACTAGAAATATAAGGAAGAAAAGGCGACCCGTCATTTCTGAAAGACGAGTCCCCTTCTTTACAATCTGTTTCTCTGGTGACATCATGATGTTCCTCTAGTATACATGAAAGAGGAAAATAAGGTTATGTTAGTGCTCAGGGTTTCTTTTCTTCATTGTATTTTAAGCTTCCATTGTATATGCATCAATGAAGATTACTTTAAATATTTTGCAATCTTAATGAATAGGCATTGTAAAAAGGGTGGTGTTGTCCCAATTTTGCACCCCTCGAAAAAATTAGTCAAACATGACCTTGCATAAGAAAATTGAAGGGTCATTCCAGTCCAGCGGGTTCACAATCGATCCCAAATCGAGGGGCAGGCGGGCTCGACAATGGAGGATAAAACAACGTCAAAAGAGGAAGGAGGTCGAGCTCGATGGAAAAGAATTGGAGAAAAGGCTCAAAGTTTTCAAACTTTGCCTCATACAAGTTAACCCAGGAAAAGCAAAGCGACTAGTAGAAAGAGCCACGTTCCTCATCATCATAATTCCAAGGGAAAAATCCAAAGTAGGGACCCCAAATGAGCACCAACCCTCCACGTGGTCAGAGCCTCAAAAATTTAAAATGGTCAATGAAAAGTCTAAGGCCAGTGGATGGCACCACGTGTCTCATCAGTGAATCTTCAAGGGTCGAAGCCAAATGCGGTTCCAAATACAAGTTCCTACTCTCCACATGTCTAGGGTCCATGATTGTTCCTAAATGGGCAGCGAGGCTTGAATCGGCTAAGTAAAGAAGGGCCAATGAAAGCCTCCACGCATCATCTCAACGCATCTTCAACAGAAAAATCTAGAGGTAGGTCCCAAATGAGCTTGACTCTCTGTGTGTCTCATGGGTGCACCTTCAGGTCAAAGCAAAAGGTGGTCCCCAAATGTGCACCATCACTCCACGTGTCTAAGGTCCGAAAGGGGGACAGAGATGGTAGTTGAATCGGCTAAGAAAATGAGAACAAAGAGAAGCCTCCACGTGCCTCATCCTTGCAACTTCAAAGGCACGACCTAAAAGGCAATCCCCAAACGAGCGCTAACCCTCCACGTGTCTAAGGCCCAAGAAAGACAGAGTTATTTGTTGAAAAGTCTTAAGGATGAGTGAAAGCCTCACACGTCATCTCAATATAACTTCAAAGGAAAAATCCAGAGGTAGGTCCCAAATGTGCTCTGAGCCTCCACGTGTCCAGGGTCAGACATATGGCCCCTCCAAACAAAAGGGACTTAGGGAAAGAACAATAGAATTAGAGCAGCTGCGGATGACTCCACGTGTCTCTTGGTGAAATTTCAAGAGTGAAAGGAAGGGGATGAAACCTTAACACGCACGGGGCCACCACATGGACCTTGTGCAAATAGACCCCAAACCCAAAGCACCTTTGATGGCCATATATTTCGATTGGAAGCTCGGATTTGAGTGGGGAGGACTTTTTGAAAAGCTCTTAGTGCCTGCTACTCACTGCCACCATTAATGATTCGGTCTGCCATTTTCAAGGCTGTCAAGTCTCCCACCTGTCGCCATGATGAAGAATGGGCCTCATTTCTTGCCCAGTAGGGAACAACGCATGGAGGCCTGAGTCTTGCAGTAAATCCCATCATTTTTGCAGGAAGAATTCAATCCTCTTGCCGGGGTGGTTAAAAAAGGACTCAAATTTTTCCCTCTCTCCTTGTCTTATTCTTCTATTTATTGTAAAGGAGGGGCATATTTCAAAAGGTTGGTCATATTTTTCCTCCGGCCCCCTCTCTCTTTCTTCCTTAGGGTAGAATGTGGAGTCTAAGCCTCCTCTCTTGGCTTTGTAATGACATTTTCTTACCTCTTGTCCACCTTGATGATGTACTGTGTGAACTCATGGTGCAATAAAATCTATTTTGTGATGCATTTTGTCCATCCTTCCTTATTTTATTGTCTCTTCTTGCCTCTCATCATTACGGGGTATCTTTGTGCATATATCTCGATGTCTATTATAGGTTAGGAGCTATGTTTTAATGAGTTTGAAGTGGTATTCGTGTGAAAT
Organism: Taxus wallichiana var. yunnanensis; assembly: GCA_018340775.1. Classification (NCBI taxonomy): domain Eukaryota; kingdom Viridiplantae; phylum Streptophyta; class Pinopsida; order Cupressales; family Taxaceae; genus Taxus; species Taxus wallichiana. The sequence goes on along the minus strand of CM031241.1, from coordinate 29,443,852 downwards.
ATATCTTTGGTTTGTGATGATCTGTCCATCCATCCTCTCCATTACTCACCTCTCTCCACTTCAGGTAGTTGGATTTTGATCAGCCACTTCCTTTTCTGGTGTATCACCTCTTAGTGTAGGCTCTATTTTTATGTAATTCTTTCTCTCGCTACCTCCTTGGAAGGTTAGATTAGGATTAGATAGTTTCCCTACACTAGAGTAGATTATGGCATGTAGTTTAGGAAGAAGAAGTCAGCTTTCTCCGGAGGGCCATCTCAAGTCCGCAAGTCCCACAGCTTAAGAGATGGTCCCATGTTGTGCAATCACACCGGATGCCCCACTCAGATCTGAGGCCATTCGGGAAGTTTGTGATTTTACATCAATAGTTTTGGCATATCCGGTGGGACATAACTAAAGTTAGAGTTCCATCTTTAGAGGTGTCTCATTATCAAACAACACATCTTAAGCCACCATGCTGACCATACTCAATAGTTTTGGCACACTTGGTGGGATAGGTATGAAGTAGCTTACCACTTCATTTCATCAAGTTCATGTGTCCTTAATGAGATTTAGCCTTTTGAGGCACACACTTTCAAGCACATCTGACTCCATCGGTCAACAACCCATCCTTTGAGTTGCGAGACCTTCTCCCATCCATTTTCATCCACTATTCCTTCCACATATTTCATCTTCTACCATTCATGAAGTTGTACAATCATGAATTCTTTACCACCATGGAATTATCATTTACAACAACTAAACTATTTCCCTCCATCCCCATAGTTTCAAAATCCTCCAAATTAATTTTATAAGCCCCATTATCCCAAAAATGCATACAACCCAATTTTCTCTAACCAAAATGTTTATGAAGAACAGGTTTATGCAGATGATGGTGGAAACTCCTTGGCCAAAGCTTATTTTGAGAGGCACGTGCAAAATATGGAGATGGACATGGTACAACTTAGATTCAAGTGCTCCATATAAGTAGATAAATTTGACTACAAGGTCCCTTGTCCATGGGTCGCCATGTACGGTTTGGTTTAGCACCCAGCAGAGCTACGCACTTTGCATCACCGAGATGTTGCCCAGATTACAAAATGGGTGGAAAAAATGGATACTCAAAAGTCTAGTGCATAGCAACCATGATCATGGGGCAACCCTGCACTACCATCTCACAATCCTCCCACTCCACCATGCCAACTTACATCATTTCATCCCTCTGCGCATGTTCCTAGCTTCTTGCTTTGCCCCCCACTGTGAATTCCATCCCTTCTCCCTCCTCACTTTCACCTCACCTTCATTTCTCTTCCATCTTCCCATTTTATTTTGAGTTCCCTCTACCTAGTTGTACCATAAATGAACAACCCCCTACCAACGCGCCTTCCCTAGCTAATGTCATCATATTTAATGACTGCAGGATAGTTGAAGAATGGCGTGACTCATATGACTCGAATGGGAAGAGGAAATCATACGTGCACCTATTCTAGACAAAAATTAGTTAGCTCCAGAGGGTGCAGTTTTGGAGGATACCGAGTTACTTATAAAGGCATAACCATGCATGCCCCAGCTTTGTGCGCCCCAGCCTACAAGTGCTCCCCTTCAAGAGGAAATTCTACAAGAAAATCCCATATGTGGGATTAAGCTTCAAAGTAATGGGAAAACCACAAGGATCAGACCATGCCCAATAAGACATCTAGCTAGCCTAGAGCCACACTTGCGGCAAGACATCAAAGAGTTTGATTTCCTATCAGACTTGGAGGAATGTTTTGATGAGGAGGGGCCCATAGAAATTACAACTTTCACTACCCCATCATTCATCCTTCAACCACAAGAACCTGCTGCCAAATATTTGCCACCGGTCATGCTCATTTCAAAGCATGAGGTTGAGCTACAAAGCACCAAAGTTAGCAAGCAACGCCTCCTAGATCCAAGTGTAGAACAACTCTAGGAGGTGTACATTCTGTTTGTTGATACTTTGAGGAGGGAAAAACACCATCTGCAAGGTGGTTTTTTACTCTCATTTCCGACCATGTTCAGCGCCAAATCAACTACATGGTCACAATTTGTGAGGAAGGGAAGCTACTTCTTCCTGCTGTTGCAAGTTTTACTTGAGTGCCCTTCCCTCTAGATAGTTTAGGTTAGCTTAGGTTTTCTTTCAGTAAAATAAGTACTTGTGCACACTCTGCATGTTCCACTTGGGGCATGTATGATCTTCCCCTTTGTATATAGCATGTTGTGGTGTTTTGTTACCCCAAGGTTGTATCACTATGCAGTTCAGTGTGCCCATGGTCCATTTTAGAACAGTGAAAGCCCCAGAAAAGACAATTTTCTACTCTCAGAACCTCACCTTCAAGACTATCTTATGAAAATTGAGAGTGCGGACAGTGGGGTAGGCTCGAGGCTCGGCAAGTGTAAGTAGTTGGGCTCGCAGATTTTAAGGAAAAGATCGATGTACAGGCTATCATTCGTGAATCCATGCCCAATGGATGCAATAAGGATATTGGTCTCTTCATCTAGCAGACAGATGTCCCCGTGAGTCACCAAATTGTTATCCCAATTTTTCCCCCCAGAAAAATTCGTATAACATGACCTTGCATAAGAAAATCGGAAGGGTCATTCCAGTCTAGTGGGCTCACAATCAATCCCAAATCTGAGGGGCAGGCGGGCTTGAAAATGGAGGATAAAACAATGTCAAAGGAGGAAGGAGGTCAGATCTCGACGGAAAATAATTGGAGAAAGGGCTCGAAGTTTTCAGACTTTGCCACATACGAGTCGACTCGGGGAAAAGAAAAGGACCGGCTAAAGGAGCCATGTGTTTCATCGGCATAATTCCAAGGGAAAAATCCAAAGCAAGGACCCTAAATGACATCAGCCCTCCACATGGTCAGAGCCTAAAAAAGTTAAATCAGCTGTTGAAAAGTCTAAGGCCAGCGGACGGTGCCGCGTGTCTCATCGGTCCACCTTCAAGGGTCAAAGCCAAAGGCGGTTCCCAAACAAGCACCAACTCTCCACGTGTCTAGGATCCAACAGTTGTTCCTAAATGGGTAGCAAGATTGAATCAACTAAGTAAAGAAGGGCCGAGAAAATCCTCCACGTGTCATCTCGACGCATCTTTAAAGGTAAAATCTAGAGGGAGTCCCAAACATGTGCCAACTCTACACATTTCTCATCGGTGTACCTTCAAGGGTCAAAGCAAAAGGCAGTCCCCAAAAACGTGTGCCATCCCTCCACGTGTTTAAGGTCTGAAAATGGGACAGAGCCGACCGTTGAATCGACTAAGGATAGGAAAACCCGTGAAATCCTCCATGTGCCTCGTTCGTGCAACTTCAAAGGCGTGACCCAAAAAGGCAGTCCCAAATGAGCTCCAACCCTCCACGTGTCTAAGGCCCAAGAAAGACAGAGTCAGCTATTGAAAAGTCTAAGGACGGGCGAAGCCTCCACGCGTCATCTCAATGCAACTTCAAAGGAAAAATCCGGAGGCAGGTCCCAAATGTGCATAATTTGAGCCTCCACATGTTCGTGGTCGATGTATGGTCCTACCAAACAAAAGGGACTTAGGAAAATAACAAAGGAAATAGAGCAGGCCGGCGGACGACACCACGTGTCTCTTTGGCATAATTTCAAGAGTGAAAGGAAGGGGTTGAAACCTTAAAACCCACGGGGCTGCCATATGGACCTTGTGCAAATAGACCCCAAACCCGAAGTGCCTTCAGACAGCCATATCTTTCGATTGGAAGCTCGGATTCGATCGGGAGAACACTTTTGGAAAACCCTCGCAAGCTGCTACTCACCTGCCACCATTAATGATTGGATCCGCCATTTTCAAGGCTATCAAGTCTCCCACCTGCCGCCATGCTAAAGAATGGGCCTCCTTTCTTGCCCAGCAGGGAACAATGCATGGAGGCATGGGTCTTACATCAAGAAATCACATCATTGTTGCAGATGGAATTCAATGCTCTTGTCGGGGTGGTTGAAGCAGATTCAAATTTTCTCTCTCCCACTCTTATTCTTCTATATATTGTAAAGGAGGGGCATATTTCAAAAGGTTGGTCATCTTTTCCTCCTGCCCCCCCTCTCTCTTTCTTCCTTAGGGTAGAATGTGGAGTCTAAGCCTCCTCTCTTGGCTCTGTAATGGCATTTTCTTGCCTCTTGCCCACTGATGATGTACTGTGTGAACTCATGGAGCAATAAAATTTGTTTTGTGATGCATTTTGTCCATCCTTCCTTATTTTATTGTCTCTTATTGTCTCTCATCGTTGCGGGTGTATTGTGCATGTCTCTGATGTCTATTGCAGGTTCTGGGAGCTGTGTTTAATGGGTTTGAAGTGGTGTTCTATGTGAAATCTATCTTTGGTCTGTGATGCATCTATCCATCCTCTCCATTGCTCACCTCTCTCCACTTTAGGCTAGTTGGATTTGTGATCAGCCACTTCCTTTTCTGGTGTATCACCGCTTAGTGTAGGCTCTGTTTTTATGTATTTCTCTCTCTCCCTGTCTCCTTGGAAGGTTAGATTAGGATTAGATAGTTTGCTTGCACTAGAGTAGCTTGTGGCAGGTAGTTTAGGAAGAAGAAGCCAACTTTCTCTAGAGGGCCATCTCAAGTCCGCAAGTCCCATAACTTGAGAGATGGTCCCATGTTGTGCAATCACATCGGATGCCTCACTTAGATTTGAAACCATTTGGGGGTGCTGTGATTTTGCATCAACAGGTGGAATAACACATTCGAAACCGAAAATGAGAGAAAAAAAAGAGTACATGGATTCAAGAATAGTTTTCAACTCAACCATGAATAAAATATGAACGTGAAAATGCATATTTGAAGTCACTTTAACATTTTTGTGCTAATTTTTTCAAGAATTTAATATTGCAGGATTTTATTATCCAACTGACAAGAAAAAGTTTCTGAAAATCACAGCGGGCTCATGGATAATGGCCATTCATCTTTGAAGGAGATACATATTCTTTTTCAGATTGCAAAGACTCCGAAAATTTGCATTTTTATTCATGTAACAACAAAAACAGATTCTTAGAAAACTAGTTTTCTAGAAATGAAATTTTCAGATCCAAAAATGCCACCCATGTATTTTGTAGAGAATGAAATTTTCAGCGAAGAAATTTCCATGCCATTGTTATCAAAGCTTTCAAGAATATTTTCTTCAACTTCTTCATTTCAAAATATCAAAAATAGATTTAAAAGTTACAGCTATCAGTATGAGAATATAGGTTTCCATCAAATTTCAAAATAGTTTGCAGGAATGCAGATCTTCAAAAACGGAATGAGGTAGAATGTGCTTCAAGTATTCACTTCAGAATAAGCAACAAATATAAAGCTACATCCATAAAGTCAAAACTGGGAGAGTGTTTTCTCCAAAATAATTCAAATTCTACAGGAAGAACATAACAGGCCATGATAATGACAGTCATAATTTTGTAGAAAAATGAAATATTTGCAGCATGCACAGTTTCCAAAATGTGTAAAATAGATAAAAAGGTTTGCAGCCGTTTTAATTAAAATATCTCAATCGTATTTTCCTAAGCCGCCAAGTTTTCTTAAGCACCCATCAGCTAAAAAATTTAAATGCAAGCTTACCCAGTTCATAAAACATGACTGAGTTTGAAAAATGTATAAGGTTGTCGAGCTACAAAACAAGAGGACGAGATATGTAAGGGAATCACGACCCATCCATCAGCAAATAGAGATCGAATGGAAGTAGCAGAGAACAAATGAAACCAGAGAACTAGAAAAATGAAACCACGAGCTCGAACTAGAAAACTCAGCCGAATGCACAACGAGCTCGAACAAAACCCCAACAAATCCCTCCAACGTAAGCCAATGCAGACCCAAGCTGGGTAAACATATGACTGAGCCAAGTGCAAACATGGTCGAACTAGCTCAAGTGCCAACTCGTCCGAGCTCCAAGGTCACAAGAGTCGAGATCCAATGCAGATTCGAGTTCAAGCTGGAAAAAAACAATGTTGATCTGAGTTAATGAAACCCCATACAGTACCGAGTTGGCTCGAACAACAAGAAACAACTCGCTACCCACAAAAACCATGCCTGATCCAAAAGCAGAAGAAAACTCGCTGAGTTTACGCGAGAGGCCCAGGTCGAGTTGAGAGTGCACAACTTGAACATCGAGCTATAATAGTGAAACAAATATCAAACCTCTTTTTGCAACCTCTCGAGCTGGGTAATCTGAATCTAGGCCGAGCCTGTGCATGCAACCTAACCACCAAAGGCAAACACAATGAGATGGGATTTTAACTCACCATAGATGAGATGGCCTAAGAAGCCATGGCTGAGAAAAATCAGGTAAGTCAAACATATGGTGATCTCCTGAGGTACCACGGCGATTTGTGCCAAAAATTTCTCGACGAGTTGAGTGTAAAAAATGACCGAGCTAAGTGGAGATCAAAGCACAAAAAAACCTAGCTTGACTTCACACTCACAAGCACGACTCGAGCTCCCACCCATGATAAAAGGCGCGCTCTCCATGATGCAACAACAAATAAAAATATGTAAGCTCGATATGCAAAAACATACAGCTACATAAAACAAAGAAACCAGAGAGCTCGAGAAAAAGAGCCATGGCAACCAAGCTGGTTGAATGAAAATGCATAAACAAAACAATGGCCTCCATCTAAATGGTGTGCAAATAGCAGCAACACTAGAGATTTAGGTGAAAAAATGGTGGCCATCAACAAACTTTGACAGATTTTCCACCATCCTCCACAATAAACATAAAATGCAAAGTTCCAAATGAGATGATTTTATAGTTTCAACCCTAATTCACAAAACATCGACTAGAAGTGACCTAACCATAGTCCACTTCGACCATGGTTAGGTTTTCTTAGTTTTCGACAAAGTGCCACGGATGGGGTTTTGCATTGTTTTTATTATTGTAATTATTTGCACGGAAAGTGATTTTTACAATGCTTAGCCAAATTCAAAGATCAAATAATCACTACATGCATTCGCCAAAAGGACCTAAGATACCATAAATTTTGCTAAGAGGGGAGAGAATTACCTTAGTTTTTGCAAAGTGAATGTTGACTGAGATTAAGAAGTAAGCGCAGGGAAAGGGATTTTAATAATGCTCAGCCAAAAGTCAAAGATTAAATAATCACTACATGCATGTGTCAAAAAGACCAAAGTTATCTTAACTTTTGCTAATAGGGGAGAGAATTACCTTATTTTTGCTAAGTGAATGTTGATTCAGGTTAAGGAGGAGTTTGAGTGAGCCAACAAGAATAGACCATGAAATTATATTTTTAGCCTTTGTAATTCTTATGTATGATGTTAATTGCATGATGATTGTCAAATGGTGTATTTTAATTTCAAAAGGGGTCGACTCATGCATATCATGCAAATATAACTAGCATTGGATCTTTTCCGGCTAGCCTCAATTGGACTTCAAGTGAGAGTTGAAGTGTTGCACTTGTGGGAGTGAGTTGAGTCAACTTCTCTTTCTTTTTTCTATATTTACCAAGGATTTTGAATATTTTGAGGGTCTTATGATTTTGACATACTTAGGTTGTGCAAGATTTTGTACTCCACAACCTACTTGATGCAATAAAAGACTATTTTCCTCCATTTGCAGCTGAGTTGAAATGTGTTATAGCAAGTTCATTGGTATGAGTTACTTGAATGTTCTTTTTCCTTTACATGCTTATGAGTCATATACACCTCCATTAAGTGGTTTTGAAGATTTTCTGATTGATTTAAATGCATATTATTTTATTGACTAGTTTGGAAGTGTAATGCCCATTTCCTTCGACACCTTTTTGTTGTTGATTTCGATCATCAACCATACTTATGGATATTATTGTAGCTTTTGATTTAGCATGATGTAGATGTTAGAGATATTGAACTGTTGTTGATTTTGATTCATATCTCATGTGTGTGGACTGTTAGAGACATTTTGATATTGATGATGATATGCGATTGACATGGTTATATATATTTCTGACATGCGATTTTTTTGTCACACTGAGTAGGCCTTGATAATTGAACTAATGTTGTGATCATTTTGACATGGATGAAATGTAGAATAGAGATGTTGTTAGAAATTGTAAATGATATTGTAATTGCCTAGATGATGATTTGTTTCATATGTAGATGATTGTGGATTTAAATTTCATATTTTATCTTGGATGTTTTGATGCGGCCACGAGGCCGAAGGAGGTATTATGTGTTTTGCAGGTAAATATATTCACAACAAACAACAAGGGGATTGGAGACCAACCACATTGGAATTCTAGGTGAATTCAACAAGGGTCACCATGGCAACATGTATTTGTGTGTGTGTTTGAATTATTGTTAGGGAAAATTGTGACCAAGGGGTTATGTGTTGTCTTTTATTTAGTTTCCTTTATTTAATGTAGTATGTGATTTTTAGTGATGTAATTTCCTTGTTTTAATTATTTAGAAAATGATGTATTCTTCCCCTTTATCTTAATGGGTTTAAGTGTCTCAATTAAATTTAATTAATCTTGTTATTAACTAATTATGGATGTGACCAAAAGTTTTCATTTATTAGACTAGATGGCTCTTGGGTTTTGTGTTGTAAGATTGAGTGCTTGTGATCTTGAGTGTTGTACACTCTACCCCCTCATGGAAATTCGAATTTGGCCTTAAGGGCTAATTTTGGAGGCTTGTGGGACAAGTCAAACTTGTCCCACACCTCTTAAATTGCTATACCAACCCTACCTATGGGTTGAGGGGTCAAAAATAGACCCCATTATGTGTTTTGGGAAGACAAAAAGGTAAAATGTTTATTGCACTTTCTTTCTTGTAATTAATTTTGTCCTTAGGGGGTGTGGGCTTGGTTTGTGTGTGTAAGTAACTTGTCATTCCTCTCACCCACCAATTTATGGTGCATTGGGGTTGAGGTTTGACTTGTGAGGTGGAGTTGAGGATGAGTGATGTGGCATCCTACATGGAGCCACCTCACCCTCCTCTCTCCTTTTCTATTTATTCAAGTTCTTTTGCTTGTTTGGGGGTTACTTCATTCTTTTGTGCTCTTGCATTTTGGGGAGTTAGAGGATTTTAGAGAGCTTGTGGTCTTGGTTGGAGCTTGTTGGTGATTTCTTGGGTTTGAAGAAGCTTGGAAATTGACTCTTGGAACAAGCTCTACTATGGAAAGGTAGGAGCTTTACTCTTGCTTATGTTATTCTTTTATTTTGTGTTTATGCTTATTTTTTTAGTGTTTGGAATGCTTGTTGGGTGCTTGGGTAGATTTCCTAAGTGTGGTGTAGGAGGGGACTATGGGGAGAATTCATGTAGGGAGGCATAAGAGTTATTTCATGTTTTGGAGGGAGTTTGGGTTGGGTGCCCCACCTTGGACAAGGAATGCTTGCATTTCTTACTTGTTCTTGTATGAGGGAGGCATAAGAGAATGAGGGAGGCATAAGAGTATGTGGGAGGCATAAGAGTATGCAGGGGATTTGATATTTTCATTGGAGGTTTTTAAGGTGGACACACATTTCCCATTAGGAGGCATAAGTGGCCTCCCTATAGGTTCTTGCTCCTTTGGCTTTCATTATTAAGCCTTGTTTATTTGTTGTTTTTATTTCTTGTGTTTGTAGTTGAGTTGAATGTGTCTTGGAATGGTTGTGAAATACTTGGTTTGTGATGTGGAAGCTTTTTGTTTCCATGTGTTGGATTCACCTCTCATTGTAATGTGGTTGGGGCTTGGGGGCCAATGAGGAGGATGACTTCTCCTCCTCATTAAATATTTTGTTGGGTGGAGAGTGTTGCCTCTCCCCCCATTTTGTTGTGGATCAAGCAAATCATGAAGGAGCTCTCTTGTTGGTGTTGTGAAGCTTGGAGCTCTTGTTGGAGTCCTTATGAAATCCTTCTTGTGATAAAACTTCCTTAGTGTTATTCCCACTTAGAGTGGAGGAACTTGTAATATTGTATTCCATTTTTTTGTTTTGCTTATATTCTTGTATGATTTCCCACTTTAAGTGGAGGAAATTGTATTGATATTGTGAAGGAAAGTTGCAATCAATTATTGGATAATGAAAGTTGTATTGTATATTAAAAAAAAAGAAATATTTGTGTTGTAAAGTTAGTTTTGTGAAATAGAAAAGAAAGTAATTCTCTTTATTTGAAGTTTTGGTTGTATTGTGAGAAAATAAGTTTCTTGTTTTAAAAGAAATGAGCTATGCTCAATGGGAAAAGAAATTTTACTTTCATTGTGAAATTGTATTATTGTAAAAGAGAAAGAAGAAATATAGAAGTTGTAAGATGTTAAAAATGTATGCATAGTAAACTTGAATGTATAACAAAGTTGTTATAGTTATTTTGGATATATGAGTTGTAGTGAAAATGAAAGAGACAACAAATTTGAGATAGGGAATTGTTGCATTTTGTAGTAAGAAAATAACAATATTAGAAGTAGATTTAGATCCTTTTTACTCTTGGAATTGAAAGAAATTTAGTTGAACAAAATGGAATAGATCTTGTAGTTGTTATTGCTACTATTGGATTTGAAAATGTTTTAAATGAGTAATTTTAACTAAGAAATGAACAAATGGAACTAAATCTTACAACTGGAAACCTTAGGTGCATAAAATCAAGTTTAGAATGCATTTTTAAACATATTAGTGATTTTTTTTTTTTGAGAAAACTCGGAATTGTAGGTTCTGTTTCTAAGAAATAGGACCGCCACCCTGTGTAGCAAGCGGTTGTCTCAGAATCGCCGCTTAGGCAAGGTGGCAGTCTCAGAACCGCCACTCTGTAAGGTGGCGGTTCATAGTTTGTCACCCAGGTAGGATGGTGGTCCCAGGACCACTGGCCTGCTCTAGGCGGTGATTTTGTCACTTACGAAAGAACTTCTCGGATCCGGGCCTGTGTAATTTCTAACTTGTAATAACTAAAATTTTAAGCATGTAAATTTACTAAGGACACCTCCAGCAATCAAACAATGGCAAAAAAAAATTGGTTTTAAGAAATAAAATCTTCAAATAGCAAATTAAAAACACTCTTTCTCATTTATATTAATGGGGTAGGGTTTGCCCCAAATAGAGAACCCCAAATACAATGGCTTGAAATAAAACCAGTTTGGAAAGGAAAACCCCCTCCAATCTTTGAATGAAATAAATTACAATGATAAAAACTACAAACTAAACTAATCTAAGCTTGATCTCCTTGTAGACTCCTCCATAGTTCTTCCTCTCTTGCTCCCATGGCTTCCTCCTCTCCAACCTGCAATTTTAACAAAAGAAAATAGACCAAATGAGGAGAATAGAATAAAGGAAAGGTTTTAATAAGAATTCATAAGGAAATTTAGGGCTAGTTTGGAACCCTAGGATCTAGTGGCCAAGATTGATTTGATCTAAGGGTGGAGGATCAACCCTAATTTTTTTGGTAGGAATATATATTTTATAGATGTTTTAAATTATCCTTAAGGGTATGTGTAGATGGGTGAATGGGGCCATTTAATTGCCTTGGGGTGCAAAGTCCTTATTAGTTCTTAGTATGCCTTAGGAAATTAATGGAAAGGACTTTAAGAAAATAGGATAAGGAAACTAAAACAAGTAAGTATAAGGCTAACCATTTTGGATTGAACATTAACTAAAGAAGAGAAAACATTTAACCAAGTAAATTAAATTAGGGCACCTTACTAAGTAACTTTTAATTAATCAACCTTAGAGGTAAAGTAATTTTAATATTTAATCATTTAACTAGACCTGGCCTATCAATCGTAAAGTTGAGTTTAGTGGTGTAAGTTAATTTAATGTACCCTAGGGGTTAACAACCTTATAACATATATAATTTTTTTTAAAAATTAGTCACAATTTTGGGATAAGTGTTAGGTTTTATCATGCTCCTAGAACTTCGTTTTTGCGAGTGTTACAAGAAGTGGAATAAACCATAAATCTTCCCTCACGGTATTTTTAATAGCCTTGTAATGTCTTTTGTGGGTGTAGAAGTCAATCAAACATCAGATGAAGTGACTTTTTTTTAGGTCTTCAAGAGACGAATCGTGTATTTTGTGCAAAAATCAGATTCCAAAATAGTTTTGTATTACCTATTTTCAAATGTTTATTGTTAAGTTTTTGTTATTTCTCTCCCTCACCCACGAAATATAACTAGTTTAGGTGATTGATCGAGGGAAACATCCCACTCACGGAGGTTATTCTCAACTTGAGTCTCCACGCTCGGAGAATTTCCCATTGTATGAACCAAAGATATGGATTTCTTGCACTTCTTCAAATCAGGGTGCTCTTTTAATTTATAACATGAACCAAGAATTCAACCCCGATATGTGCATGTAAATAAAAAGGTCTAGCATTCTCATAGATCTAAAAAAATGAGTACAAATAGGAGTGTTGTGTAACTCCCAATGCATGACAATCATACCTCCACAAGTGGAGAAGAGGAGTTACATTTTTGAAATGAAAAATAAATAATGTATGGTGCATTGACACACACCGAGACATATGACAAAATCTATAATGGAATCTATCATACCTCCTAAGACACCTACGATCTATGACCTCACCTAAGTGAGATGACTTGCAATGTGATGTGGACAATGATGCAAGATGATAAGGCAAGTACACACACTAATAGGAAATGTATGTAAACTTCCGAAAGGAACTTTTTATTGCGGAATTTCATGATAGCTAGATATACACAAAAATGATTTTTGGAAAGGCTTTATAAATTTTAAATCAAATGCAACTTGCGGGTGTATTCCAAATTCTGAAACCTTCGTTTGTGTTCTATGTATATGCAACTACACAAATTTAGTGGATGTAGAGAGTTGTACATACTTCAATCACATGAGAAGCATTATTTGGTGAAAAGTTTTTCATCATCATTTCGGGACTAAGACTATATATTTTATTAGGCATTTTGTCCAATAGTTCACATGCTTCCACATTTTGCAAACATGTCTTTCCCCTAAAACTTTTATTATTCATTGTTTATGAGTTTACATAATATAGTTTGGGGTGACAATAAAACCTAGAGTTATTGAAGAAGACACTCCTCTTCCACCGTATTTATGCATTGCCATGTTGTATCTTAAGGAGAAATGCCATTTTATTAATATCCCATTTAGAAATGGACAAAGAGGATCTTTGGAATAGGTTGTGGATGTTGGCCATTTTACGCCATCTTATTGGTGCATTTTCAAAAAGAGTCCAAACTCTTTTCAATAAACCCACAATCATTTCTCACATGATTTTCCTTACACATGTGTATTAAAGAAATAGAGGGTGACAATTCACATATATACATGCCCACAATTACTACTTAGAAAAAAACTAAAAGGCCCTTTCTTGATTCCCTTGGGATTTTATATATGTAGTTATTAAACTCATTTTCTTGATTGGTTTTGAGGTTTTAAATTTGAGCATTTAAACCAAGATGAAAAATATATCGACCTAGCAGAGGCAGAAAAGGGTCTCCCATATTTTAGAACCATGGTATGGGGTGAACTAGTCGACTATATTGTGGTAGAAAAGCAAATCACAAGGGTTCCAATAAAGGGTGCCTACGAGGAAAAGGATGAGTGGTACAATTACGGAGGAATGAGGCTGCAGACTTGGGGAAATGGGTGGCAAAAATCACATAGCCCAATAGAGGTAGACTTGATTATGGCTAGCACATTTGATACATCCCATGAAACAGTTTTGGAATATGATCATGCCTTTCAGAGATGTATGGCCCTTCTGCCTACCTCAATAACGAAACCAATAATTTAACTTATAAAATCTTAGCAACCAACAACCAACAACCAATCAATCATGGAGAGCATTACCATTCAACCAAACTAGTTGTTAACTATATAAAAATAATAATTTCTTGGTTTCAAAATCCAATGAAATGTGAAAACAGCGGCAAAGGAAATGGACTTGCATATACCTATTGATCGCCTCTTTCTCACCTATTAAGACCCATGCCTTGACATGACAAATGAAAACTCATATCCAACCCTTTGCCAATACACATTTCTCCATGTGTGCGGCCCGCACCAACCCTAGCTACCATGACCGACCAATAATCGTTTCCCTTTTCTCGCTTCTTGACTTCCTTTTGGAAGCATTTTTTTAAGGGATGTGACTTGGGAATGGTAATTAGAGACAATATAATATTGTCTCTAATTAATGTCTTAAACCACCCCCTTTAGTATTGCATGGTATTTTTAATTTTTTTCCAATTTTAGTCATGTAATTCGTGAAGAAAAAATTAGTATCTAAATTTATAAAATAACCAATTTTGAACTTCGAGAACATCTTATCCAAACGAAGTCCAACACGGAAATAACAATGAATAAAATAGCGGCGGCCGGGAAGACATGTAATACAAAATAAAACAGAGGCAAAAAAAAATAGCAATGATAATATCCAAACGAAATGTGACACACATCATCCACTTGATTCGTGAAAAACCTTTTGCAAAATAGGTATTATGTGAAACATGTGGTGGTGAATTTTAACAGAACAATCGAATTGTATGTCGCCGCATTTAACATCAACGGTTTTGATTGGTTAGCATGTGTCGATTGCGGCAGGTGGTTTCTCCATAGTAAAACGCCCATCGACGTATATATATATATATATATATATATATATATATATATATATATATATATATAGGGGAAGTTGTGTTCTCTTGGTTTTAACTTTCCTCAAATTCAAATAACAAAATCTATGTGTGCATGTTACAAACAAGAATTGATGTTATTTTACCAAGACTCATACGACTTTGTTGAAAAACGTATAGCAAGATATGTTGAATTTGTTTTTCATCTCCATATAAAAATTTTCATCCTAGATCAAACTTGCCCATTTTTCTTCCGCAATATGTACTTTAGTAAAAACAAAATCAATGTGTATGAACGGAAGGAGGAAACACTTTGGATGTCCATGTTATTCCAAAACATAATGGACGACTTACTTTCATAGGGTAGAAAAATACCAATTTTTTTATATTAAATTATTATTAGATAAAAACAATTAGACCACTAACCTATAAAGTAAATAATTATTTAAATTTTATTAAAAATATTCATTTTCGCTTAAATTATAAACGAGGACAATACAGTTTATAGAAATGAAGAACAATAATACAAATGAAAACTGTTAACCTACCTTATATATAATATTGAACTAAAGATACAGTAATTCTACTTAAAACGCTTAACTATTAAAACTTAGTGAGAGGATTAAATGTAAATAAACCTTCTCAATTTTCATTGCTGCCTAATAAAAACGGAACATGTAGGATGAAATAATATCTAGAAAATAAAAAATACAACGAACCCAACGAAAATTTAAGACAAAGAATCGATAAATAATTCCTAACACGGACATGAGTTGTTCAAAGAATGGTTAGAACCTCATCCCAATATAATGTCTTTGAAAGATAACAGGGATTGCTTCTTGATTGGTCTATCAACAAAAACATCGCCGGACAGTACGGCGACAAAACCAAGGTTTTCTAAAAATATATGGATAAACATTGTGACATGGAATCATGCAGTCAATAAATGGTGGTGGCGACGGGAAAAAACCATCTCACATGTGAACTGTATACGTATGGGGTCTCCTTTCACAAGCTAAGTCGATTATAAAGTCATGTGCAGGTTTTATCTTCTGCCCAGCTGCCTTCCCCTGCTTATGGGAATTGATCAAGTCAGGAAGATTTACATGTGTCATGCTCTGTGAAACATAATTTTATGGAAGACCATAGTCATATTATAATTGAGTTTGTATGAATTGGTTAAGGTTTTGAAATTCAAGATTGTATAATTTGATGTGAGGAGAATCAGGCATTCGCCCTTTTTGGCTACATAATTGTGAAACAAATAACTATAATAGCAATTGTCAGACTATCCTGACTATGGCTGGAGAATTTAGTTCCATTGAAATCAGGACTCCTGATGGCAATAAAACTGGTAAAATCAATAATGTTTTTGATGAGCTTGGGGAGAGAGATTCGGAGGAGGAGATCCAAAATCGTGGTCTTCGACTGCCATCTGTTAAATTTTACAAGAAGGTAAGCTTCTGTTTTTCCTTAAATTTTCTTTTAATCCAACCATGAACAGTTTTTACTTTGTATATATCCAAAACCTTTTTCAATTTGTGTTAAGATCTAAAGCTCTGTAATATTGTTGTTTCACTTATTTCAGTTCAATCATCATGTGTGATTTCTCATGAATATATCTGTATTGGAATTCATCTTTGATTTTTCGTGATGGAAGGTGGCAGCAGAAGTTATAGGAACATTCATCCTGATCTTTTCAGGATGTGGCTCTGTTCTTATTGATAAGAAGACTGGTGGTTCCATAACTCATCTTGGGGTGTCACTTGTGTGGGGAATGGCAGTGATGATATTAATCTACTCCCTTGGTCATATCTCAGGAGCTCACTTCAACCCTGCAGTTACCCTGGCCTTTGCAAGCATTAAGAAATTTCCATTGAAGGATGTCTGTTTACAATATTCTTACAATCCCTGTTATATTTCTTTATTGGGGGCCTCCTAAATATTCCTAGTTCTATCATCTTTGTGAATGTCTGTTAAGATTTTAATATATAGATAATTAGATTTGTATTAGTCCTCGCTGACGAAAATATGAGATTGGGTGTTGCTAATGCATTGAAATGACAGATTCCAGGTTACATAGCAGCTCAAGTTGTTGGATCGATCGCTGCTGGAATTGTTCTCTATCATCTATTTGGAGATATAGCACACATGGCAGCAACCGTGCCCGCAGGATCAGAAATCCAATCCTTTGTTTTGGAGATTCTCATCACATTCTTATTGATGTTTGTGGTTTGCGGAGTGGCCACTGATACTCGAGCGGTAAATGCATATCTGCCCCTTCTTCTTTTCTTTAAGCTAATAGATAAATCCAGGTATGAGATGACACTTGATTTCATGTTCTAAAAACAATAAAAAAACTTCATATTTTAAGAATCTATTGAGCACCAAATTGTGGTCTATTGTGAGTATCTACACAGCCCAAGATAAGTATAAAGCTGATAATATCGCCCCAAATCTACAGTTCATTAAAAATCTTCGAACAAAAAGATATTCTCGCTTCTTTTTCTCCCTTAAAAATGGAATCTGTCATAAATTTGGAGAAAAAATAAAACAAGGTTTTCGTGTTGATTCAAAAATTGCTCAAATGTATATACTTAATTTTTTTAACATTATGGTTAGCTTCCCTACCCTACGCCGCCGATCCATCCATGAATATATTTAATAGTCAAACTCAAAACCACACAAACCTTACATGACTAAATGCCACTTTATAGTCAGAAAATCGGTATTTGTTTTTCAATCAAAGATAAATTCATTTCTGTTGAACAACTTTCTTTGTACAATCGTAGTTGAATGAGCTTTCAAATTAATTCTTTTAAGTTATAGGAGATAAGATAAAGTTTACCCACCTTCACGTATTGGACTGATTCTTAAATTATTATTTTAATTATAATAAAATTGTATTAGGTACAATGTTTTTATACCATTTTATTATATTAAAAAAATAGTGGAGATACCAGACCCGTAAGTGTCTGGGATTGGATGCACTACCTTTGTGTGAGGCTCTCATACTATGCGTAACATAGATACATGTAGTTTTAGTCAAAAGTCAAACTAATATATATTTGTATGCGATGCCTCTATAACATATATATATTGCTAGTCAAATGTTCAACAAATATATGTTTGTATGTGTGGCCGCTGTACCATATATATTATATGTTGTATTAAAAAAATAAAAATTATATATATATATATATATATATATATATACACTATGCATAACATAGATACATGTCCTTCAGTGAAAAGTCAAACTAATATACATATGTATGTGAGGCCTCTATACCATACATATATATTGTTAGTTAAAAGTTCAACAAATATATGTTTGTATGTGTAGTCGCTATATCATGCATACTATATGTTGTATCATATTGAGGTAATTAAAATTGATAAAAGCAAAGTCAATATATCATTAGACATGAGGGAGTGAAAGGGTTTAGTTTATTAATATTTTGAATTAATTGTTGGGGTTAGGTTAGAGAGGTGGAGAGGTTTAATTTTAATATAAACCTAAAACATTTCAACCCTATTTTTGAAAAACAAAATACCTTAAATTTGTAAAAGGAGTGCCCTTATGAAGTTAAATTACAATATCTTTGTTAATACGGAAATCTCAATTAAGAGATTATTAACCAAGAAATGATAAGATGGTAGAAAATTAGGATTGATTATGCTTTTCAACACAAGTTATATTATCGCCATCTCAATTATTTGAAGAACTATTGATAAATGAGTAAAACTTAACATTTATAACATAATTGTCTTCAAATTGTCTTTTTAGAGAAAAGGCATATTAAGAAAATAATAACTTAGTAAGAAACATGAGATAATTATGTTTGATATATGAAGGTAGAAATAAAAAAGAGTAAATAAAATTGTAATGGAAAAATAGGTAAATAAGGTACATGGAAAACAATAATTCTAATAATATAAGGGGAGGAGTATTATCAATTGAATAATTTGAAGCAAAAACTAACATTAAAGGTTTTATTTAATACCTTTGAACGGACATGTTATACCATACTTTTACTTAGTGAATTCCCATGGAGATTTCATGAATATGAAGTTGATTGTTTAATATGTTAATGATATGTTTTGGGCAACAAGTTAAGAGCAACTATAACAAACTAAATCTACTTCTTTAATTTTTAAATGTGAAGATGACTATTTTCAATTTATGATACAACTTTTTTATATTTTTATTATTGGTTATATTTTTTTTTATTTGTTATATAATTTTATAGTTTGAAAGATTTCATAATAATTTTATAATATTTTCTATATGTTTTCTGTTGTCTAAATAATATTGGGTTTAAAAACCATGTCCAAACATAACTATAACTACATTTTATGATTGTCAATATATATATTATTGTAAGTGCAAAATATATATATATATATATATATATATATATATATATATATATATATATATATATTAAATTTATGAGCATCTCTGTTACTAAAGAATTTCACATTTCATAACTACAAACACAGCTGTATATACAATATATCATAATTTTTAACATCATTTCACTAAAACCTTTGATTGGACGTTTACCATAAATTCAATATTTAATTTAACTATCTCCTCCCACCGTCCTAACGACCATTGTTGGTTACAATAAGCCAAGCTCTAACCTGATGTAGAAAAAGGTTTTACAAAATAAAACATTTGAAAAATTGGTAGTTGAGGTGTGGAATCTTTGCCATTAAATAGATATTGATTGTAATTTGTATTTATTTAATTTTTATTTGAAGAGTGTTGATTTTATTTATCTCTATAATTTTTATATAATTGACTGCATTTAGTGAACAGCCTTAATGTTTTAATCTATATAATTTTGTTATTTTAAAGCTACTTTATACTAACATATCATGTATTCATTAAACTTATTTCATTTTATATTGACGAATGTTGAGTTTATTTATCTATTTGATTGTGTTTTGTGAATGATATTAGCACAATCATGTTGTTGATTGAGCAGGTGGGAGAATTGGCCGGATTAGCAGTGGGAACGACTGTTGCCATGGTTGTCATTGTAGCTGGGTATTTCATTCTAGCCATTCTATTTTTTTTATTAAAAATGTTTATAATTTTAATTTGTTAGAGTGAAAAACTGTAACATCAAACTGTCATGTTGTTTGTAGCCCAATATCTGGAGCATCACTGAACCCAGCGAGGACCATAGGCTCTGCAGTTGCAGGCAGGATATTTACAAGCATCTGGATTTACATGGTAGCCCCTCCAATTGGTTCAATTGCAGGGGCATGGTCATATGAATTGATTCGTTTGGCCGATGAGCCTGTGCATGAGGTGAAAACTAGGCGAGTCGCTCAATAGTAGCCGATCATCACATTTATATCTATATGGTTATTTTTAAGTTTGTAATTCATTTTTATCATTGAGATTGTATGATTTTTTTTTCGTTAAAGAATACCTACAAATTAATTGAGCTGTGCTAAATAGCATTATATCTGGGTTGAACAACTCTGGAAGGATTTGGAAGGTAAAATAGTCGAATCATTTGTCATTTTATCAAAATTTATCAACGCTTGTGCTCTATTGCTGTTTGAAAAACACACTATTGTATCTCTTATTATTTCTAATTTGCGTGGGGTGGAAGAAATAAATATTCTTATCTCAATTGAGTTAACATATTTAATGTCAGACGATATGTATACGCATCATTCATATGTGAGGCACTATCAATTGCTCCATATTATATTTACAATTATTTATATCTTCGCTTAAACCGGCACTGCTAAAATAGAAAGGGTGTGCAGCGAATGAGAATGGGCCACTTTGGGTGAATCCAAAGTCGATGAGCACTCACGATTGCTGCACTCTTGAGAATCTCATTCTTAATTTTATATTCATTCAAATTATCTGTGCAACCATATACCTATAAGAAAGAGTAGAATGATCTGCTCCTTGTTATTCAAGTGCTCTCATTTCCAAGACAAAAGTTTGTTTTCAACTATAAATTTATTCCATAAGAAGACGTTCCTAAAAACAGATATTCCTCAAGATGTTTCTCTACATGGTCTTTTTCCAGTTAGCTGTTCATTTTAGTCTCCAAATTTCACACTTGCCCATACACTTTCTTAGGTGCTTGCTCACCTAGTTCAAGTGATGCCCTATGTGCTTTTGGTATATTAGTTGCTTTGTTAGGCAATTGATTATGTTCAAGTGATGCCCTATGTACTTTTGTTTCGTATGGATGTTCAAGTGATGCCCTATGTACTTCTGTTTCTAATATTCCATAAGAATAGTGGGTTCATGAATTAGGTGCTTGATGAGGTGCCATACTATTGAGAGGGAGTTCCATTAATGCTAACTAAAATGATGTTGTTGTCAATACAATATGGTGGGTGGGTTAGGTAATTCTATTCTTTTCAAAAACCTTAAACAATATTATGGCTGGTACTGTATCCTTATTACCTGGTGTTTTAATATATTCATTATTAACCGGAGTAACCCTTGAATCTTCATCACTCCTTTATTTGGGTGAGTGCTTTTATTTGTTTGAATTTTAATGAATTAACCATGTACTAATGCTTTAGAATAGGTTTTTATATCCATTTGTAGTGCCCACTTCTTCTTGTATCAGTTCATTTGCTAACTCATTGTTTTTACTAGATTATGGACATGGATTTTAGTACTATTTGGATATTATGTGGTTTCATTATGGATCATTTGGTGACATGTGTAATGATTAGGGTGCATAGTGCCAAGCTAGCATTATGATCATTATCTTAGTTTCTTGCATTATATGGTTTTGGATACTAGCAAGTTATGATACAGTTAGTTTTATTTCATATATGATGGATGGATATATGATTTTGGCATATACTTTGATATCATTGGTTGATAATGGTAAATTGAATGTTATCATGCAAGTGCTTAGATGGATCTTATAGCTTAAGTTACTATGGATGTGTTGTTTTAGTGCTTAGCCATTCCATACTGACATTGATTGTTGTATAGTTAAAATGATTATCCATGATTGATTTATTGATATTATTTAATTAATATATTTTATCGAGCTAGATATGTTTAATGTTTGAATTGAGTGTGTAGATTACAGGGCACAAAGGAGAATGTGGGTTTTAGAGTTACACCTCAAGTTGCACAAGTGGCTGATTGGGCCAAGTCCTTTAGCCATGCATGATTTTTGTGTAGCCTTATGTATTTGTGGCATATTCATGTTTGGACACCTTTGGTGATTCCTAATTGTAATTATGTTAATTGTAATTTGTTTAAGCCTTGTGATAAACTAGTTTAGGGACCTAATGGTCCCTACATGCATTAATAGAGTTTTATGTTAATTAATCTTGTTGTTAGTGGTTTGGGACCACCTAATTATCATTTGGGTGGGCCCCACCACCTCTTCTTTTGAGCCACTTTACCCAATCTCGAATTTGGGCTAAATGTGGTATTTGTAAGGGCCTCTTTTCACTTTGGGGTCTCCCTTACATGGAAATAGACCCCTTGGACCCTACCTATGGGTAGGGGGTCTCTTTTCAAGGTCAAATGGGATTTTCCCTCCCATATGACCCCTCTCATGTCACCATCTTGTAAGAGTGGTTGATTTTTGTGTTTTCTTAAAAGTTGAAGTGTGTTGGATTATTAGAATTTTAGGGAATTTGGGAGATTACCTCCTAAATGTGTTTTTTTTTTATACTCATTGTAATTTTGGGAATCTTTTGTTGGAGGATGAGATGGGTGACACATGTCACCCTCTCATTTGTGAGGATTGGTGACTTTTTCTTCTTTTTATACTTCCTCATGGAGAGGGGTTGGGACTTTGGCTTGTCATTTTTACTATTGGAGTTGGAGAGAGCTTGGATTTTCAGCTTGGAGCTTAGGAGAACCTATTGTGCTTGAAGTTGGATTGCTAATTTGAGGCAGGCATCATACATCTTGTCATTGATTTCTATAGTATAATGTGGAAAAGAAAGAATGGTTGCTTGAATTTTGTATGTTGCATGTTTGTTTGTGGGTGTATTGTGTGATTTTTGTTCCTTTCATTTTCTCCATCCATCCTATTTTGTGGTGGATTTTGGAATTGTAGTGGAAGAGAGATGGATATTCCCTCTTAAACCAGATGGCTTGATGGGAAAATTATGATGGTATTTCTATTATTTCCTCCCCTCATATGGTTTGATGTGGAAGGGACTGTTCATATGGTTTGAACCTCCTCTTCCATCCTTGGCTAGGAAACCATGTTTGGTTTGAAAATCCTCCCAAGGAGGAGGCTTGGTGTTTGGGATGGAGTGATAAGGAGGGTATTTTTGAATGGAGAGATAAGGAGGGTATTTTGGAGATTTTTATAGTGTTCCTATGGTTGGTTCACATTATGGCTTCTTATGGGCTCCTTGCCACTCTTCCCCTTTGAGGAAAACATGGAGTTCTCCTCTTGTGATATTATTGTTCATTTGGTTGTTGTGTGTTGAAAAATTGTGTGTGTGATTTTCACCCTTGTCTCACTTTACTTGTGCATTCTTGAGGCTTGCTACTCTCTCTCCCATGGGCTTGGAGGGAGGCTAGCATGTCCTCCATTTGGTGGAGATGGCATGTGATGATGCCATCTAGTTCAGGAAGAAAGCTGGGGCCCCTTTCTCTTGTGCATTGAAGTAAATTTATTTTCTTTGTTGTGTTTTATTCGAGAAAGAAAAGAAAATGGTCTAAGTTAGGTGAACTAAATACTTCTTTTTTTTTTCTAAATGTATTTGCATTTATATTAAAAAAATGTCTTTAAAAATATGTATGCTCATTTTGTTGCAAGGTTTATGTAACAAAGTTGAAACAGATTTAATGTACGTCTTGTATATGTATGTATGTATGACTTTTGATTTATTCACCTTTTTTATTTTAAGAGTGTTATCCTAATGAATATGAGAACCAGATATTTATTTTCATAAACATTTGATGATAAGAAGTTTGAAAAAACTCTTATATTATACATATTATAACTATGGATGATCATATAAAACTATAGATTGTGATCTTGTATTTATGAAATACATACATACATACATACATACATACATACATATATATATATATATATATATATATATATATATATATATATATATATATATATATATATATATATATATATATATATATATATATATATATATATATATATATATATACATATATATGTATATATATATGTATATATATATATATATACATATATATATACATATATATATATATATATATATATATATATATATATATATATATATATATATATATATATATATATATATATATATATATATATATATATATATATATATATATATATATATATATATGTATATATATATATATATATATATGTATATACTATATATATATATGTATATATATATGTATATATATATATATATATATATATATATATATATATATATATATATATATATATACATATATATATATATGTATATATATATATATATATATATATATATATATATATATATATATATATATATATATATATATATGTATATGTATATATGTATATACATATATGTATATATGTATATATATATATATATATATATATATACATATATGTATATATATATATATATATATATATATATATATATGTATATATATATGTATATATATATATATATATATATATATATATATATATATATATATATATATATATATATATATATATATATATATATATATATGTATATGTGTGTATATATATATATGTATATATATATATATATATATATATATCTATATAAAAATAAAAAAATGCAATCACAGTGACTTGGCATCATTTTACTTTTTGCTTGAATGCAATGTAATCAAGGGAGGAGGGTTTGGAACAGGCCACGACCTACCCCACCCCCTCCCGCCTTACAACTTAGTGGTGTCACCGCAACTACACCACTATGTGGTGTGGCTACGCCCACACCGCCGTCGCCCATTATTACTCCCCATGTCCACCCCCCCTTCCCTACGGCCTCCACGCCACTCCCTCTCCTACGTGTCTCCCCAAACCTCATTTCACCATTCCTCCACTCCCTCCATAAACCCTGCGCGGACATGAATATATACGATTCGCCATGTTATTTTAACTGTGAAAATCTATTTTGGGCCGTGATATATATATATATATATATATATATATACAACATCGAGAAAATTTCAATTTATTTTTGTAAAAAAAAAAAAATATATCGTGAAACCCTAGAAGTGGAAAATACCTAAATTTATTAATAAAAGGAAAACCACCTCCTCATGAGATGGAGCACAAATTTCTCCAAAGCTCCCACTTTCTCCTCGATGGAATAAAATTATGCAAATGAAAAGAGAAAAAACAAAATAACATAGGTTATAATGTTTTCCTTAAGGAAATTTAGGGTTTTTGGAATGACTTAGGATCTAGGGCCTGGATTCATTCAATCCTATGGTGGATATTAAGTCCTCATAACTTTTAAGTTATGGGAGTAATTTTTTTAAAAGGGAATGGGGTAAAATAGATTAGTGGGGGAATTAAACTAGGGTCATGGAGAGGATTAAATTAAAATAATATGGTATTTATGATACTGTTAAATAAATAAATGTTTTAGTAGGGGTGTATTTGAAATATTTACTAGAGGAAAATTAAGTATTAAATTAGGAAATAAATTAAATAAATTTAATGTAGACTAAGGGTGTACTTTAACTGGTAACCTTCTCGTAAAATAAATTAGAATTAAATTATATTTCCAAAAAAACATTGTTGAGATTTTATGTCTTTGAGTTTGGTTTTGGTCATGCAAAATATGGGGCACTACATCGGTATCGGATCTCCCATTTACAACACCAAACACTCTATGTAGTTTTAAGCGAAATTAATTATGGTTAAATCAATGAACATAAACCACTTAAATCGTTTTCGCTACCTTATAAAAAATCATAAATTTCCCTTTCCTTTCGACCATAGGATGCTTACAGGAGGTATCAGGCACCAATGCATCAAGGGTTTGGGATGTAGGTCACCTACACTTGAGCCATGTCTCCTTGAGATAGGAACACAGATATTACAGGGGCTAAAACAAATGATGAGATTCTTGTGACAGTGTCTTCTGTGTAGCATGAGATGGTAGAGGTAATTGATCGTCAGGAGAGGATACACTTTGCGAGACAAGGGCATATAGTTAGTGCCACATCAACATGAAACTCGGAGATGAGATAGGTTTTGTAGCCCCTCCATTCATCTTGAGAGAGTGGCCTCTCTTCATTTGAGCTTCTCTCACAACATCTAGGGACTACCTCATGAGGGATGACCACATTCACTAGGTGTAGGGATGCTTGGACATTAGCATCAAGATCGTGATACTGCATAATGTGATTAGGGATCTTCTTCATCTATAGTCCCCACTTACAATGGAACCTCAGATGGATTTGGGGTCGAGTCATGGATCCTAAGCCTTGTAAGTTGCTTGGTGCACTTAGGTTCACTATACACCTCCTCCATGACGCTACATCTATATCGTGGAGGAATGAGGAGTGAAAGATCCATTTGACTGGAGATACAATGACTTGGGAGTTGTTTGAGGATCACTTTAGATCCCGATACATGTCTAAGAACTTTGTTAATAAGAGGATTGATGAGTTGAGACACGGTTGCATAGTATGAGAGTTGATTTCTAGATTTATTGCAATATTTAGATTATCCGTAAGACGATAGATTGCAAGTCAACAAGTTTATTTGAGGACTAAATGCTTATATAGCCAAGGATGTTAGGATGTTATCTCATTCGACACTTGAAAAGGCTATAGAGAAGGCCTACTTAGCTTAGGAGAATAGGAATAAGGCCCACAAGAAAAGAGATAGGTATAGGGGTAAGTTTCAGGAGAGGATGCATTTTTTCAAGGATCAGAGGTCACATGGTATAACACCACCCCCTAGAGGACAATTAAGGCCCCGAGTCGGTTATGAGGCATCCGTCACACACCTAGCAACAATCCTAACACCATGCACATCAACATCGAGAGGA
Organism: Taxus wallichiana var. yunnanensis; assembly: GCA_018340775.1. Classification (NCBI taxonomy): domain Eukaryota; kingdom Viridiplantae; phylum Streptophyta; class Pinopsida; order Cupressales; family Taxaceae; genus Taxus; species Taxus wallichiana. The sequence continues at coordinate 29,417,259 of CM031241.1, read as the reverse complement.
CTAGGTAGACACAGATTATACAAAGAGGTGGAGTTCAAGGAGATTTTGATATGGGTAGAGACAAGAGATAGGGAACCTAGAAGGTAAAGTTAGCTGTAGTGCCCACATTTTCTATCCTCGTTATCTCATTTGACTTCTTAACCCATAATTATGATTTGACAAGATTTTGACATATTTTGGACATTGTGTTGTTTTTTTAATCTTCATGGACATGTATGGTGATTTGGGCGCATAGCGCCAATTTAGCTTGGATTTGTATGTTGGCACATTTCATTTGATGTTGGGGATATTAACATATTGTTATGTTATTTGGGCCTAATTGATATATGATGGATACATAGTTTAGTCACACATTTTGATGATATGAATTATTCGATTATTGATGAGAACACATGATAACATGGATGTATGTCATTTATATTTATTTCAATGACTAACTCAAGGTGAATTGTGTGAAATTGTGCATGTTTCTCATTTACGATTCCATGTTGATGTTGTGATGGCATAAATTTCATGTTTGGACTTGATCATTTATTTAGTAGTTTGATTTACACTTGTATTGGACATATGCATTTAATGTGTGCATTGAGTGTGTAGGTGACAAGACATAGGAGAACGTGGGTTTCAAGGCAACTATGAAAATTATATATAAGCGGTCCACGGGGCTAAGTCCTAACCATGTTAGTTGTATGAGGCCTTATTGTTTGCTTGTATTATTTGGGCACCATGAGTGACCCTTATTTGTAATGTTGTATGTCATGTAAAATTAATTGTGATTAGGTTGTGTATTTGTTAAGTAAACTAGGTTGGGGACTTAATGGTCCCCACTTGCATTAAGTTTTGTATTTTTGTAAGTGTGTGTTAATTAGAGAGGATTGGGGTCACATGAGCACCCTTGGGTGGGCCCCACATCCTCTACACTTGTGTCCAAATGTGCCAAACCCGAAATTGGGCTATTTATGGCATTTTAAGTGACCCCTTTTAGTTTTGGGAGTTCACTTAGCATGAAAATAAGCCCTTGGACCCTACCTATTAGGTAGGGGGCTTAATTTCAAGGCATGGAGGGAGTTTCCCTCCCATTTAGCCTCTCTTTTGTCACCATCCATGTAAGATGGGTTGGAATGTGTGTGTGTGTGTGTTAAAAAGTTGCATTAACTTGTCTCATTTTCTTTTGGGAAATTTGGGAGAAGGGTGTTTAAAAGTGAGTTTATCTTTTCTCCATTTTATTTTGGGAATATTTGACTTGGAGGGAAGAGAGGGGTGACACATGTCACCCCCTCATTGGTGAGGAAATTTATTATTATTTTTTTAAATTCTCCCTCATGGGGAAGGAGTGGGACTTTTTATTTTTTTTTTTTGCTTGGTACTTGGGGCTTTTCAAGTTGGAGTTTTATTGGAAAAAGATTGGGAAAAATCTTAGAGTTTTGGAGAGCTTGTGGAGGTAGGCTCCTTGATCTTATGTTATGTAATTTGGCATGTTAGATTTAGTTTTTCTTATGGTTGAAGTATTGTTTTGTTGCATGTGTTGAATGGTTTACTTGTTGGGTTATTTTTATTTTCTCCATCCATCATATGGCTTGATGAATTTTAGAGATTTATTGGGGAAGAGGGAGGGATTTTCCTCTTAAACCTCATGGCTTGATGGGAAATCCATGTTGGTTCTTTTATTCCCCTCATATGGTTTGAGGTGGGGAAGGTGGTTCATATGGTTTGAACCCCCATTCCCCATCCTTGGAGAGGAAACCCAATGGGTTTGAAAATCCTCCCAAGGAGGATTTTAGGTAAATGGGTGGAGCAATAAGGAGGGATTGTTATCTTGGAGGGATAAGGAGGTTTTGTGAAGAATCTTGTAAGTGTGCATCCTATGGTTGGACCACACTCTTTGGCATTTTGGATGTCTCATCTACCATTCCTCATTGTTGAGGATGAATATGGTTTTATTCTCTTTTATTTTTTTTGGTTTATGTTGTTTTTCTTTAGTGTTTGAGTGAGTCTTGTATGTGATATGCTTGTGTGTAATTTCTCCCTAACTCTTGTGCACATTTTTGGAAGCTAGTTCTCTCTCCCATGAGCTTAGGGGAGGCTAGCATGTCTTCCACATTTGGAAAGACATGTAATGATGTATATAGGTTGGGTGGTAAATTGAGTTTTTCTCCTTGTGTTGAATATTTGGTGGAGTACAAGATTTAGATTTTAAAGCTTGAAGATGGTTGGAGCATCCTTGGATACTTGGCATCTTGTTTTTCCAACTTTGGGAGAGTCCAACTTCATGAATTATTTTGGTCATTGTAAAATCATGTTGTAATTCCTCCTTTGTGAGTCTTCCATTTGGGATGCATGTAAATCTTGTGCTAGCATGTGTTGCTTAAAGTAGTGTTATTCCTCCCTTTGTAAGTAGTTTGGGAATTGCATGTAATGGGTTAAGTTTTATTACTCTTTGTGAGAGAAAAAAAAAAATATTGTTGTGTTGGAACTTTAGTTCTTTCTTATTGAAGAAAATTTCTACTCTTTCTTTGTAAAAGTTTTCCTTATTATTACCTTGAAAATGTGGATTGAGAAATGTCAAATGAAAGGAGTTGGTTATGTTGGATACTCTTATTGAGATGGAACTTTTGTTATTTGGAAATCTTGATCTTTTCATATTAGTATCATCCACTACTCTTGTTGAAAGAACATGGTCATTTTGCCCCTTACTTTTCAATGCTGAAATAAAACCCCATATGATTCCTTGTGTAGGTTTAAACACTTGCAAAATAAAAGATAGGTGTAGGATGTACTCTTGTAGAAGCATCTTGGAATATTTGGGTTATGAAATGGAAGGATTGTATTATTTGCATGTTGAAAAGAAGGTTGAGGGATTAAATGAATGTTTGTATACATTGCGAAATAAAAGAAGAGATTATGTTTGAAGTGTGTTGCATTTTAGAGGAGTGAAGAATGTAGTGGTAGTGGGTAATATATGTGAGCTTTGTATTCTCCTTAGAGAAAAATAAAATAAAATACATATCTATATCCATTGTTAGGTAACACTTTTATTTTATAACTATACTCATTTAAATCGAAAGTGTCAAAATCCATTTGAAATAAGAATCATGATATATATATATATGGAAATATATATTTAAATCACAACAACAACAACAACAATAATAAACCAGATTTATTCGGCCCTTGGACCTATTATTCCTTGCATGGAATTATCAACATCCATTTGAGATCCGAGGCACTAACCCTGTTGAAACCCTAATTAACATTGTAACTTTAACAAGAATCGGGTAGGTGCAGCAAGTGTATAAGACTAAAAAGAGCATTACGAGGGGGGTTTGGGTTGAACAAATCTCTCACTTTTGGCCGTCCTAAAATCAGCCCTACACATAAAGATAAATCTGTAACACTAATATCTCTGTAATTTATAATAATAATAATAATTAAAAAAATAACCAACAAAAAGAGGGGTTTTATGTGGGATGGGTTGTTGGGCTGATCCACCCCACTCCTAGTCACTCTTCCATCTCCCATGGCTTCCATATCTATGCCTTCCCTCTCCTCTACCTTGCCCCAACCGCACCACTTTCCACCCACTTTTTTTCCCTTTTCGGCCACTCCCTCACCATTTTCCTCCCCCATTTCTCCTTGGCCGCCCACCTGCAAAATACCACGGATCAACAAAAATACAAAGTAATGAAACTATAAAAGAAATAAACTAATAAAAAAAAAGAAAATAGAGAAAACCCTACCATGTTACCCTAATTTTTAAGCGGCCAGGTCTAAAGTATGTTTATTTAATAAAATGGGATATTCTTAGTATATAATATGGCATGATATATATATGTAGACTATATCCACTTTAAAGTTTTTTTTTAACTTCGGTTAAGGATTAGTTTAGGTTTTATATTTATATAAAACATATACATATTTATATGGAGCACAATTTGGGTAGTATTCTATATAAACTAAGTATATGAATATTCATTTTTTTAATATTGTTTAGTAATGTAATGTTTAGAATAATATTTGTTTAGTATAGTATATTAAAGAAATATATATATTTAGCCAAGTTATACTTCAGGTTTAATAATAATAATAATAAATAAATTGAGTTTTAGAGTAGGAATTTGGATATATAATATAATATCTTGGCATAGCAAACATCACAATCAAGATATTATAAGTTTTAGCTGATGAAATATTTGTAATATTCATTAGCTTAATACTTGAATGAATACAATTATTATAAACTAAATAATATTATTGTGAGCGTAATATGATATTACTATAAAGCTAATGGTGTAGCTAAATGCTAACATAATGATATAACAATACCAAAGTGTATAAGTTACGTAATAGAGTAATTAGTGTAATGTCGGTCTCTTCGAGAGACACCTAATAAAATTAGAATGATTCAGAGAAGATTAACTTGGCCCATATGCAAGGTCATCATGGAATCAAACAACCATTAATCTTATGTCACATCGCGACACATGAAAAAAATAAAATAAAAATTATTTACCCGTATTTTTAGGTGAGTGAATTCGGAATCGAGTGCCAAAATATGGGGCATTACACTACCCCGTACTCAACAGTTTTCGAAGTCGAGTGAGCAGGTTCGAGACACCGAGTAAAGGAGTGACCCCTACTTAGAGAGGATTAGCAGGATGTTTTATTTGTGAGTCCACTGATCACTACATGTGTATGTGTCCGCAAAAACCCACCACCATTTATAGGAAGAGAGCCCTTATCTCTGAGTAAAAAGTGGTAGATATAGGATGCACTCTTCGTGTCTATGCAACAGTAGCTAACCCTTAGGTCAAAAATCAAGCTATGATTATCGAGACTACAGGTACTATTAGGGTATTTCTTTCTTAGTTGTCTTTGATTTAGGAGCATCAGATTCATTTATATCACCATCTATAATGGACCAGTGTGGGCTAGTGGTGGCTAGGTAGCCAGATAGTTGGCAGATTGAGTTGGCCTCTGGGGCCAAACTCGCAGTGGATACCTACGTGGAGAGTTATGTACTTGATTTGGGAGTATTATCCACTACCTTGGACCTTCGAGTGTTGCCATTAGGATCCTACAAGGTTCTTCTCAAAGCATGGATTTTACGGAGTCTCACTAGGCCAAATTTGATTGTTGAAGTAAGATCATTGAGTGTCATGGTGACCTTGGAAATTCAGTTGTTATTTCTGGGATGTAGAAGCCTATAACCATATGTATGATCTCGGATAAGCAACTCAAGCAGAGCATGCACAAAGGTTGTCATTTATTTGGGATCATGATCAGTGATCAATCTGAGAGTCCTCCAAATCATTCACCTCTAGATGAGCATGCGGTATTGAGAGAGTTTGTAGATGTGTTTCTAAGCAAGCTTCATGGATTTCCTCTTCTTACATCAGTTCATTTGTTGACTCATTTCTTTTACTAGATTATGGACATGGATTTTAGTACTATTTGGATACTATGTGGTTTCATTATGGATCATTTTGGTGACACATGTGATGATTAGGGCATGTAGCATCAAGCTAGCATTATGATCATTATCTTAGTTTCTTGCATTATATGGTTTTGGATACTAGCAGGTTGTGATACAATTAGTTTTATTTCATATATGATGGATGGATGTATGATTTTGGTGTATACTTTGATATCATTGGTTGATAATGGTAAATTGAATGTTATCATGCAAGTGCTTAGATGGATCTTATAGCTTGAGTTATTATGGATGTATGTTGTTAGTGCTTAGCCATTCCATACAGACATTGATTGTTGTATAGATAGAATGATTATCCATTATTGACAGGGGAAAATTTTAGCACCAAAATTTTGTAAACTTGCGAATATTAGGGATTTGAGAAACTAGAAATGACAAATTTTAGGAGTCGTCTTCCACCCTTGAGTTCACCTAAATTTTTTTCCTACAAGTCATTTGTATGGGTAATTTCATCTACTATTTATATGTAAAAATTAACTTATAAATGTATTCATCGAGGTATAATACATAGCTTGTAGGGTTGCAGTGGGGTTACCGTTTAATACAGACATCCAACAAAGAGTGGATGTCTTTCCAAGTTAGATTAGATAGAAAACCATTGTATGTCATCCAACCTAGGTTGTATGAGTGATGATGGACACTCATTCACCTTGGGTTGGACGATTGTCAACCTAGTCAACTTTGCCACGAAATGGTTTTTCAAAAATTTGTCATCGATGCGAAAGTCAATTTTGGAGATTCACCACCAATTCTAAACTAATTGTTTGGAGGGGTCTTGAAATGAACCCCGATGATTGATTTACTAATATTATTTAATTAATACATTTTATTGAGAAGGTATGTTTAATGTTTGAATTGAGTGTGCAGATTATAGGGCACAAAGGAGAATGTGGGTTTCAGAGTTGCACTTCAAGTTGTGCAAGCGGCTAATGGGATGAGTCTTTTAACCATGCATGCCTTTTGTGTAACATGACCTATTTTTGTGGAATAATCATGTTTGGACACCTTTGGTGATTCCTAATTGTATTTATATTAATTGTAATTTGTTTAAGCCTTATGATAAACTAGTTTATGGACCTAATGGTCCCTACATGCATTAGTAGATTTTATGTTAATTAATCTTGTTGTTAGTGGTTTGGGACCACCTAATTATCATTTGGGTGGGCCCCACCACCTATTCTTTTGAGACACTTTACCCAATCTCGAATTTTGGCTAAATGTTGTATTTGTATGGGTCTCTTTTTCTCTTTGGGGTCTCTCTTACATGGAAGTAGACCCCTTGGACCCTACCTATGGGTAGGGAGTCTCTTTTAAAGGTCAAATGAGATTTTCCCTCCCATATGACCCCTCTCATGTCACCATATTGTAAGTGTGTTTGAATTTTTGTTTTCTTAAAATTTGAAGTGTGTTGGATAATTGGCATTTTAGAGAATTTGGGAGATTACCTCCTAAAGGTATTTTTTTTATAATTCATGTAATATTGGGAATATTATGTTGGAATAGCAGATAAGTGACACATGTCACCCTCTCATTTATTGTTTACATGTAGAGGAAAGGGACAAGAGAACAATGAGCCAATGAAACCGCTTTACATCATAACCGATAGGATGAATAATCATATAATCTGCTATCTTATTCATTAAATTGTATACCATTACAACGAGGATCAAATATATACATGGAGAGATACGGTTCCCCACCAAACGGTTCCCTACCAACCGTAACTGAATACAATGTAATATATTTTAAACGCTAACATTCCCCCTTATTACATTGTTCGTACAAATATACATTTCTTGATACTGGATGTTCCCCCCCTTAATGAGAACACCACAAAGAGGGTCTTCACACAAGCATGTGCCTACATGGTCTCGATTCACATGGTTTTTCTAAGGTTGACCATAAACCTAGAGGGACAGGAGCACTTTTTGACTGTTCACCTTGGTGGTTTTATAGGCTTACCATGAACCAAGAGGATTTTACCTCAGTGGTTTTACAGGCATACCACAAACCCAAGAGGATGATACCTTGGTGGTTTTATAGGATTACCACGAACCCAACTTTGAGTACCATGCATTGCTTTTAGTGCTTTTCTACTCCCCATGACGCTCTTCAATTAGGAGGTCCCAAACAGGAAACTATGCATCATCTGTACTTTATTGAACAACCACACAACATAGGAAAACAACAACATGCACTAACAAATATTCCACATTCACTTCTAAGAATCATAGAAAATATGTTCTCAGTTGTAGCCACTAATGTCGATCGTCGTTTAGCCAATCTTTAATAAAGCAAAGGAAACAAATCACTGCCACTGAATGTTGCCCTTGACTAAGTCATTTTTGCCCATAATGTGAAATAAGAACACTAAGAAATAAATCACATCAAAGAACATGCTCCAGAAAATGATGCTCCAGAATAATCCATTTTTAGCATCCGATCACAAAACAACAAGAACACGGAAACAACACTGAAACTGAAATAAACTCAAACCAAAATTGAGGAATAGGTCCTCAATACCTTATTCTGCCACAATCTCTGTCGGCGGCCTCGTCACTTGTGGCTTGCAAGAGGTCACTGGATTTCCTCCAGCCTCCATTATCCTCCGTCCTCCTGAATGTGTTGCTACTTACAAAGCACTAGAGATGATGGGAAGACAATCTCATCAATAACTTCCTCACTCTCATCAGAGTCTGGTGGATCTTCTATGTGAGAAAATTTAAGGCCAAATTGGGGCATCTTCTTAGAATAGGCAACTGCCAATGTTGCATATATGATTTGTGCAACAATTTCCTTGTTACATACAATAAGTATATATTTTCTCATGTCAATAGGATATGAAGGAATACCAATACTAATTGCACAATATGTGAAATTTATGGTTAAGGCTGACAAGGATATTGAATGCTCTCTTTTCTCCTTTCTTTGTAGGATTAGCATCTTTGGTTGGCCTCTTTTGGCATTCATCTCTATTGAAACCGAGTTTTCTCAGCATGTGAACAAATCACTCCACATTTTCAAGGGTTTCATGCCTCTCTCAATACAGATGTAGTTCAGGGAAAAACAATGGCTATACTAATAACTTCCTTTAACTGATAATGGAGCAATGCAGAATCCTACTTGCCTTGAATTAACAAATGTCTGCAGAATGCACAAATGTCTGTAGAATCCTCCAAGTGTCATTAGGACTGCAACATGTCCCTACCATGCTCTATCACCTCACATTGCTCTAATCCAGAAATGCATCATCTGCACTAATGCATCAAGTGATGGTGCCTTTGATCTTTGGCGCTGCAAATAGAACTCCTTCACATCTGCTCCTCCAAACATGTCTCACCAAAACCGTTTCAGACTAACTGCAACAGGGTATATATAAAAAAAAACATCTTCTCCTTTTATCTCCAGCGCTGACAGCAAAATGTCTTCTTCTTTTATCTCCAGTCAGTTATACGTCAACCTTCTTGTGTCAATAACCAACTATCTTTATGCACATATCCACACTAGGGACACCCACATGTCTGCAATACTTTCTAATCAGTTGTCTTAAAAAAAATGATGTGCATCCAGTGGAATTCTCAAGTATTGATGGGAAACTCATTTCTATTGACAGTCTTAGGTTGTGCCACATTGATCAATCCACACATTTGAGGTTGAAGGTACCATTTACATACACTGCTCCAGACTATGACACACCTTGGATGGATCCCCCTTATAACTACATGGGCTTCTCACTCCACATGGGACAGCTACTAGATCCAGATGCTCCTAACCTCAGCTCCACATTGTTGTTGTGTCTAATGGATCCCTTTTCCACTAGGCCATGGAAGATATGGCACTCTGATACCAATGTTTGCAGTAGAGGAAAGGGACAAGAGAACAATGAGCCAATGAAACCGCTTTACATCATAACCGACAGGATGAATAATCATATAATCTGCTATCTTATTCATTCAATTGTATACCATTATAGCAAGGATCAAATATATACACGGAGAGATATGGTTCCCCACCAAATGGTTCCCTACCAACCATAACCGAATACAATGTAATATATTTTAAATGCTAACATTTATGAGGATTGGTGACTTGTTTTAATTTTTATACTTCCTCATGAGAGAGGTTGGGACTTTGTCTTGTCATTTTTACAATTGGGGTTAGAGAGAGCTTGGAGCTTGGAGCTTAGGAGGGATTTTTGCGCTTGAAGTTGGATTGTTAATTTGAGGTAGGATTCATACCTCTTGTTTTTGGTTTCTATAGTATAATGTGGAAAAAAAAGAATGGTTGTTTGAATCTTGTATGTTGCATGTTTTTTTGTGGGTGTATTGTGTGATTTTTTTTCCTTTCATTTTCTCCATCCATCCTATTTTGTGGTGGATTTTTGAATTGTAGGGGAAGAGGGAGGAATGTTCCCTCTTACACCACATGGCTTGATGGGAAAGCCATGATGGTCTATTCTATTATTTTCTCCCCTCATATGGTTTGATGTGGAAGGAGACTATTCATATGGTTTGAACTTTCTCTTCCATCCTTGGCTAGGAAACCATGTTTGGTTTGAAAATCCTCCCAAGGAGGAGGCTTGGTGTTTGGGATGGAGTGATAAGGAGGTTATTTTTTAATGGAGAGATAAGGAGGGTATTTTAAATATTTTTATAGTGTTCCTATGGTTGGTTCAAATTATGGCTTCTTATGGGCTCCTTGCCACTCTTCCCCTTTTGAGGAAACCATGGAGTTCTCCTCTTGTGATATTTTTTTCATTTATTTGTTGTATGTTGAAAAGTTGTGTGCGTGTGATTTTCAACCTTGTCTCACCTTACTTGTGTATTCTTGAGGCTTTTACACTCTCTCCCAAGGGCTTGGAGGGAGGCTAGCATATCATGTATTTGGTGGAGATGGCATGTGATGATGCCATTTGGTTGGGAGGAAACTCGGGGCCCCTTTCTCTTGTGCATTGAAGACTATCTTGGAGTGGAAACTTGCAGATTTGGCTTGGAGTTTGGAGAAGAAAATTTGGAAATTTTGACATGTTGTTCCCCATTTTGGGGAGGCTTATCCTCTTGCATTTTAGTATGCTTTTGAAATGGTTTGTAATATTATTAAGTCTCCTTCAATCTTGAGAGAAAACTTGAAGCCTTGTATTTTAATATTTTTGTAACCTTGTAAACTTGTTTCACATTTTGTGGTAAACTCGTGCCATTAATTTTCTTTTATTTTGTATCCTTGTATAGTAAAATTTTGAAATGTATTTGTATTTTAAAAGGAATGAAGAATGTTGTTGGAGTTGGGAATATATGTGTACTTTGTATCATCTTTGGGTTAAAAAAGGAAAATATGGAATACTTAAAGTTCAAGTATGCATCTTTCTTGTAATAAAGACTCTTCTTGTATTAATTTTAAGTGAAATGTATTGCAAGTTTGAAATATGAAAATGAACCTAGCCTTATAATTGTAAAGTTGGTTTTGTGAAATGGAATCTTGTGCTTTTGAAGACACTTATTATTAGAGAAAAGTTACTTTCCATTATGTATTTTATTGAGAAAGAAAAATAAAATGGACTAAGTTAGGTGAACTAAATACTTGTATTTTATTTCAAAATGTATTTGCATTTATATCAAAATAAAAGAAGTCTTTAAAAACTGTATGCTCATTATATCGCAAGGTTTATGTAATAGAGTTGAAACATATTTAATGTATATCTTGTGTGTGTGTGTGTGTGTGTGTGTGTGTGTGTGTGTGTGTGTGTGTGTGTGTGTGTGTGTGTGTGTGTGTGTGTGTGTGTGTGTGTGTGTGTGTGTGTGTGTGTGTGTGTGTGTAATAATAAACAAAATAAAAATCGTAGTCGTAATGACTTGGCATGGTTTTAATTTTTTTCTTGAATGCAATGTAATCAAGGGAGGAGGGTTTTGGACAGGCCATGGCCTACCGTGCCCTTTCCTCTTCCTTACCACTATGTTGTGTGACTACGCCTAGAAAAACAGCCCCCATATTACTCCACGCCGCCCCCTTCCTCGTAGCCTTCCACACCACTCCCTTTCCTCTGCGCCTCCCAAACCCCCTTCCACGGTGACACCACTCCCTCCATAAAACCCTACGTGAAAATAAATATATACAATACGTCGTGTTATTTCAACATGTGAAAATCCCTTTTGGGCCACATATATATATATATACACACACACAATTGTATATGTGTGTATATATATACAACAACCAAAAAATTTGATATTATTTTTCCAAAAATATAAGAAAATATTACAAACTCTAGAAGGGGAAATTAACCCCAAATTTTTTAATAAAAGGAAAATCACTTCCTCCATGAGATGGAGCACAAATTTCTCCAAACCTCCCACTTCTTCCTCCATCCTCCTCCATGGAATAAATTTGTGCAAATTAAAAGAGAAAAAACAAAATAACATAGGTTTTAATGCTTTCATTAAGGAAATTTAGGGTTTTTGGAATGACTTTGATCTAGGACCTAGATTCATTCAATCTTATGGTGAATATTAAGTCCCGATAACTTTTAAGTTATGGGAATAGTTTTAAAATGGAATGGGGTAAAATAGATTAATGGGGTGCCTAGGGAATTAAACTAGGGTCATGGTGAGAATTAAATTAAAATAATATGGCATTTATGATATTGTTAAATAAATAAATGTTTTAGTAGGGGTGCATTTGAAATAATTACTAGGGGGAAATTAAGTATTAAATAAGGAAATAAATTAAATGTGGACTAAGGGTATACTTTAACCTGGTAACCTTAGGGAAAATAAATTAGAATTAAATTAACACTTTTAAAAAAAATTGTCGGGATTTTTGGTGTTGGAGTTTAGTTCTGGTCGTACCAAATATGTGGCACTACACCATTCCATACACATGATAATCCACGTATGAAGCACCATTTTCACGAGCTATTATTTTATCTAATATGTGTTAAAATGACTAATATTTATGATTAAGTATTAAGTAAGGAAAAAGAGATATTAAACTCCTACAAAACATTAATTTTTGTTCTTTAGAAATACGATGGTCTGTTGATTCACATAAAATACCCAAGAAGCATGACCGTAAATGGAATATGTTTTCATAGAATCATCAATTTACTATTGCATGGTCTCTAATTTATTAAAAGTATAATTGGGACAACTGTATGACTTGAAGCATAAGAGAAAGTGGTCTTGTAATGTGGAAATCTTGTCACTAGTTCCATTAAGCAATCTATGAAATTGATTTAAGAAAAGGTATGCTAGCACATGACAGGGAATGCTTTAAGAAAAACCCAAATTTTCAATGCATACATGACTTTAGGCATATAAAGATATAATATATAGTGTGAGAAGCACTATCTTGCCTAAATATTGCCTAATGAATAAGATAATATTAGGTGTGTAGAATCCAAATTGAAAAGGATCAGTTTAAACCTTATGTGTTACTAGTTGATTAGGGACACTATTATGAGCATTCCACTTGTCAATGGATATGGAGAATAGGTATAGTGTTCTATATTTTGAAACTCAGCTTAAACATTCATAGTAAATATAATACTAGATTATGGCACTAGTGACATATTGGAAAGATGTATCTAATGGTTTCTACTCTGTGTTATTAAAAAGCATAGGTATAGATGTCATATTAAGTGTAGTTAAAACTCACATGACTTGGGGATATCAATATAAGAACAATTGTTAGCACATGATCTATAAGCATGGATGATATACTGAATATTAAATTTTAAAATTGTAATTTATATATTTAAATATAGCTATAATTTTTACAAAATGGACAAAAACATACAATGAAAAATTATTATTGGTTGTTTGTAATAAAATCATTATTATGAATTGTAGGAGAAGAATCATTATAACCTATACATGAACCATCATTATAATTTTTAAAATATACATCATTATATTTTTGTAAACATCCTAGATTTCCACATAACTATCTTTCACTACAATGCAATAACATAGATTTTTGAAGAAGGGACGGGACTCTTAGGTTTATGATATTCCTAATTAGAAGGCTCATTATAGACCTCTTATAATGTTACTTCATATTATTATGCTAATGTAACATTTAGTTCTTGTTCCAATGTAGCATTATTTTTAAATGTAACTCTATCAAAACACTCTTTAATGAATAAATCAAACTATATACAACTATATAAGATGGCCCACTTTTAAAATACATTTGTATCTTGATGTAATGAACTAATACTAAGACCTTGTAGAATGAATAAAATTAACAACATGTATCATAAATCAAATAAAAGGCCCTAATGTTGTAACCTCGTTAAAAAGGAACACAATACATTGGTGGAATAAATGGATAGATAAACGAGTTCATAAAAATATAATATCTAAAACTAGGGTTGATATAAGTAATATATTGCAAAATGTGAAATTATAATTCCTTGATCAATGTCAATAAAAATAAACAATCCTAGAATTATGTAAAGATGTAATTTCACTCAAAAAAATCTTATATAAAATAGATTTGGCATAATTACGGTTTAGAGTAGGAATAGTTTACACCTAATATGGGCTCAAATGATGTTTTAATGATATGACAATATCTAGAATTAATTTGAAGAGTTTTTTAATAATATCTATTAAAGCTTATGTATGTAATAGAGAGAAGGGAAAATTCATTTGTCATATGGAAGATCAACATAGATAATTTTCTTAGGACCTATGAATGTGTCCTCTAGGTACTTAAGCCAAAATATGACTCGAGGGTTTGTCTCACTTATATCTTTAGACCTAGGATCTTTATCCTTGCAATCAATCTCATGTACCTTGAAATTTCTTCTATTTATCTTAATACCCTATCTTACCACTTATGACCTAAAAAGGGTCGGTATGCGGTAGATTTTAAGCTGTCAAGTATGCGGTAGATTTTAACTACGTTACCACATCCCATTCGAGGTTGAGCATTGCATGTGTAAAATAACTATGAAGATGTATTAATAATATGTAGGTCTATTTACTATAATATGAAAAAGAAATGTGAATACTATGTAAAGTTAGTGAAATTTCCATATACCAAAGTAGAACAAGATGCAAATAACACTTTCTTTACAAATGAAATAAAATAGGTATGGATGTAGGTGCATATATAATTCTCTAAAGAGATTCTCTTTTGAAAAGATCATATTATAGTGCACCATTAAAATTTTTATATAGATAACCTTAAATTAGGGACATTTTTGGCATACAACCTCAAATATTCACATTTTACATTATCAAACAACCTGACCAAAAGATATCTTACTTCTAGATTTCCTAGTTAAAATGAATAGATGATAAGTAAAAAGGTTCTTAAAACTAGCATATCCTTGACTAATGATATTATCTTAGACATAGTATAAATATACATAATGAAAGACACAATGGCCATAGAAAAAAATCAAAGTAAAACAATAAAAACCATATATTTGTTTAGAAACTTTAACATTGAAGAAGTACATATAGTCAAACATAGTGGTAAAAGCACAAAAATCCTTTTATTTGGAAAAATCCTTCTATATAACTATGTAAAAGTAGAAAATAAATTTGAAACATACAATATGTGATAATATAGGGTGGATTGGGGATCAAATATTAATTATTATTTACCACATTTAACTAAATAATTCATTGGTTCAATGGGCTATGAAATTTAGGGCTTCACTCATTGAAATTTCATAGAAAGTTGAGCCATTTAGGTGATTGATTTGGTGGGCTAGTGAAATGGTGCAAATTGAGCCCAAACTAACCAAATATTTGGGCCTTGATTGTCCAATTTTGTATACCACAATGAATTACTCAAGTGATCAAAAATGGGTATGTAAATGCTTCCAATATAGCATAATCCCATCAAATTAAATATTAAATAATAATTTAGTGCTTAATTTTTACATTTTTGTATCCTATTTAACCAATCAAAGTTATTGGCTAAATGACATATGTAAATAAGGTGAATTGATACCCAACACAAAACATGTGTTAATGTAATATAACCTAGGGATTGAATAGAAATATTTATAAAACTTATTGAACCTATTTAGTGATTAGTTAAATATTGTAACCAAAATCTTAATATAGATGATCCAAAGCATAACAATTGGCCTCATTTGATTATCTCATCAAACTAGTGAGGTGATTGGTTAAATGGGTAATGACATTTGGGTGAATTGAGATAAATCTCATCCTAAACAATAATTTATGTTGTGTTAGGGCTTAATTGACATGTTCATCTACCAAATTAGACCATTTTCATGATTTGTTAATATGGTACTTTTGTCAAAAATAACGCCCTATGTTATTTTGAAAAACTGATGTTCAACTTCCAGGATTATGCAGCTCTGAATTGAATACATGTGGAATTAAAAATTCAAAAATTAGTCTCTTGCAGTATGTGAAAAAGAATCAGTGTTTCACGACTTAGAAGATAAGTGTTACATAGACTTGGTGAATATAATATTTTTTGGAGTTCATTAATTACACACAACGAAGGTTATAGTATACCCAGGAGAAGCCACGATGCAAGGAAAATTCCACCAGACACCGTGTAGAAAAATAAAGAATTTTAAAAGTGACCAAGGATAAAACCCACAAAACAATCATTATTCCACAAGTTCTTCAAAATTATAATGTTCTGCGGATTTCAAAACCAAGTGAAAAAAGGAACACATGCGCAGGTGAAAATTTTCATGGAACACATAAGCTGACCTCCATGGCATGACAGGAACATTAACAGTTAAATGCGGAATATTTTAAATTAAAAAGTTGTGGATCAAACAAAATTATATAATGCCCCGAGATATGAGAAATATGTGTCTATTTTAAACCAGACTATCATCTACTCCACGAACCTGAATTTAATTTTAGCAGCATCGTTCTCTTGCATTTTTGATATGATGTTTTGTTCTTGGGGTAATATTAAGCATCCATACATGGATTTTTGAGTGGTATTTGGCTGTCATGGGTGGTTGAGTTCATCAAATAATGGATGTGATGTGATTTTTCTCCTCCCTCTCTCAAATTCTATAAATGTAAGTGTTTTGGCACAATATACGGGTTCTTTTCTATTGACATTACATCTCTTCCTTGTGAGCGTGTAAAACTATTTCTCATGGAATCCATAACTCACATATGGAGTTTTTATTTCCTCAAAAAAGAAAATTATGAATGGTTAAGTATTGATATTAATGCAAGTGTGACTTCATTTTTCTAAATACTATGTGTTTAATATGATCTCTATCCTATTGTGTGCCTTCATTCTTTCCATTTAAATATTTCCTTCAAATTTATGTGCATTCCCCTTGCTTAATTCTTCGGCTCACATATGTGTCTCGAGATCCAAAATCCATCCATTTTCTAGTTTGGTACATCATTTATCCTTTATTTTCAGCATTTTATTTCTCTCACATTATCTCCTTAGAGTATCTTAGTTTAGTGTTAGAGTAAACTTTTCTTAGAGTAGTTGAAGAGAATTAGTGTGAGAGGAACTAGACCATTCATCTAAGGAAGTTTTCCGTTTTAAGAGGTTAATCTCATGCAGTCAAGTCTGAAAAATGAGAGATCAACCTATGTTTCTTTGGAATTGTTAAACCCAGTTTCACCAAGGTGTAAATTTCAGCGAAACACATTTTTGGCATGTGCGATGGGAAACATTTTATGATATTTACACCATTTCACCAAGTTTGATGTGTGTTTAGTGATATCCAATCTTTATAGGTTTCTTTCTACACATATGGAAACTCCTAAGTTTGAATCTACTACTTAAGTAGTCCAATGCCCATGTTTATGAAAAGGATACAAACAAGGCTCGGTGTATCAAAAGGTGAACCTTTTAACTACTTGCAACTCTCACCTATGAGAAGAAGAAGGTAAAGATCATTGTATATATCTCTATTACCATCAATGACAATTTATTCCATTCCTCCTCCCTGGTAGACCCTTTAATATCCCCATCAAAAATTTAAGGCCTATTACATTCATGGTGCATCGAATAAATTTTCCCTTTGTAATTTTTAATGGTGGCGAGTCCCTTGGCTATAAATTCCCAAAATTATATACCAATGTCTCCTTTGAAGAGTATTATTTTCTTTACTAGTGAAAACCATATAACTCCTGTAGATCGTATCCATGATGTTGTAAATTTATGATTAGTTCATATTACTACTTTGGGGATGATGTTGCATTCAAGATTCTTTCTTCTTTATTAAAATTAAAAACACTTCAATGGTATAGGGGCTCGCGTCTTGCGTCTATTCACACATGAGATGAACTTGGAAAATATCTTTGTTAGCATTTTGATGAGAAACAAATAGCATATCTCTTGTAAAACATCTAACAACCATTAAAAGGGCCCCTAATGAACTTATGGTAGATTTTAACTTCAGATTTCAGAAATCATGGGGCAAAATTCCAATTCCTTTGAGACCAACTCCACAACGTACTTTTTTAGAGCTTTGAATTATGATATAGCTATATTGATGTAATCTATGTTATACAAAAACCTAATGCATATTTAATAAACATTATGGATGAAATTGTTTTGATTCAAGATGTAAAATTAGCCATTAGTTTACCTATGACACTATTTCTGAACTACCTCAAAGTATTTAGCCCTCTCTTGCTACCATTCCTAAGCCTACTAATTCATCTTCTACCTACACCTCATATTCTTCCCAAAATCAATTTAATGATGATGATCTTAGAGCCTTAGTTATAAACTTGTCTAATGAAATTGTCTCTCTGAAGAGGAAACAAGCTCAATCCTTTAGAAATTACCTAAGTTTTTACCAAGAACATCCTTCGTGCCAATTTTTAATCAATTTTATTAGCAGTAGTGAACCCAATATCCAAATCATAGAAATTGTCCAATATCATCAAGGTTAAACCCCACATATTCCTCTTCAAATAGTTGCTCATATATAACTGCCTCCTTCGTGAACTCAAGAAAAGAAGAAGTTCTTGTGCAAAAATTGTTATTAAAGAAGTGGAATGGTGTTTTCCATGTATTCATTCACATAATTGGAATACTTTTACAGACGGTGTGTAATTCTAGAATCTCATGGTGCGAAATTCTTTCAATTAACAAGAATCCTTGGAAATAGAAATTAATATCATGGAAGTAAATCAAGAGGCCACCCTTGAGCCTAACTTCATGTTCTTTGATTCTCATTAAAATTTTATGGTTAACCAAGTTATGGAAAAATCAAGCAGCAACAACTCCATGTGTTGAATCATACAAGATAAAAGATAAATAAGATTGAAATGAATACTCCATCCCCTTTAATGAAAATTCCACAATCCAAATATGTAAAATTTACAAACTTAGGTAGGTATGTCTTCATTTAACAACTCGAACTTGTGGAAAATATTATACGAAACACAAAAACCCATAAATCTCTACAAATACACGAAACAAAGAAACTTCACCAACCAAATAGTTTCCATGGATGGAGAAAACATGGAAGGAAAATGATGCACCTTTAATGCACAATCAATAGGTATTCCCTTCAACATTGTCAAAATATTAACAAAATAAATCAAAATGTGACGATGTGAGATTCCCAATCTATTCCACCTCAAAGTGATCCTCTTCAATAATCTTTGAATAAACTCCCCAATCTAAACCAGTTATGCGAAAAACACACTCCATAGTTCAAATTCTTGAAAAATTGTCATTGCCATAAAAAGATTGAGCATGGGATTTATCATGTACTCCAAGTTGGTGATATGTTTGAGAGGACTCTACAAGCCATGTATAAGGTGACATATGTCAAAAATCGGGAATGAAGCTTGAAGGATACCTAGTGGAAATGAAGGCTTGAGATCGAACATCACCAGTAGTCTTAAGAAAATGAGATGAGTTAGGAAATTAAAAGGTTGTAGGTATAGGTGTATGTTGGGTGCCTTATGAAGAAATTTTTGGTGTTCCAGATAGCTCTTGATGTCTCCTAAGTGCTCACAATTACTTTTGAGAAGGTGTGTGAGAAAAAACAATTGAGCGAAGGTGAGATTCTCTTTCCTACCATTTGAATACCATGCATGATAGAACCAGTAATGGTGTTTTGTGTAATTTTTTTGTATACCTAGAGTGAAGAAATGATGTTTTTCCGACAAGAAGAAGGTCTTAACGTACAACACTAAGAAGGTCTTAACACACGTAAAAAAGGTATTGGCATACGAAAACAAGAATGTATTGACGTACGAAATCAAAAAGGTTTGGATGCACGACAACAATAAGGTCTTGACATATGACAACAAGAAGGTCTCAACACATGACAATAAGAAGGATTTGATGTATGATAGCAAGAAGGTTTTGATGCATGACAACAAAATGGTCTTGACATAAGAAAACAAGAAGGTCTAGCATGAAGAAGTTTTGATGGGCTGAAAAGTTACACAACAATCATAGTATCATTGATTCTTATGTTTATATGATAATCAAGTCTTTAATGTTGGTGAGATCCTCCTACTCTCTATATACCTTGATCACGAGATGAAGTTGAGATTATATGCACTTTCCGTCTTCATGAGAAAAACTATGGTGATCTATCCTTGCACATATCTTTCCTATGTGACTTAAATGAATAATGTGAGATGAATGATGAAGGTAGAAGAATAAGGTATGAAGAAGGAGGCAGTGTTAAGGATTTAGAGGAGTTGAGAATACTTTCTAAAGGAAAGTTCAAGATTCACATGAACCTTTATATGACTGTTTCATTGGTCTGAATGGAATATCATAAATTATGACCGAATGTCGAGATTAGAAAAGACTCCTTCTCATCATCGTATTCTCAAAAATAATCTTGCATATTAAAAGACAAAACTGAAACCCTGATGAAGTACTTAAAGACAAAGTTTAGGCAATTTAGAAGACAACTCGATTACCTCTTGTATGAATGGATAAGAGATTTAGGTGAAGAGACAAGGAAATTGGAGAGATAAATTCATTGGATTTGAAGTCGAAATTTCAGATCCAAGAGGATAAATTTGAAAAAAATTGTGAAGATATAATCATCTTTCTTCTACGTATGGAAGAGTGAGTCATGCAAAGAGTAATTGAACATGAAGGTCAAGATTCATGTTTAGACGTATAGAACATTGAGTCATGTAAAGAGTATTTGAACATGAAAATTCAATGGTCATGTTTAATATTCATGCTTGTTTACATGAGCTCATTTTTCAATCATGTAAATTTTGTCGATAGGAGGAGATTTGTGTCTTGTTGTAGAGAGAAAAATTATGATGTGTAAATTGGAAAATAGAGGTGTAACATAAATTTATGAACTGAAACATGTGATCACAAGGTTTTTTTATAACAAAAAAAGAGGTGAAGATGATCAAAATTCATTTTTTTGAAAGAATTAGGTGTATCTCATAATTTTTAGGAGTGAGATTCCTTGTAAGTATGTTCTTGCAAAACATTAGTCAAGTGGGTGTTTGGCATAGAATTGAAGTAGGTGCTTTAAAACTGGATTTTGTGATTCATTGGTGAGTGGGTGCTCAGCACAGGGTGAGATCATTGTAATTGTTACAACACATTTTTCCATGTTATTTATTTGATTTCTCTTTTCATCAATTTTCTCGCCTTATTGGGTTTCCCACCTTAAATATTGTGTCCTCATTTTTTTTTCGTATCTTCTTCCATGATAGTTTTCTTTGATTAATTAATTATTTGAAAGGATAATAAATGAATGTT
Organism: Taxus wallichiana var. yunnanensis; assembly: GCA_018340775.1. NCBI lineage: Eukaryota > Viridiplantae > Streptophyta > Pinopsida > Cupressales > Taxaceae > Taxus > Taxus wallichiana. Next base: position 29,396,072 of record CM031241.1, on the reverse strand, counting down.
GTACTAATTTCCAATTCAAATTCACATGTTTTAGAACCCACCGATTCACCCCCTCCCCACTCATTGCTTCAATGTTCAACAATTTTATCAAATTGATTACCTTTAGGAGAAAGTCTAACCACTTCAAGGAGGTCCTTCTTACAAAAATATGGATAAGCAGGACCAAGGTATCTCTATGATCTAACCACTTCTTTTCATTTGAAATAAATAAACCTTCTACGGAGAGTCAAGGAAGGTATACCCCTGAGTCTCTTTAACATGATATATGGGATACGATTAAGCATGGTTCCACTATTCCTCGTACACTTACCACTTTAACAGTGACAAGATATCTCAAGAGAAAACTCAAGGGATAGGAATTCCATACTTTGTGGGCTATCCGAGATAGATTTTGTAAAGTTCATTCACTTTGTAAAAAATCTAAGGAAATGTGGGAAAAACTAAAGAATAAATATGAGGGAGATGAAAAATTAAAACTTGTCAAATAAATGAGACCTATAGAACACAATTTGAAGGCCTAAAAATGAAAGAGGATGAGAGCATTGCTTCATATCTACAAAGAGTGAATGAAGTGACAAACATGATAAGAGGACTAGGTGAAAAGAAAGAGGAATTTATGATTGTCCAGAAAGTACTAAGGTCCCTAACTCCCAAATATGATGCAAAAGTCTCAGTTGTGGAGGAAGCCAAGGACATAACCAAGCTAAAATTGGATGAGCTTCATGGTATCTTAAGTGCATATGAATTAAGAACCTTGGGAGAAAAATCAGGTAAGAAATAATTTTCTTTCAAAGCTAACAAAGAACCAAATCCAAAGAAGAGAAAAGATAAAGAGGAATATGATATGGAAATTGATGATGAGAAGATAGAGGCCTTGTTTGTGAGAAAACTTAAAAAAGGTTCAGGTAAATATAAAGGAAAATTTCCCTTTAAATGTTTCAATTGTGGCCAAGTAGGCCACTTTGCATCAAATTTCCCCACAAGAACAATGAGGATAAATATAAACATGAAGAAAAAGGAAAGAGACATATCAAGCATAGAAAGAACTTTAAGAGAGAGGGAAAAAGGAAATTCCTTAAAAAAAAAGGAACCTCTACTCCAAAGAGGATTCAAGTTCAAGTGAATCAAGTGATACCATAATTTTTGAAAGTGAGAAGGATGAAGCCTATAATGAAACCCTATTCACGGCCTTATAAACATCCCATGAATGCAACTCTAAATTTAAAATTCATGTTGAAGTTGAATACTCAAATGAAGAAGGTGTTATAGTGGATCTTAAGCTAAATTCATGAGTGCTCTTGAAGAGTTACATCTTTCTAGAAGGAAGTACCACAAAATAAATTCAAATACAAATGATTATGAGGATAAAATTAGTATTTATGAAAAGATACTCAATATGAATGAAGGAGAAGAAGAATATGAGTTCGAGGAACTAGAAGTTCAACTAGATATAATGTCACTATCATTCAAATATAAATAATAATAGTGTGTAAGAATTAAACCGAAGTAGAAAATTTGAGGATCGAGTTGGAAAAATTACAAGCAAGGTGAATTTTTTTGATAAATTTGACAAAAGTAAACATGATCTAGCTAATGTTATAAGTAGCCAAAGAGATACAAGTGACAAACCAAGATTAGGATACAAATAAGACATCAAAGATATTGGAACAACTAATAAGAAAGATGGATAAAATGCTCTAGAATCATCTCATGCTTCAAACAAGAATTTTAACAATGATTCCAAGAGATGGAACAATAACTTCATACACTCCCATACTACCAGCTACTCTCACTCCTTTTATGGTCATTGTTTCTCACGAAACAATTTTGTTCATAAAGCTAGAAAATGTAGAAAAATGATAAGGGTCATGATAGGAATTATAATTCACAAAAGATGAGAAGATATAAGGGTGTAGTTTGTTACAATTTCTAAAAGATTGGACACATAGAAAATGCCTGCAATTAGAAATATCTAAGGAAAGGAATATATATGTGGTAAAATAAGATCCTACTAAAAAGGAAGAAAAAACTATGATAGCCCAAACAACATTTCATGTTCAAGATGAGAGTAGGATATGATATCATGGAAATGGCTACTCTAGTCACATGACAGGTGATAAGAACAAGTTCATCTCTCGACTATGAATGCCTCAAGAGCTATCATATTTGGAGACAACTCAGCTAATATTGTTGGTAAGGGATCATTAAGCCTAGATAATGGAAAATCAGTCACTAAAAATGTATTATATGTAGAAGGTCTCAAGAACAATCTCCTAAGTGTTAGTCAAATGTGTAAGAAATGGTACACATTAGTTTTCCATGACAAAGGTTGTGACATCAGAAAAAACAAAGAATATAAGAAGATTGGATAGTAAAATTTAACTAAGAATAACATGTATGTGCTAAAGGAAGTTCACAAAGAAAAGTGCTTTACAACTAAGGAAGATTACAGTTGGCTTTGGCATAAAAGGCTAGGGCACTTGAATTTTGATAACCTTGTCAAAATAAGCTCAAAAGGATGTGTTAGAAACATGCCAAGAATAATCAAACCAGTTGATACAATGTGTAAATCTTGCCTACATGGGAAACAAACTAGGAGAATATTTAAGTCAAAAGAATATTCTACATCAAGTCCATTAAAACTGATACATTCTGATCTAGTTGGACCCATAAAAACTTCAAGCATTCAAGGAGATGAGTATTTCATGTTGTTAATTGATGACTATACCAAGATGAATTGGGTCACATGTTTGAAAAGAAAAATCAAAGGCATTAGAAATTTTTAAGGAATTCAAAGCCTTATCGGGAGATGAAAAGAATTCAAAAATCAAATGCCCGAGGTCAAACAGAGGTGGTGTTTTTTTCCAATAAGTTTGATGCCTTCTTTGAAGAAAATGGAACAAGGAGGAAATTTTCATTAGCAAGGAGACCTCCACAAAATTGGGTGGTTAAGAGAAATAATAGGAAAATCTAGGAAATGTCTAGCACAATATTAGATGAGTCCAAACTTTCAAATGGTTATTGGGAAGAGGCAAGTATGTACAACTATATATATTTATAATAGGGCATAGATAAGAGTGAATAGCAATAGGACACCATATGATCTTTGGAAAGGAAGGCTAAAAATGTAAAAATCTCAAAGTGTTTGGGAGTAAATGCTATATTAAGAATGATGAGGACAATATAGGAAATTTTGATTCTAGATGTGATGAATGGATATGTCTAGGATATTATTCAGTAAGTGCAGCATATAAGTGTTATAATAAAAGACTCCAAAATATAATAGAAAGTACATATGTGAATTTTGATGAGTCATATCCTGAAGATAAAAACTCAGCCCAAAATAGATGAAGAAGATGTAGAAGATAATCCTCCTTGCACAAAAGTTCAAGAAGATGATAGAGAGGAACAAAGAACTCATGAAGAAACATATGAAGAACAAGAGATAATTGATATAAAAACACCTTCAATGTAGGTTAAAAAGGAGCATTCATTTTATCATATTATTGGAAACAACTTGATGTAAGTATACTCACAATAATAAAGTTGAAAAACTCGTAAAATTATCCCTCCTATCTAGTGTAGATCCCAAGAATGTTGAAGAATATGGAAAAGATCGAAATTGGGTCAAATGAATTAATGAGTAACATGATCAAATTGAGAAGTTTGAAACTTGGGGGCTAGTCCCCATACCCAAGAATAAAAATGTTATCAACATTAAATGGGTGTCTAGAAATAAGATGAATGAAGATGGAGTCATCACTGGAAATAAGGAAAGGCTATTTTGTAAAGGCTACACTCAAGTGGAAGGAGTATACTTTGAAGATAATTTTTCACCTATGGAAAGTATGGAGGAAATTTGAAGGCTCTTATCCTATGCTAACTTCAAAGGATTCAAAGTTTATCATATGGATGTGAAGTCAGCATTCCTAAATGGAACCTTAGAAGAGGAGGTTTACATAGAACAACCAGATGGGCTCATACTCATAAAGGAGCTTGACTATGTATGCAAACTAAAGAAAAAACTATCATTTGAAGAAATTCCTAGATCCTGGTATGCAAGGCTAGATAAGTACCTCATACAACAAGGATTCAAGAGAGGAGATGTTGACAATAATCTATATGTTAAGAATGAGAATGGACATCAGCTGATAGTGATAGTTAATGTGGATGACATTATTTTTTATAGTATCAAAGAGAGCATGGAAAAAGTATTTTCAAAGGCTATGAAATAGTAGTTTGAGATGTCAATGTTGGGAGAGATGACTTACTTTTTTGGGCTACAAGTGAACAATTAATCAAATGGCATATTCATATCTCAAGAAAGTACATCAAGGAAATGTTGAAAAATTTACATATGGAATATTGCAAAGAGGTAAGTACTCCCATGATCATAGGGTATAAAATAAGCAAATAATATTATGTTCAAAAATTAGATCAAACATAGTACAAGTCTATGATAGGCATCTTTTTCTATACCACAGCCTTTAGGCTAGACATCATTTAGGAAGTAGGACTAGTAGGAAGATATCAAGCTGATCCAAGAGAAATCCATATGTATGTTGTTAAAATAATCTTTAGATACCTAAAAGGAACTCTTGCTTATGGTTTATGGTACCTAATGACTAAATACTTCAGTGTAAAAGCATGCATAGATGTTGATTGCACATGTAATGTGGATGATAGAAAGAGAACTAGTGGTGTGGTTTTCTTTCTAGGTGAGTGTCTTGTGTTCTAGATGAGTAAGAACCAATCCTCAATAACATTATCAACTTGTGAAGTAGAATATATTGTAGCTACTACATGTTGTAAATAGGTAATATGGATGAGACAAACATTGAAATACTACAAAGTGGAGTATGAAGGGCCCAATCCTATCTATTATTATAGCACAAGTGCAATCATTGTATCCAAAAACTCAGTAATGCATTCCATGACCAAACACATCCAAATCAAGTACCACTTCTTTAGATAAAAAGTCAGCGATTGCAAATTCAAACTTGAATATGTTCCGATAAAGAGAACCTATGACCTTTTGATAAAACCATTGCCAAGAGCATAATTTTAACATTTGAGACATAAATTGGGTGTTTTTCCTTCTCCTAAAATCCATTGAAAACAATACATCAAGGGGGCTAATAAAAAATATTATCTCTAATAAATGATAAGAATATGCATGGACATAGGGAGCATAGTTTTTACGTAAGCCCTTTTTCATTTATGGAAAAAGGGGGAGGATGACTAGGTGAAGGTGTTGTTTGCCATCAATACCAAAGGGGGAATTTATTGAAAAAAATTTCATTGATGTCAAACAGATTGAGCATGGGCTTGATCACGTACTCCAAGTTGGTGATATGTGTGAGAAGACCGTACAAGCCATGTTTAAGATGAAAAAGGTTAGAAATTAGGGACTTGAAGCTTGAAGGAAACCTAGTGAAAATGAATTCTTGAGAACATGACCAGTAGTCTTAGGAAAATGAGATGAGTCAAGAAAATTCATAGATTGTAGCTACATGCGTATTTTGGGTGCTTAATGAAGAAATTGTATGTGTTCCATATATCTCTTCATGTCTCTTAAGTGCCGAGAGAAAGTCTTTTGAGCAAGGTGTGTGAGAAAAAATATGAATCAAGATGGACTTCTCTTGCCTATCTGCTTGAAGACCATGCATACTACAACAAGTCATGGTTTTTGTGTAAGGTTTTGTATACCTCAGATGATGAAATGAATTTTGTTAGACAACAAGAAGGTCTTGGTGTACGAAAATAAGAATTTCTTGACACAGAGAACAAAAATTTCTTGATTTACACGATAATAAAAGGTATTGACGTACAACAATAAGAAGGTTTGGACGCATGACAATAAGAAGGTCTTGATGTACATCATCAAGAAGTTCTGGATGCATGAAAATAATAAGGTCTTGACGTGTAATAATAAGAATGTCTTGACGCACGACACAAAAAGGTCTTGACTTACAACAACAAAAAGAAGTTCTAGGATGAATACTTTGTTGATGGGCCTAAAAAGTTACACAATACTCATAGTATCATTGATTATAATGTTTATATGATCTTCAAGCCTTCAATTTTGGTGAGAGCCTCCTGCAGTCCACATACCATGATCATAAGCTGAAGTTGAGCTTATATGTACATTCAGTCTTCATTAGAAAACTTTTGGTGATACATCCTTGTACCTATCTTGCATCTGTGACTTAAATGAAGAATTTGAGATGAATGATGAAGTTAGAATAATAACATTTGAATGAGGAAGTGTTAAGGCTTTAGAGGAGTTTAGAAGACTTGGTGAAGGAAAGGTCAAGAATCACATGAACCGTTATAAGCCCGTTTTAGAGGTCTGAATGGAATATCATAAGTTATGATTGGATGTCAAATATTTTAAAAGAATCCTTCCCATCTTCATGTTCTCAAAAAGAATCTTCCAAAAGCCTATAGATTAAAAGACAAAATTGAAACCTATCAGTAGTACTTAAATACAAAGTTGAGGCAATTTACTGATAACCCGATTACCTCTTTTACAAGTGGATAAGAGAGTTAGGTGAAGAGACAAGGAAAGTGAAGAGAAAAATTCATTAGAGTTGAATTCAAAATGTCAGATGCAAGAAGACAAATTTGAGATAGTTTTGTGAATACCTATTCATCTTTCTTGTACATATGGAAGAGTGAGTCATGTGAAGAGTCATTAAACATGAAAAGAGTCATGCTTAGATGTATGGAAGAGTGAGTCATGTGAAGATTCATACAACATGAAAAGTCAAGATTCATGTTTAGAAGTCATGATTTTTTACATAAGCTAATTTTTTGAGCATTTAAATGTTGTCGATAGGAGGAGAGCCGTGTTTTTACTGCAGAGAGAAAAATTATGATGTGTGAATTGCAAAAGAGAGGAGTAACATAAATTGATGAGTTCAAACAAGTGATCACAAGGTGTTGTTGTTATAAACAAATAGGTGAAGGTGATAAAAATTCATATTTATGAAAGACCGAGTTGTAGCTCATAAATTTTAAGAGTGAGATTCTTTGTAAGTAGGTGCTTGTAAAATAGTAGTTAATTTGGTGCTTAGCATATAATTGACGTAGTTACTTCAAAAGTGGAGTTGGTGCTTTAGGGGTGAGTGGATGTTCACCACAGGGTGAGATCATTGTAATTATTGCAAGAAATTTTTCCTGTTATTTATCTCGATTTCTCTTTTTAGTGGGTTTTCTCCCTTATTGGTTTCCCACTTTAAATCATGTGTCCTCATGTGTCTCATTGTCTCCTCTTACGGGATATCTTGCTCGATTAGTTCCTTATTTTAAAGTATAGTAAATGAATGTTGTATTGATTGTTAAGTTTAAATTCACATGTTTTAGAAGGCACCGATTTACCCCCACCCCCCTCCCCCTCTCTCGTGCTTGAATTTTCAACAAACATATATGTCGGTGAAAGGAGGAATAATTAAGAAAAAAAAATAATCCTCCCCATTTTACATGTCTATAATTATAGGAAAGCACCTAGTGCATAATTATATGATTGAATCAGGTGTTAGGACCTCTATAATGCCCAAAACAATTGTTGATATTTTAGGAATGCAATAAAATCTATGTTCTAAATGTGTCCTACAAGTTTATGGTTCAACTTGGAACATTTTGGAGTGATCAAAGATCTTGAGTTAACCCTCTAGGATTTTCCAAGTTGACAATAACCAAATATATCTCAGTTATAGAATTCCCTCCTTTATTTTCTTTTTAGTTGTTAAGAGATTTTATAGCCAAGGTGGGTGGTTACTTTTCCTCAAATTGGTCTCGTATGATCCTAATAACTAGATATGTTATGATATTTACCATTAAAGATGAGCCAATATCTTCTTATCATATTCATTCTTATGACACTACTCCTCTCCAATCCAATTATGTGGTACATAAATATAAAAATATTGAATTAGTGTCAAGACAATAGTCTACTCCTCCTATATCAATACCGATCTCTTTTTAGATGAATGGTACAAGGAGTATTATTATTTTTATCCTTATGACATGGCTATGGAGGATGGTCTAGGAACCTATTGCATTCATGAAGAAGAATTCACATCCCCAACCCCGTAAAAAGAATATAATGATGCTCCTATATTATGGAAAATGTTGTCGATGGTTCTAGAAGAATAAATGGAGTTGGGGTGGGTATGGTTCTTGTTTCTCCAATAGATGATAAATTTTTAATTTCTCATAGGATATAGTTTTCTAGTTCTAATAATGTGGTGGAATATGAAACAATGATCCATGGACTAATTTTAGAAGAAAAAGAAAAATTATGGCCCTGTAAGTGTTTAGGGATACTAAATTGGTTATTCACCATGTGATAGAAAAATATACAATAAAGAAAAATATTTCAAAATCTTATAAACAAAGTGTGGGACCTATTGGATATTTTCGATGTTGTTAACTTAAATGTAGTTCTACGAAGCTTGATAAGGAAGTTGATTAGATGACAAAGCCATTAGATCATAGTTATCAACAAAAGAAGAAATCATCCAAGGTAATGAGAAACATGTCAATATGGTAGTGAGGACATGAATCCCTGCATAATGAGGTCAAATGGAAAATATTTGACATTGATGAACAAATTTTTCATTTCATCCAAAATGAAGCTGAATTCTCCTCAAAATTGTAATATGGATTGTAAGAGGGTTGTGATGATCACATCATTCAGGTGAGAAGAAACAAAATTCCTAAAATCATAGTTACTCTTGAAGACATCTTCACCCTTAACGATGAATTCAAAAGGAAATAAATAATATAACAGGAAAAACATAAGACTATTAAGTAGTCACCACCGCATAAGACAAAATTTTCTTCTACGAAAGGTATTTTATGAATCGAGAAGTGAGATTTTATCTCCTTATGTGATAAATTCAATGATTTTTCTCACGAATTTAGGAAGATAAGGGTTTTGACCCTAACATTTCCCAATACACCATAGATATTGATCCTAGTGCCAAGCCAACCAAACAAAAATAAAGGCATTTCAATCCCAACATAATTCCCCTCGTGAGAAAAGAACTATTAAAAATCATCAAGGCAAAAATCATATTCCCCATTAAGTACTCCTCTTGAGTGGCCAAGTTAGTCCATATTAGGAAGAAAAATAGATAAATTACACTATGTGTGGATTTTAAAGATTTGAATAGGGCGTCCTTAAAGGATCATTATCCTCTCTACTATATGGAACAAATTATGCAAGAAGTGGCATGAACTGAAATATTTTCTATGCTTGATGGTTACTTAGAAAACAACACATTTTTTCTCCCTCGGGTATCTTCAATTTCCAAGCTTTGTTTTTTGATTCGAGACCTCCCTTTCAAACCAGAATTTCATCCATGGGCATCACAAATTCCAAGACATGCCCAAGCACTATCAGGTATCAACATCAATCATTTTTAAGCATTTACGTGGACTTTTTCTATCACTCAACTTCCCAAGAGCATGACCTGGATAACTTATCAACTCGGACTCTTCCCATTGAAGATTTGAGGCATCTTTTAGCTCCCCATCTATCCAAAGTTATTTCTACATCTCTCTTTATCTTTTCCAAGTAATAGACAACTCTTAAATCAATCACAAATATCATTTAGAGTTTCAAACTCTCATTTTAAATAAAACTATTACAATCGTAGTAATCTCCAACGATTCACCCTAATCACCACCGATTGACCTAAATCACGATGATTCTTGTCAAATTTAACTTTTTATTAATTTATCATCTTTCTATCATATTTATCAAACTCTCTCGCATTTAACATATTATTTCCAAGTATGTCTCTTTGTTAGTGTTGACAATTTTTGCACTTGTGCAAAAATGGGCAACTCGAAACTTTGTTACGATGGATAAAAAAGAATGAAGTGAACCTAAGCTAGGGAGTTTCTTTCAGTCCATATTGTTTCTGTTGAATTAATTAATGATTACATGAAATCTGTAGCTATGTGTGTTGTTACAAAATGTAACATATCACATAGTCTACAATTTCATGACTATCTTCAAAAAAAGAACACAAAGCCTTGAAGGAAAAATGTGTTATCCTGATGAAGACATTGAATTGCAGAACAAATGAATTGTTAAGATTTGGAACAACAATCATAACTACAGATTGTAGAAATCAAAGTTCAGTACTAGATGTTACAGGTATTCTTTAAGTTTCTTTCCTTCATGATTAAGACATTCAATTATATTATTGAGTTGTTTAATTCATCATACAATCCATATAGAAAGCTGAAATGCAGAAAGAAATACACAACTCAATTTTAGAATTCAATGTTTTATTCATAAGGAATTTCAAATGTTCCCACACAAGCCATGGGATGTAACTGAAAAGTAAAATACAACTACTGAAATAAGAGGTACATATGCATGAAAGAGAAAATAAAGGAGTATGAATGAACCCATCATTACCTTGGGGGTTTCTTTTTCAGTTGATGCATCTCCAGCTCCAGCTTTGCTCCATCTCCATCTTCACCGTTTCAACGACCGTACTGAAAATAGAAAAGAGAAAACTGCGAGGCTTATGAGCTGTGGTTAATCCATATTCCTATACTATCCAAATTGTGCAGATGGATCTCTTAACAACATGAGATATAAATTACATGAAGATCAAAGGCACAACTGATAAAAGTACTTTTTTGTAACAACATACATGATTATCCACTCAAAAGTAAGAGGAGAGAGAAGGAAAGAAAGACTATGGAACATAAGAGAGGCCAAAAAGCCTAAATATTTTCTAACTATTTTCTTAAATGTGCAGGTACAGGTTGCAGTCAAGAAGAAATAAAATCATGTCTTAGTCCACACTGTTAGATAAAGATTGTAGAATTCAATAAACTCTATCCTATGATACATCATATTGGAATAAGTCACAAGTACATACTGGTATGGAGGAAGAATACAACTCAAAGGTGAAGTAGAAGAATCAGAATTTAAAGGCTGAAGTTAACTAGAAAGATAATATTACAGCTAAAATAGAATGAGAAAGAAATATGAGAAAAATTTGACAGGGCTTCACCATGTAAAATGGACATTTACATCTTTTCATCATGTTGTTTTTAAATTAATACATGCTTTAAAAGTTGTATGTAAATCAAATAAGTAATACAGAAAGTAGAAAAGCATGACATGATCAAGATAACAGTTATCATATTTTAGCTTCCAACAACAAATCAGCTTCAATAGAAGAAGTGATACATTCTATATTTTGAATCAAGAAAGTGCATTTATTACAGCTGAAACAAAATAAAAGGAAGAAATATGAGAAAATTTTGACAGGGCTTCGCCATGTAAAATTGACATTTTAAAATTTTCTAGCATGCATACTAAAGTTGTAATGAAGATCAAATGTAGTATTTAACCAGAAACAGAAAGATTCAATGAGCTTCAACAGAAAATGAACATCAACATAGCAGATGGTGAAGAACATATTTTCAGTCAATTTCAGCAATTGCAGAATTGAAATTATCTAAGAAGAAAGGACATTATTTTGTATAAATCTACTAGAAGTCTCATCAAAAGTATCATAATAGAATGAATGAGGGAAAAATGAAACAAAGTTTCCCCATCATGAACTCAAAAGGAAGCTATACAGTCAATGCTACATCTACATCTACAGATTCCAGTTCTTGTACAAAGATCAGAATGATTGTATAATCAAAGTATATCAGCATAAACAAGTGTTTGCAACTCATAAAGACAAAGTCACAACCTATGCTCAACACAAAGCAACAAAAGAGAAGGATGATGATATGGAGTATACAATGCAATCATCTTAATGAAACAACAACTAAACCATCCTCTGAGTTACAAATGATAGCTATCAAGATACAGTTCAAAAGATGTAACTATCTACAAAGTACAATTTCAAGGAATGGGAGTTGTATTCAACATATAGTAGCAACAAGTATAGAAGATGGTCAGGGTTAAATAGAAAACAAACCCTTATGTACAAAATTAGGATGATACAAATAAAAGATGGCCAACAATGTAGATTTCCATGAAAGAGTCATTATACATTGAAGCATTAATTGAATATTTCATCATTCGAAGTGACCATTCAACCTTAAACTACTATTGATGCGTAATCACAACACCCCTGAATGTCCGCAACTCGATGGGTTAACATCTCAGTGTGATTGCATAACATGGAGCTTCTCCCAAAGTGTGTGAATTTACAAATTGGGAGAGCTCTCTGGATGAAGTTCGGTTCCTATTCCTCTGTTGAGGTGCACACATTCATATTGTAGAGGATCTACTCTAACTTGCCAAGGAGACAGGGTTAAGGAGATGCAAGAAATAAAACCTAAACCAACAAGGGTGATGCACCAAAGGAATGTTGAACACATGCTTTGCAATTAAACACAAACCATAGAAATGTAATACAATCACTATGCACAGTTAACCAAAAAATACAATGAGAGATCAGGAGGATGTAATGAACACAAAAGAGGGTTGAAATCATCCACAGACTTATCTTATTGTTCCAAAAATTGATACAATGCATTACAATAGCCAAGAGGCAGAGAATTGCATTACAACTTGAATGGGAGGGTTTACTCCACAAACTCACTTACAGACAAGGGAAGAAGGGAGGGTGTAAAGAAAAAATGTCCAACCCTTTCAAAACTCCCCTCCTTACAATATATAGGAAGAATGAGAGAGAAAGGAGAGAAGAAATTGAATCCTACCTCAACCACCCCAAAAGAGCATTGAATTCACCTGCAACAATGATGGGTTCCACTGCAAAAACACATGCCTCCATGTGTTGTTCCTTGTTGGGAAAGAAAGGAAGCCCATAATTCATTATGGTGGTAGGTGAGAAGCCTGATAGCCTTAAAATATCTAGTCGTAGTTGAGTAAGCTTAGATGTCGAGAGATTTCCAAAAAGTACTCTCTTTCTCAAATCCAAGCTTCCAATCAAAATTTATGATCATCTCCAAACTGCTTTAGGTTTGGAGTTTATCCATGCAAGATCCACATGGAAGCCCCATGCATTCTTAATATTTTTTCTGCCTTTTAGGGTCTTGGGAATGTGACATGCCGACACTTGGCACTATCCGTGAACATGTTGCTTCATTCCCTTGGGTGAGTAAAGGGCCCCACTATATATAATGTCAAAACCCCTTTTCGGGTGGGACCTTTGTAGTTAGCTCCATGTGGAAACCCTGTAGGATTCCAAGACTTTATCCCCTCCTTTCACTCTTGAAGTTTGCGGAGTTGGATACTTGGCATCGTCCAGTGAGCCCGCTCGATTTCTTTGTGTTTTGGCTAATTCCCTTCTATTTAGGAGCAACTTTGTTGGACCCTAGACACGTGGAGGGTCCGCGCTTGTTTGGGACCTGCCTTTGGATTTTACCTTTGAAGGTGCACTGAGCTGACATGTGAAGGATTTCTCGCTGACTCTTCCCATGCTTATACTTTTCAACGGCCGAGTTCAACTTTCTCGGGCTCACCATGTGGAGAGCCTATGCTGGTTGGGGTCTCCGCTTTTGTCGACACCTTTTGAATTTTTATTGAGTGACACATTACACCTTCCACGGCTATTTTTTCTTTCCCTTTCAATTTTGGGATTGCACCGAGATGAAACGTGGTGCCTTCCATGAGTTTGTTGCTTTGCTTCAAGCTAGATCATTTTGGGCTCGATTTTGAAGTTTGAGAGTCAAGTGCGAGGCATGGAAGGGAAACAGAGGGAAAGAACTCATGAGGAGGGCAAGTGGCACAATAGGGTGTACGTCAGTGCGTAAGAGAAAGAGAAAGGATGGCTGATTTTAAGGCATGTCTACAGAAAGGCACGTGAAGAGGGCGCAAGGGGAAGGCACAAGAGGTACACGCACAAGAGGGAAGCATGAAAGGGGGAAATGGAAGGAGAGAAGAATGTGAAAGAAGAGTATGGAAGCAGTTCTATTACTTTGTGGTGTGAATATCCAACCTTTGAGGAAGGGCATTTTTCGTGATGGTAGAAAGGAAAGAGGGCATACGACAGGAAGACCTAAAATTTAGCCTATTTGGAAGGCGTTTGCAGAGGGGTGCATGGAAGAATTACATGGCACGGGGAGTGCGCAGGAGGACTACAACCTATGAAAAGTTCCAAATGAGAAAGCCTACGGGTACACAACTTGAAATGTGAAGCATCAGAGCTAGAATGAAAGTAAAAGTCATCCAAATAGCAAGGAAAGTTATTTGGATAAAAATTTGGCAACTTTCGGGGCCATCTACCTGCTAGATGAAGAGACCAGTTGCCTTAAAGTATCCATCGAGCATGGAGTCATGAACGATAGCTTGATAGTGATCTTGCATTTGGAATCTTGAACCTACCTCACTGCTTTTACTCTCAATTTTCATAAGAAAATATTGAAAATGAGGTTTCTGAGAGTAGAAAATTATCTTGACCTAGTTTTTCACTTGTTCCTAAAATGGGTTGTTACAACATTCACTTGGAGGCACACTGAACTACATAGTGATACAACCTTGGAGCAATAAGACCTATGCCAAAGCACTTAGGGAAATTGAAACTTACACTACAACAAGACAATGTGCACACACACTTAGAGGAATTAAAATCCTAGGATAATATTTACAAGGGTGAAACCTTTTCCTTTCAGTAACAATGTTTAAGATAGATTCCATTAACCAGAATCGGAATCTCCTCTCCCTCCAAGGTAGACAATTGGAAGGCATTTCTACTTTTACATCTCGTGACCATATAAGGGCCACTCCAAATGGCATCAAACTTGGAATTTCTTGCCAGGTTTTACCCGATCTGCATCCCATTTTAGAACTAGGTCCCCTTCCTAAAAGGTCCTTGCTCTTGCTTTCTTGTCAAACCATCTTTTGATTAAGGCTTTATCTTTTCTCTATCATTTGAACTGCATGTTCTCTGATTTCTTCTAATTCCATCAGCTCTGCATACCTAGATTCCATAGGCTCAAACTCAGACAACTCTAACTGCTTCATGAGCTCCAATGCGGGTAGCTCTAATGATATAGGCAACATTGCCTCTTTCCCATAGACCATATTGTAAGGGGAATTACTGTTGACCTCTTTGGTGTGATCCTATCAGCCCATAATGTTGATTTGAGCTTGGTATGCCATGTCCTTTGATTTTCATCTAGAGTCCTTCTAATGATCCTTAGAAATTCTTATTTGTGGACTCTTGCCTACCCATTACCCTACGGGTAATAGTTTAAAGAGGTTCTCAAGTAGGTTCCATTCTTGACATCCCATTCTATGATCTTGGAACCTAGGAATGCTAATGCATTTTCTGATATGATAGTGGTCGGTACACCAAACCTCATTATTCTTCATGAAGTCTAGTATACTAGACTTCATTTTTTCCATTTGAGTGCTACCACCTCGGTCCACTTGGTGAAATAGTCCATTTTTGTGAGAATCCACTTGTGACCTTGGCTTGAGTTTGGATTGATGACCCCAATGAATTCCAATCCCCATTGCATGAATGGTTGGTCAACTAAAATTGGGTGCAATGGAAGTGCTGCTAACTTTTCTTTACCTGTGAAGAACACACATTTTTGCACCTTTTTATCCATGTGTAGTAGTCACTAAACACTGTGGGCCAATAATAACCCACCTTCATTATCTTGAGAGTTATTACTCATGGGGAAAAATGACCTCCAACCTCTCCATCGTGGAAGTCTGTAACACCTTTTCAATCTGACATGTTTCAATGCATCTCAAGTAGAACGCCATTGATGTCTTTCTTGAATAAGACACCATCAACAAGCACATATGGAATGGCTTGTAATCTAAAGTATCTCCTCTTTGATTTTCTCATTTCTAGAGGACATAGGCCTATTTGTAGGAAGTGTATCATGTTTTGAGTCCAACAAGGAATAGGAACATTATCATTTGCTTGTTCTTGACCATCTTGTAGTACCAAAACAACCCCATTTTCATTACTTACATCATCCTTGTTGGCTCGAGGCTAGCTATTCACATAGTCCCTTTCCATGAACTAACTTAGTGACCTTAATTTCAATGTCATATTCCATGACACAGTGATCCATCCTACACATTTCTCATTTAGATCCTTATTCAAAAGGAATTCCTTGACTCCTGCATGAGAGACTAGCAATTGGATTTTGTTATTTGAAACTAGGTGTTTGAACTTCTTCAAGCTCTTGATCACTGCAAGGACATGATTTTGATGAAGGATTATCTCACTTCATAGTCCTCCAAACTTTGACTAAAGAAGGCAACTGGTTTTTAGATCCCTCTTTGTTTTTGCACTAGGATTGCAGAAATTGTGTCCCCACTACCAAAGGCATAGAGCATGAAGTCCTTGGAGAAGTTTGGATTGATGAGAGTTGGAGCTTGGGATATAGCCTCTTTTATTGCTTCAAAACTCACTTTTCTTTCAGTTTTCCACCTGAATTCCATGCTCTTCTTCAACATCAGCATTATTGGCTTCACAAGAGTGGAAAAATTTGGCACAAACCTATGAACAAAATTGATCCTTCCTAGAAAGCTCTGAAGAGCCTTCTTATGACTTGGCAAGGGCAATGCTCAAATTGCTTCAACTCTTTCTGGGTCAATCGTCAATCCTTCCTTTGACACAATATGGCCTAGGAGCTTGCCTTCATGAGCCAGGAATATGCATTTTTGGGATTTAATGATACCCCAAATCTCCTACATCTTTGAAATATACTGTCTCAGATGAAAAAGGTGATCCGCTACATTTTTGGAGAACACAAGTGATATCGTCAAGATATATTAGCACTATTTTGTTGATCAACCCCTTGAATGCCATGTCCATCACCCTTTGAAAAGTGGCTCTAGCATTAGACAATCTGAATGGCATCTTCCTATAGGCATAGGTGCCCCACTTAGTGGTGAAAGTCATTTTGAACTGGTCATCTTCTTTCACCATTATCTAATTATACCCCGAGTATCCATCGAGGAGGAAAATATTTTTGATCGGATACCACTTGCGGTAAGATTTGTTCCATTGAAGGAAGTGGTAATGGTCTTTGAGAGATGCCATGTTTCAAGTCTCGAAAGTCCACGCACAACCTTATTTCTCCATTCTTCTTCTGAACGGGACCAAATTTGCAACCCAACTTGAGTGCTTGATTGGAAATATAATGCTTTCCTCTATTAGCTTGTTTAGCTCTTTCTTCATAAGCTCAATGTGTGGGTTGATTGGTCTTTGCTTCTACCTGATGGGCTTAGCATCTGGATCCAATTCTATGGTATGTTGTGCCAACTTTAGATTGAATCCTCGCAGGTCCTCATAACTCCAAGCGAAGACATCTGGAAACTCTTGGAAAAGTTATGAACTCATATCTCTCTTGTTTAGTGGCCACTTTTCCAATTTGAAGTGTTTTACCTTCCCAACGCAAGATTGGCTCTGAATCCTCTCCCTTGACTTGTATGTTATCCTTCTCTTTTGAAACTGGTCATTAGGATTGAATATAGACTCCAATGTTACTAAACCCTTTGGGAAGCTTGTTGGTCCGTAGTTTCACTACTTGATCCCGTATACTGTTGCTCTAATTTATCTTGATTCCTAGCTGAGAATTCACCTCTTCTTGTAAGAAATTGATGATCTATTGATCATTCTCAAACACCTGCCAGCTTGTGTTATTGTCTGGAACTGCTTGGCCTTATAATCACATGGATGTGTGGTTGTGTTTTGTCTCTTTTGATACTATCAACCACATCAAATGTTTCTCCAACTACTGCAATCCTATCTGTAGCTTCATTCTTCTTCCTAGGTATGGACACAATGTTGAAAGCTTCAAAGTCTTCAATTAGGTCCCATACCCTATTTTTGTAGCTCTTGAGTAGGTCATTCTTTGCAACATGTTTCCCTTGACTTGATTGACGATTAGCTCACTATCACCAAATACTTGCAAATTATTTATGCCTCTTTTCCTAGCCCAATGAAGTCCATGAATCAAGGCCTCATATTCAGCTATGTGTTGTTTGAACAGAAAATTGGAAATGAAACGCTTGAATAATATTTGATGTTTATATGGTGAAACTAACAATGCACCTCCTCCAAGCACCTTGTTTTTTCTTGAACCATCGAAATATAGTTTCCATACTTCATTTTCATCTTCATTTTCTAGCTTGGTGATGTTAGGAATGGGTGAGTTTTCTTCATGTACACAATATACACCCAATTCAGATTCTTCCATTTCCTTAAATGGGTCGAATGTGTGCCTTTGTTTTCCCATTCATCTAGAGTTAAATCTAGAATACCCTCAACCTTAGTACCTATTTCTAGATCAGTTGAACACTCCTCTGATTGAAGGTTGAGAAATTTGCGTTGATAGGACTTGGCACATGAGGCTTAATGTGAAATTTTGCAATTGGTTGTGACCTTGATGGTTGCCTTGGCTCCATACCTTGTTCTGAATAGCATGTGTGACCAATCTGCTGATAAATATCCACCAATTTTGGTAGTGAAGTCTCTTGACAAAACACAATGCAAAGAGTGGTGGGAGGTCAATTACAAAGACACATCTTGCAAGATTGTGACATTTGGGACATGCATGTAGTGTTAGGCTTAAAATATTTGATGACCCAACCATTCCTACTGTTGTCCCATCTAGTTGCACTACTCCTTTCAGCACTGGCTCATACTTTAGACCCAATTGATCTGCTATTTATTTTGGCATAACTGAGCTACTTGCTCCTGAATCAATCATGCAATTATGTACCAACTTATCTCCTATGATCAATGAGATATAGAATGGTGGTGGCTTCAAATTCTTACCTTGATGGCCTCCATGATTTCCTTCTTGATGAGATGTGTTGGTGAGCACTTTTTCTTGTTGATTGGGTGGCTGATTTGATGCTAACCAATTTTCCATAGCAACTTGCAATAGGTCTCTTTGTCCTGGGATAGCCAATGACTCCCACATCGAGATGTTTACATTTGTTTTCTTCATTTGGTCAATGATGTTAAAAGGGGATGAATTATCCTTCGATACCCCTTTCCTTGCACATTCTTCTCTTGCACATGGGCTGTTACAATGGGCACTTGAGCTGATCTAGAAGGTGGCTTGGGATGACCTTGCACATTGGGAGCTGCACTTTGATTGCTAACACCTTATGGAGTGATGGAGGGTTGTGGATCACTTAAAATTGATGATTGTTCCTCTCTAATGTTCCTTTTCTTGGAGCGTGTATTGGTTGTTACACTTTGAGAAGGTGTTTGGTTTATACCACAAAATCTTCAACCTGCTAATTGACAAGTGTGGTCTCATTTGGAGGTGCATCTTGTTGAGTTGCTCCTTGTTATTGATTTCCTTCTTGGCATGTCTCTTGTTCCGCACCCATTTTTGTCACCATAAGGGCTTGATTCAAAGCACCATTAAAACACATTGACTAGTTATGAGGTTGATTGCATGGGAAACACAGTTATATTCTAAGCCATGTTATTTTGCACTAGTACCATAGCTCTAGATGTGGATGTAGCATTGGATCATAAGGATGGAATGGTCTGCATTAGCAGAGGCCTCACTTGGTTTGATTTACAACTTGAAAGGGTGTCTTATTAGGCTGATATGGAGGTTTATTAGGTTGAGTTTGAGGCTGATATGATCTGAAGTTTTGAGCTTGCTACCTCTTAAGTGTCACTAACTCATTACCCAAGTTCTGTAATTTCTTCATGACTTCTTGGAGCTTACTTGAGGTGCTAGAAGATGAGGTAGAAGATTCAGTTGAATTCTAATTTCTTGGGGAAGGAATGGGAGCTAATGTGGGTGTTTGACTAGTGCTTGGAGCTCCTAGTTCTGGATATAGAGGCATATGTGGCCTAGGTGCAAGTTTACCAACTTGAATTAAGCAATTTTCAGCTCTAATAGCAATATTATAGGTTGTGGGTAAAGTTATACCTCCCATTGATTGAATCATCATGGCAATATCAGAATTTAAAGCTTTAAGAAAGTATAGGAAAGCACCTTCAGTTGTTGGTCTCATGGCCAATGGAATCCTATCCCACGTCCTCTAAAATATGAAGTTGAAATCGGTCAATTGTTCATTAGGATCCCTCTTGATTTTTGTCAATTGTTCCAATAAAGACAGATTATCCCCTTTTTCTCCAAATTGATTGTGGAGAGTTGTGCATAAATGGTCCCAATTCTGGATGGATCCCGTGGTTAGATTTTGAACCATTGTAAAGCTTTACCTTTAAAGGAGGATGCCAAAAACTTGACAACAATGTCCATTTCAGCAATTTCATGAATTACAGACATTTGCAATGTCTGGATATGATCAATTGGAGTTTTCTGGTTCTCTCCAATAAAATATGGAATGTTCTTTAGCGCTACAACTGGAACTAGATTTTGTGCATTGAGAGCCAATGGTCTCTGCTAGTGAAGTTGATGTAGGGGTTGGGTTATGCCATCTAATTGGTCAAAGAACTCTAGTCGATTGAACGAAAGGCCTACTAGGTGGAGGTGTTGACAAGGTTTTGTTTGGTGGAGATGGAGACCTTTGAGCTCTTCTTCCTCTCCTTTCTCTTTTTGGGGATAAATTTAGATAGAAAAACAATCCTTCTTCTCTTGTTCTTGACCTTGTGTGAATTCTTCTCATGAATCTGCCATGCTTCTTGCTGAAACCAGTGGATTCTTCCCTTTTTGGAGTTGCCAGATGTGTAATTTTAGTTCTTTTTACAAGCTAGAAACTTACAACAAGTGCACATCAATATTATTACAAAAATGAAGACTTCTTAGTCCCACTGTGGCATTCCAAAATTTTTGATGCGTAATCAAAGCACCCTTTAATTCCTGCAACTCGATGGGTTGAGAATCTCAGTGTGATTGCATAACATGGAGCTTCTCCCAAAGTGTGGGACTTTACGAATTAGGAGAGCTCTCCGGATGAAGGTCGGTTCCTATTCCTTTGTTTAAGTGCACACATTCATATTGTAGAGGATCTACTCTAAAATCTACTCTAACTTTCCAAGGAGATAGGGTTAAGGAGATGCAAGAAATAAAACCTAAACTAACAAGGGTGATGCACCAAAGGAATGTTGAACACCTACTTTGCAATTAAACACAAACCATTAGAAATGCAATACAATCACATGCACAGATAACCAAAAACTACAATGAGAGATCAGGAGGATGTAATGAACACAAGAGAGGGTTGAAATCATCCACAGACTTATCTTATTGCTCGAAAAATTGATACAATGCATTACAATAGCCAAGAGGAAAAAATTGCATTACAACTTGAATGGGAGGTTTTACTCCACAAAATCACTTGCAGATAAGGGAAGAAGGGAGGGTGCAAAGAAAAAATTTCCAACCCTTTGAAAAATTCCCCTCATTACAATATATTAGAAGAATGAGAGAGAAATGAGAGAATAATTTGAATCCTACCTCAACCACCCCAAAAGAGCATTGAATTCACTGCTGCAACAATGATGGGTTCCACTACAAAAAACCCATGCCTCCATGTGTTTTTCCTTGTTGGGAAAGAAAGGAAGCCCATACTTCATTATGGTGGTAGGTGAGAAGCCTGATTGCCTTAAAATATCCAGTCATAGTTGAGTAGCAGACGTCGAGAGATTTCCAAAAAGTCCTCTCTTTCTCAAATCCAAGCTTCCAGTCAAAAGTTATGATCATCTCCAAACTGCTTTGGGTTTGGAGTCTATCCGTGCAAGATCCACGTGGAAGCCCCACACATTCTTAATATTTTTCTACCTTTTAGGGTCTTGGGAATGCGACATGCTGACACTTGGCACCATCCACGAACATGTTGCTTCATTCCCTTGGGTGAGTAAAGGGCCCCACTATATATAATGTCAAAACCCCTTTTTGGGTGGGACCTTTGTAGTTAGCTCCATGTGGAAACCCTATAGGCTTCCAATACTTTATCCCCTCCTCCCACTCTTGAATTTGTGATGATTGGACACTTGGCATCATCCATGAGCCCACTGCTGCTTTCGTTGTGTTTTGGCTAATGCCCTTCTATTTATGAGAAACTTTGTTGGACCCTAGACACGTGGAGGGTCCGTGCTTGTTTGGGACCTGCATTTGGATTTTACCTTTGAAGGTGTGTTGAGATGACATGTGGAGGCTTCCACTGACTCTTCCCGTGCTTATACTTTTCAATGGCTAGTTCAAATTTCTTGGGCTCTAACCATGTGGAGAGCCTGCGCTCATTTGGGGTCTTCACTTTTGTCGCACCTTTTGAAGTTGCGTTGAGATGACATGTGGCACCTTCCATAGTTCTTTTCTCTTTCCCTTTCAATTTTTGGGATCAGATCGAGTGAAACATGGTGCCTTCCACGAGTTTTTTCTTTTCTTGATTTGGATCATTTTGGGCTTGATTTTGAAGTTCAAGAGTCATGCATGAGGCATGGAAGGGAAACAGAGGGAAGGCACACGTGAGGAGGGCAAGTGGCACAATAAGGTGTACGCGGGTGTGCAAGAGGAAGAGAAGGGACAGCTGATTTTAAGGCATGTCTAGAGAAGGGCGTGCAAAGAGGGCGCGAGGGGAAGGTGCAGGGAGGTGCGCGTGTAAGATGGAAGCGTAAAAGGGTAAAATGGAAGGAGAGAATAATGTGAAAGAATATTATGGAAGCAAGGCGCAAATATCCAAATGAGGAAGGGTGCGTGATGGTAGAAAGGAAAGAGGGCATGTGACAGGAAGACCTGGAACTTAGCCAATTCGGAAGGCATCTGAAGAGGGGTGCATGGAATAATTACATGGTGTGGGGAGTGCGCAAGAGGACTACAGCCTATGAAAAATGCCAAATGAGAAATCCTACAGCACGCAACCTAAAATGTGAAGCATCAGAGCCAGAATGAAAATAAAAGTCATCCAAATAGCGAGGAGAGTTATTTGGATAACAACTACTGATTTAAAACATCATTCAAATGAGCTCATGAAGTTCATATCAAGAAATTCAAGTAACATCTACAGCTATGAAAAGCTATGAAAAGTTATGATAACCCAGATTTAAGGTATAGTTTTAATTTCAGATAAAGTGCATCAATTCGAGCTCAGAGTAAAGGAGGTGATGATAACTCAAGACCCATAATCAAAGAATGCAACATTTACAGGTTAATCAAAGACCCTACTATAAAAAACTGAGCATTATTATTATGAAACCCTAGCTCAAAGTGGTGAAGAAAAAAATTCATATAGAGAAGAAGTCATAAGATCAAGTCAAAAGGTGTAAAATCTTCGACAAATCTCTCTAATCTTAAAAACACATAGTGAGTAAATACACAGGTGCCAAGCTACCAGGTGGTCATTAAAAGAAATGAGAAGTGGGATAATAAACCTGAATACCCATATCTTGAAATGCACAGATCTATAGTTTTAGAGAGTCAATAATCAATAAACAAGTGGCAAGTATTTAAGGAGAAACCACGAGTTTACCTTCTCCCATAGATGTTAGTGAATCAAGATGGAACTCAGAGTCATGAATTCGAATCAAAGCCTTCAAAATGGTCCAAAAACAAAACCTCAGCACTAAAGATTATTTTACGAGAGAAGGGCTTCGTTCAAAACTTCAAACAAATGCTCACACCATCATAAAGAGTACATAGTATTAAGTGTTGGTCTGAAAATTTGTGGGGTGGGAAGATCTATGGATAGACAGGCCAACAGTGTGTAGGGCATAGCCCCTCTTTGAGATAGCAAAACAAAACTAGTTTATTGTTATTCTACAAAGCAGAACCTATGCAACACCTACATTATCCCGCATTCGGGAGGGTTTGGGATCTCATCCCAATAGAGTTAGTTCCACGAAGAAGAACAGAAAGGGATGAAGGAAGGAAAGGAAGAAAGATGGATCTAAAGGGAGAAACTAAATGAATTCCAAAGTAGAAAGGTCAGAGGGTTTATGTTTTGGGCCGGTAGTAAACAGAGCCAAACTTACTCACATAAACAAATAAAGCAATACTGATAAACAAAATGACAAAAGTAGATATGAATCTAACAAAATAGACACATAGATCTAACGTAAGAAAGATCTAATGCATATAACACATGAATTCAGCACAAAGTCTCAATATTTGTATTAATGTTTTCTTCTGTTACAAGAAAGCTCAAAGTCTTTCTCTCCTCAATTCTATTTTTCATACAAGATTGTTGACCCTCTTGAATAATACAAGTATCCAAGTATTTATAGAAGGAGAAGGAGAAAAATGAAAAAATTGAGCCAACAACTTATTTACAAAATATCTACAAAATATCTAAAAGTCAAATGTTGACTTTGGGGCAATTTTGTGGATGACAACATCCCATGGTGCAACATGGATGATGTCATCGCGTGTGCCAACATACTTTTAAATACTTTTACAAAAATGGGATTTATCCTAGAAGGAGGAAGCCTATTCATCATCATCCCTTTGCTCAAATGGAGTGTCTTGTTTCTGCTCTAGAGAGGTGATATGATACTGAGCTCGATACTCCATAAAATTGTTGATCATCTTCTGAAGTTGATCATGATTGGGACCCTTTGTGTGGTATCCGATGAATTTACAAATTTCTTGTTCATCTCTGAGCCTATCAGGGAGCTTGAAGTATTTGTTTCCTACCTCTATTAAATACCCGATGAAATCGCGGCAAGCCAGAAGGTTGTTAATAGATTCTCGGTCAAAAGTGACCTCTGGCATCAAACCTTGTGATGTAATTCCCTTGAAAATATGAATAGTATCATTTTCTTCTCTTAAGGTGAATGATGCGTTAAGTAACCCTGGAGACATCCTCAAGACGATCTACTCCATTTGATGTTTCACGTCTAGGGCCTCCTCCTTGATTTTGTCTATCTTTTCTAGGACAAACTCCATTTGATCAACCCGATAGTCTAAAGTGAAAAGCACTTTTTGTGTGCTCGCAGGTGATCAATGACGCCGAATTTTAACAAGTCATCGGTCGAGCAGTCGACCATTTTCTGGAAGGTCTCGTGTTGCAACCTGGCATGGTCTAACTCTTCGGAGACAGGTCCTGTTATTTCTTGGAGTTCATTGTTTTCCTTATCTATACTTTGGTAGAGGCCTGTGAACTTCATGATTACTTCCTCACTATCTCTGAGGATCTGCTCTCTCCAGGAGGACACTGCTGCACCTTGTTCACCAATCTTGGCGTATTCATTTATCTTCTCTTGACTAAGGACTTCAAGAGTTTCGGTGGCAGCTATAGGAGGTGCATTGCCCATTCTTTGTAGAGCTTGGAGAAGATGTTCGTTTTGTTCCTTTAACATTCTCTTCTTCTCCTTTGCTTCTTGTAGTTTCTTGTAAAGGGCATCCACGGCTGACAAGGCCTCTCCTTGAGGCTCTCTGATGATGTTCCCATTATAACCTAGGTCACTTTGTAAAATGTAGAGAGACAGATCTTCTTTCTTTTTATGGGATCTAGGTTGGCTATCTCAATAACCCTTTCTCTGAAGTAGTTTTTGAAAAGCAAGTTATCGCTTTTTGCTTCTTTGGTCCTTTAGCCGGGATGATGGAGAAGTCCATGGGTGTAATGGGGACTTTACTCTTGTGTTGGCTTAGGTGGTCTGAGATCCAGCTTGGACTTATGGGAGTGGGACCAGAGGACAAAGAAGAGACATGGGTGGAATGAGGAACAACTGTAGTGGACACGGGGAAGTGTGTCAAGACACTTGGTGGCAGCATGCGAGAAAAATTCCGACACACCAACGCTTACGGGATTAGGAGTTACTACAAGAGAGGAGGCCATGGGGGTGGAAGGGATCTGCGAAATGAGGGAAGAAATGATGGGGGACAGATCCGCAAGGGAAGAGAAGATGAAGGAAGGGAGGGGGAAAGGAATAAGACGAGAGGAAGACAAAACCAAATCGGTGGTTGTTTGAGTGACATGAGGGGAAGGAAGAGCGAGAGAGGTAATGGTCGGTACTTTTCCTGTTGTAGTTGTGACAACATCCTAAGTGGATGTGTCCGTTGGAGCACTTACAACTTCTTATTTTTTTGGGGAACACTAAGTCCACAACTTTCTCTTTTGTGGTAGTAGGAGGGCTTTCAGAGCTTTCTCTTAACAAGTGCTTGCCTCTCCCACTTTATCTTTTCCTTTCCCCTTAGGCAAGTGTTTTGTCTGGTGGGTGCATTGCCCTGGGGAGATGTGATAAAATCTACCCCAAGATAGATGGTACCATTTTTCTTACACCAATGCTCGGTGTGTTGTAGAGTAGGTTGAAATCTTTCTTGGATGGTTTGAGGCACTTTGTTCTGTCAATATCCGCGAACATCCAATCATCCCCTTCCATGTCTAGGTCCAATTTCTGATCGTTTCTAGGAAATCCTTTGGGATGATGGCCATGCCATATTGAATGATATTTGCTAGGGCCAGTCGGGAGTGATCCTTTCACCGAGTTTGACTTCATGATTTAGGTTGATAGATATCCTCAATATGAAGAACATGGATAGGATGAATCTTTGCCCCAAGCAAGGTAACCATGAGGATCGAAGGTTGGCCTTGCCGGGAATTATGCTTCAAATTGAGCAATTCAAGCTCTCGCATACATATCCCGAGCTTTACTTTGTGAGGGCACATGTACCTACCTACTATGAGGGGGAATGGAGTTCCTCCCTTTTCCTCTTCATACACTTCTCATGATAGGTTATAAGTTTCCTTGATGACTCCGGAAGGATTAGTTTAGGCCCGCATATCTTGGCAATCTTGTGGGTTCCCAAGAAGTTGGTAGCTACGAGATAGCTAAAGGTAGGGAATTGCATAAACAACACTCCCCATTTTCCTTTGCGGTGATCATGCTTTTCCTTGTCGACCATGAGTCATGTTGGGCCTCAAGAGGCGAGATGATGTCATAGAAGAAGACATCATTGATCTTCTGTTGAACCGAGTTATGTTGTTCTCGAGCCTCAACTCTGCATAGTATTTGTATATTTTGACCTGGGGCCATACCCCATCTTGATTCAGCCCACAGGTAGTCTCTCTCTCATAAGCATATATACTACATAGGAGTTCATAAAGAACCTCCCGAGTTGTTGAAAGTTGTTGAAGTTGTTCCAAGATTGTATCACTGATAATTTCGCCCAGCCCAAAATCTTGATCGAGCACATTTTTATTCATTATTTCCAAATACCTGAGCATCCACTTGTGAAAGTAATGGGCATCGGGGACCCCATATACTTTGCTTAGGAAGGTGAACATGTCACTCGGCTCTTACGAAAAATCACTGCGATGAATGACTTGGGGCCACCTACTCACCACCTTTTATTCTTGAGGTATACTTCATTCATTATCTACATGCACTTGTCCTCATTATCAGTCCAAGTCTTCATGAAGTCTTCTTGAATTACTTGCCACAAAATATCTGTGGTGGGGGTACCCAAGATAGTTTCAAAGTGTCAAAGGAGTGAGGTTGATTATCACCTTGCCCTCCTCATTTTGACACATCTTGTGTCCTTGTTGTAAATGCTTGGCCCACCAACATGATGAATTCATTATTAATTGTGCTCACTTGGGAGCCCCGTGAAGTAAAGTGCAGACCACTACCAACAAATTTATCCATCCACGGGCTACATGTGACCTTTGTTCTAGCCCAAAAGTCATCCATGTCTATATGCCCAAGTTCGAATCTCGATATGAGATCACACTCTGCAAGTGAGTCGGACATCTTGACCTTTTGGTATTTATACTTCATTTCCTACTCATCAACTTGGATTTACCTTTGGACTTGGTTGGCTTCTTACTCGATGAAGACATAAGCGCACTCGAGGATTTTGGTTGCTCTACAAGAAGAATTAGAGATTTTCAACATAGAAGGGCCATGTTATCCATCAAGTTTTCCGTAAAAGCTTTGCAGAATGAAAAATTACCAAATTATGAGCCTCCGGGCGCAAGGCGCATCCTTCTGCAGTGTGAGAGGTTTTGAAAAGGAAGGCACACTTATAGGGAGTGTTGCATGGGGAAAGCAGCGCCAAAAGGGGCACGGGCGCGGAAAGGCTACACACAACATTGGATGTTGATGTCGAGAATATGTGCTTGCATGCATAGGAAGTGCTTTAACCGGGTGCAATTTTGTTTGGTGTAGCAAGGTCTCAAGATGTGCCATTGGCACGAGATGTGGTGAATGTTGAATCGTGAGGGTGAGGTGTGCTAAGTGCATTTGTAGAAGGTGTAACACATAGGTCGAGTGCACGAGGGCTTTGTTTTGGCATGGCATAGAAAGGGTTTACACAAAATGGAGTGTTGTTGATGTTGCTTTGGCACCATCTCTTGTGCCTTAGGAATTTTTTAGTTTATAGGATGTGAGAAGGGCTTATTTTGCGTGGTCCTTTAATGTGCCAATGGCGCGACTATTTTTGATGAAACATAGCGAAATAGTGTGCCAAAGGGGCACAACTGTGTTTAGTGTAACAGGAGTTTGCAATGCACCATAGTAAAAATAGTTTCACTATGTGGGTGATTTCCCTTTTTCTTGATTCTTACTCTTTTGGCTCATATTTTGATGTCCAGGAGGGAAAACCTAGCAAGGCAAGGAGTGAAGGACAAATGGGCATGAGTTATTTTTGAGGCTGAGCCTTCTAGATTTGAGATCTGGAAGAAAAGGAAAAGGAGAGTTTGTAGGTGGGTACTTGGGTTTGCAAATGGCATTATACTTTCCTTCTAAATTCATTTTTATTATTAAACAATCCTAATCACCTAGCCCAACATCCATAAAAACAACAACAAGGATGGTAGAAACAACTTACCTAGTATAAATAACGACGAAGGGATGAGGTGGGCTCCACGATCACGATAAATGGCATGCGCGGGCTGACAAGAGCAACTGACAGGCACAAAGGAATTACTTTTCACATTTTTTCAATTGTGAAAATGACAACTCGGGTGCGCCTATATATAGAAAAATGCGCATTTATTGTGCCACCAACTTTTCCTTTGGCACACTTAAACGAGTTTCTACATGGGGAAGGTGTGTGCTAGGCGCGATGTTTAATATGTCGAAATCATGTTATATGCACCTAAGGTGCACTCAAAAAGGTGTTAACATGCTTGTGGATGCGTCAAGCGCACTTAAAGAGGGCACATCATTTAATGATGTTGCAATAAGCATGAGTGCGCCTAGGGACCAAAGGGGCACGGTTTCAAGAGTGTTGACACTACATTACTTGTGCCCAGTCAAAAGGTTTGAAAATGGCTAAGTTCTTTGAAACTTGATTTTCTCGAAAGGGAGTTCTAGGCCTTTCAGAACATTAATAGACCTTATCAGGGGACCGAAATGGAATTTTGGTATGGTTACCTACAAAATTGCCCTTGTCAATTTTACAGGATAACATTGGCTCTTTCTAGGGACTATCTTCGAGCGAAGCTTAAGGGTAGAGAATCCTAGACTTTCATGTGCCTATCCATTAGGTTACAGGGTCAAAAACAAGGGCGACGAAAAAGAAAGGAAAACACACAACTAATAGAAAGCAAACACACGACAAAAACAAACACACAACTAAAGCAAATTGTACAAAGAAGAGAGCAAGCTCTACTTCCTGAATATTTTGAGATGTTGCCCACTATAGGGAAGCGGGAGTTCAGTTCCGTCCAGATATGAGAGATAGAAGCTACTCTCTCCATTCAGCTGTCTGATCTTGAATGGCCCTCTCTAAAGAGAATCAAATTTCTCGTGCATGCCCTTTGGTTCTCTTCACTTGTCCCATAGGAGGACAAGATCTCCCACTTGGAAATCTCTCTGCTTGGCCTTTTTATCAAATAGTATTTTGACTTTATTCTGATGTTTGGTGATCCTGTCGACCACCCTTACCCTTTTTTCTTCAAGTTTTGTTAGATACATGATCCTCTTTTCAAGAGAATTCTAGAAAGTTTCATCTTCGATCGCTTATGCCAAGCGTAGAGTAAGGAGTTCCATGGAGAGAGGGATCTCAGCATCAATTCCATATAACACTTTAAAAGGTGACATTCGAGAGACCTCTTTGGGGTAATACGGTCTTCCCACAAAGCATCATACAATGACTTGTGCCATGACCGCTGATTCTCATCGACTAGCTTCCGTATGATAGTCACTAGGTTTTTATTGCTAGATTCAGCCTGACCATTCCCTTGAGGGTAATAATCGAGGCATGGGCCAAGGTTATTCGTATCCATAGAAAAAACTAATAACTTCCCATGAGGATAAGTTGGAAGCATTATCAACAACGATCTTATGTGGGATGCCAAATCTCACAATGATATTTTCTTTGATGAAGTTACAAACAACTTCAGAGGTGGCATTCTTAACAAGTATGGCTTCCACCCATTTGGTGAAGTAATCTATTGTTGTTAGGACATAACTATGTCCAACACTTGATTGGGGATGGAGTGCTCCGATAAATTCAATTCCCCATTGCCTGAATGGTTCGTCAATAATGACGGGCCTGAGGGGAAAAGCAGCCAATTTTGGTTTACCAACAAACTGTTGGCAGAGCTCACATTTTGCTACCCAGGTGGTTGTATCTTGAAATAGCATTGGCCAGTAGTACCTGGCCCGAATGATCTTATGTGTTGTCATCAAGAAGAGGAAAATTGACCACCGCAGGCTGAATCATGAAATATTTCTAGTAACTTCACCTGATGTGGCTTGTCAACGCATCGCAAGAAGATGCCATCAATCCCGCGCTTGTATAAACCATCATCCCATATGACATATCTGACTTCCCTGAGCTTTACTGTCTACTTCTCCTTTGAAGATAGATGGGTTGGACACTCCCGTTGTAAGTGAGAAAGAAAGTGATGTCGAATACCACTTGTCTCTCTGGTCGCAACAAATAGAACCATAGGTAGAGAATCAACTTTCTCCAGCTCACCCTGCGCTCCGTCGATGCAATCAACTTTCTCTTTAGGATCTCCTGAATCTTTATTTTTAGCCATGAGCTGACATAGGCCTCTACCCATTACCAAATTGGTTGGTTTGATGCCCAGATCATACTCTTGGACCTTTGCGATCCAATTCCCTCGTAAGCTTCCTAACTCCTGTTGAGTTAGGATAGACTTAACTACCGTGTCAGGAACCAACACTACTAAATGAGAGTTTAGGATCTAGTACCGGAAGTTCTTGACTACTTTGACTACTATGAAGGCATGTTTTTCTAACTGAGACATATTTAATTCATGAAGCTTAAGAGGAGAGCTCATGAACGTGATTGGGGATTCAGCATCCTCATAGTTCTTTTGCATTAAGATGGCAGATACAGTATGCGTGGATGCATAACTGTACATGATGAAATATTTGGAGAATCGGGCAATGAACTGGTACATGAGCAAATGATTCTTTTATATCCTTCAATGACGTCTTTACTTCTTCGCTCCACCGGAAATTTTGTGACCCCTTCATCATATTTGAAATGTGACGAGTCTTTTCAATGAATTCGGAACAATGCGTCGAGAAAATTCACCTTTCGAAGGAGTAAACACCGGTCTTGCTTGTGGGCAAGGTAAGGATCTAAATAGCCTTGACTCTTTCGATGACTATTTTTGTCCCTTCTTTGCTTGCCACACGACGTGTCCTAGCAATTTTCCTTGATGACCCAAAAATGACTTTTTTTGGATTTAGGGAAATCTTGTGTTCTCAGCATCTAATCAATACTTGCTCCAAATGATCACAATGATCACTTCACTTTTAGAGAACACAGTTAAGTCATCCAGATAAACTATGATGACCTTCCCCATCATACCTTTGAATGTGAAGTCCATAGCTCACTAAAAGGTGGCACCGGCATTGGTCAAGCCGAAAGGCATCCTGTTGTAGGTGAATGTGCCCCAGGGAGTAGTGAACGTTGTTTTGAATTGGTCTTCAGGTGAGACCTCAATTTGATTATAGCCCAAAAAACCATCGAGCATGGACAACATCTCTGAACTAGTTACTACTTGCAGAACTGATCCATTATGGGCAAGTGGATAATTGTCCTTCAGGGATGCCTAGTTCAAGTTGTGAAAATATACGCATATGCATATTTTTCCATTCTTCTTTCGCATGGGCACAATGTTTGTGACCCAGGTACTATGATGGATAGGAAAGATAATTCTTGCATCTAGCATCTTTTGTATTTCTACCTAGATGGTACCCGAGATCTTAGGATTGTAGTGCCTCTATTTTTGGCGAAAGGGTTTGACATTGTCCTTTAACGGGATGTCATGTTGAATGTCCTTAGGCTTGAATGACTTTAGATCGGCATAAGACCATGTAAATACGTACATATATTTCTTCAACAACTTGAAAAATTTCCACTTTTCCTTGGGTGTACAACACTTCCCGATGTTCACAAATTGTGGATGCTCTATAGAGCTTAGATTAACAGATTCAGTCTTTGGAGAAGAGCTGGGGTCATTTTGTCACTTTTTCTTGATGAAGCATTCATGCTTGTCAAACAATCATTCTAGGAGACTAAATCTTTGAATTTTTTTCCCCTTGGTGACAGATGCCTCCACCTTTTATTGATTCATCTGTTTGACAAGTGATGGACTCACGACATCTTCGAAGTAGATCCTTTGAAATGAAGCTCATTGAAATTTTTACTTTCTCGAGCAAAGAATAAGCTGATTGTCATCATTGAATACCTGCCAGTGGTGAGAATTGTTTGGCATGCTTGGGTGAAAGACTACCTCAATGGTATATGTGTCTATTTTCAGCCCTAGGTGAGGGAGCATAAGCAAGGTAGAGAGACAACCAATGAATCGGCCATGTCATTTTGGGCTCGTGGAACCGCTTTGATTGAGAAGGCATCAAACTCATCAATGTTGTCCCATATTACATTGCGGTAGTGCTGAGTCTCATCATGTTTTACAGTATACTCCTTTACCTAATTGACAATCAATTTGGCATCACCCTGTACTTTTAGGTTCTTGATTCCTCTTTCTTTTGTAGCTTGCATGCCAAGTAGAAAAGATTCATACTCAGTAGTATTGTTTGTATTGAAAAACTACAATTTGAAAGAAAGAGGGAAAATCTCTTCTTCAGGAGATATCAAGATGGCTCCAGCGCCACATCCACTTGTTGCACAACTACCATCAAACTGCAGCATCCATATCTTGTTAAGGTCCTCCTCCTAGATGAGAACGTCCATTCTATCAGACTCAGTGGATAAGAAGTAGTTCCCCCCATCCGATGATTCGAATAGAATATGGGCCTTAGGTTTTTCAAAGTTCGTGACCAAGTACTTCTTTTATGATTTAGGCTCAATGTCTGCATTACTTGTTTGACGAGGATTCTCGGATTTGGACCGATCCATATGAATTTCTCCACCGACTTCCCTGCAAAAATTTCTCCCTAGTAAAATTTCATATGTTGTTGGAATATCAGCAATGAGGATGGTCATCTTTACCCTTTTCTTTGGGAATGCTACAAATGCAAACAGTGCATCTTTGATCTGACCAATTAATGGGACCTATTTGGTTTCCATGGAGTAACATCTGCCGAAAGGCTTGGTAAGAGTGAGGCCCAAAGCATGGGTGACCTTTTCGGCATGACATTATCGGAAGCCCCAGAATCAATTATGCAGTTGCTTAGTTTGTGACCATTGATTAGGAGGGAGAGATAAAAAGGTTCAATTTTACCTGATGCGGAAGTCAAGGCAACATTTATGTGAGATGCAGGAGGAGTGGAAAGGATTCCTTTTGGGGAGACAAGAGAGGGGATGGCAGCTTGGCTTTGGATATATTCGGTTAATCTTACAAGCTACTCAGGGTTAGACTGAAGATATTCAGCCTCAGACATTTGAATCTTGGTCTTTTTAGCGTGATCGACTATGTCAAATGTGACCAAGGGTTGCGTTGATGAAGGAATGAGTCCCTCATTTCATGATGGTAGGGGAGGGTTACTGGTCTTTATGGAAATGGAAGAAGGTTGATTAGGAGGAGAGGTAGGAGGAAAATATTGTTTCGTAAAAGGTTTAATAGGAGGTTGAGCAAGGAGAGGATTACCTCTTCTAGAAATTGTTGGAGGTGTGTTCGACACAGTATTCTCCTTTTGTATCCTGGCAGTAACTTTTGCTTCTTTTCCTTGTGAGCGGATGAAAACAGCATATGACTATCCACTTACATACCCTTGGGTACCTTCCTCTTCATCAGATTCCTCATCTTCAAATTCCATATACCCGATCGTAGAGTCACCAGTCGGTTCACTAACATCTTGATCATCTTTGCCTTGAGATGAAGGTTCTTCATAAATTTGCTCATCTTCTTCAATCTCGACCAAGGAATTAACCAGAGGGGCCTCAAGTGCTAACCTTGGAGTAGCAGCAGGCAAACGTGGCCTTTGTGGGGCATTGTTGGGAGTGAAGTTCCTCCGTGGGATATCCCGGTACAGAGTGGTAGATGAAGCTTGAGCTAATTGCTTCTTTAATGCGAGCAAGTCGTTTGCCATCTTCTGGAATTTCGGATCTGATGAAGTGGCTTAAGTAGGATTCAAAGCCTTTGATTTAGATGGCTCTCATTTTAACTCGCTAGATATAAGCAGGTTATCCTCTATCCGAATGGCTGCAGCTTGAGCAAGGACCAAGGTGGTGATTTTTTCTTGTAAAAGTAAGAAACTTACTCTTGAACTCATGGCGTTCACAAAGAAACACTTTTAATTTTTTGGTGTTGGCAACATGGCAAGTGGCACACGGTTAATCAGCGAATTGAAACGGGTGATAAAATTAGGCATGGTTTCATTGGCCTCCTTCTTCAAGTGAGTAATCTTTGTGATAACAAAAATTCGTCTTACGAACGCTTATACTGTCTTCAAACATAGTTCCTAATGTGGCCCAATTGGTGATAGATCCGGCCAACAAGTGTTGGAACCACTCTATTGTAGGCCCTTGCAAGGTCTCTAGAAAGAGGCGTACGATACGTCTTCATGGGTCACATCTAGGATTCTGCATGACATAATGAATGCAGATATATGTGAATTTGTGCTTTGATTTCCACTCCCATCAAATCTTGGGAAATTCTTGTGGTTTCTGTGAGGGAGTGCATGTCTGGATGTGGTAATGCAAGAGGACCCATAGCGTTTCCCCATGGTACTACCATTTGAAAAGCTGGAAAGAGGACACGAGCCGGGAGTGCGGTTCCACTTAGTAACAAGGCACTACAAATTGATGTGGAAGCTCCTTGTGAAAACCGGTTCTTTCGTGGAGGCGAGGCACTTCTTGCTGACCGATCAGCTGAACTCAGTGATGAGAAATGTGTTGGTGTAATACTGAAATTGTGCCTCTGAAGTAGATCAAAAATAGGATCGAATTCTCCACGAGCTCTTCTGCTATGGGTAAATGGTTCACCCACCAGTGTATCTGCTCAGATCGGCAATAATTTGGAGTAGATTTACTATAATCTTTTTGTTTGTACTTGTTGATTTTCTGATTTTTGGAAAAAATCAGTAGCATCACTTTTCTAAATACTTAAATTTATCCCTTTTTCAAACAACTGATTGTGGTTTAATGACAAGGATTAGTAGGGATAAAAAGTGGGAACTTCAAGAAGTTGATTTTCGGATCTTAGATTTGATTTTTTACAAGGGTTTGAAAATATTTGTAAAAATATCAAGATCTCAAATCTACTGAGAAATATATTGGTTTTTATAAAAACTCAGCAAACTAAAGGTTTCTAACTGGTCCATATCTATAGATCTGCTAAGAAAAATTTCAGTTTGAGCCACTTTTGCAAAAAATTCAGATTTTAACAAAGGGTTAAAATTTTCAAACTAGTAGTGACTTTGACAGTTTTTATTTATTTTCTTAGTTTGATCCCCAATGGAGTCACCAAAAACTATTGGTCCGAAAATATGCCGGGTGGCCAGATCTATGGATAGACACGCCAACAGTGTGCAGGGCATAGCCCCTCTTTGAGACAATAAAGTAAAATTGGTTTATTGCTATTCTACTAGCAGGAACCTGTCAAGCAAGTCCTACAGTATCATGCCTTAAGGAGGGTTTGGGATCTCATCCCAGTAGAGTTAGTTCCGATGAAGAACAAAAAGGGATGAAGGAAGGAATGGAAGAAAGATGGATCTGAAGGGAGAAAATAAATGAATTTCAAAGTAGAAAGGTTAGAGGGTTTATGTTTTGGGCTGGTAGTAAATAGAGCCAAACTTACTCACATAAACAAATAAAGCAATACTGATAAACAAAATGACAAAAGTAGATATGAATCTAACAGAATAGACACATAGATCTAACGTAAGAAATATATAACGCATATAACACATGAATTCAGCACAAAGTCTCAATATTTGTATTATTTTTTT
This sequence comes from Taxus wallichiana var. yunnanensis, assembly GCA_018340775.1. NCBI lineage: Eukaryota > Viridiplantae > Streptophyta > Pinopsida > Cupressales > Taxaceae > Taxus > Taxus wallichiana. The sequence goes on along the minus strand of CM031241.1, from coordinate 29,359,860 downwards.
CTTCATTATAAGAAAGCTCAAAGTATTTCTCTCCACACTTTTATTTTTCATACAAGATTGTTCACCCTCTTGAATACTATAAGTATCCAAGTATTTATAGAAGGAGAAGGAGAAAAAAGACAAAAAGGAGCCAACAACTTATTTATAAAATATCTACAAAATATCTAAAAGTCAAATGTTGACTTTGGGGCAATTTTATGGATGACAACATCCCATGGTGCAACATGGATGATGTCATCACGTGTGCCAACATACTTTTAAATAATTTTACAAAAATGGGATTTATCCCGAAGGAGGAAGCCTATTCATCATCATCCCTTTGCTTGAATGGAGTGTCTTGTTTCTGCTCTAGAGAGGTGATATGATACTGAGCTCGATACTCCATAAACTTGCTGATCATCTTCTGAAGTTGATCATGATCGGGACCCTTTGTGTGGTCTCTGATGACTTTGTAAGTTTCTTGTTCATCTCTGAGCCTATCAGGGAGCTTGAAGTATTCGTTTCCTACCTCTATTAAATACCTAATGAAATCACGGTAAGCTAGAAGGTTGTTAATATATTCTCGGTCAAAAGTGACCTCTGGCATCAAACCTTGTGATGCAATTCCCTTGAAAAGCTGAATAGTATCGTTTTCTTCTCTTAAGGTGAACGATGTGTTAAGCAACCCTAGAGAATTCCTCAATACAATCTACTCCATTTGATGTTTCGCATCTAGGGCCTCCTCCTTTATTTTGTATATCTTTTCTACGACAAATTCCATTTGATTAATCCGATAGTCTAAAGCGACAAGCACTTTGTTATGTGCTCATGGGTGATCAATGACGCTAAATTTTAGCAAGTCATCGGTTAGCGATCGACCATTTTCTGGAATGTCTCGTGTTGCAACCTAGCATGGTCCAACTCTTCGGAGACAGGTCCTGCTATTGCCTAGAGTTCATTGTTTGCCTTATCTATACTTTGGTAGAGGCCTGTGAACTTCGTGATTACTTCCTCACTGTCTCTGAGGATCTACTCTCTCCAGGAGGACACCGTTGCACCTTGTTTGCCAATCTTGGCATATTCATTTATCTTCTCCTGACAAAGGACTAGCTATAGGAGATGCATTTCCCATTCTTTGCAGATCTTGGAGAAGATGTTCGTTTTGTTCCTTTAACATTCTCTTCTTCTCCTTTGCTTCTTGTAGTTTCTTGCAAAGGGCATCTACGGATGATAAGGCCTCTCCTTGCAAGCTCTCTAATGATGTTCCCATTGTGACCTAGGTCACTATAAAATTTGTAGGAGACAGATCTTCTTTCTTTTTAATGGGATCGGATAGGCTATCTCCATAACCCTTTCCCTGAAGCACTTTTTGAAAAGTGAGTTATCACTTTTGCTTCTTTGGTCCTTTATTTGGGATGACGGAGAATTCCATGGGTGTAATGGGGACTTTCCTCTTGTGTTGGCTTAGGTGGTACGAGATCCGGCTTGGACTTATGGTAGTGGGACCAGAGGACAAAGAAAAGACAGGGGTTGAAGGAAGAACAACTATAGTGGACACGAGGAAGTGTGTGTCGAGACACTTGGTGGTGACATGGAAAAAGAGGCCGACACACCAATGCTCACGGGATTAGGAGTCACTATAAGAGAGGAGGCCATGGGGCGGAATGGATTTACGAGATGAGGAAAGAAATGTTGGGGGACAGATCTGTAAAGGAAGAGAAGATGGAGGAAGAGGGAGGGGGAAAGTAAGAAGACGGAGGGGAAGACACAACCAAAGGAGCGGTTTTTGAGAGACATGAGGAGGAAAGGAGAATTGAGAGAGGGAATGGTCGGTACTTTGCTAGTTGTAGTTGTGACAACATCCACGAGTGGATGTGTCCGTTGGAGCACTTACCACTTCTTCTTTTCTTGTGGACACTAAGTACACAACTTGCTCTTTTGTGGTAGTAGGAGGGCTTTCAGAGCTTTCTCTTGAGCGGTGATTTCCTCTCCCACTTTATCTTTCCTTTCCCTTTAGGCAAGTGTTTTAGAGTGGTGGGTGCATTTCCTAGGGAGATGTGGTAAAATCTACCCCAAGATATTTGATACCATTTTTCTTACACCAATGCTCGGTGCGATGCGAGAGTAGGTTGAACTCTTTCTTGGATGGTCTAGGGCACTTTTTCCTATCAATATCCGTGAATGACCAATCATCCCCTTCCGTGTCTAGGTAAACTGATCAATTTCCTAATCGGTTTCTAGGAAAGCCTTTGGGATGATGGCCACGCCATATCGAATGATCTCTGTCGAGGGTTAGCCAGAGTGATCCTTTCACCCGAGTTTGACATCATGATTTAAGTCGATGTAGATATCTTCCATCTAAGGAACATGGATAGGATCCATATTTACCCCTGGAAGGCAACCACAAAGATCGAAGGTTGGCCTTGCCAGAGAAATTATGCTTCAAATTGAGCAATTCAATCTCTGCCTACATCTCCGAGCTTTACTTTGTGAGGGCATGTGTACTACCTACGGTGAGGGGAATGGAATTCCTCCCTTTTCCTCTTCATACACTTCTTGTGATAGGTGATAAGTTATCTTGATAGCTCTAGAAGGATTAGTTTAGGCCCTGCATATCTTGGCAATCTTGTGGGTTCCCTAAGAAGTTGGTAGCTCGAGATAGGTAAAGGTAGGGAATTGTGTAAACAATTCTCCCCATTTCTTTTGCACCGATCACGCTTTTCCTTTTCGACCATGAGTCATGTTGGGCCTCAAGAGGTAGATGATGTCATAGAAGAAGATATCATTGATCTTGTTGAACTAAGTTATGTTGTTCTTGAGCCTCAACTCTGGATAGTATTCGTATATTTTGACCTAGGGCCATACCCCATACTGATTCAGCCCTGGGTAGTCTCTCTCTATGGCAGCTACATATACTACATAGGAGTTCATACAGAACCTCCCAGTTGTTGAAAGTCATTGAAGTTGTTCTCGAGATTGTATCATTGATAATTTCAGCTGACCAAAACGCTAATCGGGTACATTTTTATTCATTATTTCCAAATACCTGAGCATCCACTTGTGAAAGTAATGGGCATCGGGGATCCCATGTACTCTATTTAGGAAGGTGATCATGTCACTCGGCTCTTACGAAAAATCACTTTGATGAATCACTTGGAGCCACTGCTCGCCACCTTTTTATTCTTGAGGTATACCTCGTTCATCATCTCGCATGCACTTGTCCTCATTATCGGTCCATGTCTTCATGCAGTCTTGTTGACTTACTACCACAAAATGTTTGTGGTGGGGATGCCCAAGATAGTTTCAAAGAGTCAGCCGTGTGAGGTTTATTATCACCTTGCCCTCCTCATTTTGACACATCTTATGTCCTTGTTGTAACAAATGACCCACCAACATGATGAATTCATTATTAATTGCGCTCACTTTGGGAGCCCCTGCAAAGTAAAGTGCGAGACCACTCCCAACCAATTTATCCATCCATGAGTTGTATGTGACCTTCTTGGTTCTGGCCCAAAAGTCGTCCATGTCTATATGCCCAAGTTCGAATCTCTAATATCAAGATCACACTCTACAAGTGAGTGGGACATCCCGACCTTTTGGTATTTATACTTCATTTCTGCTTCATCAACTTGGATTTGCCTTTGGACTTGGTTGGCTTCTTACTCAATGAAGACATAAGTGCACCCGAGGATTGTTTTTGCTCTGCAAGAAGAATTAGAGAGTTCAACGTAGAAGGGCCATGTTAGCCATCAATTGTCCATAAAAGCTTTGTAGAATGAAAAATTACCAACTTATGAGCCTCTGGGCATAAGGCGCATCCTTACTATAGGTTGCAGGGGTTTTGAAAAGCAAGGTGCACTTTTAGGGAGTGTTGCATGGGGGAAAGTAGTGCCAAAAGGGGCACGGGGCACGGAAAGGATACACACAACATTCATATGTTGATGTCAAGGAATATGCACTTGTACATAGGAAGTGCTTTAATTGGGTATAGTTTTGTTTGGTGTAGCAAGGTCTTAGGGTGTGCCATTGGCACAGATGTGGCAGATGCTACATGAGGGTGAGGTGTGCCAAGCGCATTTGTAGAAGGTGTAACACATAGGTCAAGTGCGCCAAGGGGCTTGGTTTTGCAGCGTGGAAAGGGTTTGCACAACATGTAGTGTTGTTGATGTTGCTTTGGTGCCAGCGCTTGCGCCTTAGGAATTTTGTAGTTTATAGGGCGCGAGAAGGGCTTATGTTGCGGTCCTTTAATGCACCAATGGCGTGACTGTTTTTGATGCAACATAGTGAAATAGTGTGCCTAAGGGGCATGAATGTGTTTAGTGTAACAGGAGTTTGCAATGCGCCATAGTAAAAACAATTTCACTATGTGGGTGGATTTCCCTTTTTCTCGATTCTTACTCTTTTGGGTAAGATTTTTATGTAAGAGGGAAAACCTAGCAAGGCAAGGAGTGAAGGACAAATGGGCATGAGTTATTTTTGAGGCCAAGCCTTCCAGATTTGCAGATCTAGAAGAAAAGGAAAAGGAGAGTTTGCAGGTGGGTACTTGGGTTTGCAAATGGCGTTATCCTTTCCTTCTAAATTCATTTTTATTATTCAACAATCCTAATCACCTAGCCCAACATCCATAAAAACAACAACAAGGATGGTAGAAACCACTTACGATATAAATAACAACAAAGGGATGAGGTGGGGTCCACAATCATAACAAATGGCATGCACGGGCTGATGAGAGCAAGCGACAGGCATAGAGGAATAAATTTTCATGTTTTTCAATTGTGAAAATGACAGCTCGGGTGCGCCTATATATAGAAAAATGCACATTTATTACGCCACCACTTTTCCTTTGACACACTTAAAAGAGTGTCGACATGGGGAAGGTTGCGCCATAGTGCGATGTTTAATATGTTGACATCATGTTATATGCACCTAAGGCGCACTAAAAAAGGTGTTAACATGCTTTGCGGATGCACTAGGTCCACTTAAAGAGGGCGCATCATTTAATGATGCTGCATAAGCATGAGTGCACCTAAGGACCAAAGGGGCACGATTTTGAGAGTGTTGACACTACATTACTTGCACCTGTCAAAAGGTTTTAAAATGGCTAAGTTCTTTGAAACTTGATTTTCCAAAAGGGAGTTCTAAGCATTTAAGAACATTAATAAACCTTATCAGGGGACCGAAACAGAATTTTGGTATGGTTACCTATAAAATTTCCCTTGTCAATTTTATAGGATAACATTAAGGAAACTAAGCTCAAAATTCTATAGTAATGATAGCGAGCATCCACAATGCTTCACCTCGAAAGCTCAGGATCAAGAAATCAGAGACCTCACAAGGTACACAGAGCTCAAAATGATCAGGAAATGGTGGCCACTTCAAAATAAAACTCACAAACACCCAAAGAATAACACATTCCCAAGCTCAAAGAGATCAACCATGACAGAAAACATCGACCACCTAACTTATAAATCCCCAGAAAGAATAAAAACAAGGATACATATGCTTGAGAGAAGAGAGCCATTTTTGTTGAGTATGGAGCTAAATTACTCATGTTTATCATGCAATTGGAACTTTCTCGAAAATATAGTATCCGACATCGGTCGGGGAAGGCGGCATCGGTTAGAGTGTGACCGGCATCGATTAAGGCAAGTTGGAACCCGTGATGGTTTGGCGAGAACCAGCATCGGTTACATGCGATGAGCTTTTAATTAACTCTCAGGATTTATTTCTATTTTTAGCATTGGAATAGATTTAATGAATTTAATTGCATGGCTAAGTTCTCTAAAGTCTTAAAGCGACTATTTAAAGCATAAATCTAGGGTTTAGAATAGAGGATTGATCATAATTACAAGATAATTATGTGAGAGATAATTCTTGGTGAAGAATCAAAAGCTTGAAAGAAGAATGTACTTGAACATATGAGAAGTGTAAAAGATTGTAAATCTTCATTGTATATCTTGTGAAAGCTTTGGATAATAGATTGATTTGTTTCTTGGTGGATGTAGCCCACCTTTGGGTGAACCACATTAAATCAGTGTTGATTTATGTCTCTTGTTTTGTATAATTCTTTTGGTAGAATATCTAATTTTATTTGCATGTATGCTTAGATATGATATATTATCTGTACAATGGTGTGCTAATTCCAACAAGCTGGTATCGAGAGATTTTTTTAGGGTTTTGTGTGTTGACATATTTACTCACAGAGGATTTTTTGATTGAGTGGGAGCTACAACAATGACAAGAAGATAAGAAATACAAGGTACAGAAGTTTGACGACCAAAATTATCAATTATGGAAGATGCAAATTGAGGATTATCTGTATCAGAGAGATTTGTACTTACCGTTGGATGAGAAGTCTAGACCTATGAAGATGACTGATGAAGAATGGAAGATTCTTGACAGAAAGACTTTGGGATCTATAAGATTGAGCCTGGAAGCATTTGTGGCTTCCAATATTACAGAAGCGGCTTCTACGGTAGACTTAATGAAATCTCTTGCTAATTTATATGAAAAACCTAGTGCTTCAAATAAAGTTTATTTGATGAAGAAAATTTTTAGTTCTAAGATGCATGAAGGTGAATCTACCTCTAGTCATTTGAATGATTTCGATCTATTGTAAATCAGTTAAAATCGGTTTCAATACCATTTGATGATGAAGTAAAAGCACTTTTATTCTTATGTTCTTTGCCTAATAGTTGGGACAACTTGGTAATGGTTGTTAGTAATACAACATTTGTTAATAATATTTTGAAGTTTGATGATGTGGTTAGTATAATCTTGAATGAAGAAATTTGTAGGAAAAGTACAGAGGAAACATCATCTGGAAATGATTTGAATGTAGAAAGTAGGGGCAGGTAGAAGGAGAGATCCAAGAGTAAGAGTAATGGGAAATCAAATTCAAGGGATAGCAGATCTAAATCCAGAAGTAAGGGAATTACTTGTTGGAAATGTGGAAAGAAAGGACATGCAAAGAAAGATTGTTGGTCAAATAAAAAGAGAACCAACAACCAAACAAAGGTAAAGAGGTGAATCTTACGGCATCGAGAGGTAATGCAAGATGTTCTTATTCTTTCTTTAGATAGTATAATTGAATCATGGGTTTTAGATTCGGGAGCTTCTTTCCATACTGACCCCTAATAAGGGTTATTTCGAAATTATGTCAGGGCAATTTTGGGCATGTTTATTTGGGTGATGATGAACTTTTAGTATTATTGGTAAAGGGAAGTTCATCGAAAATTGCAGAATGGAAATACATGGGTATTGAAAGATGTGAGGCATGTGCCAAGCCTCAGGAGGAATCTTATTTCGCGGGGAAACTAGGTGAATCTAGTTGCATGGTTTACTTTTACGGGAGACTCTTAGAAAGTCACCAAGGGTGCCTTTTTGTGGTAAGAGGTAAGAAGGTAGGAATGTTATATTTATCTACCTGTATTATTGATTCTTTTTCTGCATTATCTACTTTAGATTCAGATGCATGCATGTGGCATAATCGGTTGGGTCATATGAGTCAAAAAGGAATGCAAATCTTAAAGGCTAAGGGTAAGTTATCAGATTTGAAAGATTTAGATCTTGATTTCTATGAGCATTGTATCTTTGGAAAGTAAAAGAGAGTGAGATTTCTCAAAGTTGGGACAACTAAGAAGGAGCAGAAATTGGAGCTTGTACACTCAGATGTGTGGGGACCAGCTGAAGTAGCTTCTCATGATGGATCCCAGTATTATGTTACTTTCATTGATGATGCTACAAGAAAGGTATGGGTTTATTGTATTAAACACAAATCTAATGTTTTTGAAACTTTTAAAATATGGAAAGCCCTTATTGAAAATGAATCAAATTCTAAGTTAAAGTGCCTTAGATCTGACAATGGTGGTGAATATTGTAGCAAGGCTTTCAATGATTATTATTTAGTGAATGGGATACGTAGAGAAAGAATGGTTCAAGAACACCATAGGAGAATGGTGTTGTAGAGAGAATGAACAGGACAATCATGGAATGTCTAGAAGTATGAGGATACATTCTAGATTTCTCTTGCAATTTTTGGTAGAAAGCGATTGATACGGTGGTTTATTTGATTAACCGTGGCCCTTCAAGTTCACTAAATGGAGAATACTAAAGGAAGCATGGAAGCAGAAAAGAGATAGATCTTTATTTTATTAAAGTTTTGGTTTAGAAGCTTTTGTGCATGTTGATAGAGAAAATAGAAAAAAATGGATGCAAAATCCAAGAGGTGCACTTTCATTGGTTATGGATTTGGTGATTTCAATTTTCATTTTTGGGATTTAGAGAATTATAAAATTGTTAGGAGTCATGATGTTGAATGGAATGAAAAGAGAATGTACAGGGATCAAATTTTGGTACCCAAGGATGAGAAAATTGAGAAGTTTATTGATGAAAATGAACTCTCAAGTTTTAAAGAAACACCTACAGAAATACACAATAACCGTGGTCGGTTAGGCCTTGACCAGCATTAGTCAAATGAACCACCGATGGTTACAGAGGAGCAGAACCGGTGTCGGTTGGCCAAAATGATGTCAGTTAGAGGTGACCGGTGTCAGTCACTATCAGAAGTTGATACTAATGTCTAGGAGGTCCAGATTGAGACTCTAGTACCCCAAACTCCTGTGAGAAGGTCACAAAGGGTAAGTAAACTTCCAGAAATACTTTCACCTTCTCGATTTTATCTATTATTGATTGATAGTGGTAAACTAGAAATATTTAAAGAAGTAATGTAAGATAAAACTCACATTCAGTGGGAGCATGACATGGATGAGAAGATGAACTCTTTGAAAAAACAGAACCGAGACTTGGGATTTGGTTAAATTGCTAGCAGAAAGAGAACATTGTAGAACAAGTGGGTTTATAGAATTAAGGAAGAATAGGGTGGACGAGAAAAGGTATAATGCAAGGATTCTAGTAAAGGGATTTGCACAAAGGTAGGTATTGAATTTGGTGAAATATTTTCTCCTGTTGTTAATATGACTTCTATTTGTACTATATTGAGTTTAGTTGCACTAGAAGATTTGCATTTAGAGCAAATAGATGTGAAGATGGATTTCCTTCATGGTGATTTGGATGAAGAAATTTATATGCAGTGCCGCCGCTTGGGTATGAAGTCAATGGTAAGGAGAAATTAGTGTGCAGGTTAAAAAAGAGCCTATATGGGCTCAAGAAAGCTCCAAGGCAATGGTACATGAGTTTTGATAGTTTTATGCATGAGCATGGTTACTTGACATGTGAATCTAACCATTGTGTTTATTTCAAGAAGCTTGAAAATGGGAGCTATATTATTTTATTACTTTGTATGTGGATGATATGCTTATTACAGGATCTAGTATGCAGGACATTGGTGAGCTTAAGAGAAAGCTAGCTCACATGTTTGCAATGAAGGATTTGGGAGCTGCAAAAAGAATCCTTGGCATGCAAATACATAGAGATAGGAAAAATAAGAAATTGTATTTGTCTCAGGAGGATTATATCTACAAGGTGTTAGAAAGGTTCAACATGCAAAATGCAAAACCTATTAGCACACCTATGGTTGGACACTTCAAATTGAGTAAAGATCAGTGTCCTTCATCACAAGAGGAGGTCAAATACATGACACAAGTGCCATATGCTTCAGCAGTTGGAAGTCTCATGTATGTTATGGTTTGTACAAGACCAGACATTACACAGGAAGTGGGAGTTGTGAGTAGATATATGGCTAATCTAGGTAAAGAGCATTGGAAAGCAGTCTATGGATACTTAGGTATTTGAAAGGGACATCTAGCATGCAGTTATGCTATAGAGGTTTGGATATTTCATTATGTGGCTATGTTGATTCAGATATGGCTAGAGATTTAGATGGTAGGAGGAGCACTACTGGATATATTTTCACAGTAGGTGGGACGACAGTTAGCTATATTTCAAGATTGCAAAAGGTTGTGGCTTTGTCTACTACAGAGGTAGAGTATGTTACAATTACAGAGGCTAGCAAGGAGATGATATGGATGAGTAGGTTCATGGAAGAGTTGGGAAAGGAGCAAAGTAATTGCAAACTATTTAGTGATAGTCAGAGTGAAATTCATTTGGCAAAGAACTCAGCATTTCATTCGAGAACGAAACACATTCGGTTGAGGTATCACTTCATACGACAGGTATTGGAAGATTGAAAGTTGAACTTGGAAAATATTCATACAAGCAAGAACCTTGCAGATATGCTAACAAAGCCATTAACAAAGGAGAATTTGGAGCTACACTCCACTTCTGTTGGTCTTCAAGTTTGAGGCTCAATGAGGAAGAAACAAAGCTAAGGAGGAACTAAGAATGGTACTGTACAGGTATAGTGTGGTAATTAATCTCCAAGTGGGAGATTTTTTAGTATGGAGCTACATTACTCATGTTTAGCATACAATTGGAACTTGCTGGAAAATACAGTAACCAGCATCGGTCAAGGCAAACCATCATTGATTAGAGTGTGACCGGAATCGGTCAGGGAAAGTTGGAACTGGTGATGGTTTGGCAGAATCAGCATCGGTTACCTGTGCGACAAGATTTTAATTAACTCTCAGGATTTATTTATATTTTTAGCATTGGAATAGATTTAATGAATGTAATTGCATGGCTAAGTGCCCTAAAGTCTTAAATGACTATTTAAAGCATAAAGCTAGGGTTTAGAATAGAGGATTGATCATAATTACAAGATAATTATGTGAGAGAGAATTCTTGGTGAAGAATAAAAAATCTTAAAGGAAGAAAGTATTGAACATATGAGAAGTGTAGAAGATTGTAAATCTTCATTGTATATCTTGTCAAAGCTTTGGATAATAGATTGGCTTGTTTCTTGGTGGACGTAGCCCACACTGGGTGAACCACGTTAAATCTGGTGTTGATTTATGTCTCTTATTTTGTATAATTTTTCTGGTAGAATATCCACTTTTATTTTCATGTATGCTTAGATCTGATATATTTTCTGTACAACCGGTGTGCTAACCCCAAAAATTTTTGTAGGGGAATTGAGCTCAAAGTGATCAACAATGACGTCGACCAAAAATTTTCCAGGGCTTCACCCACAAGCCGAAAAATCCAAAATGAAGTGATCATTAAGGTTAAGTGACCTTTACCATGCAAACTCAAGAGGTGAGTTAATGAAACTCAACCATAGTCATATGATCAATGGTAGAGAAGAAACAGTACATAAGATCAATGTATTCAAATCAAACTCCGAAATCAATGAAAACCACTATGGTTAGACACCACCGACCACTTTAATTGCCAGGTTAGAAACCCTAACCAAGAGTTGAGATCAATGGCCTAAGATCCAACAATACAGAGATCAACGGCTTGAAATCATTACAACTTTCAAAGAAAACTTGACCTGGGTTTCATATGCCACTAAAAAATGATAAAGGGGTGAGTCATCATCATGAGGGGGCCAGCCCATTTTATTTTAAAATTATTTCATTTGACATATAAAAAGGGGATCTCAACTATAGTCTGAGTACTGAACATTCCAAAAATGCCGACCAAATCATGTTAAACAATGATCACCCAAAAAGTAAGGGTTTTAAACTATAAATCAAGTGTTATCCAAAATGCAAAATCTGACAAGAAAATTGTAAGGCAGTGATAATCAAAAGGTGGTAGACTATATAGTATGCCATGTGTGTATACAAAGGGGGCCAAATCATTAAACCATGGTAATGTGCTAAGTCCACAAGAGTGGCCAAACCCAACGAATACAAGTGCTCACAACCACAGGTGGTCCCCACTGATTGTGATGGATTGAACATGACTTGAAATGCAAATTTTCATGTGATCACAAGGGATAGAGTAGAGGTCAACATCAGAATGCAAGCAACCTTTTGAAGACTTGATTACCTTTTTCACAAAATAAGAGTTGATTATGATTGCACATGTGCTCCCGGTGGTCCCCATAGTGAGGTGAATAATTTTTGCTAAGTATTGGAGATCAAAAGTATTTATTTTCTTGCAGGAGTATTTTTGCATGCCTTCACAAAAGGAAAGAATAGACAAGAAGACAAATTCACATGCACAAGGAAGGAGACTTGCTCATCAAGAAAGATTTATTATTAGCAAATTATTCACCCATGCTTTTTCTTAAAAATAGAACATCAACTTCAGTTTGAATGAGATGTAACCAAAGTGGCTATTAATGCCTCTTGTATTAGCTTGCTTTGTTTTATTCCTTTATTTATTAATAAATAAAATAGGATGCATGGGCAAGTATAATTTTAGCCTATTTTTAGGAAGGGTGGGTGAATTAATTTTGCTATATATTGTGTTCCTTGGAAAAACAAAAAGGGGAGAACTTTTAGATATAGGAGTGCTGAAGTAGATTTTGCAGTTTTGCCCTCTGAATGAGAAGTATTTTTACCTTTCCAATTATTTGTAGTCTTGTGTATGTTCCATTAATCTTGTGAATGTTTAATTCCCTGATTAATCATCTTACCTGTTGAAAATTTAGTAATTTTTGCATGATATTAATGTGCATGTTTAACTTAACAGTGTTGTTGTGATTATTTTCCCTCAATACATCAAAGTGTTTGCCTTTAATATTCTATAGAAAACTATTGGTTTGTGCATCAAGAATCCATTCCCATATCAATTGTGCATGTACTCAGTCAAAGCCCTCATACAAGTTTGGTGTATCACCTCAGTTTTAAATTCATTTACAGTCATCTCTTACCTTCAAAACCCCAGAAAATTAGTTTAGGATACATCAATAAGGAATCAGCCTTGATACCGGAGACTCACCTCAAAATAGGTATACCCACATTGACCTGAGGTGTTTCCATTGTATCTACGAAAGAGAGAGATCATTTTTGCAAGATTAGAACACATGCAACCATCTCTCTATAGGGTGCACTTTTGAGAGATAACAGTTAGATGGTAGTTCTGGTCATTCACATCATATTACTAGAATTTATGATCTTCTTATATTCCAACACCCTTTTTCCAAGAACAATACAATATCTTGCACGAGATTATGCTTTGTGTAATCCAATTGATCTTGACAAAGAGGACATTGAGGATGAATTTGAATTCCTAACAAAATCCAACAAGAGTCGAGGATTTCGGTATGACTACTTAAAATTCATACAAATTGCATCCACCCTTGCTTGGTCTACCTTTGACTCTGCACATGACTTTCCCTTCAATTTGGAGTTCTAGAGATTCTCATCTACTATCCACATATCCATATTGATCGTATATCTTTGTCTTTATCTATATCATTTTCAATTCACTTAATTTTTACAAAGCGAGATGACATCCTCCAAGGAAATCCCTTTGGATTCCTAGAATTGTCCTTTTCCGAGCAGCTTTTCTATCCATTTGTCTAATCCTTTCTATTTAGTTTCTTTGAGCGTAGGTTGTTTGGTAGAACAAGAGGACTCTTGCACTCATTCAAACTCAACGAGTTTCAATCAAGCATAAAATTCAACATCCATATGCATGGGTATTGATAAACCCCACCATCTTCTGAGGTCAGTTTTGTTTTTATTGTTTCACTTCATTAATTTAAAGTAGGAAAGTAAAAACATCTCTGAACATCTTGGTTTCACAACTAGGTCAAGAACCCATTTTTTAGACTCTTTCTTTTCTACAAAATGTTTCCCTATGTAGTATTGCATGTACATTACATCATTCTCTTGGAAAGAGAATGACCTCGAGATGGACATGAAACATGGAAAATATCATCCTTTTACCTTGTCCATTTTGGGATTCGTCATTCATTTTTATGTTGATGTCATCATTTTATTTGGCAACGTAAGAACTGAAAGGTTGAAGTCCATTAAAAAAATTCCAACAATAAGAATAAGTAAGATTGCATTTCTCCATTTTTCATTGACTATTTTTTCATCCTCGTTAAAAGGAAACGAGAAAAATATTAAAGCTGAAGTGTTTTCATTATCATTTCTCCATTCTCGGTCTCAAGAACCAAGAAATCCATTTCCATGATAAAATCATCATCTCCTTGAGTATGTTCAAGTTCAAGAGGCGAAACATGTTGTCATTCTTGCATTTCTTGTCATCTTCTTCAAATGAGAAAGAGAATCTTTCAAGTTCACCAACATACTCATCACATGGAAACTCATATTGAGCCTCAAGAACATGATCGGAAATATTAAAGTTACCTATCAAGAAATTTTTGAGCATCATTCCTTCTTCTTGATCCACATTTCTCTTTACTTCAATATTATTTTTTTCAATCCAAGGATCTCATCACCATCATTAGCAACCAGTGGAACAACTTCATTTATACTCTCATCCCATGAAAAGTACACCTTTTCAAAATATGATTTCATCAACTCATCATTATGCTCTTTGACCAGTTCAGTGATACTTGGAAATTCTTCCACCAACATGGGCATCTCAAGATCATCCTCAAAGGTCATGAAAATTTTGCAAGATTTAGATCTTTTACTTTGGATATATTTTAGTGGATCATTTTTCCTTTACACAGTATACTTCATCTTCCTAATAGGAATAAGTTTCTTTGTCTTACCATTGACCGAGATGGTGGCATGTGACCAATCCAGGTACATATCTCCTCAACATTTGGACATAAACCTCGTTCAAAATATATAACATATGAGACAGGACATGTCTGCTACAAGGATTCTCATTGTGATTTTATTTTCAAGGAATTCTTCCAATGCTACCTCGGCATCCTTGATTTGTCCCATCAGGGGAACTTATTTCATTTCCATGAAGAGACATTGTCAGAGGTAGGGGATGGATGGAGGGTGATGGCTTTAGAAAATTTTATAGGAATGGTGTTTTCCAAGGAACCAGAATCAATGATGTAATTATTTAACTTATACATATTGACGAGCAAGGTTGTGTATAAAGGTTCTACATTCCTAGAGGTGGAGGGTGTGGAGGCAAGAGCAGTTCGAGAGATGGAGTGGATTGAGAGGCATGAGGTGGTTTTTTGGTGGTGACATATTTAGGACATAAAACACATCTACTTCGCTTGATATGTTGAAAAAAATTTGAGTTTCTTAGGATGACTTCTCAAGTACTCAAATTAAAAAAATTGTACTTTGGATCTTTTAAAATGGTCAATGATATCAAAGGATAAAGAGGTGGTGGGAACTATTGGAAGCATAATGGACTAAGAGAGGGGTTAGTCAGTCCTTTAAAAATTTTAAATCAGATTTCATATTTCTTAATAAAAACACAAATTCAATTTACCATCCATTAATGTTTGTACATAATCAAATATTACATAAGCAATTAACCATGATCAAGATAATCAACATAAGACTCAAGATATAAGTGGGAAACCCTCAAGGGGAAGAAAACCCACTGAAACATAATATTTATATTGATATGTTTAAAATTTAGCGATACAATAACCCCAAAAGGATCACCAAGCCAAAAATAAGCACCAACCCCTAGTTTAGTATACCTTCAACCCTAAAAGGAGCACTAACCCCTAGTTTTATGAAGCACCAACTAAACAAGGAGGCTACAACCCACCAAGATGATCAAGCACCCACTCAATGACCTTCTGATGTTCGGTCTCTAAAATATTTCTTCCACAACTAATATAGACCACTTATTCAGTTCACTCTTCTTCAAACCCTCATTCAAACCCTAGGTCTTCAATCTTGCACAATCTATCTCTTTCTCCAATTTTCTAGTTTCAAAATTTTGCACACATGATTTTTACCTTCCTTAACCTATAAAACAATGGATCTGATCTCAATGCATTCTGATACACCTAAAAAAAATCATACCTAGGTCATACTTCTTGCACACCCCCACACACACACACACCTAGCTCGAGAAAAGCCCCCAAAACAATGCTTTTATAAGCTCCTTCTTAATTAAAATTCAAAATAAAAAAATTTCCCTCCTATTGCATCACCAAAAATAATATAAACACCTCGTATACTTTTCATAACATCTATAAGTGACCCATATGGGTCGGCCTAGAAAAAAACATCTTCCATACACCAAAAATCCTCAAATCCCATGCATTTGAATGACAAAAATATGCTAATCCCCAAAAAAATTTAGTAATGATTTAAAATTCATCACACATGTTTAAAATAACATTTAAGCATCATACATGATCACAATTAACATGAACCAATTAAATTATTTTGTTTAATGGGCCTAATGGTTGATTGCCTTCATAAAACACTGTTTCTAGCACCCCGACTTCACCTTTTGTCTTCAATATCATCATAGAACACATCAAATATGTCATGTAACAACTTTATTGAACTATAAAGACTTTAAAAATACATGTAAGAAATTTAGAGCTCATGAAACAACCCCCGGCTCAAACCACATTAACTTTTGTCTTCACCAAATCAAGCTTCCCAAAAACCAGTTTTCCAAACTCATCTAATAAACACCATTTTTGATACAATAAAGACCTAAAATGGATTTATTTTATGAAAAATTCATCCTTCTTCACATTACAGGTGATATAAAAATCACCTAATCCATATCATGCTTTAACCAACTCAAACATTCAACAAAAGTAGTTACGTCTTGAAATCCAATAATATTCGTTTCCACAAAATGACATAGAAACCATATAAAAAATCATAATCATAAATAAAATTTATATAAATGGAAATATATCTAAATTATCTTTCCAACACAACTTGAATCACATCCTAACTCCTCTTGTAGTTCTTGAAATGCCCAATTTTCTTGAAGATTGATTCTAACCTGTCCCAAAGCGCCCTTTGACCAATCAACCTAAATGAAGATTACTTGACCATTTATCATAATTAAAATGACTAGAAATCTCTTTTAACATCAATTAAAACTCACATAATGGTCATTTAGTTTACAACTCCTTTGGACAACCTTGTCCCAAACTAAACTTCTTCAAAAACTGGCCTGTTTGAGTGCGGTCCACTCATCACCATTACCTCTACCATAAATTTCTATAAATTGTTAGGACTATTATACATATTACAATCATCATCCAGGAACAAGAATTTAAAACTACCCACTTAAACATAAAATCTCTCAAACCACTTTCAAGCTAGGGTTTTAAACTCATAACAAGTTGTTTACCTTCTTAACATTCATTCATAAAAATATGACAATGAAATGACCTCATTATTTTTGTGAAACCTTATAAACTCAATTTAGAAACATCCTTGAAAGGAATAAGGTCCCATACAAAGAAAAAAATTCAAGTTTGGCATCAGATTAGCCAATTCAAGCTAGAATCAGCATTGTTCTTCACCCTATTTCACCAAATATGACATATCTTGCTAAATTATAACCTTGGAAACCTAAAATTTTTCCCATATCACAAGGAAAAACCCTAATAAAATATTTTATCATCAAAATTTCATAATTTCCTCTCATTATTTCTATCTAATGAGACTTTCATATCTACCCCTTATAGTTTTGCCAAGGAAAATTTTAGTGGCAATTTTTCGTAAACTCACAAAAATCCGGGTTTTTGGAAATTTGAATCGGTCAATTTTCAATGAGTGGTACCTGAATTATTCACCAAAAATTTCAGCTGACATTTCCCTTGTAGGGTACATTTCACCTAGTATTTACACATATATAAGATCTTATGCATGTAATTCGCCAACATTTCAAATCATTCAATGCGCATATTTGCGAAGTATACATAGGGTAAGTGCACGAAGTTGGGGGCCAAAAAGTGGAAAAAACCCAAAAAAAAGAAAAACACGTACGCATTTTATTATAATGCGATCGCATTTTAAATTCTCAGGTTTGGGATTTACCAAAGCATAACACGTACACATTATGTCTACTATAAATAAAAAAAGAGGCCCGAGCCTCTATCATTTTATCTCCCTCAAATGTGAGTTTCAGAGCTTAATTGTGCCCTCACGTTTTTCATTCAGCTGGATCTCAAGCTCAAAGGATCATTTATGGATCACCGGGAAGATCTAAATCGATGATGGCACCACGAAGAAGAGGTAGGCACAATTATTTTCTCAAAATTACATTGAAATATGATAATTATAGATTAAAATTTGAATTGAATACATTTTTTATTGTTATAGTTCAAGGTCGAGGGAATCAACCACAACCAAACCCTGTTATTCCTATCATCCCTCCCAACCCTCCCATAATTTCTCAACATCCCCCGGGTAGTCAAGAAGATTTAGCAGCCCACATAGTTGAAAACAAAATTGAAATTGAGGATTTAATCAAAAGAATGAGGGATTCACAATCTACAAACCCCCACCGCACCTCTCTTGCAAACACATTGGAGGAATTACTTTCTCAAGTTGACATGGCAATGGGGAAAATTGATCATTGGACAACTTACAGAGAGGGTTGTAGGGTTTATTATTCCAACAAATTGTCATATGTGGATGTAAAGAAAAAGAAATTACAAAAGACCTCATATGCACCTTATTCACGAGACCCTTGTACTAATTTTCTGTTCCATTGTCATGTAAATAGTTTCCCATCCATTGGTGCAATAATAATATGATTAAAAATAATTTTTAGGACCGATGGTAAATGGTGTTTGATTTTCCACCTTATAATAACAACGAGGTGCCACTATACTTTCTCGAGGAAACTCTATTGCATCTTTATCCTCAACAAGATCCCAAATTATTTTGATTTTGAGATTTTCGGGGCCGAGGAAAAGAATCTGCACAAGATCGGCCAAGTGCATAATGTGCACCTATTCAAATCAAAAAAATCCTCTCCTAGTGTTCACCTTACCACCTTGACATGTTGGCGTAGTTGGTTTGGCACCAAGAGATTTTGTTTGGAAAGTATTGTGTCACGCGGTCTTATATTGACTTAGACTATACTATTTCACGCGTTTACAAACAATAGGACAGTGAGAGAACTAAATGGAGATGGATAAAACCACAATACGATTTCGTAGAGGGCTCTGACGTGGAGGTTTAGGATCTTGTAATACATCTCTAGGTGCCACAGAGTCTAAGAAATCACCCGTCGAAGATATAACGTGTTTTGGTCTTAGGGCTCTTAAGAGAGTACACCCAAACGAGGTAGTCTAAAAGCATGGGAGCATATGGAACCAAAAAAAGCCTCTAATATCATTCACTAGGCCATCCAGACATGTGTGCGTAGACAGTTTGGTCCCATAAGCTACCATTTGCAAAATATAGCGTCTGATAGCCTTGCTTTGATGCAAACTATACTATTTCACGTGTTTGCAAACAATAGGATAGCGAGAGAACCGAATGGATATGGATAAAACCTCAATAGGATTTCATATAGGGCCCCATTATGGAGGTTTAGGATATGATGAGACGTCTCTAGGTGCCATGGAGTCTAAGAAATCACCTGTCGAAGATATAACGTGTTTTGGTCTCAGGGCTCTTAAGGGCCTATGCCTGGACGATGGTAGTAGTTTGAAAGCATAGGGACTGTAGGGAACCAAAAAAATCCTCCCTTAGTGTTCACCTAGACACCTTGATGTGTTGGCGTAGTTGGTTTGGCACCAAGAGCTTCTATTTGCAAAGTATTGCGTCAGCGGCACCTTACACTTACTCAGTTGTAGTATTTCATGTGTTTACAAACAATATTAGACAGGAGAGAGAACCAAATAAATATGGATAAAACCATGATATATTTTGTAGAGGGCCTAAACATGGAGGTTTAGGATCGGCGAGACATCTCTAGGTGCCACGGAGTCCAGAAATCACCGTCGAAGATATTGTGTGTTTTGGTCTCAGGAATCTTAAGAGACTACGCCCGGACGAGGTATCCCGAAAGCATGGGAAGCATAGGGAACCAAAAAAATCCTCCACTAGCATTCACCTTCCCATCTAGACGTGTTGGCGTAGATGGTTTGGTCCCCACACGCTACTATTTGTAAAATATAGCGTCTGGAAGCCTTGCATTGACTCAGACTACACTATTTCACGCATTTGCAAACAATAGGATAGCGAGAGAACTGAATGGAGATGGATAAAATCGTGAAAGGATTTTGTAGAGGGACCTAACATGGAGGTTTCAGATCTAACGAGATGTCTCTAGGTGCCATGGAGTCGAGAAATCACCCATCGAAGATATAGCGTGTTTTGGTCTTAGGGCTCTTAAGGGACTACACTGACGTGATTTCTCGGACTCCATGGCACCTAGAGACGTCTCATCAGATCTGAAACCTCCATGTCGGGGCCCTCTATGAAATCCTATCACGGTTTTATCCATCTCCATTTGGTTCTATTGTTGTCCTATTGTTTGCAAATGCATGAAATACTACAGTCTGAGTCAGTGTAAGGTTGTCCATTGCCAATCACCTGAATAATATAGGTGGTTCATACAATATAGGTGGTGAAATGAGAATTTATGTTTGTTTTTCCTTTCTAATATTTAATTTCTCTTAGCTTCACTTGGCTTCAAGAATAATAAATTCTCTACTAACAGTGCCAACCACGTGAAGGTGGAAGCTTTTTTGGCACCACTAACCTACATAAACATGTTAGTAAGCAATTAAATAGAATTTTAAATCATATAGAATTAAAAAAATCATTTAAGTAAATATTCAAATTAAATTCATGAAGAACATACCTTTGCAAATTCAATCCAATGAACTCGCAAGGATCAACTCTACTCTTGACAGTAGCAAGAATTGCTTCATGATTTGATTCATGAACCTTCCACAGATTCTTGTTTAATGGCCGACCTTGATATTTGATCAAATTAATATTTGTTGCAAGGACCAAATGTGAATATTGAATTATATTTCGATGTACCTCATAGTCTTCAAACAACCAAATGTTTGATTTTTGATAGGATATCATTGAATCCAAGTTTCAATTACTACTGTGACCAAAGTGAGATACCCAAGGTTTTCACCATCAATTTGTGGAAGTCAAAAAAATTCCCCTCTACACCACGAGACAAGTAGTATGTTCCCTCTTCATTAAATTATGTCACAATAACTACAAAAATGTGCCCTACATCACAAAGTAAAACTATTCAGTCAAATTTAAAATACATTACGAGTTGACCATTTAATAATTTATAAATCTAAAACATGGTATGTACATATATGTATGTACTTTGTTGCACTAAATCGAGACCTTGTCAAAGTCGGGTGATGTTTTCTTTTTACTTGAAGACCCCGTAAGTTGTAATGCTCATGGAACTTGATGTGTGTCGAGTGGAATTAGAGGTCTACAAGTCCATTCATCCACCCATTTTTGTGACTCACATTCATTCCACACAAAATCAATGCATGATATACAAAAACATGTCATTCACCTAGTATAAATAGTCCAAGCATTTGCATTTGAATTACGGAATGAGTGCACTTGATCCTACAATTGTCATACAATCTTCAAAGTTTTCCAGATTTTTTTCCTCTATCAACCAAAAATATCTATGAACCATTGATCTCTCTTGAGATTCATGGCCCATATTCTTGACACACCAATCAACAATGTTTTTACATCTGTAAATTTAGCACCATCCTTGAACTTTAACTCTTCTCTTGTAAGTTCTCTTTTCACACATGCTCTTGCACCATCATGCTCTCCTTTTCCATGCCCTACCTTAGTAAAAATCTAGATATGTTGTACATTTTTTCTTTATGCATCCTTCTTAGCCAATAAAACATCCATGCATTCTTGAATTGTGATGTGCAGTTTTCCGACCAAATGTAATGTTGATCGAAACTAATGTTCCTCTCATTCAAGTTCACATAAAACACTTGGAAACACCCTTGTACATATTATGTAGAATGTGTTCAATCATCACTGATGTAGAAATGATACTCTCTTAATATTTTTCGATTTTTCTTAGTGCTTTCTAGAGAGTGCATGAATGCTATATATGCATGAAAATAGCAACTTGCATTGAGTTATAATATTGAGACTGAACCTCCATTTGTGGCTACAATGTGTAATTCTTTGTGAAGTCAACTACTAAAACAATAGTACTAAGTGGAAATGTTTCCTTGCTTATCTTGAATTGTTCATCCAACCATCGAGCTCTATGTGTGTGCCTTGCATACTCATAAAAAAATTTCTCTCTGAATTTGACCATATATTCTGATATAGGTAATTATTTTGTAACAAGCTCACACCTCTTAGATTCTTTTCCATCTTTTAATTACTATGACACCGATTTATATTTGGTGAAACCAACCAATTATTTTCCTATTGAATCATGTACTCTCCTCCATGGATACAACCTTTCAGATTTAGCAAGCCACCACATACATTGACGTTCCATCCAAACATGTTTTTTATTAAAAAAATGTCTAGTTGATTTTTCACAAAATATTTTCGGAATAAATTCCCTTGAATATTTTGGTGGGACATTTAATCCACACTCCTACAACATGATGTTAGTATGCAAAACACGACGTATTTGAAAAAACATCATAATGCATTGAAAATTCAACAAGATGCCTGCAACAACAAGTGATACGTGAGTAATTGATTTTCACATAAAAGGGTTTGCTCATTTCAAATAATCTTTGGCTAATGTTAATTTGTGGATTTTCATTCTTAAACTTAGAGAACAATTGTGTTTGAGTCATATCTAAGAAATTTTTTGCACATGATTCATGATTACAAGAACCTATTCTTCTTTTTACTATATCTCTTCTATTCGGTGACACCCTTGTGTTCTCATTCCAAAATTTTACAATTAATTATTTTAGAATATCATATGTATTCTTGTATTTTCATGGAATTCTGCTATAGAAATCCCAATAGTCAGTGTTATTGACTGACTCAAGATGTTTACGTCTCTCTATTGCTTTCATTAGTGTTTTTTGTTTAGCTTCAAAGCACCTTGCTTTTTTTAAAATCAAGCGTTTATTAACTATTTTATCACTTACTATACAATTACTAAGTGCGGGATGTGTAGCATTACTATCTTTGGTGTGTCTTTTCCACCTACAATTTGGTATGCTTTATGTATGTTTTCAACAATTGACGCATTTTGACCAACAACATTAGATGTTATTAACCCTGGGTATTCATTATAGGTCTCATCTTAATTAATTTCATATGTAACAAATAATTGAATTCTTTGTGAGTCATTTAAATTCTCAAAGTAATTATCCCAAATTCCACTAGCTTTTCTTCTCGCATTTCTTTGGACATTTTGTTAGGCATTGGTTTTATAATGTTTTCATCAATTTCAATTAAGTGAATTGGTTTTCTTCACAAAATGGAAGGAGGTTTTCTTAGAGGTGAAGATTTGTTTACAAGGTTACTTTCTTCATTTAGCATTTTCATACAAATTTTGGGGTTAACATTTGGATTTTCAGGTAAGGGTTCAAAAATTGAATTCATATCAATTTCTTCATCCATATCAACATTTTCATTCAATTCAATATCATTATTCATTACAAAATTATTATTCTCTACATTTTCATTATGTATTTCATCCCCATATTCTAATACATTAGCTACATTTGATATAGCAGATGTACCTTTCCTGCATGAAGTTTTTACATTCTCTTCAATTTCTTTATTCTCATCTCTTCCAATTTCTCTGGTGTCTTGTTCTGACTTACCTATTTTCCTTAGTTCAAATTTTATTGCCCATGATTAGAAAAAATCAACTAGTGGGGTAGGGGACAAAATGAACTACTAAAAAATCGTGCAAGAATGTACAGAAAATTACAGACCAAATAGAATGTATGCAGAATTCCCGTGAAAGAGATGAAAGGGACGTTGGGGGGCCACAATATATAAACAAATAATAACACATACATGTTATGATTTTTACCTTTTCCAACACATGCCTCAAGGCTTGGGATCCGGTTTGGATCCCCAAGCCTGAGGCATGGACCTGCACAAACACAACAAACCGCATGTTTTTGCAGAAAAACACAAAAATCCAACTTCCATCATGATAAATCAACATCAAATGATTGATTTGTTTTAAAAAAATTATACCACGACGTAAAGCAGAGTTTCTTCTTTGTATAAATATTATTTTTCAATTTTTCTAACAAATACAAGGTTTCCATATTATTTATTTTCTTAACTATGCCTTTTTATAGCTATTTTTTGAAGTTTAAACATGTCTATCTTTTTTCGTGTATCTTTTTTTTGACTCATCAAAATTGAATAAAAGTTTTTTAGGCACAAACTAGGTATAATTCTATACATATTCAAAAATAAAATCTAATTTTCGATATTTTTGAGGTAGTTAGGGGGGGCAATCGGAGCTCCATTATTTTTCAAAACATAAAATTTCTGTACTAGAAAAATCATAAATAAAAAATATTGCTAAAAAAATCTAAAATAAATTCTAACACAAACTAGATTCTCCTAGCTATCTTTCTACCAAAGGGTTTTCAAAAATACTAAATGGTGCTCAAACAAGTGTGGGGGCACGAAAGTCACTCTATTATTTTTTTTAGCAAAAACAAGAGCATGTGTTGGTATTTTTAGTTAAACCACGTAAACTTCTCTATTTTCAATAAAATTTAGTAGCTTAGAAACTAGACTCAAAATTCTATGATTCATATTTCTACAACATCTTCCAATTTTGAGGTAAGTATTTCAAAAACTCATACAAGTTGAAGTTTTTATTTTTCGAAAAATGCGTCCACTTAAGACCCCCTTTTGGCCCCCATCTTGGTGCACTTACCCCATAGACTACCAACACTATATCGTACAACATACATTGCTAAAGCACAATTGTAAGTTATCCAACTTAAGACCCATCCTTCTACAAATTCATCCAACCTTTGAGTCATCCAACCTCAAAGACGTCCAACATCGAGCCATATAACCCCACACCTGTCTAACCTCTAAGATGTCCAACCCATATCCATCCAACCCCACATCTTTCTAACCCTGAATATTTATAACCCCACATCCTTCCAACCCTAGAGTTTTCTAACATCCAAACCCAAAGCCATTTAACCCTCAATATGTTCAACCACAGATCCATCCAACCTCGTAGTTGTCAATACCAAAGTGTCTTCCAACCACAATTTCCGAGTCATCCAACCTCTTAGTCATCCAATCCCTAATATGTCCAACCTTAGAGCCATCACACTCTAGTGTCATCCAACCACAACTTCCGAGTCATCTAACCTCTGAGTTGTTCAACCTCGAGCCGTCCAACCTCATAACCATCCAACCCTATATCCATTAGCACAAAGAGTTGTCCATTCGTAGATCCTTCGAGAAATCTTGTTTTTAGCCTAAGAAGTTTTGTTTTCATGTTAGCGATATATCAATGGATTCTGCAAATTAGGGTAAGAAGGTTAAAAATTCAACTAGTTCAAAAAAGGGTGCAAATACTTTTCTTGGCTATTTTGGAAAGTTACAAAAAATGAAGGTGGTTTCTACATCGCCTAAAAATATTGATGTGTTATTTATAGGTTATTTAGTCCTCTGAATTTGATAATTATGTTTTTTTGTATTATTTTTTGAACTCTTTGTACTTTATCTGTAAAAATTAACTAAATATAAAATTAGTACTATATCTCGTAACAATTTTATAAAATTATATGCATGCATTTCACAAATTCCTTCACAAAATAATCAATTTCAAGATATCGATGATCCATTATATATTGAGAAATAAAACATTCCTTCCCTAATGATATAGAAGTACAAGAAGTTTCATTGAATTCTCATGATACACCAACAAAGGAAGCTTCTACTCCAATGTCTATTTCCAGAAAAAGGAGACATGAGGATCAAGATATTCTTGCTGAGAGCCCAAATGCACAAGTTGAACCCCAAGAAAAAAATCAGAAGAAAGAGGAAAACAGGACAATTGGAAGGACTTTCAAGTTTGAATGGGATGCAAAATATCCATTTATTGATCCTATGAACCCTCAATATGGTAATGGTGTTCCAACACAATGTCGGTACAAAATATGTGGTTGGAAACAAGGGAAGGATCACATGATACAGCTCAAATCTGGGCACAATTGAAAATCATTGTGGGAAAATATATATTTCCCAAAGAAAAAGGATGAGAGCATAGTCAAAACACACAAATGGAAAGATTCAAAAGAGTGTCTACATCTAAAGTACATAGAAGAATGTGAACAGGAACAAAAATGTATGAAAAATCTAAATGAAAAAAGTGGCACCATTGTAACAAAATTGAGCAAAGCTATTGAGACAGAAATGTATGCAAAAAGTGTTCTGGGTTTGCTACCATATTCTATATATTGAAAAGGGGAAGACCCATGTCATATTTCAAAGAAAATAAAATTCGTATCAATTTATTGGTTTCTGAGAATGTTCCTCAATCTCATTGGTCAGATACCAATGGCTAGGAAATTGTAAAATGTCTATCTCTAGTAGAAAAGGAGGATCTAAAAGAGTTTGTTTAAAAGGAAAAGTATATTTCCCTTTCAATTTTTGAGGTTACTGTAGTGGATAATACCTCATGGATTTGTATTCATTTTTACACATTTACTAATGAAGTAAGAACTCCCCACCTCTTAACAATTCATAAAATGACTGAGAATTGTAATTCTGAAAAAATTTACAAATTGGTGGTCTAAAATATGAAGGATACCGCAGGAATGGATGACTTTTCCATTGCAAAAAAGTTAGTTTGTATCGTAACTATTGGTTCATTTGTAATCTAGAAGCGTAAATGGTCTCTACATTTGATTTCAGATAATTGTTTCTCCTTATGTGATTGCAATTCACTACATGGCTCTGAGAATGAATCTTCCTAAAATTGTGAGCACATTTGAAAATGTAGCTAAATTAGAGGATCTGTTATGTGATTAGCATGATTACTCTTGGCAAGTCCAAAGAGATTTTTAGAATTTCAAAAAAAAGTTATTAGACTGATAGAGGGAAAAATCTTCTCAAAGATGTAGATACTAGATGGATATCTATGTATGAACCTTCTGTAGAATATTTGACAAATATCCTTCATTGACATGATTTATGTATAAATATCATAGGTATGTAGATAAAGCTAAAGATATATTGTACCATCTCGCAGACTTAGAAACTTTACTCACACTCGAAATATTTTACCTATGTTAAGGAGCTTAATATTTTGATTTGAAGCATGCACAAGATATTTCTTTCTACATAAGAGACTTCATTAGACTAAGAATACATGTGTGCTAGAATATTGAAATTTTATATATTTTAGATAGAATTTTTCAAGGTGTTGCTTTTATAAGATGGAATGCATTGACAAAATTGAAAAAACTCGATTGCTTCTTAAAATACAATATACATGATAATATTTATATAAAAGCACATGGGAAAGAGATTCCAGTTCATACATTTCAAAAAAGAGTTGATTTGGCTGGCTCAGAAATGGAAGAAGTAAGAGTGACACGAAATTTATTTGACACAATATTATCGAAACTAGGAATAAATTGAAAAGATCTCTAAATCATTATCTAAAGATATATGGGAAAGATTCAAAAATGATAAAATACTTGAAGCAATGGGAGTTATAAATCCATAGTTTTGGAATTTAGCTAGTGACATATGTTATACATCCATCAGTCCTTTATTTTTCAAAACCATGAGTGATCTAACTTACAATTTCTCTAAGACTGAAGAGATAAATGGAGTTTCAGAGAATATATTTTACAAAGAAAATAATTAGCTCTCGATCAATGCATTATGCTAATACTATGATACGACAAGTTCAACTTCTACAAAACCCATAGGAATATGGTGCCATTAGAAGGATTTGGAAGGATATTTGTTCCAGTAGTATTCCGTGTGAAGATTTGAGCGAGTATATTAAGCTGTATGAACTATGTCAAACAATGATTCTGGGTTCTATAGAAGATGAGAGGGTTTTCGGGCACTTTGTCCTTTTTAAAGTCAAAAGTTTGAAACAAATTAGATAGGAATCTAAAAATTTGTCTAAGGTTGTATGTATCATGTTACTCAGTGGAGAATTTTCCTTATGAGAGAGCACTTGCATTATGGAATTCACTAGTAGAAAGAAGAGGAGTGTGTAATATTCTTCCTAATCCAGGAATTGAAACACATCCAATATCATGTTACATTGATTTCTAAGACATAAATGAAAGTGTTTCTCCAAGACTATTCGAATTCACATAGATTTCATTTCTTCTATACATTGTTGAGACTATTTACAATAATTTGATGTATTGATGTATTTCATATCCATTAATGTTAATCAACTGGTCCTAATGAACTGTGTAATTTACTTGTATCGCATTTGTTTTTTATATTTTTTTTTTGAAATTAAAATTGATGTATTTGGATCCATCTATGTGATTATTGATTAAATATATACATCGGCATGATACATAAATAATGAAAATTTCAATAAATGCAATATTACATTTGTTTTTACTTGGTCCATTGGAACAGTGTAATTTACTTGTATCACATTTGTTTTTTATATTTGGTTTTCTGATTGAAATAAGGACATATTTATTTAGATCGACCTATCTGTTAATTGATTAATTTTTTACATCTACATGAAATCAAAAATGTAAATATTTTAAACAAACAAAAACATGAAAATTTGAGGACCATTTACGTAAACACGAAACATAAACACCATTCCTATTAAGTAGAAATCCATTAACAATAAATATAGTTCTAATTCCAAAGTACTCTTGTAATCATTCTCTCATGTGGCGGATTACTTTATGAAGACAAGTATCATTTCATAAAGCATTTTCGGCCAATACAATTCCAAAAAGGGGGTTGTAAATAACATTTCAAAGCTTCCAGACAAGTTTTGTCATATAAGGACACATTACAAGGGCATCCTCTTTTTCTCGCCAATGATTTAGAATCAAAATTTTCCTTATCCGCCACATAGAATAAAATGCAAAAATTGGTTGGCCACTATCTTTTAATTCCTACGCCAAAGGTCGAATTGTGACAACACACCTATCACATAGTGAACTTAACTAATTTTTAAAAAATTATATTGTAAGGGAAACTTGATCTTTTTCTTGTGCAAGAGGCAGAGGAATGTGCTCAGTCTATACAAAGCTATCTCTGTTAAAACTCCCGATTCCTACAAATCTTGCACTACAATATTGATATTTTGAAGAATATTTTGATTCTCCTTCACAACATCTCCTGGCCGACAAAAGTGATGCATCAAGCGATCTTTCTTTTCCTTCGGTAAGATTTATGGATCCATCTTATTCTCCTTGATTATCATTCGAATGTATTATTTTGTGTATTGAATACAATGAGTTTTTCCTTCAATTGTACAAATAAATTTAATATTTTATGGAAATTCTTCTAATGTGCTTCAAATACATCTATTTCATTCTTAAAATTTCTATATTTTTCCTAGAAAATGATATATAAAAGTATTAGTCTATTAGATAAGTTGAAAAAATAATTTTTTATTATTATGGGTAAATAGTTTTGAAGGGACTATACCCTGAGTACAAAAAGGCTCAAAATCCAGATATCAAAAGAAGAGAAACCAAACCTAGATAGGCTAAACACCATAAACTAGGAGGCTCAACAAAGCCAGATAATACAATATAGAGAGAAAAACAAGATCAAGACAGACAGTGATCTCGATTAAGAGAAAAAGAGAAAAAAATGAACAAGAGGGATCCACAACTGGTCATCCCAGCCAAAAAACAACATCAAAATCACTAACAACAACAACTTCACCGCCAAGAAATAAACAATAACAAGGCACCACATCAATTGATAACTCTATCAATCTTGGCCTTAATCTTCTGGAGCGAGGCGAAGAACACAATGGTTGTGGCTTGGGATGGATCTTTCATATCCACCTAGGAAATTACAAGATCTCGGTTCTCCTTTGATCCCCATATATCATCGGGAATGCCGCTAAGACTGCACATACTTCACACATGTTGCTCTATAAAATTATAGATACTTTTAAGAGCTGAGAGGATACAGTCATGACGCCCTTTTGCATTGCCAAGCCTAACATCCAGAGAAAGAAGCTTCTTGAATATCTCAGCGTAGTGGTATCATCTTCTTTAGAGTTTTGCAGCTTCCTCTTGCCCTTTGTTTTATCCATATCCCTCATAGCACTCTTGAGGTCATGAATCTCCTTTTCCATCTTTTCAACCCTGACCAACAGGTCCACTTCCTTGGAATCCTTCACCGGTTTACTTATGTGTAATAAATTCTCTGCAAGTTCCAGATCTCTATGGCTTCTTAAAACCCTCTGTGAAGATGGCAGAGGGACCTTAGCTTTCTTATCTTTCCTCTTCCGTTGGGGTAGCAATGTCAATTTTTCTATCGGAAAGGGGAGGAATGAAGGCAGGGGGAGTGGGTTGGGGGCTTGAGCAGGCTAAGTAATGGCGGTGGATGAGTAGGATCAACCCTTGGTGAAGGGAATAGCCCTGTATGATTTTGCACCTCAAGAATAGATTTCTCCAAGGAATTTAGCAAATAATGAGGAAAATTTATGGTAAGGTTCCTGTGAAAGTGATTAAGGAAAATTAAGTGCTTCTAGGGGATGGTGACAAATCTCCCCTCTAGAGTAACGTACCTTACCACCATCCTCACAATCTCAGCGAAGGGCTAGGAATAGATGCTATTTTGATGCCAGCCGCCACAAACTCCAAATTCTCCCCCTCATCGAGAAACTTTTTAGCCTCCACCTCTCTATCCACGCATTTGTTGAAGAATTTGGTTCCATCCAGATTAAGCCCAGTGACCTGGGCAATTAGCTCCTCAAAAATATCGACCTTGATATTACTATACTCAACAACATGATTCCTCTAGCCATTCACGAATTTTATTGAAATATCCTAGTCGAAACCCTGAATCTTTTCAATAAAATTTGTAATACCCCTATTTGCAAATAGTTCCAAAGTATTGTATCATTTTTCCATGTTGGATTATGGGTGGGCTCAGTCTTGCAAGGTGGTCCCCCATTTTTCCTATGATGCTTCTTCTTCTTACAATGGTAAAAATTTGAAATCTATACGATTCATCCCCTGCTCTGCTTTTGAAGACCTCCAATACGTGTGGAAAATTGTAATCATTAATCCTCACTTTGCAATTAATAAACCGCTCCTTAGCATCTTCCCTACATCTATTAATGATTACGCTCCAAGTCATGCATATCTTTGATGATGTCATCACATACTTTAGCAGGAAGAGTGTCGCCCCTTAACCAAGTTTGCATTGTATTGTTTACCCCAATATTTTCCAAACCATCTACCACACTATTGCCTTCTCGGTAGGTATGGTTAATTTTAAAATTATCAAAACTCTTGCAAATATCAATAGCTTCAGTTATAAAGTCCCTGATTGACCAACTTGGAGGTTGTTTTTGGTTTAACAAATTGATAATGTTCAGCGAATCTCCCTCAATTATAATATTGGAAATATTACAATCTCTAGCTAACCTTATTCCCCAAAGCGTTGCTAAAGCTTCTAAGTAGTGATTGGTTTGCCTACCCATTTTGCCAGAAAAAGCAGCAACAAAAAGCAGCCTCTGTGATCTCTAATCACTCCACCTCCTCCTGAATCCCTAGGATTGCCTTTTGAGGCCCCATCAAAATTCAACTTGTGCCATGTACTGGGAGGCTGAATCCATCGGACAGTGGATCTATCAATGCTACTGTTATTCTTGTTCCTAACAGTGCCAATGTTCCAAGTAGCCAGAATGTGCTCCTCTTCCTCAGGATAAAGTCTATTTTTAGGGGGTTTAAATCTTTCAATGTTGTCTTTTACTGCAATGATAATTTCTTTGTAGAATTTTTTTCATATCTTTCTGATATTCCTGAAAATGACATCATTTCTAGCTTTCCAGACTCACCACATGGTGTGAGGGAGAACCAGTTGCCATAATCTCCTCACCACACAGTGCTTGTAAGGAGAGTTCCATTATTCCTAGGCTGTAGACAAGTATGGGGAAAGATCCATTCCTGATTGAAGTTTTCAAAAATAAGATGCCAGATTTTGGAAGCATACTTGCAATGCAGAAAGAGGTGTTTAATGTCTTCTGCTTCTTCCTGACACATGCAGCATCTGTTAGGCATGATAAATCCTTTCCTAATGAGATTTTCATTAGTGAGGATCTTACCTTTAATGATAAGCCACCAGAATAAATTTACTCTAGGGGTTAGCTTGGGCATCCACAACTTATGCCATTCAATTTCACTTTCAATAGAGGCAAAGAAAGAATTGTAGCTAGATTTAACCGAGTACTCTCCATCAAAGGAATCTTTCCAAATAAGTTCATCCTTATTATTTTGAGGACTGATATGTATTAGGGAGAGATGACTCTGCATGGATGAAACAACAAACTACATATTATCCTCATCTACTTTGATCTGTTTCCATTTCCTTTTGTTGTCAGTCACCTCAATATAGTCCTTGACTTTCTTCCCATAATTTCTAATTAGGTTATCTTTGATGTGTCCATAAGAGGTATTCTAGTTAATGTCGACCATATGTCATTCCAGAAATCAATGTCTTTTCCATCTCCGAGCTTCCAGCTGCATCCCTGGGAGAGGATATGCCTGATGTGGAGAAGATTATTCCAGAAAATTGATCCATTCGGAAGTAGCTGATCAAAAAGAAAGGAATTCATGTTTTGATTGGAAAGGTATTTGATTTTGATCAACTCAGTCCATGGCTTCTGCTCTTTTATTAGCCTCCAACCCAACTTTGCAATTAGAGCAACATTCATATTTCTGATATCTTTGATGCCTAAACCCCCAATCCGCTTTGGCTTACAGACCTGCTCCCAAGCTACTAAATGGTACCTAAACCTATCTTCTGTGCCATGCCATAAAAAGTTCTTTTGGATTTTTTCAATGCTATTCACCACTGCTGCTGGAATGCTGAACATCGACATGATATAAATAGGTAAGTTCTGAAGAGTGCTTTTGATCAATAAACATTTTCCAGCACTTGATAGTATAGCACCTTTCCAACCAGCAAGTTTTTCTGAAATCTCTTAAGCAGATCATTCCAAACCTCATTAGAAACCTTACTAGTACTCATAGGGAGCCCTAGATAAGTAGCTGGAAGGGAGTTGATTGTACAACCAAGAATGAGAGAAATCTTTTTTTGTCTTTCAATAGGAGTATTGAAGAAGTAGACTGAGCTTTTGTCAAAGTTTACTTTCTGTCCCGAGGCTTCCTCATAAAATCTTAGAATAGTTTTGATAGCCTTAGCTTCAATGATTGAGGCCATCAGAAGCAGAATAGTGTCATCAGCAAACTGCTGGTGAGAGGAAACCTGATTGCCAGAAGTAGGTTGAAAACCCTTTATCATACCAATATGAATAGCTTTTGAAATAGATCGGCTTAAACTGTCAGCCATTATGATGAACAAAAAGGGATATGGGGTCCCCTTGGTGAATTCCTCTAGTGCTAGCAAAAAAACCAACTGGTTCTCCATTGACAACCACTGAGAATCTAG
This sequence comes from Taxus wallichiana var. yunnanensis, assembly GCA_018340775.1. Taxonomy (NCBI): domain Eukaryota; kingdom Viridiplantae; phylum Streptophyta; class Pinopsida; order Cupressales; family Taxaceae; genus Taxus; species Taxus wallichiana. Next base: position 29,326,570 of record CM031241.1, on the reverse strand, counting down.
AAGAGGATATGCAAGCTTGGACAATTTTCCTGAATTTATTTTGAAACCCAAACTTGGACAGAACCTCATCCATGAATTTCCAAGAGACTCTGTCAAATGCCTTATGCATGTCTAACTTGATAGCCATCCCATCTTTTTACTTTTATCCATTGAATGAATTGTTTCATGAACCATAATAACTCCATCCTGGATAATTCTACCTTTTATGAATCCACTTTGCTATTGGGAAATAATTTCCATTAGAAGAGGTTGCAGTCTAGTGGTTAAAATCTTTGTGAAGATCCTATAGACTACATTAACCAGGCTGATTGGCCTAAAATCCTTGAAATCCTTTGCATCCAGCTTCTTAGGTGCAAGCACAATATGTGTATTATTTAATTCTTTTATTAGATTTCCAGTTTTGTAGAACTCATTTATAGCTTTCAGTAGATCTTCGGAGCAAATTTCCCAACATCTTTGGAAGAAATTTGTAGAGAAACCATCAGGGCCCAGAGCCTTGTCCCCTTCCAGTGAAAAAACAACTTTTTCAACTCCTCAATGGTGACTGTTTTGGAAAGGCTCTTAAATCTCTCTTCAGGAAGCAAATTATTAGGAATGGAGTCTAAGAGAAAGGAGGTCGCTTGCTCATTAGAGGAATTGTTCTTTCGTGAGAGATTATTTTATAATTTTAGGGCTTAAACTTTGATGTCCTAAGTATACGTAGTAATGGTACCATTTCCTTAGAGACTTCAAGAAATATGTTACAAGCCTTATGCCCGAGGGTGGTCATATGGAAGTATTTTGTGTTTCTATCTCCAACCTTTATCCAAAGAGCTCTAGATTTCATCCTCCAAAAGGTTTCCTCACAGCTTGTTGAAAAAATATATTACGACACTCATAATATTAGGGTTTTTCCTATAAAAGATGACTTACGACAACTTTTTCTTTTTCTAAATTTATTATTAAAAATTTTTCTTGTCTTTATTTCATTTGTTGTAGTAATCCTTTGCTTTAGAATTTTGATTCTCCAACCCTGTTTAAAATTATGTCTATAATATCATCATCATAATCATTATTATATGAAATTGTTCCCAACTAAGCTTTGTTTAGTAAAATGTAAAATCTTGTTGCTTGGCTCTCTACATAAGTGAACAATGAATTCCTTTAAGCATGATTATGGTATCGGGTATTTATTTATTTAATAAAAATTTAGCCCTCCTCTCCAAAGTGCGCACCAAATCCACATCGACATTACAACTTCTTGAATTGTGGCCCCCATACTATCTGATATCATATTTTTGAATGCAAAATGTGTCTTCTCATCATCTGTTTATGGAGCTTTACTTAGAGGAGGAGGAGATTCATGTACTTTATGCACATTATTTTGTGATTATGGTGGAGGAGGTGGAGTAGATTGAATCACATCATGTGCTCCAAAATAGTTACCCTTTTCTGCATCACCACTATCGAATCCCAAATACTCATCGTCAAGCTCAATGTTGTTCAAAACCTGGGTTCCTGTTATACTTAAAACACCACCGGTGAGAATCTAGGAAAAATTTTGGTTGCAAGATGAAGTGTTCATGCGGAGTCTGCAAGAAATCTTATATTCTTTCCTGAAGATCTTCTATTTGTTTGGACTATACATGTTAGTGGTATTGGTGGCCTCCTTGCAAGTGGAATGTGTTGAGAAGTTGTATTACCTGCAAGAAGAAAACAAAAATTATTAGAAAATTATCATTATACACTTGGGCCTTGAAAATGCTAAAAATGTAATTCAAAAACATGTTAAATATTATACATTACAATTTACCTTGCATGCTCGGAGACACAATCGTGACATTTCAATCTTGACACCCAAAATGAGTTTGATCTTCATCATCAAACTCAGTAGTTTATGAATACAATAAATGTAGAAATATTAAAATATTGTACTACTTACATAATCTATACTAGTAGTTTGAATTGGTTAATTATATAAAAAGTAAACTTTATACATGTAGTCAAATGTGATGGTAGGCATGATGCACATACTAAACCCCTAGGTTTTTTTGACGAGGAACTCGTATTGGTTTTGATTCTATGAATCCATGTCGAATCCATAGAAACCTCTGGAGGGGATTTACCTCGAGCAATAGCCTCCTTATGAGATATTGCAGCCATAATTATTCTCTACAAAATAAAATATTACAATTATTATTATAATCAAAAATATTGAATGCAAAATCGTTATAACATGAAAATTTTAAAAGTAATTGTTACCTATTGTTCTTCAAGAGAGAGACCATTCATTTTATCATTAATTGCAGTTGGAATTTGTGCGTGTTGTAATTGGAAGAAATATTCTTGATAGAAAGAAAGTATATAATTGCAAGAAGAGAATACAAAGTGACAATCTTGAATCCATCAAACATATCAAGCACTTGTGAGCACGGAGACATCTGTTTTTATTCACTTGGACAAATATGTGCACTAATTGAATTATTTCCCTAGTAGTGTCTCGCATTATATATTGAATCGACCAAAACAGTAATGTCTGCAGATCTTTCCTTTAACACAATCCTAGCCTAAAAATTTATGCAATCGCAAGAAAGAATTTGTTTGTAATACCTTGTATAACAAGGTCTCTTCTTGAATAATTAAGAGGAGCTGCAATAATAGAAAAGAAATTTTAGAACTTAGATGTTTGGGTGGTCGAGTAGTATTAAGAAAAATAGTTGAAAATAATAAACTTACCATCAACTCGCACATTGTAATGTGACTCGGAAAAAAATTGTCTTCATCTATAAGGACAACCTTTGTAGTCAAGGGCGGCTGGTTTTGAAAGGTAATCCAGGTTAAATGATGTACACATGTTGGCTCAATTGTGAAATAAATTTGACGATCCACGAGAAGAATGGAAAACTCTCCCTATTTCTGATTGTAAGAGGCGAGAAAGGTAATCAAGGATGAAAGTATCAGTTTCGAATTAGGGCATGTTGACAAGCCCTATAAATTTTGATTTTTGTACCCACTTGGTTGGTGTGTCTTTTAGTTTCATCAGAGATGATATCTGTGGGCACAAGAGGTTTTTTATTGGAATTTGGGCATAGAATCAGATGTGGTGTTGGTCATTGTTTAAATTTAGTAAGAGGGAGGAAAGAAACTTGAAAGGTGGACGTAATTTTGGGAGAACTTCAAAGATTGGAGAGCTCAGAGCGTTGGAACTAAGAAGGGTTCAAGGGACACATGGTGAAAAACAATTGTCATGACATGTTTTTCATCTAACCCATGTTGGACATACGTGCAATAGAGGTTAGGTGAACTTCTAACTCATTACCAAATCTGGGCGGCTCACCAAACCAACCCATCTAACCCACGTGTTCAACCCACTTCCAACATATCCGCCCAACTTGCTCATCCATCCCGCCCATCCAACTCTTGGTAAAATGACCATAATAGTTCCGCCTTGTCATGCGAAGGAATGAGACACCTTTATTTTCCTTTGTGGTTCAACACACCCATCCTTCATACTTTTCTAACATACCTTTCCAACCTACATGTCCGACCTACTCGCCCAACCTACCCATCTAACCAATTTGTCCAACCTATCTATCTAGTATACCCGTCACCTACCCATTTAACCTACCCGTCCAACCAACTCATCCAACCTACCTATCCAACCTACCCATCCAACTTGTCCTTCCAACCTTCCTATCCAACCTACACGTCTAACCTTCCTATCCAACCTACCCATTCAACCTACCTGTCCAACCTACCCATCTAACCTATCCATCCAACATACCCATCTAACCTATCCATCAAACCTACTTGTACAACCTACTCCTCCAACTATGTAAAATCCAAGAAAACATTTCCCGCCAAATCACCTTTTCCATGAAATGTTTTTTCAAAAATTCGCCACCAATTCGAAAGTCAATTTTGGAGATTTTCCACCAATTCTAAACTAATTTTTTAGAGGTGGGGTCTTAAAATGAATTCTGGGTTTTACACTATAAAGGCTAGGGTCAACTGAAATATCATCATAGCTCATCATGAAAACACTACAACTGATTCTAACATAATTTTTAAATCATAAATCATCAATATAAATTCAATCATGAGCTCATATAGCTCCACAACTCACTGTCGTGTTATCTAATAGTCATACCTTCTTCAAATGAGCACATGTAAAATGGTCACCATCATGTATATGTACTCTGAATCTCATATGATTTGCCAAGAACTCTCCAAACATTCTCTCCATCATGCTAACATAATTATCAATCAACCAAGAAGCTTCAACCTTCACGTTCCATCACCTAGGTTAGTTAGGTCACTGAAAAGGCTTGGAAGAATAAGTCATCCTCTTTGAAACATCTTGTGCAACCATGAACATACTGAATCTCCATGTCATCATCACTATGAGCATCATATGACTCTTCTTCATCATATAATTTTTCATTAATGATGTTTTTCATCAATGAAAACACCTATGCACCAATATTTCAAAAGTAACATCATGGTTTATTGTAGTTTTTACATGGAAATTCTTAGGACTTGCAGACATTGATTTTTCAAAAGAGTTTGAAGCGCACTTACTTAAAGAGATAGAAGGATTCTTGGTTTGAGTGAGCTCATGCTTCTTCTCATCTAACCCCGCTGAAGTGAACTTCGATGATCCTCCTTTTGTTGTTATTTTTCTTAGAGTCATCGTTTGAAGATTTAATTTCTTAGCTTGGGCAGCAGAAGAAGAACCTTCTTTATCATTTTATGGTTGAGTGAACACTGCATACGAGTAACGATCTATGGGTTCTTCATCATCAAATATTCATTTACAAAAATCGATCTAAGCACATTCTCTTTCTCCTTCATCTTCAACTTCTAATTCAAAATTTTCTTCTTCATCATCTTCATTTCTCTCGCACATTGCATTCACCGGTGGAGCCTCCAAGGCAAGCCTTTGAGGTGCTCCTGCAATATGATTTCTATTTTGGTTTAGATGATGTGTTTTTGATCAACTTCCCTTTTTATCATAGTAAATTCATTTTCCAACTTTTGCAACATTATATCAGTTCTCTCATCTTTGGAACTTTGGGTTTTATCTTTCATCAAAGGATTCTTGATCTTACCTAACAAGATGAGATCATCTTCTACCTCCACAACAATTTCTTGAGCATTGTCCAAATATCATGGTTGAAATCTCTGTGGTATGAAGCTTACTTCAAGAAATTGAGCATTCACAAAGAACATCTTCAAATTATCTGCAGTTGGAAGAGCAATGGAGGGAATTTTGTTGATCATCTTATTGAATTTTTCCACAAAGTCTCTCATGGACTCTTGTGGCTCTTTCTTCATCTAAGTGAGTTGAGTAAGGAGGGCATGAGAATATTTGATGGTCTTGAACCTTTCTTCAAAATTATTCTTGATATCACCCCAATTGGAGATTGAGCGTGATGGAAAGTAAGCAGAACCAATATGTCGTACATCTTGTAATGTTTCCATGAAAAACCACACATCAACATCTTCATGTTACACTCCAAGGATGATACAATCTATGATGAAGGTTGTGATGTGATTATCATGACATTTATAGCCATCTCCTTAGAATTTTAGGAAGTTCTTTCTTGACCCTTGTGGAATTTCATGGAGTGGTGGAGCCAAATCCAATAGAGCAATGTTCTTTCCCTACATTACAGGTGTTTTTGCTGCCATTTTGTCCTCCTCTATTTCTTCTTTATGTGGAATGAAGACTAGTGGTTCAAAAATAGCTCTTCAATATGAACTTCAAGAGTAATTTCAAGAACTTGTCTTCTTACCGACACTATAAGGGGGTGTGTCTCCATGCTCATAGAGCGACCACCTCCCCTAAGATGGGCATACCCCATCCGACGCAGGGTAGTGCATGAGGTGCTATCCAGGAGCCAAAAGGACTCCCGAGCGAGGTGGGTTGGTGAGAAAAGTTGGTTGCACTTAGGAACAAAGTGCAAGGTGTCTTGGAGTGAAGAACTTACCCAATGTATGCAGAGTGAGTTGGGCAACTCATGAGGGCAATGTAGTGGCAGAGTGAGTTGGTTTGAGCATGAAGACCTTGCACGATAGAGGCCTTGTGTTGAGAGTGCAGCGCAAGCCTAATGAGCCAGATGAGCATGGCAGACATTAAGACCAACGTGGTGAACTCACACCCACACCAAGTGGAGCGTGGAACACTTGGTGCACTTGGACATTCAGAGGATGGGGTGTTCAGGAGACCTTGGAGATATACTCTACCCTTGCGGAGTATGTCCATGTAGAGATGTGCATCATGGATCAGCAGTGGGACTCCAGTGTTAAGTGACAGTGGACTTGGGGAGACCTTTGAGGTGGCAATGTCCTTAGAAGCAGAGTTCATGTGGAAAGTAGCCAAGAGGTGTGTTGGAGTGAGACTGGGATCCGGAGGTCAAAACAAAGGAGAAGTAACTTAGACATGAGTGAGCCAAGTGTGGCGAGCTCCTCAACCTTGCAGAGGTTAAACAATGCGAGATGAGTTGAGTGCTCACATAGATGTATCAGAGGCGTAGCGGAAGCGTGGATGCGGAGTGGGTGCAGAAGCGATGGTGAGACTCATTGAAGTGGACAGAGGATGGTTCACATGGTGATGCACGACATGGTGGGCTGAGTCAAGGACATCATGGATACCGTTGCAGTGTGGTGAGCTGACAACTAAGGTAGAAGACTTGAGTAGGAGTCAATGCGGTCTGGACGTGGACGGGTGTCTCAAAGAGTAGGCACGGCGATGTCAGTGGCCATGGCATCAGGGTGAGATCAGAGGTTGGATCGAGCCGAGGGAAGAAGAGTACCTCACCCACATGTGATGCGGTCTACAAAGATGGTGAGCTTGCAGTGCTCCCGCAGGGATCTTTGGTGTTGGACTTGGGTGAAGGATAGTCAGCAGGTCGGGGTGAGTAGAGGCTCACACCCGGGAAGGACTCACGAGGAGGACTTCCCCCATTGGTGCACGCATAGGTGACCGGCATGGAAACTCAGGTAGACTCATGGATGGATGATAGAAAGGTGCATGTGATGTTCCTTAGCGGCCTTGTGCAGAACAGTTGGATGTTCGACAGTGAGCCGGCCAGCGGCATCAGAGAGCTGGGTCAGTGATGAGTCATGGAGGCATGAGTTGTGCATTCCCTCAGGTGAACTAAGAAGGCATATTAAGAGCTCCTGGTGGTTGTATGGGCAGCCGTGGCATTCGGTGAGTGGTCTTCTGGAGCAGTTGTATGGGCAGCTATGAAAGGTGTTGGAAGGGTTCACTTGTGCATAAGTTGGAGATGCGTTGGGAATGGGTGGTGGATAAAGGTGGATTGAAGGCATATTCTGGGACTCATTGGAGTAGCTTGTTCCTCTAAGGCAAGTGAAAAAAGTAGTGTCTTAGTGCCACATGTTGGCTAGTGAAATCTGCTGCATAGCTAGCCCCGTGACAACTGGTATCGAATCCGTTGAATTAATGTTGTGCCACGATACATGGTGTGACATGCATTAGCAGAGCATTTGAGGTGATGCTCTCTCTGGTACGTAGAGCATCAATGAGCATCAGTGCTGGAGTTGGGAACAAAGTGTAAACCAGCGTGAGTAGTTGGCGAAAGAGCTCTCAACTTCAGGTGTGTGGGATGTTGATTGAAGAATGAGTTGGCAGACTAGGGAGCCAATGCAATCAACATCGTTGGTGATCGGATGGGCGGGACACCAACGCGGTTGGGCTGAGCAGAAGTAGACTGGTGTGTGCTTGTGAAGCAACGTCAAATTGAAGTTCCCAACGTAATGTGTAGCTGAGCAGAGTCATGCATGTTTGTGGGAGTTGGTTGTTGTACGAATTGGATCAGGAGTTGAGTCTTGTGAAGATTGGCAATCAACGGTGTTGGCGATCGGAAGGTGGGACACCAACACAACTGGATCAAGAGGAGCAGTTATGTTCCATGTAAGAAGAAGACTGGTGTGGGCCAGAGGGCAGCATCAGATCAGAGTGATCCAGTGGAGTATCAGGGCTAAGTTGAGCCTTATTGATGTCACAGTGGAATGAATGAAGCCAGTGAACTTTCTCAGAGGTAGACCAGTGGGTTGATGAGGAAGGAGTCATGTAGTTGCGACATGGTCGGCATGGCATTCAGTGATAAGGGTATTTTAGACCCATGCAGGTGTCAAGAGTTGGCACTTGTGCAATGCAAGTAAGCCAGTGCAGGTTGCTAGAGACTTTGTGGGAGAAGAAGGCCAGTGTTGATCAGAACTCAGATGTGGAGGAGGCGGCAGGGATGCATATAGTGTGGGCTGGGTAACGTCACTGAGGTGGACAGTTCATGTGAAGGCTGGTGCAGAACTAACTCCAAGCAGCGAAGAGTGAAGGGATAACACTTGGTAGAGTTCAGGTGCAGAGGCAGAGTAACTCGAAAACTCGGTAGGTGCGTAAGCACTGAGTAGCGCGACGACTCCCCAGAAGTTGTTGACAGAACTTGTACATTGAGAATGGCTGAATTGCAGTGTTTGTGAAGTGATATCAAGTTGATACTCGAGCCATGAAGTGGAAAAAGTGGCTCTCCCTTGGCAGAATCAGTGTGGTGATTTTGTGAAACCTCAGAATTTCAGGTTGGCAACAGTGGCAGTGGCTACATTTCCGGAGTAAAGCAAGCGTTGCATTTTCGGAAGTGCTGGTTGGTTGAAAATGGTGGTGAGTAGATCAGTCAAGTTGCAGTGAAATGAGGTATTCCTGGTGAAGAGTTTGCCAGAAGATCAGCATCAGAGGCACAGTGGTGGTATGGTGTTGGTAGAAGTGCTGAACAAGGGCAGCATTGTGGTGAAATTGTGGTGAAGTAGGCCCCGATCAGGTGGAGAATTTCATGTTGCGGGTGGAAGCATGGTGTGACCAGTTCCAGTGGCAGTGAAACCTTGCAGTGGTTCGTCAATCAGCATGGAGGTTGTTGGCGGTTCTCCAGGTTATGCAGTGATTGTTGTGCAAGAAGGGCTCAGAGCTTAGCAGGGCAGCTTGTACATCATGCAGAATTCCTAAGAGTTGGTAGGAATTGCAGAAGGGGTATCCCATCAGGCATTGTGTTGGATGTTTGGTGAAGTGTAGTTCAGTGGAAGGGAGCTACGAAGCAAAAGTGTAGACACTTAAAATTGGTTACTCAATTTAGTGTCCCTCTCATTCATTTACTTGCTTAGGTAACCTAGGGCACGTTTTACGTCACCAACTATCCCCTTGGGATATTATCCAATTTGTCACATCTTACCCATGAGTGATTAAATATTAAATATTTGATTACGCTTCTTCCCATGCATCTTAATCACTTATCCACCCCAAATTTATTCTATCTATGTATCACATCTATTTTTCCTCTTCCCTAAGCGGGATATTTCCCGTATTCGGGATAAATCTTATCTTTCTTGAAATCGCTCATTTTGGCCATCTCGGGAGTCTATTCCGCGATCGGTGCCGACCCATATGGTCGGCGCCGATTTTCTAGGAGCGGCGCCGATTATAAAAGCGAGTCCAGAACTCAGTTCTAGGGACCGAAAAAGAGACCACGAACGAGTGAAAAAGTGAACAGACGAAAAAAGGAAGCACTTACACACGAACAGAGAGCGAGAGAGATACAGGTTGTGAGAAAGAGAGATCTTTTTAGCATCAATTGTATCAAATTAGGGCAGATCCTGTCCGAATCAATCCCTGAGAGGAGCACCGTTACTCTGTCTCTGTCACATCAGCATCGCACACAACCATCTATCATCTGGTGACTCTGTTCCAGTGTCTCGCCAACTTCGGCACATCCAGCAGACCACATTCACCTTCTAATTCCCGAATCTTATCGCACAGTCCCTGATTGATCGATCTGTCTTTAGTCGACGCCGATCTAACCCAGTCGACGCCGATTCGTCTCAATCGACGCCGACCACATCAGTCGACGCCGATTCTACCCAGTCGACGCCGATTTCCCTGCAGACAGGTAAAAGGACACAGGTAACACAAATTCAGCATTATTTCCTAGTTCCCTGTTTTCTGTATTTTCTGTCTGCTGTTTAGATTCTGTCTTATTATTGCAATCAGAAAATCTAGCTTTTACTTACATCTTTTATCATGTATGCTTCTTTTCTTAATTGAAAACGTGGACTGACATCCGCCGAGGAAGCTTATCGCTTCCCGGACCCGCTTCTCGGGCAGTCCACCTAAATATCTCTTAACGCCGTCTTTTTCTGTCAAGCATCGGTGTCTTGCAGGTTACTCGGATCTATTGTGTGAATTGCTCGTGTGCGCCCATCTTATCTACATCGGCTTCCTCATTCGTCTATATCTTCGGATCTTATCCATCAGGTATCGATTTTATTGGAGTTTTTCAGGGTTTTTGTGTTTAGTTTGGTGCATTAACTTGGACAGGTAACAAGCGCGAAATTCTTGATCTACATTCTGGCACGCCCGGTGGGACCCAACCAAAGTCCCTTATTGGTAAGTTCATTTCTTTTCTAGTTTTGAACTTTGTTCCTTTTCTTCACTGATTTCTATCAGTCCTATTTGAGCATTTCTTTTCATCATTTCAATCTTGCTTTTTTAGGCGAAATCGTTATTCGGAAATTTTTTCTATTTTCTTAGAATAGAAACTTTTGTTTCACCGTTATCTGGATATATCTTTCTGGGTTTTCTTTGGTGTTTGCTTAACCTCTTCTTGCGGAGCACTTTGCTTGTTCGTGGGATTGTTCGAGGGGAAGAGCTCAACAACGCGCTTTTGAAGTCCACACACCTTGGAGAGCTAAATCTACAGGTATTCTCTCTTTACGGTGTTTTCTCCTTTTTAGGATTTCTTTGTCGGTTGCCTATCACATCCAAACACTTCAATTTTGGTGCTTAAAAAGAACTTAATCGCATTTGGGAAAGAATCATTTGACTTGTCTTCATCAAAATCAAACACTTCATTTTTAAGTGCTTAAAAGGAACTTTTCTTTGTCATTGTTGCATGTTTTTCATCTAGTTTTAATTAGGCTGGAAAATTGATCAAAATCGGTAGTGACACTATTTGATTTTTATTTTTCACCCTTGCACACAAAGCCAAAATCACTAGGTATAAAGCATTTAAACAAAATTCCTTCCCTGGCCTCGCCTACTTGGAAGTGATATCCAAGAGGAAGAGCCTACGCGGTACTCAGGCCGCGCTATAAATTCACGAAAGATTTTGGTATATATTGGCAAAGCACCCGACTCCCTTATCGCAGCGGTGTGTGAAGTGCGGGGGTAGGCCCTTATATCAAGCCACGTACCGGTCTTTTACTGAAGTGCCTTCGGGACTCCTCACCAAACATTACCCAAACCATCCTTAGTTTGGCTATCTGAGTAGTTCCTGTTCTAAAAAGCCTTCCCTAACATTTTCTTTTCTTAAAAGCATCAAAATTTAAAGGAGATAATCACTTGCGCTGCTTGAATTGTCTGTGCATTAGTTAGGTCAATCTTCTTTTCTACGTGTTTATGACGGTTATCACTCGGTCACAATCTAGAAGAATGGCTCAACTGGTTCCTTCTTCCTCCGAGATCACCACTAGTGTGGAGGTTACGGCACCCCCCCAATCTTCCTCGGGACCGCTGTTAGTTGGTTCCCCATCCTGGTCATATAATCCTTTCTATCAAGCCAAAGCAATCCCATCACGTCCAGCTTCCCCTAGTCCTTCGGAAATATCATCTGGCTCGGAGTATGTTCCCCGCGGGGATCCTGAATTCCAGGCATTCCTCGACCGCAATCCGATAGCCCTCATGGACTACCTAGTACACAAGTCTATTCAAATATCTGATCAAGGACCACCAATCCAACAAGTATATGATTATCCTCGTGGATCATCCCAAGCCTTTGTAGAGCAGTTTGCATCATCTCTCTTGCCTCGAGCCACGGAGAAGGGCGAGGCCCCTATGCCTCCCTTTTCTCTTCCACCTACCATATCGACTAGTTCTCAAATAGTCTTACCTATTCCTAACACCGCAGTTGCCTCAAATATTCCACAACCTACTTCTGAGAGGTCTTCTGCCGCTATAATGAATGCGTCTGCACACCCGCATATTGCTGTTAATTCATCTATGCCCTCCATCGTGTCCCAAGGTCAATACCTCTTCATGAGCCAACCCCTCCGAATAGTCATTGGCTCCTACTTCTCGTCCTCTAGGGGGTCTTTCTTCCAATATTCCAGCAACTGTGACCTTCGCCCATCCTTTAACATCGGCACCCTTAATACCTAATCCGGCAGTAGAAGGCCCCTTTCAGGTCTTGTTCCCCAACATGTCCAATCCAACCAACACCCATGTTCCTCAATCTGTCCCGATCCAATCAACAAACATAGGAGTCCACCAATCACAGGCTCCGTCCGTCACCCAACCTTCATTTTCTCAACCACTTATTATCTCACAGCCTGCCTATACGCAAGCTACCTCACAGCAAATACCCCACCCGGTGTCACCCAGAACACCTGGTTATTCCTCTTATCATCCTATCCATCAACAGATGAATCCCCCATTGACACCTCAACAACATCCACCACTTGCTTCTTATGTAGGACATACCAATGTACCTCCTCCTCAATCTGACGTGGTTCAAATTCTCTTCAAGAAAATCGCAGACTTGGAAGCCTCCACAAAAGGGGCTCGTCCTTCATACTCCTTTGAAGAAGTGTGTAATGAACCCATTCACCCCTCAGTAGCTTTCAAGCCTTATCCTCCCCAATGGGAACTTCCTAAATTTTCAAAATTTCATAGTCGGGAAGACCCTCAACAACATTTGCGAGCATTCAAACATGCTTGCTACCTCATAGTCCAGGATCAGGAGCTTATGCTCCGTACCTTTCCTATGTCTCTAGCAGGTCCTGCTTTAGACTGGTACAATAACATTCCTCAACATTCCTTGTTTTCTTTCTCTCAATTGGCCCAGATGTTTGTTGAAAACTTTTCAATAAATATCGCGCATAAGATCTCGATCACAGATCTTTATAACATTCGCCAATTCGATGATGAGTCTATTGCAGACTTTGTCGCTCGTTGGAGAGGGATAATCAACCAATTGTCTTTCTCCCTTCCTCAATCCCAACAAATCGAGTTGTTTACTCGATCTTGTGCTAATCACATTTCTTCCACTTTAAGGATCCAAACTTTTCATACCTTTGAAGAAGCCTTCACGATGGCACGCAAACTTGAATCTCGCGCCATTGAGCAAGGGAAGCTAAAACTTCGCTCTAAATCTAAACCAGATTTTTCTCGGTTTACCAAACCAAATTCTTCCCCTTCTAAAGACAAGAATCAAGGATCCACCAACGCTATCGTATTAAAAGCATCACGAGCCGACAATACTTCTAATCAAACACCACGAAGAGACCCCTCATCTTCTCGAAAAGGGACTTCATCATCTCGATCCTTCGCTCCATTGGGGGAATCATATGCCTCTATCTTAGAAAAAATGTTGGAAGTTTACATGATCAAACTTCCCCCCATTAGGAATATTGATGAAAACCAAGAACGCCCATTCTGGTATAGGGAAAATGATTTCTGTCCTTATCATAGAACCAAGGGTCATGACATCGAACGATGTCAGACTTTCAAAAATCTTGTCCAGAAATTCATTGATAAAGGCGAGCTCATTCTGGATAACCCAAATGCTCCCCCAAATCAGGCACTCGATGTTTTTAAACAACCTTTTCCCAATCATGCCCCGAACCATAATGCTTCAGAGTCTCAAAAACCAAACACCCACACTATCAACTTCATCTCTACTGAAGAATCTTCTTCTGAAACCAAGCCATCTGCGAACACATCAATCGAATCAGAACCTCCTTCCACTTCATCAATCACTGGAACTCCACCATCTTCAGATAGCCCGTCTTTGAATATTCCTACATTACTAAGCACGGAGTCATCTCTCTCCGCTCCTTTGTCTGACCTTCCATCCATACCCGAGACAGTGTCATCCTCATCTGTCTCATCATCAGACATTCTTTCAATACTCGAGGCAATTACATCCCTTCGAGTTTCCACTGCAGACACATCTACTTCTGTTGCTCCCATTCCCGCTGCAACTATGCCCTTGGTGAACGTACCTATAATTGTGCCGACTTCGACGGAAGCATCTTCGATTTTGACCCTTCCTATCTCTTTTCCTACAGTAGTTTCACCCATGATTACTGCATCAGAAGTAGTCCCTTCGCAAGGAACTGCTTCTTCATCACCCCCTTCTTCCATCACTAATGTTACTTTTCCTATTAAAGAAAAATCAAAAGAAGTAGTACCAACACCTATACACTCGTTTCCTGAACCTAAACCGAGACAACCAAAATCTAACGTTACACCATCAGTACCTCCCCACCTGCTTCCTCCGAAAAGGTTACAATCACCTTATGCCGTTGAAGTTGTCACCATCCCTGAAAAAGGAAAGCCCATATTTCGGACCATCAAGACTCTTGGTGCTCTTCCACAAAAATCTCTCTCTACGCCTCATAAACGATTGGATTTTCCCGCTGAGAAGGCGTCTTCTTCTACACACTTATCAAAGCCATCATCTTCTTCTACAACACATTCTTCACCAATACCCCGAAAAGTAGACTTACCTACTAAAAAGACGTCACCTCTTCTATCAGGATCATCATCTTCACTACCAAAAACCAAGGCACTCTATGTTCCTCCGATTACACCTACTTTGGGAGCTTCTTCCTCATCTAAATCGACATTATCTAAATCATCAGTAAATTCGACCAAGCAACCCCCTTTGTCTCCAAAGACCGCAAAATTTGTCACATATCCATCATCTTCAAAATCTATTTTAGGGGCTCCTCCTCCACCAAAGTCAATCATGTCTCACTTACTCCCATCTCAAGTGCCCAAGACTGCTCCTCCAAATGTCCAAACAAATAAGAGGATCCCTAAAAAGACTGTTAAACCTAACATGCAAGTTCTTTTACCTCGGCAGTCGGTTAATGTAAAAGAACCACCTTCATCATCTCTATCCTCCTCTTCGTCTACCGGATTCTACACCGAAATCCTTCATCAACTTATCCAATCTTCATCCATAACCCTTCCTCCGATTAAACCTTATAATTCCTAAAGGAGTTAAACCTACCCGGTTTAACTCGATCCGATTTGTGCTTACCACCGTACCCCGGGTCATGATACTGAGGGATGTAAAGCTCTTCAAGCCGTTGTCAAGAACCTTCTGGAAGAAAGTGACCTTTTGCTGGAGGAGGAGGAACAGGTACCTCCTGTCATCTTAGCCCCATCTGAGCCTCAACGATCCACTCAGACCTCTAGTGGTCCCACTCCACTTGATCTTCCTCCTTCTCAAATTGACACAATCCATATCGCCACTAGAACCCAACACTATGATAACCCATCTTCATCTTCAACATCTCGACCACGGGTTGTCATTTCTGCAGCCCCTGAAGGCGTTTCTCCTTCCTCATCAGCCCCACGACCTAGGGTCTCTATTCGTGCTGCACCTCGGGCTCAAGTTCCCGTGTCTGTTGAGGAGAGTGTTATGAAACAACTCACCCAGGCTCCGGTCAAAATGTCTCTTTTTGACCTCATCCAATCCTCTCCACAACATCGCCAGGCCCTAATTGATAATCTGCGTCGCATCGCAGTGAATTCCGATGAGCCCCAGCCCTTCGAGTTGGTTGTTGGATTGAATGGACCATCAACCGCCATTTCTTTTGAAGATTCGGAAATTCCTCCTCTTTCTTCAGAGGATTTGGAGGCTCCCCTCTTTATCACAGTCCAAATCAATAACACTACCTTAAAACGTGTTATGATCGATAGTGGAGCTGCACTCAACGTCATCTCCTCGCACACATTCGAACAACTTAAGTTACCAAAGAATGTAGTGTCACCCCCGCCTTTCGCCCTTCGATCATTTAACGATCAGCCTAGCAAGCTTACTTTAGGAACCGTGGTCTTACCCATTCGAGTAGGTAAGAAGTCGCTTCATGAACTCTTCTACATTGTCGAAGGAAAATTCCACTATAATATGATCCCTGACGCCTCGGATTCGCGCAATGCATTGTGTCCCATCCACCCTCCATCGATGCTTAAAATATCAATATGAGGGCAAAATATATACTCATCCAGAGATCCCTTTCCTTCCGCACAATGCGACATGACCACAAGATCTCGCCCTTTAAAAGAAAATGCATGTTCTCCTGACAGGCCTCATCTTCTTCCATACCTGCAACCAAACTACCGGATTTACAAAATCTAGAAGAGACATTGCAGCGTTTCTCACTAGGAGAGCTTCCTCTCTTTTCTTTTGATGCCCATCTCAAACCTAATGAGTATGGTAGACCAGACAAACAACCTGAATATCAACCAGGTCTCGGTCGCATCGTCACCATTGGTCTGCCTAATCAACAGACTAATTTCATCTACGGTGGTCTTGATACGCCTCACTATCGCCCAGATTCTCCTCCTAGGACCAAACCTTACTCAACAGGGTTTGATTATCTACAGAATCCCATGTTTGCAAAAACTTATCTATATCGATGCGCGTGGAAAGGCTTTGGCTTGGGAAAATATGAACAAGGTATACATGACCTCAAATCCATTCCTACTCTCATGCCACATCAGAAATTTGGTTTAGGATTTAAACCTCTTTCAAAAGCCACCATCACTATTCTCAATGAGCCTCTTCCTACTGAAGAACCATCTTCCCCCACTAAGTCAGAAGCATCACTTGATGTGGACGATGACATTTCCATCCCACCTAACTTTTTTTTTTATCAATACCATTTCCTTAGGGCCGTTAGCCTATGAGACTAACAATCGGTCCGCTTCTATACCATTAATCTTCCCTGAAATAGTTGGAGACGACTCTCCTACTATCAACACTATCCACTGTGCGGATGACGATTCCGTCCTCACCTATCTGGGAGCAGAGGATTCTTATCTTCCCAAGACTATTCCTTCTGACACGTCTACCCTTCTCAACGAAGCCACTGTCGACCTTAATATAGGGACTTCTGAAGACCCTCGCATCATTAAGGTCGGCCAGTCTCTTAATCCACAGGAATTAGGGGACTTTACCACTTTTCTTTCCAACCATCGTCAAGCCTTTGCTTGGTCATATGAGGATATGCCAGGACTCGATCCCGATATTGTGGTCCACAATATCGTTACTCTTCCCAACATCAAACCAGTTAAACAAAAATTACGTAAAATGCACCCTAGAGTAGCCCTTCTTGTTAAAGAAGAATTACAGCGCTTGCTCTCGGCTAACTTCATCCAACCCATCGATTATCCACAATGGGTGTCCAATGTAGTACCAGTAACTAAGGCTACTGGGAAAATTCGAATTTGTACCGACTTCCGGGATCTTAATCTTGCCTGTCCAAAAGATGATTTTCCTCTACCTAATATCGACCAACTCGTAGATTTAATCAAGGGTCATGAGATGCTTTTCTTATGGATGGTTTTCTCGGATATAATCAAATTCTCATCGCACTTAAGACCAACATAAGACTTCCTTCATAACTCCTTGGGGGACCTTTTGCTATCGTGTCATGCCTTTTGGTCTTAAGAACACAGGAGCAACCTATCAACGAGCAATGACCTACATCTTCCATGATCTCTTGCACAAAACTGTGGAAGATTATGTTGACGATCTCCTCGGTAAATCCAAACGTCGTCAGGATCATCTTTTCATCCTTGCACCTCTCTTTGAGAGGCTTATCCGCTTTTGTCTTCGTCTAAATCCATCTAAGTGCGTGTTTCATGCGTTCACCGGTAAACTTTTAGGTTTTATCATTTCCATCAGGGGTATTGAAGTGGACCCCGCAAAAATAAAAGCCATCCTTGAGATGCCTCCCCCGTCTAACTTGAAGCAACTCCACAGTCTCCAAGGACGTCTTCAATCGGTGCATCGTTTTATCTCCCAATTGTCGGACCGTTGTCAACCTTTTCACCATCTCCTCCATAAGAATGTTCATTTTGAATGGGATGAGCATTGCCAAAAGGCCTTTGATGATCTCAAAGCTTATCTTCTTTCTCCACCCGTGCTTACACCTCCACGCGAGGGGGAGCCTTTCTATCTTTATATCTCTGTGACTGACCATGCTCTGGGAGCCATGATCTCGCATCGGGACACTTGTGGTAAAGAACAAGCTATCTATTACATCAGTCGCACCCTCCATGAGTATGAGACACGTTACTCCGAAGCTGAAAAACTATGTTGTGCTCTCTTCTTCGCAACTTCTAAGCTTCGTCATTATCTCCTTAATCATAAAACTTACATTGTCACAAGTGTCAATCCCCTCAAGACAATTCATGCAAAGCCTTATCATAATGATCGTATCACTCGTTGGCTTATGCTCATGACAGAATTTGACCTCGAGTTTATCCCGCAAAAGGCTATCAAGGGTCAGGTTATTGCAGATCAATTAGCTGATGCTCCTCTTCCGGACACTCAAGACCCCCTTGCTCAATTCCCCGATGAATATATCCAACAAATTGATTTTGGTCTATCTCCATTTAAAGTAAAGCTCTTCTTTGATGGATCCAAATGCCAGCAAGGGGGAGGTGCGGGTTTTGTGATGATTCCTCCTTGGGGTACGCCTATCCCAGTCGCACACAAATTAAACTTTGAGTGCACCAATAATATGGCTGAGTACGAAGCTCTTGTCTTAGGTCTTCAAAATGCCATTAATCTCGGCGCTCGTCATATTGACATCTTCGGTGATTCTGAACTCATCGTTAATCAGGTCATGGGTGTCTATCAATGCAAGAATGATATCCTTCAAAAATATCGTGACATCGTTCTTGCTCAACTCCAATCTTTCGATAAATTCACTATCCAAGCCATTCCTCGCACTGCAAATCGATTCGCAGATACAATGGCCTCATTAGCCTCACTTATCCCGCCTTTTACCGAAGACTCGCGTCTTTATGTGGCTGTGCAACGATTAGATCAACCATCTCATCTTGGGCAACTAACTTCGATCAATGTTGTCACAACCCATACTCAGGATGAGTGGTATCAACAAATTGTTGATTATCTATCTCATTCGATCCTTCCTCCAGATCTGACTTCCAATGGTAGAAGGTCTTTTGTCCAACGCGCCAATCGCTATACTATCCTAGGCGGGATTCTTTACAAACGTGGCCTTGATGGTATTTTGCTTCGATGCCTCAAAGCCCATGAATCATCTAAGGCTATCCAGGAGGTCCACGACGGTATCTGTGGTGGACATTTTAGTGGCTTAGCTGTAGCTAAGCGCATCTTACGTCTGGGATATTATTGGCCTTCTCTTAATCAAGATTGTTGTGAATACACTAAGAAGTGCGTCAAGTGTCAACAACATTCCAATCTCACGCACATCCCTAGTCAAGCTTTGCAACCTGCGGCGGATTTGTGGCCTTTTTCGCAGTGGGGTCTTGATCTTATTGGTCTCATCAATCCCCGTTCTTCACAGCGTCATCATTCTATCATTACTGCCACTGAGTACTTTACTAAGTGGGTAGAAGCTATCCCTCTTTCTTCAACAAAGGCTAAACCCATAGTTGATTTCGTCTATCAACACATCATTTGTCGCTTTGGCGTTCCACACAAGCTAATCACAGATAATGGTAAGTCTTTCAAGAACGCTGATTTGCAGAATCTCTGCAACGCTTTCAATATCAAACTCAGTTTTTCTTCTCCATACTATCCTCAAGCTAATGGTCAGGCCGAAGCTTCCAATAAAACTTTGCGTAATATCCTCGCAAAGGTAACTAGTCGAGCTGGTAGGGATTGGCATTTACATATCCCTTTTGCTCTCTGGGCTTATCGGACTAGCATTCGTACCCCTACTGGTGCTACTCCCTTCTCTCTCGTCTATGGGTCTGAGGCTGTCCTTCCTTTGGAAGTCCAAATCCCATCTCTCCGTGTTTCTCTCAGAGAATTTGTCTCCGATGAGGATTATCGTCAAAATCGTCTAGCACAACTTGAATTATTAGATGAGCGGCGTCTCAACGCTCTTGAGCATCATCAGGTCTATCTTGAACGTGTCAAGCGTGCTTATAACAAGCACTTGCAACACCGTGACTTCAAAATTGGTGACCTTGTTCTTAAGGAAAATCAAAATGTCACTACACTCGAAAGAAGTCAACGGGGTAAGTTTGCTCCCAACTGGATGGGCCCGTACATTATCACTCATAAATATGGGTCTGGGGCTTATCGTTTATCTTCCATGGATGGTATACCTGAAGCGGAACCTCTTAATGCCTTGCATCTACGGCCCTTCTATTGTTAAAATCTATCTTACACACATCTAGTCGCAACACAGATCTTTCATCCGTCCTAATAACCAGTCATCTACTTTCGTGGTGATTCGAAATTGTGTGGTTCTCCGCCTATTGCCTCGTTTACCTTAAATATGAGTATCGCGGCTCTACTCATTGCACGTTTCTTTTGGATATGTTCCTCCTCATGGTAGGAATACCTTAATCACCACTTCATATGTCCCAAGTACTTATCTTAATCGGATCTACTCGGGGCATGAGTGCATTTTCTTCTTTGTTCTCCTCCCCTCCATCTGATCTATCTAGGTCTAAACTCAGCTTCTTCCAAGAAGAGTTTCAAAAAAAAAAAAAAAAAAAAAAAAAAGATAGACTCGATCCTTTCAAGGACAAAGCTATCCATACATTATCAAGTGAATCAAAAGAAAATAGACCATGCCCTCAAGGATGGCTATTATCAAAAATTCTAAAAATATAGACCATACCCTCGAAGGATGGCTATCATTAAAATTCAAAATACAGACCGCTCCCTTGAAGGATGGCTGTTTCTCAAAGAAATATTCAAGGCTTCTTGTAATTAATCAGCCTTCCAGTCAGTTTATACACTTTTTAGCATCACTGAAAGACTTCCCGCATCGATCAGTCTTTCCATATCAAGCAAACTTCCCGCATTGATCAGTTTGCTTTTCTGCCAAAATCATGAAGCTGAGATTTAGGACCTTTTGTCAATCATATGGAGAATCCTGTTTCCCTACTATGGACATGTATTCTGTCCCTTGTAAGTTCCGACAAGATACTTACTTTTCTTTCCGTTTCTATCCTAGATCTGGTTTGCGACTAGTTAGTGTCAGGTTCATTTTAATCTTATATAGGGCCTTGTATGCTTGGTCTTTCGATTTCCTATCTGGATCTTATCTATGGTCGGTTGGAAGTCCGACTTATCATTTTTTTTTTCTTCTTATCGGAGTATCTTCTCTTCTAAGTCACGGTTGTTTCCATTTACATCTTTGGCTCTTGCAAGGAGTATTCCCCATTTCTCTGTCTTGCATCTAGTTAAATTGACATTTCACATGTTAAATTCAATCAAAATTCATCTTTTATCAAAATTCATCTTATCTATCAAAACATCTATCTGTATTCATTTCTCATTAAAATTACATCCATACATCAAACACATCTATCTATCTATCCATCAAAATATTTAAAAATATGTACATCCAAGGTACATTACATCTATCTATATCTCATCCATACATCAAACACATCTGTCTATCTATCCATCAAAACATTTAAACACATGTACATCTAAGTTACATCACATCCATCTATCAAAGTTATATCCATATATCAATCTATCTAATCACATCTATTTCTATCATCTATCAGTCTATATCTATCCAACCACATCTATTTTATCCTCTATCAAGTCTATATCTATATCCATCTATCCATGTATATCAAAATTAAAAGCATGAGTACAATCATATAACAAATAACATGATGAATCTATATATACATGGGTGTCTGTACAAAAATGGGTGGCTTTCAATCAAGCCATCTATACAATGCCTTCCAATCGAGGCTACATCACTATACAGATACAAAATCTATCAAATCTCTATATAGTAAAATCTGAAGCGTGGAGGACACTATCCCCTCCACCCTCCTCTGCACCTGGCTGTCTCTCCTGGCCGCCGCCTATCGAGCTCGATGCACCTGCTGCTGGAGGTCTCGGCCCACCTCGATCTCTCCCAGTACTCCCTCCACCTGAGGCTCCGCTCGCTGTAGCCGTCGCTCCTCTCCTCCTCGCCCCGTACCGAGGCACGTCTGGGGCATGCTGCGCTAGGGCATCCTCATAGTATCTCACCTCAGCGAGGAGAGACTGGTATGTGCTCAGCTCACAGTACTCGGTGCTCGTGAACGATGTCGGGCTTTGGTGTGCTGGGCTTGGCCGGCGCCGGTGGTGCCCCTCCTAGGGTCGTGCCCTGTGTACCGGACTCTGATGTGGCACCGGTCTCTCCATATTTGGCCCTGAGGGCCTCCCTATGCCGAAGGTAGCGATCCCTCTGCTGGATCGCTATATCTCGCTCCTGGCGAGCGGTGTCTCTCTCCACAATCAGGGCATCCCTCTCCTCTGTCAAGGCCCTGATCTCCTCCAGAGCTACCTGATGTGTCTGTGTAAGGGTGGCATGCTCTACCTCCAGTCTGTCCAGCATAGCAGCTATGTCCTCCTCGTCAGCATCTATAGATGGCGGGAGATGTCGTGGAAGCTCTGTGTCGTACCATGCTGCGTAGCCCTCATCCACCCCCGCATCATCATCACTGTCTGCGGAGGGTGGGGCCTCTCTCAATGGGTCTGCCGGGATCAAAATCGGCAAATCCGTCTCTCTGCTATCCCGCCTATATGGCGTGTAGGTGGTCGGCACTGTCTGTACTAGGCCGAACTGTCTCAGTATCCGCATGAACGGGACTCGCTCCCACATATCCGGCCTACGGCCCCTAACCACCCGGCTCCGTCTCAGTGCTACCAAGTGGGCATCCTGACCAGCCCATGTCGGAAATGCCCGATACGGCCTCCAGATAACCTGATCTGGTGTCAGCGTCCTGAAACGCTCAGAGTACCACTCGGCTGATCTTCCTGTATCCCCTGCGGCCATGTCAGCCCGCCATCTCCGAAATCCATAATCAATCCCTCCCACTCCTGCTGGCATCCAAGGAAGCCCGGATGGCCTGATCACCGCTATGTGCTCATATGCCCAGCAATGGAGCACAAAACTGACGTCAATCCCTGTCCTCCGGCCAGTGGTGTACATCCATAGCTCATGATATATCTGAGCTATCAGGGCATCGGCAAGGCAAAAACTCGTCTCTTGACCGCAGATGTCGCAAACACAGCCTAACAAAGAATAATGGGAATCTCCCACCTCCCGACCGGCGCAGGCAAAGTAGGATATAGCCATCTGAATCAGCACTATCCGTCTGCTCCGAGGGCTATCCTGCCTGTACTGTGAGGCTATCCTCACTGCCCCGGACACTATCTCCGAGTCATCTGCCCTATCTCTGTATAACCGACCTAGGGCCCTCTGCTGCTGCTCCCGGGGTGTGATCTCAATCGGGTCCCCAGCGATCGGCAATCTCAGGATCCTGAATATATCCTCATGGGTGATAGTCATCTCACCCGTCCTGAACCAAAAAGTGCACGTGTGGCTGTCCCACCATCGCACTAGTGCCCGCATGAGCTCCACATCTCGTGGCACTCGTCTATAATACCGGAAACCCCCGAGCCCGGCTAGCTCTAAATGCTGCCAGTCTGCATCTGTCACATCAGGGAGAATAGTCTCCAATAACTCAGGAATGGCATCCCTCATATGAAGAGCCTCTCGTGCCTGCATCCACGACATCAAAAACATAATTAGTCTCTTATTTCCCCAAATCACATCCTCCAAGACAATAATAAAAAAAAAAAAAAAAAAAAAATGAACATCTATCAATCGGCGTCGATTTGGTAAAATCGGCGTCGTTCATTTTAGTCGGCGCCGATTAATACCAATCGACGCCGATCCAACACCAATCGACGCCGATTACACCAATCGGCGCCGACTGCCTGTACGGACATGAACCGGACCCTGGCCTCCCATGCAAAAAAATCAAACAAAAAAAAATAAATTAAGAACAATGGGTTCAAGAATGACCACTTACCCCAGGTCGTGTCCTCCTGCGCTTCTGACCGCTCCCAGAGGCTTCCATGATGCTCAAATCAAAAATCTGGCTTTCTCTGAATCAATCGTCACGTTGAAAATAAATCGTTTACGTTTTCCGTTCGCATATTTATATGTGCCTGGATTGGTCGGCGCCGATTTTTGGGTCGACGCCGTTTGTTTTAGTCGTCGCCGATTAGTTTGGTCGCCGCCGATTTTCTATATCTGTTTGCCATAGTGTTGATGCTTGGCTTACTTATCTATCTGATCATTGTTGTGTGCTGAATTTTGTCTTTCGGCGCATCTTTTCGATATCATTGTCTATTTCGGGTTTGTTCCCTTTGCGTGGGACACTCGTACTTTTTGGCAGCTTAGAGTTAAACGGGTCTGTAGGCACTAACGTCGTCTGCTTTGCAGACCGTCTAGTTGTCCCTACCAATGTGTCTCTCTTTAGATGCTGACTATTTTGCAGTTCTCCTTACACTCATGGGTCTGTAGGCACTAACGTCGTCTCATGAGGAGACCGGCTAGTTTGCCCTACCAATGTGAGTTCCTTAGGTTGCTGCCTTTTATTTATTTTTATGCGTCATCAATGATCAGATCTACCTGCACATCCGACTGGGGCATCCTGCATTTTTCATCTACCTTTTTCAAACTTGGGATCGTCTGTTCTATCATCCATCCCATCCCTAGTTTGAGGGGGATCACATCATCACTCTTTTTTCCCTTCTTCCATCCCTTTGTTTTTGTCTCACAACCTTGCTTATCGCAAGTTATTCGACAAAAAGGGGCAAAATGTAGACACTTAAAATTGGTTACTCAATTTAGTGTCCCTCTCATTCATTTACTTGCTTAGGTAACCTGGGGCACGTTTTACGTCACCAACTATCCCCTTGGGATATTATCCAATTTGTCACATCTTACCCATGAGTGATTAAATATTAAATATTTGATTACGCTTCTTCCCATGCATCTTAATCACTTATCCACCCCAAATTTATTCTATCTATGTATCACATCTATTTTTCCTCTTCCCTAAGCGGGATATTTCCCGTATTCGGGATAAATCTTATCTTTCTTGAAATCGCTCATTTTGGCCATCTCGGGAGTCTATTCCGCGATCGGCGCCGACCCATATGGTCGGCGCCGATTTTCTAGGAGCGGCGCCGATTATAAAAGCGAGTCCAGAACTCAGTTCTAGGGACCGAAAAAGAGACCACGAACGAGTGAAAAAGCGAACAAATGAAAAAAGGAAGCACTTACGCACGAACAGAGAGCGAGAGAGATACAGGTTGTGAGAAAGAGAGACCTTTTAGCATCAATTGTATCAACTTAGGGCAGATCTGTCCGAATCAATCTCGAGAGGAGCACCGCTACTCGTCTCTCGTCACATCAAGCATCGCACACAACCATCTATCATCTCGGTGACTCTGTTCCAGTGTCTCGCCAACTTCGGCACATCCAGCAGACCACATTCATCTTCTAATTCCCGAATCTTATCGCACAGTCCCTGATTGATCGATCTGTCTTTAGTCGACGCCGATCTAACCCAGTCGACGCCGATTAGTCTCAATCGACGCCGACCACATCAGTCGACGCCGATTCTACCCAGTCGACGCCGATTTCCCTGCAGACAGGTAAAAGGACACAGGTAACACAAATTCAGCATTATTTCCTAGTTCCCTGTTTTCTGTACTTTCTGTCTGCTGTTTAGATTCTGTCTTATTACTGCAATCAGAAAATCTAGCTTTTACTTACATCTTTTATCATGTATGCTTCTTTTCTTAATTGAAAACGTGGACTGACATCCGCCGAGGAAGCTTATCGCTTCCCGGACCCGCTTCTCGGGCAGTCCACCTAAATATCTCTTAACGCCGTCTTTTTCTGTCAAGCATCGGTGTCTTGCAGGTTACTCGGATCTATTGTGCGAATTGCTCGTGTGCGCCCGTCTTATCTACATCGGCTTCCTCATTCGTCTACATCTTCGGATCTTATCCATCAGGTATCGATTTTATTGGAGTTTTTCAGGGTTTTTGTGTTTAGTTTGGTGCATTAACTCGGGACAGTAACAAGCGAAATTCTTGATCTACAAAAAGTGTTCAAAGTGATTTGGCACTTTTTGTCCCGAGCACAGGGAGTTAGCACAGCGAGATGTTGAAGAGACTGAGTTGTGTTATGTCAGCAGTGACCGATGTGTTCCTTGTGTATTTGCATGTGAGTAGTGCATTTACATTTTGTCCAAGTGTTGCGAACACTGGCATCCTTTGCGCAGGCTTGTGAAGTCTAGCAACGGCGCCATGGGCGTCGCCACTTTAAGGGGGAGAATATAAGGGGGGTGCGTCTCCATGCTCATAGAGCGACCGCCTCCCCCAGGATGGGCAGACCCCATCCGAGTAGGGTAGTGCATGAGGTGCTATCCAGGATTTAGAGGGACTCCGGCCAAGGCAGTTGGTGAGCAAAGTTGGTTGCACTTAGGAACAGTGCAAGGTGTCTTGGAGCGAAGAACATACCCAATGTACGCGGAGCGAGTTGGGCAACTCATGTGGGCAATGCAGTGGCAGAGGGAGTTGGTTTGAAGCATGAAGACCTTGTACGATAGAGGCCTTGCGTTGAGAGTGCAGCGCAAGCCTAATGAGCCAGATGAGCATGGCAGACAATAAGACCAACGTGGTGAACTCACAACCCCACCAAGTGGAGCGTGGAACACTTGGTGCACTGGACATTCAGAGGATGGGGTGTTCAGAGACCTTGGAGATATACTCTACCCTTGCGGAGTATGTCCATGCAGAGATGTGCATCGTGGATCAGCAGTGGGACTCCAGTGTTAAGTGACAGTGGACTTGGGGAGACCTTTGAGGTGGCAACGTCCTTAGAAGCAGAGTTCATGTGGGAAACAGCCAAGAGGCGTGATGGAGTGAGACTGGGATCCGGAGGTCGAAACAGAGGAGAAGTAACTCGGACGCGAGCGAGCCAAGTGTGGCGAGCTCCTCAACCTTGCAGAGGTTAAACAATGCGAGATGAGTTGAGTGCTCACATAGATGTATCGGAGGCGCAACGGAAGCGTGGATGCGGAGTGGGTGCAGAAGCAGTGGCTGAGACTCATTGAAGTGGACAGAGGATGGTTCACATGGTGATGCGCGACATGGTGGGCTGAGTCAAGGACATCATGGATACGGTTGCAGTGTGGTGAGCTGACAACTAAGGCAGAAGACTTGAGTAGGAGTCAATGCGGTTTGGACATGGACGAGTGTCTCGAAGAGTAGGCACGCCGATGTCAGTGGCCATGGCATCGGGGCGAGATCAGAGGATGGATCGAGCCGAGGGAAGAAGAGTACCTCACCCGCATGTGATGCGGTCTACAAAGATGGCGAGCTTGCAGTGCTCCCCGCAGGGATCTTTGGTGTTGGACTTGGGTGACAAGACAGTCAGCAGGTCGGGGTGAGTAGAGGCTCACACCTGGAAGGACTCACTAGGAGGACTTCTCCCGCCGGTGCACGCGTAGGTGACCGGCGCGGCAACTCAGGCAGACTCATGGATGGATGACAGAAAGGTGCATGTGATGTTCCTTAGTGGCCTTGTGCAGAACAGTTGGATGTTCGACAGTGAGCCGGCCAGCGGCATCGAGAGCTGGGTCAGTGATGAGTCTTGGAGGCATGAGTTGTGCATTCCCTCAGGTGAACTAAGAAGGCATATTAAGAGCTCCCGGTGGTTGTATGGGCAGCCGTGGCATTCGGCGAGTGGTCTTCTGGAGCAGTTGTATGGGCAGCTGTGAAAGGTGTTGGAAAGGTTCACTTGTGCATAAGTTGGAGATGCGTTGGGAATGGGTGGTGGATGAAGGTGGATTGAAGGCGTAGTCTGGGACTACTGGAGTAGCTTGATCCTCTAAGGTGAGTGAAAAAAGTAGTGTCTCAGTGCCGCACGTTGGCTAGTGAAATCCGCTGCGTAGCTAGCCCCGTGATGTGCACAATAAGAATTCGTAAATCATCTCTTAATTATTCCTCGAATGTGGGGTAAAGAACGACACCTACATGATCATATCAAGTGTATTATCTTTCTTCCAAATTTTCTCAAGTGGTTTACAAAATTCATTTTGATCATTCAAGTATTTTTTTTGTATTTTGTATTTTTTATTTATTTTTATTTTACAGAGATATTATTTAGTGTGCAAGGGAAAATCTCTCCCTAGTAGAGTAGCTAAAAACTATTGGTGAAATAATTTGTTGTATGGAAAATTAGGTGTTTCAACCAACACTCATGAGACTAGGTCCCTCTGCATTGAATGAGGAAGCTCCCATTATTGTTTGTAAATAAAAACAAAATTCCTTGGTTGGCGAAGGTCGAGATCCAACAGGCACACTCCATAACACCTATGGAAAATGCTTGCAACTTGCGTAAGGGAGGAATTTACTAGGAAGGTGGGAAAGTGGGAGTAGGAAATTGGGAGAATGATTAATATTGAAAGTAGGAAAATTCAGATTCTTGCAAGGATTAACCAGAAATATTAACACACAAAATTAGAAGGAATAACAACTTGTCTAGTTATATCAAGACAAGATGAAACCATGAACATAAAATTTCACTTATTCACTCATCCAGAAAATCATGAAACTCCTTTCTTTATTGACATATATGCAAATGTGTACAAAAAGGAGAGTATAGAAAACATCAGAAAAGGAAAAGGAAGAATGTAACTTTCATTTCTTATGTCGTGATGAGTACGAAACATCAATAAATCTACAACAATTCACAATTGCTAACCAAGAACTAAAATTCAAGATTTTAGGATCTTTTGGAATGGAGAAGCCATCCCAATTTATAGCCTTGTGAATTGACCTTTCATCTCCCCCTACATGACTCTTTATGTTCCTATTCCACTTGTGACCTTTCAATTTCCCCTAGAAGAGACAAATTTAGTATCTCTCTTATAATTTTGAGAGAATACTTTTACAAATTACAAATATTGTCACTTAAGTGAATAGGAAAAAATACCATGATTACTTACAATGAAGAATTATAAGAAAGGGAGAGAAGGGAAGAAGGGAAGGGGATTGATTGAACTTGTTGAAGAAGTTCCTTCTGATGAATAACTTGTTGACGATGATCATAGTTTTTATTTGCATGATGCACTGACACCTTAGACCACCGAATGAGTGTTTAGAAACATTGTTTCAAGACCTCCCAATGTGAACTCGAGATGAACACAAACCTCACCCATGATGATGCATTCTTGATCTCACAATGAGAGTGAGGATCACTCTCTTATTCCTTAGGCTTTCATAATTGTCATTTACGATGCTCAAACCTCTTAATACTTGCATCCTTGTTATGCACATTGTGTTGCAATATTGAAAAAATTTCAATTATTGCACTAAGAGATGTGAGCTCTTTCCTAGCTCATTATATTTCTCGATCAACTCAACCATTTCAAACCACTCATCTCACGAGTTCACCTAGCTCATCAAGCTCATATAAACTAACCGAAATCAAATCAATCAGCTCAATAAGCTCACTCTAACAAGTTCATTAAGAGATGATGGCGGATCCAACTTGATTGATGACCTATGTTGACCTCTTATCTGATGAATCAATTGATTTATGACTCTTTTTAAGCTCTTTTGACATCATGATGTCACTTGATTTCTCCTATTATGCACCGAGATGATCCGTCATGCTTGAGGACACAATTGAACTCAAGATGATGTTTCTAAGACCCATAAGGAGGTTTTATTTCATTTTTAAGATATAATATTATTCCATAGCCCTATGAAGAGTCAAAAAATAGAAATATGAGTGAAAATGAAGCCATCTATAACTTTCTGCACCCAAAATGAAGACTTTCTATTTTTAGCAGGTAAGACCAAGACTTGCTATTTTGGGACATATCACCTATTTTTCTCAAATGTGACCCCTTAAACCTTCTAGAACATTCTAATTTCTCTATTTTGAATATGTATTGTTACTTTTATCAACTTTCTATTTTTAGTAAGTTCCTTTTCCATACCTGTTATTTTGAGAAAATTTCCAATTTTTTACTGCCTTCCATTTTGCATTGTTTTTGAATATTTTGGGTGATCCGGACTTGTAATTTAGGGGATTTACTATTTTTAGAATGTGTAGGGGTATACCATATGATATTGTTAGTAATTCAAAAATGGTCTCAATTTATGAAAGAAACATTATTTTTAGATTCGACTCTTCATCGCAATCTTATGCTCCAAATTTCACCGTGTTTCACCCGTCGAAATGCTTGGAAATAAAAATAAAATTTCCTTGGTGAGTGTTTCATTAATGGAGTTAATGAGCTATAGATATCACAGATATTCTTTGGATAGTAAAAATAATCTCAAACCTTGGTACGATCAATTCCTTCATTCACCGACAAGGAAAAATCTTTATTCGACAACCATGAATGTTTTCAAAGGAAGTTGTCATCGTGTCTAAAGAATTTGCAAGTTTAATGGAGGTTTTACTGAAGAATTCATGGATTTTTCGAGTGAATATGAAGGGGAAATTAATTGTAATGGATTTTATGAATTCTTTTGGCAGCACCTCTCTCGCTCGCACATAGAAGGAAGAAGCACGACAATTAGAAATTTTCCAATTTTGGGCTTTTACATCATCTTAGGAGGGAGGGAAATTTTTTTCCCAAATTTCCCAAGGGGATGGGATATATAGATCATAAAATGTTCCCTCACCTTATCTTGACAAGAAGCAAGAGGTGATTTCCTAGCAGAGGAGAGAGATCAAGCAGTTTGCACTCAAGGGTTGAAATTGGGTCACATGAGGAACCTTGGAAAGGGTTAGATATGGGTGCATTTTTATGTCCCAAATTTCCCAAGGGGATGATTTATATGGGGTATAAAAATTTATCCTCACCTAGGAGTGACAAGTTTGAAAGGTGATTTGATGAGGTGGAGAGGAGAGGGGGCTAAAAATGGCCTGCGGAGGCTTCCCAGAGTCACATGATGGATCAAGAGATAACATGTGCATGGGGTGTATTATTGTGTCCTAATTTTATCAAGGGGATAGGATAGGCAATTCATAAAATTATGCCCTCACCGGGAGTGAAAAGTGGCCCTTTCTTATTGCATGACGAGAAGGGCTAGGGTTAGGTGAGAAGGAATTTATCTTGCAATTTTGGGCTTCATCGAGGTCACATGATGATCTAGGGGGCTAACTAGGCATGGGTGCATTTTTTGTCCCAACTATCCTAATAGGATGGGACATAAAAGTGCACCATCACTGGTGATACACATGTCCACCTTTTAAATTGGCTAAGTCCCTGAAAGCTTACCTTGGAGAGAGACTTGATGACAAAGTTTGTTGAGCTCCATGAGGAAATTTTGGGAACTTATTTATATGAAATTGACTCCAAATATCCTTTTATAAGTTTGGTATGGGAACCATGATCTAGTTTTACGTGTAACTCCCTAAAAATAGTCTTTTTTTGTAGGATGTAGGATGTACTGCCAAAACCATATTTTGGAAAGAAGCACTCATGTCTTGTGAAAAATTTGAAACCACCATAATTTATAGAAATGAATTACCTTTATAATGGTATCTTATTTGAAATCCAACTCATTATGAAGTTCCAGGAATCACTTCTTGAAGATCAAGTGTTATTTTGAATTGCAAACTCCTTCACCTTTAAAAACCTGCTTTCAATGAACTTGTTCCCAAACCTTAAAATCTTCCTAAAACACTTAAAAATGTTCTTATCTCCTCAATACCACTTCCCAATGAATTGTGGCCTTCAAATATGCTCTGGGGGTTGCACACCTAACTTAGAAAGGATAAAAATAGCCCTTCTAGACTCACTGAAGAATCTGCCTTGAGAAGCACAACATCAAAATAACTTCATGAAATTTTTTCACATATCAAACACATGGTAAAGGTTATCAAAACACATATGAGTACTTGGAGGAAGGGGATAGGCTTGACATAGAGGTAAAATTGATTTGGAGAAGTGTTTAGGAGGGCTTACAAGTAAATGTTTTTGACACTAGCGTATCGTTGTCATGTTTTCATCATTGAATTTTTCCCTTAAAAACACATGATAACAGTTCCCAAAAGATCCGTATTCTATTATGTAAAAAAAAAAATAACATGTGAAACACTAAAACAATAACTAGTGAAGATATAGGATCTCCTTCAAAGTCTTATGTGAAACAATACTCTTGGACATTGTTCCATCTTAATCAAATGCATTGGTTCTTAATTTATTTGTATTTTGATTTTTTTTCATAGTTTGATCTCTATTTGGGCCATTCTTTTTTTACTATTTAGTTTTTGACTGTCCTAATATTTAATTATTAATAGAAGCATTAATAAAAAAAATTAAAACACTGAAACTACTTTGTTTTCTTGTCAATATTTGGCAAAGTTCATTAGTATTCTTAGTGCTAGAATGTCAAGTGAGTGTCAATGAAACAAAGATAATTTATAACTTTCATTGGAGAGAAAATTTGACAGAGGGCATTCGCCAAACTAGTTTTACGAATTAAATAAATAAAACTGGATTTACCATTTGATCTCAGAACTATTTTTTATAATTTTACCATTTTCGCAACTAAATCGAGGCCCGACATTGCTAGATTTTCCAAAAATATGAAATTGGTTAGAAGGACATTCACCACAATTGCTACAAGTTTTTTTCATGAGCTCCATAAAATTTTCCTTTTATGGATATCACTTTAGGTGGGCCACATGTTTGTGAACTCACCTATATACACTAAAAATACAATTGGAATCATGGTTTGCATATGAATGTGCCCATTGCATGAAAAATGCAACAAAAAGATTATAAAAATCCACTAAAACCCATGCTCGACTAATGACCCACTTGGTGATTCAAAACATAGAGCAATATAGAATAATAAATAGAGTTGAAACACTCCATCATGAACACTATCCACCCACATCGCCTTTAGGAATTCCTAATTTTCTTTGCAAAAAAATGATGTTGTACAAGGAGAGACTCCTCATTTTTATCAATATGCTCTGTTGTGTGGAGATTTTATGACATAAAATCCCATTAAATGGTAGCTTTGAATGGAGTAATGGTGTGAAATTAAATTTCACAATTGATATTGTGTGCAATGAAAATTTTGTTAAATATATGAACATGGGGTAAGAATCTCTAAAGAAACCCCAGAAGCTTTGAAACAAACAACTCAATGACCATCACATTAGAGACAAGCAAGAGCTACCTATTTGCATGTGTATATATAATGTTTGAAACAAACAATCAATCTCTAAACATGACTATATTAGTTCTCTACTCCATGAAAGCTATCTATAAATGAACCTATTAAAGCTCTAGCAATCAGTTATGTGTTTATTGATGTCTCAAAAGCTTAAGAATGGAATCTCACCATTAATGGCTTCTCCCATTTACTTAAAGATTTGAAAATATTTTCAAATAACAAGTAAATAGCTCAAATAACTCTATAAAGACTTAAGCATGACCTAAATCAGAAATGAGATGAGAGAGAGAGAGTTCTTAGGAAAAGGTGGGAGGTGTATCCCTCTATTTATAGTTTTTGGTTTGGAGAAAAGTTGTTTTGGATGCATGTGGGACTAAAAAGGAGTCAAAAAGGTTATTTTTATAAAAGCACATTGGGAGGTGTGAACTGGATTTGGAAGGCCAAGTGGCTAATTTGAAAAGGTGAGATATTTGTTTAGAAAGTCAAATTCTCTTTAGAAAGTCAATAAGAGGGTTAATTAACCTAAACAAGGTTAATTAAAAGGAAACAAGCTTATAAAATCTTGTTATAGAGAGATTAGCATATTTAGGGGGTTTAGAAGAGGTTAGAAATGGTGTTTTACAAGTGTAGTGTAGTAAATGATCACGAGACTAGGATAGTTAGTATGATCTTAGTAATAAGATCATGTAGACAAAATTATAGGTGTCTACATTTTTCCCTCTTTGAGGTGACGTGCGTGACGTCACTTCAAAGAAAGTAGACAAACATAAACAAGTATAAAATTTTGAAGGGGTAGAAGAAAAATTAGTAGGATGAAGGATGCCCCCTCAAGTGTCGATGGGGTGATGGAGGAACATGATTGATGATTGAAAAGAGAATAGAAAAAATAATGGCGCGAAGAAAAGGGAGATAGAAGAGAAAATAACAAGAAAAAGGGACTTTGAGCTATCCACAAGGCATTACTATATAAATAATTCTTATTCATCATATTGCTAGTAATCTTCATCATTGGTCCTTATTAAAGTATAAGCATACGATGGAAGCATAAAATGACATGAAAATCCAAGATACAAACAATTGTCCATTGCTAAAAATAGCCAACTCCATGCAACATACATGAATGTAATGCAATATGAGAAGTAAACAAACTCACTTAACAGGGAAATAAGTACAATCACACACACTCAAACTAACAACGTTTAAGACGGTTGCACAAATATTTTGTTATCGAGCTGCAATCCCCAAATTTTTTTATAAACGAAAAGAGTTGAAAATGATGCCCCAAGCAAGTTGTATATGCAAGGGGAAGGATGGAGGACACTTGGGTCCAATGGAAAAGCAATGTGCATGACGAAAACAGAGCCAGGCAACTGATAGTTCCCCAGAGTATAGATGAAGTAAGCAGTGTAGATTTTGTAAATGGTTTGGAGATTCAAATGATTCGCGAGTCATTGTTTCAATACGCATGGAAATGCAACTAAGATCTAAGACGAATGCCATGTGAAAGACACAAATTTCAGCTACAAATGAGTTGATTACAAATTTTAGTCCATTTTCAAATTTTTCACGATTTTTTTGGATTTTTAGATGATTTTATCATTTTTTTTAAATTTGTAATCGGTCGAAGAATTTAAGAGATGGAAGATCCCCTAGAAGCACACAAAAATTCCCTAAGTGAAGAAAAGGGCGTTAGATAGCAGTAAAAATGCCCCAGTGAGGAGAAGAATGAGCCAAAAATAATTATCACAATGGGTAAAATGGAAGAAAAAGGTAGAAAATAGCACTGGCTTATTCGTAAACTATCCCGGGGAAAAGAAATGACTATTAGGTAGAATTTAGTGCTCCGGCATAGTGAAAATTAGTAAAAATAATTATTTTAAATATAAAAATAATCATTTTGGTGAGTAGAAGAAGTGTTAAAGTGATCACGATGGAGAAAACATGCCCCAGGGGCATCATAGTAACCTAATATACCCACCCATGGGGGTAAATAAATCACGACCAGTTCATTTTCAGAACATGAGCTCTCGAACATTTTCACCGCAAGTGAGTGTGAGAGCATTAGAGTGAGATGGCAAGGCTACCGAGTAGGAGGAGACAATCAGATTGCATCCAAGAATACCTTCAAGACGCAGCAGATGGACCCTACTTGAGTGGCATATCCCTACTTTGTCCTTTTAGCATTTAATGTCGTTTTTAGCATTTTTAGGCTAGTTGAGGTCAAATTTTGACATATGTGCATACACGCATGTGTCAAAACTATAGATACACGTACAGAGTACCTGTCAAAATATAGTTATGTGTACACGTACCCATCGAACGGGATGCATATGTGTCGGGAGGAGGAAAATGGGGACACACACGTGCGCACATCGATAGGTAGGCACATACATCAAATTTGGACATGTATGTGTCCTGGGTAGGTAGGGTGATTGGGTTAGAAAAATGGGTGGGCATATACATCGGGGTAGAGGCATAGGTATCCAAATGGATGCACACACACGTAGGGAACGTATGCGGCCAAAACAGTGTGCATGCATCGAATCAAGAGCGCATCCGCCAATGGAAAGTGAATAACTTACCCTTACAAACAATTAGCCAAGTATAGGTGAAAATAATTTAGGTTGTTGTAGAAGAAAGTGAAAAATTAGTATGTTAGATAAATAAAAGAATAACTTACTACAAAAACTAGATATAATTAGATATAAATGTAACCCTAATGCATTTTTGTCATGTAAATGTGCAACAGGGAAATTGACAATTCCAGAGCGACAACCATACCCCGATGTTAATTTTTTTCAAGTCCCATCATTTCAAGACACCCCAAATCTATCCAGTAAGTCCAAGTGACCTCCCAACTAATGTTACATCATCCCCATAGGTGATTTATGAAATTCCATTCATTCCCCTAGGTGATTTTAGGAGTTCATTTACAAGCTACAAGAAGTTGTGGGAAGGGTTATCACTAGCCTTCCCATGACTGGATCAACCCTCTGGAGCAGAACGGAAGGGAAAATTTCAACATGGAGGTGAATTTAAGACCTTATAACATCATGGAAATTATTTTGGAAGTTTTTGGGAAGTTTTGAAATACTTGGAGCAGTCTGAGTAAAAATAAGGTTCACAAGCCTAGGCAATACACAGGCCTAAAACAATTGGTGGAATTTAGAAGAAGATTCCAATAGCTCTAGATGGAGTTAGCATAAAAAAGAAACATCTAAAAAATAGGATTCCAATCCCTACATGATGGTTAAATCATATTTTTCACAACACCTTGGTGCATCAGGTCTGCAGGTAATTTTTCTCAAGAACAAGTGGAGTACAAAAAAAAATCCAATTTTTCAAGGATCAAATGGATGAATAAAGATATACTAACCCTACCATTAGATTCAAAGGGTCATTTCCTATGAGTATCATATAAAATTTCACTAATACATTCCATCGGGAGCTCAAGTTATCATCATTCCAAGTTACCCTCTTGGAGACTATTCAGGAGTTAGTCAATTTTCGGGAGGACACGTGTCAACACCGAGGATCTGGTGGGATTTTATCTCCTTGATGTCCCTAAGGTCAAGTCCACCAACCTTACAAACATGTTCTCAGCCCCCATGTGACATTCAGACTTTGAGTTCATCCCCTAAGGTGTTTGCATGAGCTTCAATCCCCTACCATTGGATCAAGTGCCACGTGTCGAGCCGAGGCACGCCTGACAAACTAGGGTACCACATGTCCCTTTGAGGTGAGGGACATAAAACCTTGAAAAAATCTCCCATCCCCTATGGCAACCTCTCTAGTCACACATATAACTAGTTTCCAGCCCTCGGGTGTTTGCCAAGCCTTTTTGCTCAAATCCCCTATCGCCGGATTAAGTGTCATGTGTCGTCACCAAAGACGTTGTATAAATTGATGTCCCTCACATCCCTTTGAGGTGAGGGATTTCAAGGACATAAAAATCTTCTCATCCCACCCATGTGCATTTTTGAAAATTTTAAATCCAAAGACTTAGCCGTTATTTCCCCCCATTCCTTCTACACAGCTTCATACCTTGCCATGGCTTTGTTTGTGATTGTCCAGACACTGGTTCACCATCGTAGCTCTAAAGAAGCTCCACCATGGCCAAAAAAACCATGAAATCCATGAAAATACATAGTTCCTAGGGAAAGATTGATCGAAAGTGTTGAAGAAACGAAGAACGAGGAGAAAATGAATATTTTTGCTAGATAACCATGAAGTTACCCAATCAAAAAATCTTCATAGCTTGCAAGATACAAGTCAGATTGAGGTTCCATATTTTCCAAAATTCAACATTTTTCAAGATGATCAATATACAAAAAAATGGGAGCTCAAATGGTGCTCTGAAACATTTGTTCCAATAAAATCCTCATTTCGTGCACCGACTCACATTTTTGGATTTTCCAACAATCGATGGTCTCGATCAAGATAAAAACTTAGAAATAAGCTCCAAATAAAAAACATATTGCAATGGATTTTTTTCATCACAAACAGAGACAAAAAATAGACCTGTAAATTTCGAGCTCCATTAATGGTCGCCATGGTAGCTCCATGCTCGAAGTCACTGCTAGGTGAAAACTTCAAAATTTATTTCCAGGCATTCTAGTGGGAAAAACAATGTGAAATTTGGAGGGTGTGATCGTAATGACAATATGAGTCCAAAATAGTATGTTTCGTCAAAATCGACCACTAGAAACACACTTTCTAAAAATATTAAGTTTTCCTATACAAACTTGCTATGTTTGGAAAGTCATCATCAAAAGCGTAGATGAAACAAAGGAAACAGAATTGAAGATCACGAGGAGCTAGAATGAGTGTTTAGAGCAGAAAATAGTGGACATGACCACTTACTAAAGATACTAACTCCCTTATTATATGGGTGCTTACTAAAAATAGTAAGTCACCCCAAGAAGAGGTCAACCAAAGGCATTGTGCGTAGGATTGAATGAATATTATCATCACATTAAGATGATCATGAAGAGGTAAAAATCACCTCTAGCTAAAAATAGTAAGCCTTCCATCTGGACACTTAATATTAATAGCAGGTTGTTCTCAAAGGGAAATTTTGGCACAATGAGACATAGAGGGATGATCATCTCAGGGAACTAGACAACGTTTTTTTACACTCACTACATAGTTCAGTCACGGGTATATCATACACAAGTGGGAGTTGCGGTTGTTAGTGAAACAGTTCATTCAACTTGGAAATAATTCATGAGCTGATTTGATGGAGTTTCTCAGTGGTATGAGGAGTTCAAAGATTCGAGTCTCACTTTGCACTTAAGTGTTCAATAAATAAGGATCAATGTATTTCATCGAGAATGACATCTCCTCTTTTTCTTCTCTCACCCACTCTTCTCTATTTCCCCAACTTTCTCTCTCTTCTCAATGTTCTAATTTTGTGTTGGGGTTGCACTTTTTCATATGTATTAATGTTCCTAATGTAATAAGTCACCTTTATGTTATAAAAAGGGACTTAAAAGTTTCCTAGGAAGTTTTAAGTTTTAAGTTGTGACATATGAATAGGCATTGGGGGGTCAGACGAAGAGTCCTATCTCACTCTATAAATTGTAAATCCATTCCCATTTCAAAAGTTTAGCGATTGATCTTGTAAACTCAAGAGTGCATTATACCTAGAGAAAGCAAAGGAGATAGTCATTTTCTTCTACTTTCCTCCACTCTCAAATTTCTTCCATTCCCACACTATGTACAACTTTTGTTTAAACAATCAATACAAGAAGGAGTTTCTATATTTCTTTGACTAAGGGGTTTCTTGATACTTTGTGATCGATAAATTCTATTTGGTCTTGTTGTTATTTGCAGATTTGTTTCTTCTCATGAATGCATGTGTTGAAGTTTCTAACTAGTGTGTGTAGGAATCTTATTTTTCTACCTGTAACATTAGTTCTCCTATCTAATTTCTCACTCCCCTTTCCCTCTCTATAGAAAAATTCCTCTCTTGTAGGTATCTGTAAGCTTTTTCGCAGGGTTAGTGGATTGTCCCTATTGGATCCCTGGTTGAAAGGACACCACATAAATCCACCTTTTCATGTGCATGCATATACGATAGTTGCACCGGTTAAGTAGAGGGACTTAGATTCCTAGAGCATTGGAAAGAAATACACAAGTTTTTCCACCCAACAAATTTTCTCACCAACATTTTTTGGCGCCCACCATGGGGAAGACTTGGAAGCATTTGCACCCAAAATACGACTGCAAGGTCCCAAAAATTAAAAAAAAAAATCAAATATTAAAATATATATATAGTTCACGAAGATCTATGTCTAAAATACACACCGCTGATTTTGCACTTGACTTTTCACTTTCCACATTGTCTTTTCATATTCCCATTGCAAATTTATCAATTTCAGAATTTGAAAAAGGATTTTCCAAAGCAAGAGCTGAAATAGAATAAGAAGAAAAAATGACGGACTAAAATGAAATACCTCAACCCATCGTTCCATGGGGAAGGAATACAAGCCCGCTTTCTCTTGAACCCCCTCTTCACAATATACGAATGGGTTCTCACAAAGAACTTTCCAAATTTCAAACATGACAACACACAACATCTTAAAGAACACATCGTTGTTTTCATGACATCATGTGGAATCCTTGGTGTCTAACATGAAGATTTTACTATAAGAATGCTCGTGGAGTCCCTATAAGAAAAATAAACAAAATGGTTCTACCACCTACCTTCCCGATCCATCACTGGTAGGAATGACATCAAAACTACCTTCAAGGAAATATTTAAATCAACTAAAGACTATCAGGACCTCTTGGTGTAGTTGGCTCAAATGAAGAAAGGATAAAATGAAACCATGAGAGACTTTATGGCTCACTTCGAATGGTTACTTCGCAAGATACTGGAAGAAGATTCGCCGTTTGAAAACAATATCAAGAGATTCTTCATCAATGCTCAATCATCAAAAGTAGGATTTTTTGTGAAGATCCCAACCAAGGAACATTGTAGAAGCACAAAGGATGGACATTGAACTTGATGATGATCTCATCCTCTCTGGAAAAATCAAGAATCCATCAAAGGGCAAGACTCAACATCCTAGAGATGAGAGAACCAATCCATCGTTGCAAAAATTGGAAAATGAAATGGCATCATTGAAGAGGGAAATATTTGAATGAGTTTCTTCCCAAAGAAGAAACAAAAATCAGATTACAAGAGCACCCCGAAGGCTTTCCTTAGAGGCCCCACCTATCAATGCAAATTGTAGGAGTAAGGAAGATGAAGAGGAGCTTGAACAAGAAAGTGTAGGTGGTGATTTCCTAGAAAGTGATGAGTTTGAGAATGATACACAAATCAGATTCTATGAGTATTCTAGATGTGATGAAGAAGACAAAGAGGTTACGCTTGGTTTCTCATGTGTGCTATTCACCCATTCTCAGTCCGAGAAAGAGAATCTCCCTCCTTTGTTGTAAAGGAAAAGAAGGTTGATGGTCCTCTTGTGGCAAATCCGCAAAAAAAAAAATCAATCAAGAATCCCACTTCCATCTTCCATGAGGTCCGCATTGTTGGATCTTGATCCCTTAGCAAGTAAGAAGCTCCTGCAATCCCAAGTAAGTCTTTTGATGCCTCTTCCAATTCTAAATCTAAATATGCTCCTATAAAATCTAGTACTTTGAAAGCTCCTAGTGTACCTTTCAAAATACCCTCTATCCCCCAAAAATCTACTCCTTCGAAACCTGTCTTAAATCCAAAATCATTCCATTCACCCCCTTGTCCGCATCTTCTCCCTTTGACTTCATAGAATATGCAAACAATTTCAAAGTGTAGATTATTGAAACTGAATATTTGTGAACTCATCCTGAAAAATTTGAGAGGTTTGTTCGATATATCAAGATTGGTAGTCTAACACCCAATGTTGTAACTTATAGTTCCAAAGGAATGCTACCAAACTCACCTATACCTCCATCACAAAACATGTTTTCTCTAAGTGCATCAAAGATGGATAAAGGTGAACCTCTCTACGTCTCCCTTCTTGTTGGGGAATATGTATTGAACAATTGCATAATAGATTTTGGTGCCTTAGACAACATGATGCCTTTGAAGGTTGTCAAGGCTATAAAACTCACCATGACTCCACCTAGTGGCTCTTGTTACTCTTTGGAGCCAAAATAAGTCTCACTTGTAGGGAAGGTCAAAGATGCATAGGTGTCTCTCACCATATTTCCAGACGAAAAAAAATTTTCAGCAATGATTTTGGTAGTAGATGTCCTAACCTCATTCATAATGCTACCGAGTAGAAGTTTCTTCCGAGACTGGGATGGAAAATTCATATGAATTGGTCATCCACACCCATACCAGTGAAGGGATACATGGATAAATTTCTTCCCGAGAAGAAGATGAGGTACACGGTATGAAATTCGAAAGCCCGGAAGCTAACATTTTGTACCAGGGTAGTAGGAAGATGAATCACTTGGTGGCAACTAAGGAGGAAGAGGATATCCCCATCTTGATAGGTCCATACATGCCTTCCTAGAGAGATTTGGATTTTGAAGAAGCATTGAGAAGATTCAAGTTACAAGAGGGCATCCCTAAATTGTCGGATGATGCAAACCATGAAGAAGAGGAAATGGTGCTTGGCGATTTTCAAGAAGAAAAATCAGCATATGTGTGTATCTGTGATGAGGATATATTCTCATTCCCATTTGAAGATGAAGACTCCCTCGATCATGTCACCCAGGAAGAGACTAAGCCGGTCTATAATGAGCCCTCAAATGAAAGGGGAAAGAACCATCTGTGCAAGAACTGCTAAGAGTCACAGAAGAAACAGAAGACCCTGAGATCATTCTTGAACTTTTAATGTAAGCCATTAATCTGGAAGATAAACGTGAAGCTGACTTGGAAACCTCAACCAGTGTGAAGATGGGCCATATTGAAATAAGGAAA
Source organism: Taxus wallichiana var. yunnanensis (assembly GCA_018340775.1). Lineage (NCBI taxonomy): Eukaryota > Viridiplantae > Streptophyta > Pinopsida > Cupressales > Taxaceae > Taxus > Taxus wallichiana. Next base: position 29,284,540 of record CM031241.1, on the reverse strand, counting down.
GATGAAAAATATGATGTCATTCTTGAGCTAATGGTTAATGGGTGCAATAATGAAATGGAGATATTTTCTTTTCATTTGAAGATGAAGAATATTTCGATGGCGAATAAATTGAAGCAAGGATTTTTGAGACCTACGAAGATGAATCTCTTTTTGATGAAGGATGGTAGAATGTAGCAATTCCCAAAATGATGATATAATCCCTCTAGATAGTTTCCTTGAGTTGCATTCTTCAAAGGCATACAAAGATGAGTTGTAGGAAACAACGAAGCATAACTCCATGCAAGAAATCTTGGATGTAATAGAAGTTTCAAAAACCTTGATATGATTCTTGATCTCTTCACTCATGCCATGGACATACAAGACAAGTATGAGGTCACGTATAATCCTTCCGTTTATACTCAAGCACTTCACATTGAAGTCAAGGAAAAGGATAAGTTTGAAGTCTCTCATGGAAAAGAGGTCAACGAGCATAGACCGGGAAAGAAAAGAATCCAGAATGTTCAAATAATTTGAATGAAAATCATATTTGGGGCGGTGATGAGATGCTCGATGGAGAATCATCTATGTGGATAAACGTGGAATGTAACTGGCACTATGAAACTGATTTCAAAGAACATGAAGGCGTGGAATTTCCAAGCAAAGACCTGAGCATCAAGAAGCTCACATGCACTCACTCCTACAAATTAAAAGGACAATCATGGCAGCACCTAGCTTCCATAAAAAATTGAGGAGGGAGGCTACTTTCGTGAACCCATCAACCGCGCCGCAGAACATCATCATCGGTGTTTGCCTCTTGGGGTAACTTTTGAAAATGAAAAGTGCTTCGGTGAAATTGGGTTGTCCCCACCTTGTACCATAGGTGATGCTAGGTTTTTTTCCATTTCTGTTGTGTTTTTCCCTTCATGTTGTGTGTGTCGTTTATTTTTCATGTGCGTGTGTGTTTCCTTCTTCTTTCTTTCTCTCTTGTTATAAGTGTACGTGACTCCATAAGGCCTAATGGATAAGGGAACTAGTCAATGAATTATATGGTCTAAAATTGAGATTCTAGATTCCCATGTCATTTATTTTCTATGCTCATTCCATGTCATGTACCCAAGATATAGCCGATTGTTGTCGTGCAAATGTATAATAGGGAAATTGACAATTCACAAGCACAACAACCATACCCTAGTGTTAATTTTTTCGAGTCCCATCATTTCAAGACACCCTAGGTCTTTCAAATAAGTCCTAGTGACCTCCCAAATAATGTTACATCATCCCCTAGGTGATTTAGGAAATTCCATTCATTCCCCCTAGGTGATTTTAGGAGTTCATTTGCAGGCTATAGGTAGTTGTGGGAAGGGCTATCACTGGCCTTCCCATGACTTGATCAAACCTCTGGAGAGAAACAGAAATACCAAATTCAACATGGAGGTGAATGTAAGACCCTAGAACATCATGGAAAATATTTTTAAGGTTTGGGGAACTTTTTAAAGACTTGGAGAGCCTGAGTAAAAACAAGATTCACAAGCCTAGGCAGTACACATGCCTAAAATAATTGTTAGTCTTTAGAAGAAGATTCCAGGAGCTCCAAATGGATTTAGGAGAAAAATAATACATTTTCAGAAAAAGGATTCCAATACCTACATGATGGTGAAATCATATTTTCACAACACCTTAGAGCATCGTTCTATAGGCATTTTTCTCAAGCACGAGTGGAATACCAAACCAAAATTCCAATTTTTTAGGGATTATATGGATGAATCAAGACATGTGACACCAAACCTTGGATTTAAAATTGCATTTCCAGTTAGGATCATATAAAATTTCACCAATAAATTCCACCGAGAGCTCAATTTATCATCGTTCCAAGTTACCCTCTGGAGACTATTCAGAATTAGTCAATTTTTGGGAGGACACATGTCAGCACTAGGAGCCTGGCAGGATTTTATGTCCCCGATGTCCCTAAGGTCAGGTAAAATAACCTTGTAAAATGCTCTCAGCCCCCATGTGACCTCTGGGACCCTCATGTGACCTTCAAACTTGACATTTCAGCCCCTAGGTGCTTGCGGAGCTTCAATCCCCTACCGTTGGATCAAGTGCCACGTGTCAGGCTAAGGCACACTATGAAAACTGATTTCCCTCATGTCCCTTTGAGGTGAGGGACATAAAACCTTTAAAAATGCACCCATCCCCTATGGGAGACCTCTGGTCACCCATATGACCGATTCTAGCCCCAGGTGTGCTTAAGGCTTTTGCTCAAATCCCTGTGCGTCAGATTAAGTGCCATGTGTCGTCACTTGGTGCACCATGAAAATTGATTTCCCTCACATCCCTTTGAGGTGAGGGATGTCAAGGAGATTAAAATGTTCCCAGCCCCTCCATGTGCATTTTTTGAAAATTTTAAATCGACACTTAGTCGTTATTTCCCCATTTCTTCTACACAGCTTCATACCTTGCCATGGCTTTATTCGTGATTGTCCAAACACCGATCCCCATTATTTATCCAAACCAGCTCCACCATTGCCACAAAAATCCATCAAATCCATGAAAATACACAGGTCTTAGGGAAATATTGATCAAAAGTGTTGAAGAAATGAAGAACGAGGAGAAAATGAAGATTTTTTGCTAGATAACCATGAAGTCACCCAATCAAAAAATCTTCATATCTTACAAAATACAAGTCAGATTGAGGTTCCATATTTTGCAGACTTCCACATTTTTCAATACAATCAAGATGCAACAAACGGGAGGTCGAATGGTGCCCTAAAACATTTGTTCCAACAAAATCCTCATTTCGTGCACCGACTCACGTTTGTTGGATTTTCCAACAATCTGATGGTCCGATCAAGCTAAAAAAATATTGCACACAAGCTCCAAATTAAAAACCTATTGCAACTGATTTTTTCATCACAAACGGACACAAAGCAAAGACGTACAAATTTCTAGCTCCATTAATGGTCACCATGGCAACTTCGTGCTCGAAGCCACTGCTAGGTAGAAACTTCAAAATTTATTTCTAGACATTCTATTGGGGAAAACTATGTGAAATTTGGAGGGTGTGATCGTAACTAAAAGACAAGTCCAAAAAGTATGTTTCATCACAAATCAAGCACTAGAAACACACTTTCTAAAAATAGTAATTTTTCCTATACAGACTTGCTATGTTTGGAAAGTCATCATCAAAAGTAGTTGAGACAAAGGCAAAGTGGGCATTGAAGATCACAAGGAATCCAGAATGAGTGTTCAGAGTAGAAAACAATGGAAATGACCACTTACTAAAAATATTAAGTCCCTTATATGGGTGCTTACTAAAAACAGTAAGTCACCCCAAGAAGTGGTCAAAGAAAAGGCAGTGTGTGTAGGATTGAATGAATATTTTCATCACATCAAGATGATCATGAAGAGGAAAAAATCACCTCTCACTAAAAATAGTAAGCCTTCCATCTGGACACTTACTATTAATAGCAGGTTGTTCTCAAAGGGAAATTTTGGCACAATGAGACATAGAGGGGTGATCATCTTAGGGAACTAGACAACATTTTTCGACACTCACTACATAGTTCAGGTCACAAGTATATCATATGCATGCTGGGAGTTGCAGTCATCAGTGGAACAGTTCATTCAACTTGGAAAACATTCAGGAGTTGATTTGAAGGAGTTTCTCAGGGTGCAAGGAGTTCGAAGATTCAGAGTCTCATTGCACTTAAGTTTTCAATCAACAAGGATCAATGGATTTCATCAGAATGAAATATCCTCTTCTTCTTCTCTCACCATTTCTCTATCCTCTTCCCCCCAACTTTATCTCTCTTATCAATGTTCTTATTTTGAGTTGGGGTTGCACTTTTTCATATGTATTAATGTTCCTAATGTAATAAGTCACCTTTATGTTATAAAAAGAGACTTAAAAGTTTCCTAGGAAGTTGAAAAGTTTTAAGTTGCATGGGGACATATGAAAAGGCATTGGGGGGTAGATGAAGAGTCCTATCTCACTCTATAAATTGTAAAGCCATTCCCATTTCAAAAGTTTGGTGCTTGATCTTGTAAACTCAAGAGTGCATTGTACCTAGAGAAAGTAAAGGAGATAGCCATTTTCTTCTGCTTTCCTCAACTCTCAAATTTCTTCCATTCCCACACTATATACAAATTTTGTTTAAACAATCAATCCAAGAAGAAGGAGTTTCTAGCTTTCTTTGACTAAGGGTTTTCTTGATACTTTGTGATCGATAAATTCTATTTGATCTTGTTGTTATTTGTAGAGTTGTTTCTTATCATGAATGCATGTGTTGAAGTTTCTAAATAGTGTGTGCAGGAATCTGATTTTTCTACCTGTAACATTAGTTCTCCTATCTAATTTCTCACTCCCCTTTCCCTCTCTATAGACAAATTCCTCTCTTGTAGGTATCTATAAGATTTTCCACAGGGTTAGTGGAGTGTCCCTATTGGATCCCCGGTTGAAAGGCCACCACAGAAATCCACCTTTTCATGCACATGCATACACGGTAGTTATACCGAGTTAAGTAGAGGGACTTGGATTCCTAGAGCATTGGCAAGAAATACACAAGTTTTTCCACCGAAAAATTTTCTTGCCAACATGCATGTATCATTTGTTTGTGCACAGTGGATACCACCCATCCTTCACACCCGAGAGAGATACAATCTTCTTGCGGTGATAGAGGAAAAGTTTGACAAGGAGAATCGAAGATACTAGAAATCCTCCTATATGTTACAGGGATAGCTTACGTGGCCAATATGCTATAGATTACTTTAGATCATGACCTTCTGACATCCATAGCTGAGAGATGGCATAGTGAGATTCTGTGTTTCTTGCTCCAGACTGGAGAGATAACTATTACATGGGAGGATGTGTGGCACATTATGTGGATCCCTATCGAGGGTGAGATAATTCAGTATGTGAGTCGCCATCCTGATATCGGTCAATGTATTCTTGAGCTATTCAGAGTTTTAACGATACCGCGCCAGGAGATGACAGTTAAACTATCCCCAGTGCATAGAGGAACCCGAGCTTGATTGGGTTGTAGTTTATCTTATGGATTTTTTTAGTGGAGTTTTACTCCCTAACAAAACAAAAATTTTATTTCCACTTGGCCTCATTAGATTGATACACGGATTGATTGATGGTGAGACATATTAATGGGGCTATTGCATAGTGGTGCACTTATACTGGGATTTACATTTTATTACATACTACTGTCAAAGATGGTAAGACTGTCAGCTCTGTAGATTTGGGCATGAGACCATATTACTATTTGTCACCCTACATGTGTACTGAGAGTTCAAGTTCCAGAGGATCCTTCTGCATGGACTCGGGTTTCGATTGGGGATGACATGTGGTTGTACAAGGAGATTCATACCATTACCTCCGTGAGCTAGATGATTTACAACATGCCACATTAGTATAGAGGCCATACATACAATTTCAGTGGCCTCGGGATGTCCTAGAGTTCAATGCAATGACAGTTGATCACTTCATGTTAGGCATCCATAACTATATGCAGGAGTTTTACAAGGTGGATCGGTGCCAACAACAGTTTGGTATCACACAGGATGTACCAGGCCAGACATGTGGTATGCTCATAGGGCTAGAGAGTACTTTGATATGGGGCCACAGATTACTAGGGATAGAGCATTGACCAGCTACTTATAGGTGGTACCAGCTATGTGGGTACCCTTGAGATAGGTCAGAGATCTGGGGTGTACCCCAGAGTATGCTCCATGCCACCACTCAATGATACCTCATCGATTGACATTCCCGAGAGCCGCCTACAATGCGGGAGTGAGGAAACCACAGTGGGGCCTCCTAGTGGTGATGAGGGTGGAGGTGATGGTGGAGATGATGATGATGATGATGATGACAATGATCCTTTTGATTTTCAAAGTGTCATGATGGGGGTGGGGGATAGGGTCCTCCACTACAAAGCAGCCACACACGATGGGGTCTAGGCTTAGACACGAGGCAGGTACCACGAGATCCAAATATAGAGTTACCTCTAATAGGCATTCTAATGGGGGTATATGCCCCATTATAAAAAAAAATTCCACGACAAGTTTTTCCACCTCATGCTCTAGGTAGTGGTGACGATGGTTAGCTATCAATGCTTTAGCAAGAACTATATAGGTGATGATATTTGTTCGATTATAGGTGGCCACCGAGAGAGACCAAGCCATGGCACAATTATAGGCCATGACAATAGAGAGAATTTATGTGAGAGCCCATGCTACTTAGGGGGTGATTATGGAGCATGTTAGCAGTAGATTAGCAAGCTAGCAATACAGGGGTGCTCAAATATTGAGCCTCCTACATCAAAGTGCGAGACACCACATTATCACTATACAAAGAAGACTGTGCTCTGTGCACAAGTGTAATATTTTATCATTCGAGAGATCAAACACGGGCCGAAGTTCGGACCATTACAAAGCAAATAGAGATCAATAGGTCACCGCTACGAGATAGGCCTATGCTAATATGGGTAGACTGACAGGGGAGAAAGATTTTGTTATACAAGCAACCACTACTTTTGGGGACATAGAGATGATTCAGGATATCATGAGAGCTAGCAGCGACAAGGCCTCATATTACAAGGCCTCCTATTACCGATAAGTTCTAGCATGACAATAGGTTTCACTCTATGATCAGTTATATGTGAGTAGGATAGGCTCTAGATCATAGAGGTTAGGGTGGTCATCATATCAATACAATAACCACATAGAAAGTAGGGTGGTACACCCAGAGCCATCCCAACACAACAACTTTCATTTCCTCCTCTAGGTCATAGACCAAGTAGCCCTGGAGAGGGCGAGATTCATGGTTGAATCTCTCTTTTGTATAAACATATGTATGTATACTTGCCTCTTATGAAGGCTGATTTTGATCGATGTATGTATTGATGTATCATGTTTTGATTATGCCTCTTGATGAAGGCTCAGTTTTGATTCATGCCCTTTAGATGGTAGATTTGTATCGATGATGTGTATCTTATCTTGAGACAGACATTTATACATGTATATATGGACATTCGATGGTTTATATTTGTCATGTTTTTATATGCTTTTATGATGATGATTCATGTTTATAGATGTATGAGTGTATCATGATGATGTATGATTCTCATTTCCTATGTATACTCATGCTAGATAGCGATGTTGTACCACATGTTTTTATATTGATGATATATCCTCAGATGATATCATATGTTTTGGACACAAGATATTCTGGTAGATGCTAGCATTTGGGATGATACTAGATGATATTGGTGTAGGGGGATAGATTTGTGATCATGCACAACCCCTCTTACCCCCATTGATGATATGATATGTGATGATTAGATTAGTATACATGCATGATGTAAAAATTATCATTTTTTTATATATGATGCATTAGATGATGTTATATGTGATGAATGATAGATGATAGATGTGATAACAAATAGATGTGTAGTAAACAAACAAGCACACAAGAAAAAGTTAACAAAACTAAACAAATGTACACCCTCAAAACTACACAACAACGTTAGATGGGAATATACAAAGGCACATCCTTCACACATATACAAGAACAAATAAGCCAGATCATGACTTTGTAAGATAGATTTGGTAGGGTTCCTAGACCTAGCAAAGGAAACTAATCCTAGATAGTGGTGAGAGTTACTCGTCCAGATGCAAGAGTAGCATATGACAAATGAATCCTCCTTGATAGTGTTCTTCTTATTCTATTTTAGTAATAGATCACCTACATTGAAATCATGATGAATGATCCCTTTTTTATCCTATTGTTACCATGTTCTTATATACCTTTAGGTGATTAAGCGCTCTCATACGCTTTTCATCCAACAGCTCTAGCTCTGCTAGCCGAACAACTCTATAGTCTTCATCCTTATCAAGATAGTCCCGGAGAGATATTCTCAGGGAGGGAAGCTCCACTTCCAAGGGTATGATGGCTTCAGTGCCATAGACTAGTGAATATGGGGTCACACTAGTAGGAGTGTGGATGGAGGTTTGATAGGCCCAGAGGGCAGATGTATCTGTAAGTGCCAATTATGGCTAGTTTTACTTACCATTTTCTCCATGATCCATACAAGAGTTTTATTGGTAGCCTCGGCTTGTCCATTACCTTGGGGGTAATAGGGGGTAGACCACTTGAGCTGAATATGGAAGCATTGGCACAATGTTTTAATTGTTTTATTCTTGAATGACTTACCATTATCTGTGATAATGGCGGAGGGGATACCATAATGGAAAATGAGGTGATTCATGATGAATTTGGAGATTTGTGCACTAGTGACATAAGTAAGAGGCACAACCTCTACCCATTTAGTAAAATACTTGGTGGTGGTGATAATGTGGGTATGGCCATCTGAAGAAGAAGGATGAAGCTTCCCTATGAGATCCCGGGCTCCATTTAGAAAAAGGATAAGGTGTTATGATAGGCTACAAATCTTGTCTTTGGCTCATGTATCAAGTTTCCATATGTTTGGCATAGCTCACATTTTTTACAAAATTACAACAGTCTACTTCCATGGTGGGCCAGTAATAACCCATCCTTAAGAGCTTCTTTGCCAAGACCATACCCCTAGTGTGCACTCCACAAATACCTCTGTTGATTAGGGGATCATTTTTAAAGTTCCCTAAACATCCCTAAATGGGGTCAAGTGTAGAAGATCATTTCAAGAGCTTTCCATCGACTATGAGAACGTGAAAAATGGACATCGGGAGCCATTTTGTGTAGACAAGAGAGTTCGCAGGAGTCGATCTCGAACTTCATTCTGTGTAGAGGCATTATGACTATGTAGCAAAATGGTAGCTGAATCACCATTGGCATTAACATCGGGTTGGAACTTCATTCTATGTAGAGGCATTGTGACCATGTAGTAGAGTGGTACCTGATATTAGTGTGTCAACAAGAGGAGCTCTTAAAGGATCAGCTCGAAATGTCATTTAGTGTCAAGGCATTGCGACCACACATTTGAATGGTAGCTGATCAACAGACTTAGCATCATGCATTAGAGGCTTGAGGTCTTGAAAGAGGCTTAGCATCATGTATTGGAGGCATTGAGGTTTGTAACAGACTTAGCATCGTGCATTGGAGGCTTGAGGTCTTGAAAGAGGCTTAGCATCATGTATTGGAGGCATTGAGGTCTGAAAAAGGACAAGTTATTGTCCATCATCGACATTGGATCAATAATAGCTCTACGTAACATGGAGTTCCTTCAAACTAGTTTGGATTCTATGGAATCAACTTAGAGCTAGGAGCTATGTTATAGAGTAAAAGAAGATCCTTGTTGTTAGATATCAAGAAGCTTAGCACCGCACAGTAGGAGCGTTGAGGTTTCATGCAGAAACTTAGCACCATACAGTGGAGGCATGGAGGTCTTCTTCGGATATCAAAGTGGTACAACAGAAGCATTATGGGCCCATAACCCATAGGTCCTAGGATCGGAGAAAAGTTTTCAAAGTGAGAAGGTTGCAGAGGAGAAGACCCAAGGGTCTACTATAGTAACACTTCCGAGGTGGTAGTAGAGTTTCTAGATTCAGGACGGGATGGCAAAATGTTCCAATATAAGCTTTTTGGGACAAAAAGCCTTTCTCATTGGGGAGGTGTGATCAGGGGATCATTTTTAAAAGTTCCCTAAACATCCCTAAATGGTTTCAATGCAGAAGATCATTTTGAGAGCTTTCCATCGACTATGAGAACGTGACAAATGGACATCAGGAGCTCTAGATATGTCCGGTCAAAGTTCAGTCAATGGGAAAGTCAACTTTGGTCAACATGTCAATATTGGACCAATGGCACTGTGACATGTGGTGAAAAGGAAAAGGGATTCATTTGTTGGTTTTCGATCTCTAGTCTTTGGACGGTCATAAAGATTGCTCACCTGGAACAAGAGGCTCAACTTTTTGTTACAGAGGGGAGCCCAGCCACCATGTGGACTATGGTATTATTGCCGACATGGTGGGTCCACAAGCCACCACGTGGCTTGCCACCATGAATCGAATTCGCTCGATTTTCCTATCGAGAGATGACAAGTGGACTATATGCTATTGACCGAGTTAATTATTTTCCATACCACATTGTATGGGTCGAATTTATATTATCTTGGTAAGTCCACTTACAAACCAATTTACATGCCACATGTCAAAGTGGGTGGGTTTTATTTGTGAAGCCATGTATTAATGCGAAGTGGTCAGCCCACATAATCCTCCAAACCCAAACCATATGCTAATTCCATGTGGAGGGGAGGAGATGAAGCGGTGGTAAGGAGGGCTAGGTCCATGCGTGGAAAGTTCTAGGTGAAGAATGGAGGAGATAAGGTTTATTTAAACCTTCCCAAAATCTAAGGCCGCTAAAATGGGATTTTATCCCCTCAATCAAACAAATTCGCCAACATGGGTAATTAGCCCATTAAAATATGCAAAATGGAGATAAGCCTATCCCATTTATTTTGCTACGAGCTATGCTAATATTAGCCTTAGATAATATTTGAGGCATTATTTTAAGGGCCCTATTTTTTATAAATAGGGAACCCATTCCTTTGTAATGGACACACACAACACAATGGAGAAGCTCATTCCTAGAGCTCAGAAAGGCGAACAGCAAGCCAAGAGGAGAGTTAGTTGCCATGGGCATAGTTGTGTGAAGACCTAATTTATTCAGGCATTATTATTTTAATTATTATTGACCTATTATTTTTAGGCAATAGTAAATTAAAATTATTGTGGCTAGGAGTTATTACTACTACCTAGTTGGCCCATAATGCCACACCAAATTATTTTGAATCTCGGAATATCGATGAAGTGCTATAAGGCATTACAAAGCATCTAGAAGGCCGATCGAGAACCGGAGGATTCCAAACAGTGGAGCTGGTGCCATCGAGCTTGCCGAATACGCTAGGAAAGGGGAAGTCGGGTGTTCTTTTTCACCCTTGTCTTCTGAAGATCCGGTTATTCTTCTAAGAAAGTTCTTAATAGTTTCCTTTAGGTTTTCTTGTGAAAGTACTATTGTAGCTTACAAGTTTTGACTAGTAGAACGGTTTGATAAGAACCTAAAGACATAGGCAATTGCCAAACTTTGTAATCAATCATTGTACAATTATCTTTATTTTCTTGCATTAATTTTTAAATTGATAACTGAAAAAGGAGAAAATTATCAGCAAATAATTAAAGCCTATAAGGGTCTCGAGATCAGGTAGATAAAAACTCGATTTTTCGGATCATCTCGTGTACTTACTTAATAGCATAGACTCGATTCATTAACATCTAAACAATGAAGAATATTCCCGTTGTAGCCACAATGATAAAGGGTGCCTCTGAGGATGGTGTAACGCGCTATACAACGGATAAGAGCTTTCTTCTTAGAATGGGTAATGTCTGGGGGAAATGTGTCATCTTGTAGGTATCTAAATATAGGGTCATACCAAGGGGAAAAGGGGCCAACAATTTCACATGCCAAATAAGATTCCGACATATCATATGCGAGTATGCATAAATGCTCTATAAAGAAGGGAATTTTACTTTCCTGAGGTGGAATGTGTAATAGTGATCCGATAGTAGCCATGACATCTATTGATCTATTATGCGACCTTGGTTTTTGCTCAAAGATAATCTGTGTAAAATATTCCTTCAAGGTTTCAACCAACTTCTTGTATGGAATAAACTTTTCATCTTTAACCTTATACTCATCATTAACTTGTTTAATAATAAGTTGGGAGTCCCCAATGACTCGTAGTTGTCTGATATTCCAAGTGATAGCCAATTTGAGGCCAGCAATGAGTGCCTCATATTCTGTAATGTTATTAGTGCATGGGAATCCCAAACGGAATGCTCTTGGGATAACCTCACCTATGGGAGTGATAATCACCACTCTTGCTCCTGATCCATGGAAGGTGAATGATCCATCAAAATGGACCTGCCACTCTACAGACTCTTTAACATACATCATGGATGCATCCAAAAGATCCAGACACAAAGGTTCCATCCCTAGTAAAGGAGCTTCTGCCAACTGATCAGCCAATACCTGTCCTTTTAATGATTTCTGGTTTACAAACTCAATATCAAATTCACTTAGGAGAATGATCCAATTAGCCATTCGTCATGTAAGGGTGCATTTGGATAAAAGGTATTTGAGAGGGTTGACCTTGGATATTATCTTGGTCTTATTATTAAGGAGATAGTGGTATAATTTTTGAAAGGTAAAGAAAATTCCAGGCAAGCCTTTTCAATCTGTGGGTAATTCAAGTTCATAGGAAATCAAGGTGTGACTAAGGTAATAAACTACCCTTTCTCTATGGTCTAGGTCATATTGGGAAAGCAGTGCACCAATAGCAAATTGGGTAGCTAAAATGTATAATAGGAGCAGTTCGCCCGGGGTAGGCGGCATGAGTACAGATGGTTTCACAAGGTATTTTTAAGCAGTGCAAATGCCTTTTAACAGTATGGTCCCTAGTTAAATGCAACATACTTCTTGAGGAGATGTGTAAAGGGGTGGCACTTATCCGCGAGCTATGAAATAAAATGGTAGATTTCTTGAGTCTTTCCTAGTAGACTCCTTAGTTATTTGATATTTGTAGGTATATTTATGTGATAGTTATAACCTTTGCAGGATCCACCTCTATTCCTCTCTGTGAAACAATGAAACCTAGGAGCTTTCTTGACAAAATTCCAAATCCACAATTCTTAGGGTTCAAACGTACTTTTTAATCTAGAAACGCTGAAAAATACGTCTCAACACTTCAAGGTGTTCTCCTCTACTTTTGTATTTTGCTAATATATCATCAACGTAATCCTCCATGATGTCATTCATCATGTCATGGAAGATAATTGTCATTGCACGCTAATAGGTGGCCCTAGAATTCTTGAGCCCGAAAGGCATGACCTTGTAACAAAATGTCCCCCAAGGGGTGATGAAAGTTGTCTTATGTTGATCTTCCTCTACAATTCGGATCTGGTTATAACCTGAAAAACCATCCATTAAGGATAACATTTCATAACCGAAGTAGAATCGACAATCATATCAATATTAGGCAAGGGGAAGTCATCTTTGGGACATGCTTTATTGATGTCATGGAAGTCAGTGTAGATCCTTATGCCAACTAACTTCTTCTAAACTGGGACTATGTTAGATATCCAATCTGAATAGTCAATGGGTTTAATGAAATCAACAACTAATAACTTTTCAAGTTCTTCTTTGACAAGTAGTGCAATTTTAGGATGCATATTTTTCAACTTCTGCTTGATGGGTTTGGTGTCTAGGTGCACAATGAGGTTGTGCACGACTAAGTCTAGGTCCAAACTAGGCATATCTATGTATGACCATGCAAATATATATGTATATTCTCTTAATAGCTCCACAAAAACCTTATGTTCTTGAGCTGAGAGTGAAGCTCCTAACTTTATCGTTCGAGGTTCTTCTTCTGAGCCAATGTTGACATTGATCATTTCATCAACCAAAATTTTAGAAGCATCCTCCATCCACATAGGTTCAGGGGAAGAGTAAGATCAACTTCCTTAGGTGGCCCATTATCATCTTTGAATGGGTATACCATTTCATCTACAGGTTCTTCATTTTGTTTATCTACTAGTGCCTCAAAAATTTGTCGCTATGAGACTTGTGTTTATTCTTTCCGCAAGGCTTCTTTGAAGCATTCTTACTATTGCTTACAACCTTCTTATTTAAGCACCCACACATCTCTTTCTCTTCTCCAAAGTATGTGAATGCATCTAGCTGGATTGTAAATCCTTTCTTGTGATCCCAGTCAGAATAAAATCCCTAAGTCCCATGAATTCTACAAATGCCTCATCATTCTCAAAGAAATTGATTGGCATGTGAAATTTTTGATCCCAATCTACAAGTTCGGGATATACAAGGGTTACTTGGAAATTGGTTTGAGGATTATATCCAGAGAAAAATAGTTGAATCAGGGAATAGGTTAGTGGAGGAAAGATCCTCGTAGAGGCTACATTGGGAATCTGCGTCATTATCGAATGAGATGAGTCATCCTCATGTTCGGAAGAGGTGGCATCAATCTCAAAGGGTGGATCATCATGAGGTCTTATTCCAAGACCATGTTTTTAGATTTGAAATGAGGGATAGGAATGGGTTCTAATCATCCTTGCACATTGATACCACATCCAAACCCATTGTAACCCATGATGTACATCATATGGTGGCCCTTGACATATTGTGGGGCCTGATGGAATGAAGCCATGGTACCCTTAGGTACTTTGCTAGTGGGATCTTCTAACATCTTTTCCTCATATAGGAGACCGCTAGGGATGAAATTCTCCAGTGGTTTAGGGAACTTATCCCGAGTACTCTTTACGAAAGTAAGGTTTACCATGTGTCCTGGGAGACACTGATATATCTGATATTAATAAGGCATGTTGAAGAGTGAATTGTTCACCTAGGCCATACTTTGCTGAGATGTGTCCTCCCATGATGTAAAAGGGTTGACCAACAAAGGAAAGTTTTGATTACAAGGAGTGAGTGAATCTGGATCCACACATTCCTTGATAGCTTCTATTTGTAAGGAGATAACAATATCTACAGAAGGGCATTCATAAGTTACACGAGAAAACTGTGTAATGCTCTACAATGTGTGAATGGTTTTGGATCACCCTGAATGGTAACTATATGTCCTTCATGGTACATCTTGATACACTGATGGAAAGTTGAGAAATGGCTTGCATGGCATGGATCCATGGGTGCCCTAAGAGCATGTTGTATGGAAGATCCAAGTTAAGGACATGGAATGTTGTATCATGACAAGTTGGCCCTACTTCCATCAGAACTACTATAGTACTGTTGACTCACACTCCTCATTATCATAAGCTATGATTGTAATAGTTTTGGCCCCTAGATCCATTTCTGAATGGCCTAACTACTTAACTAGCTTCAAAGTACAAATATTTAAACCGTATCCACCATCCACAAGTACTCTCTTGATCTTACGATGGGTAATAACCACTTCTAAGTATAGGGGTAAGTTGTGTTTTGGGTCATTACGCGAGATTGCAACACGATAAAAAGTGATATGATCATTGGATTCAAGGTGTGAAATCATGGCTTGAAGGTGCACGAGATCTACATCTGTGGAGACTCCCAAACTTTGTAGTATTTTATACAATATGTTTTTATGAGCAGTAGAGATTTTGAGGAGATCTAAAATTGATATCCTAGCAGGTGTCTTCTCTAACTATTCTATTAGGTTATATTGACCTTCCTAAGGGATAGGTAGGGGATTTGGTATGATCAAATGAGCACGTCATGTCCCTATTACACAACTCTTTTCTAAGATCCTAATAGTATTAACCTATTCATTAGATGAATGGATACATCCTATGAGGGATTCAAAGGAAATATCATTAGTTGGATAAACATAAGCAGTGGTCATATAGTCATTGGAAGTTTATCTATGATCTGGATTCCTATTCTTCTTATCTGCATGGTTAGGAAAGGGCTCTTTGAAGATACCCATTTTCTCATTTGGACCTTGTCCTGACTCGGGGGGAATCCACGGAAATTTCACCCTCTTTAATGAGGTCTTTTATATAATGTCATAGTCTCAAGCACCTATATTTTGTGTCCCTTAACACGATGGAAATCATAGTACTCATGCTCTTTGAACCAACCAGGTTTTGGAGCATCCTCTGGATATGGTATTGTCATGGTTGGGTATCATACCATGCTCATAGCATTTAACTATTTAAGTATATTTGAAAGTGATTCGGTTAGAGGTGTGAACACATGTTTGGTGGGTGCATTTGGGCGAGGTCCTTGTGAGAGCTTTAAAAGTAGACTAGTCTATATGGTTTGGACTCTTTTGGAGTCCGTAATGTCGTCACCAATGACATGTTTATTTTTGTTGAATAATTTTGATTTATCTAAGGATTTTGCTTCATGTTTATCTTTGACGATTGGTTTAAGTACTATACCCTTCGTGATGAGAGACTTTTCGATTTGAATACCCTTCTCTATAACTTCTTCGAAGTTAGAGCCATAGTGCATTTGTACAATGAAAGACCATCTCCAGGTTTAGGTTAGAAACAAATATGCTTACTAGTTGTTTTTCTGGTAAGACACATGGGAAACGGCTTGCCAACCCATGCCATCATTATAAGAAACTCGCAAAGGTCTCATTGGGATTCTTTTTGTGTTGCAAAGGTCATTCATTGTGATATCATTCTCCATGTTGAAGGAATAATGTTGCACGAATTTTTTTGCTAGTGCAGCCATGTTGTAATGGAGCCCTTGGGTATACTAAAGAACCATTCTAATGTCAGTGTGCCTAGGCTGCGAGGGAAGAGTTGTATTAAGAAATTATCATTGTATGCGACCTCTTGACAAGCCATATAAAAGTCCTTGATGTGATCACGAGGATCACCTTTGATTTTATATTTATCGAACTTAGGAATGGAAAAATTATTTGGGAAGGGTTGTCACAACATGTCCTTATCGAAGGGGTAAGGGCATAATTCTTCATATAGGTACTTCCTACTATGTCCTATGTTTCCTTCCTATAGCATAATAAGTGTGTCCTTCATTTATTGTAATTCTCGTTGAATGAGTTGTTCTTTGGTAGGTGATATTGGTCTATTTACTTTAGCCACTTTAAAAGTTGTGTTATCATATGGATCAAAGTGGAACTCACTAGATTTGGTTTTGAGTTTGTATTTATGCATGTTCCTACTCAAAGAGCCTAAGTTTGCTAATTTACTTAGTTTCAATATTTGCTTTTGAAGGATCTCTTCTTCAACTAAAGGATCATCTTCTTCGTCAAACTTAGGAGGCGGTGAGGCTTTGCACTTATGCTCAATATTCACTTTACGTGAATCCTTGTAATAAGGCTGTCATGAATCGCTAATTGGTTTTGATGGATCTCCTTCAACGGTGTTGTGATGTTGTCCGGAAGTAGAAGCATACCCTACATCAAAGGGGTTATCCATGTCTAAGAGGGATGTTCATTCTTCCATTTTATGATTAATGATCTTAGTCTCTACTTCACATTCTTGTGGAAGCTTAGCCCCTAATTCTAAGACTCTTACGAGTACTTGATCTCTGTTATAATAAAGGAGCTCGTTAAATCGACCCAGATCTAACTTATGTTGTTCTTGGAAGAATCAGATTCTTCTCCGCTATGATCAATCAATGGCTTTGTGTCTTTGACCTATGAAAAGAGAGGTGCTAAGTTATTGCCACTAAATGGGAAGGATTCAAAAGGATTTTCTTCTAAGTCGCACTCGTTTGGTTTAGATGCCATTTTCGTGATTTTAGGCATTACTAGTTGAAGTTATACTAGGTTTTGTCTAAATACCATCAAAGTTGTATGAAACCTAGGCGTATGTTGTGTAATTCATTTGATGTAATGTCAAAATATCCCAGTGTGTTCTAGATGTAATGTTATGCAGTCATTTTATCATTCAAAGAACACTCATATTTAAATCAAACAATCACTCAAACTATCGTTTAGCAAGACTATACCCTAAACTATGATTCCAATGAAGGGTTCAAAGCGGATAGTGACAATACCCTATTAATATATAGGTCAAGTTAGAATACTAACAAGGCCTAAATATCAAAGTGATATTGACACGATCTCTCCACGAGATATACTAAGACCAGTTTAAATGTCGATGACACCTAAGTTTTTGAAAAATGGAAGTTACGAATGTGAATAGCATAACAACACTATCTTGACACGTTAACCTAGTAAGCAAGGTGTTAACATCAAGATGATGTCATCACAGTATACACAAGGCAATATTGACACTCTCAAAAGAATCAAATGACATTGGAACTAAAACTACGTATAAGTATAGCTAGAATTTCTCAGTTGTGTAAGTAGCGTAACTGTATAATAAAGGGACTTATACCAAGTTCTCAAAAAATTGAAAACATGATGTAAGTACTAAAATTGTAGGGCTAGAATGCGAGCAAAAATAAAAACTTAAGGAGAAATAATGGTGAATCAAAATCGTAGTAATGAAGACGATCTTGAAATCAAGATCAAAGGACTATCAAAGACATGAAAACATACTTGCGCACTTTAGACGTTTAACAACCCAACCGCAAACATGGATGGGCATAAATGGAAAAAAAAGTGGTGAATACTATCTTTGATAAGACTCGCATGGTATGCTTCCTTCTCACCCCAAATGGGAAGCGAGAACGTAATGGTATATATCAAAAGATGAAAATAAACTAAGTGCCACTTGGGCAGAGTTTTCCTCATCCGAAGGTGAGAACGAAACTAAGCTAAGTGAGACGTCATTTAATTTCGTGATGAAAGACAATTAAATCTAACTCAAGTGGACTCTTTTCCTTGTTCGAAAAATAAGGTTCAAACTCTAACAAATCTGTCACTTCATGATGGATCAACAAGACGTGATATGGACTAGCAAAGTGCGCTCCAAGACAAAATGGCTTTTCTAATAAGATCACTCAACTAGATGTCACAAGTCTAAATGCGAGCTCGATTTACCCAAAGAGTAGAACTGACTGATTTGGGAGTATCCTGAATTTACTTTACCGCCTTACGATATAATGATCAACTAGTGCACTCGGTTGTATCGTCATCGGGGTCGCGATACAAAAATTTTGAATCTAACTTGCCTTTGTAAAATCTAGTCAAGTGGGTAAGCGAAGCGCTTCTTGTTTCATCCACGAGGTTACTCAACAGTGGATTAATTTAGGGTTCCTAGAACCACCCCCATTGTTATAGTTTAATGTGTTATGCTAAAGGGGTTATGTTCTAGTTGAGCGGATAGGGATGTACCATTTTTCGAAACCTACAATACAGTGTGATGTGGAGTGGTGTGTTTTTATCTTTCTTAACTTAATGTGGTTTAAGTAGCACACCATTTTGGCAACCTGCATTAAAACATGTATTAGAAGGTTTCATTTTTGTGACTCCTTTCTTTGACAAGTGTTAGGCCCTACACGTATGGAGTTAGTAATTTTCCACCACAAATAATGATATCAAGAAAGAGAGTTTGTGTGTTGCTTTTGATTCCTAAGATCACCAAAAAGGTGTGAAGGAAGAGCATACACAACGCGAAAACCCAACTAAAACAATATATGGAAAATACTTTAAGCATTTTTGTAAAAGATAGAGTTCGTTTTAGCCAATTTTAAAAGGTTAATCCAATTAAGAAGCGTAAAATAAGTGTTTTTGAAAGTGACAAGAATTTTTTTAGAAGAGTTTTGATCCCCAAGATCACCTATAACATGTGAGGAGAGAGCATACACACTTCAAAAAAGCCCTTTCTAACTAAGAAAGTGAAACACTTAAACTACATTAGTTAAATAACGCAAAAGAAACCTACAATCACTTGTTAGAGCCTATAAACCCGAAAAACCCAAAAAAATGATCTTACAGCTTGAAGAAAAACAAATTTAATTTTAACTCGAAACCTATGCATCTAGAGTGTGCATGCATGTCCCAGCCAACGGATACACGCCCAAACCAATGGGGACAAGTGGCGAAAATTATGACAAGATGGGTCGAACACCCTACGCAGCCTAAAGACAAGTATGCTTAGGGTTTAAAAAAGAGACGCGTCTGCATTTTGATGGATATGCTTATAATCCAAAATGAAAATCAACATAGTATGCCAAAAAATACATCGGTGCATCCAAAGGCACGAGTACACCTGACAGTCAATGGAGATGCCTACGGTTTGTGCTATGCGGCCCTTTGTAAATGACATGTCAGTGAAAAATATGACCAAGCGGTGCGCGGCCAATTCGGCAAAGTGCGCCAGGGTTTCGATGGAGACACTCCCTCCAGGACACCTACGCGTACCCCTGAAAAACCTGCAAAAGTCACGGAAATGAAAATTTTCAACAATCAAATAGGTTAGTTGTTAGTCAAAGAAACCTATTTCTAGTTTAAACCCACAAAATATGCATGAACAAGGATGATTTAGCTTACTTAAAAAATGAAATCAAGTAAATAACAAGTTATTTCTCCTAGAAAGCATGAAAGTGAACTTAAAAAGCTTGGAAAAGGCTCCTAGAGGACAATGGAGTATGTCCCACCAGGCGTGCCAAATGTGTGTAATGAAAAGTTTGTTAAAGCTATGAACATGGGGTAAGAATCTCTAAAGAAACCCCAAAAAGCTTTGAAACAAACAACTCAATGACCATCGATTAGAGATAAGCAAGAGCTACCTATTTACATGTATATATATAAAGCTTGAAACAAACAATCAATCTCTAAACATGACTATATTAGTTCTCTACTCCATGAAAGCTATCTATAAATGAACCTATTAAAGCTCTAGTGAATCAGTTATATGTTTATTGATGTCTCAAAAGCTTAAGAATGGAAGCTCACCATTAATGGCTTCTCCCATTTACTTAAAGCTTTGAAAAGATTAGCAAATAACAAGTAAATAGCTCAAATAAACTATGAAATAACTCTAAAAAGACTTAAGCATGACCTAAATCAGAAATGAGATGAGAGAGAGAGTTCTTAGGAAAAGGTGGGAGGGGTATCCCTCTATTTATAGTTTTTGGTTTGGAAAAAGGTGTTTTGGATGCATGTGAGATTAAAAAGAAGTCAAAAAGGTTCTTTTTAGAAAAGCACATTGGGAGGTGTGAACTGGATTTGGAAGGCCAAGTGCCTATTTTGAAAAGGTGAGACATTTGTTTGAAAAGTCAAATTCTCTTTAGAAAGTCAATAAGAGGGTTAATTAACCTAAACAAGGTTAATTAAAGGGAAACAAGCTTATAGAATCTGGTTAGAGAGGGATTAGCAGATTTAGGGGTTTAGAAGAGGTTAGAAAAGGGTGTTTTACTAGCGTAGTGTAGTAAATGATCACGAGACTAGGATAGTTAGTATGATCTTAGTAATAAGATCATGTAGACCAAATTATAGGTGTCTACAGATATCAATGAAATGAATTATGCTTAAATGTGTTTATTAGTATGTATGGACTATGAAGTATATGTGCGCTAAGTTGAACCATAAATATATTGAGTATGTGTCAATGTCGGTCAATCTTTCAAAATAACACATTTTTAAGGACTATCGTTTCTCATATGATTTGTGACATAACTTGGAAACATGAAATTAAGTAATTAATTATCACAATTAAGTGTGACATAAAATTTGGTTCTCTGTCATAACAAATAATTTTCAATCTACAACACTAAAGCTATTAATTGAGAAAATATTTTACTAAAGAAAAATATTACAAATAAAGAGGGTAATAGCAACATTATAGAGTTGTCCAAAACATATTCAACTTACACGACTTCATGACCATTTGGACAACACTTTGGAGTGCGTGACGAGATGAGACGTTTTACATTTCATATCAAGTTTTTTTCACTCTAGGATTGAAGACTATTGGGTTGTTTCACGAGATTCTCATTGTTGTTAGGTTGATCTTTAAGTGCGAGGCCAAATTAAACGCTTGGAGAGACAAGTTAGAGAACAAGACTTAGAGTTTGATGTCCAAATGGGGCACAAAGTTATCTTCTTCCTCTATACATCTCACGTCGATAACTCGGCCTCTCACACCTTTAGGGACTCTAGAACAATTTTCTTTTCCGAGTAGGTGGTGCCTTAATATCAAATAAAGCTTGTAATAATCTTCCTTCCGGAGTATTTAATAGTGAGTCTTCTTACGCTTCAAGTGTTGATTTTCCCACCATTTGGGCTTATAATTTATCGTTGTTAATAGAGAGAAATATTAAAATATTTATTTTATGATAAATCCCAATTTACCTCTCTGTTTTTGTGCCTTTGGTGGGCATGTTTTTAAGCAATTACAATGGTTTCTCTTTATTTCTACAATTGCCTCTTGTTGTTTTCTTGATCTACCCTATCGGTCAAGGAAGCTTTTCTGACGGTATGCCTCTAGGAATCTCTGGTACTTTCAATTTCATGATCGTGTTCCAGGCTGAACACAATATTCTTATGCATCCATTTCACATGTTAGGTGTAGCTGGCGTATTCGGCGGCTCTCTATTTAGTGCTATGCATGGTTCCTTGGTAACTTCGAGTTTGATCAGGGAAACCACCGAAAATGAGTCCGCTAATGCAGGTTACAAATTTGGTGAATCATAAGGAGACATAAAGGTTGGTGAATCATAATTCTACCATTTTCTCTTATTGCCCATTTACAATGAGTCCCAGTGTAGGACAAAAGCTCCCATCGAAGCATTTAAACCGATGCCTATTGTAGTTATATGTCTTGTTACGTATTGCGTAAGATCATAAAGAAGCGACTCCCGATGTCATTGCTCCTACACAGGGGGACTCGTGGTAAACGTGCAATAAGCGAAAATGGTAGAATTAGGATTCACCAACCTTTATGTCTCCTTATGATAGTGGTAAATCTACCTCTCTTTTGGTCTCTATAAATAGATTACATCTATTTATAGTCTACTTTATATTATAATTATTTATAGTCTAAATTGTCAAATTATTTATAGTCTAATTGTCATCATTTTATCGAAAAGTATAGAAATTCCATCATTCAAAATGACAAAGATGTGTCATATATCTCTATTTAATATTTTCAATAATAAACATGAATTCAATTGAGTATGATATAATCAAATGGGTTAATCGATTCTATACTTACTTATCAATTATATAATCAACTTGCTTTATCTAGCATCCATGGTTGAATGCTTCGATGGGAGCTTTTGTCCTACACAGGGGGCACTCGTGGTAAATGGGCAATAAGTGAAAATGGTAGAATTATGATTCACCAACCTTTTATGTCTCCTTATGATAGTGATAATGATAAGGATAATGAGGAGGACTCCACCGATTTCAAGTTTGAAGATCATGGCTTCGAGGCATTTTATCTGCGAAGTGGGAAAAAATTGCTTGACAACAAAACTTCCATGTGTTTGATAATAATGAGACAACATGTTTTGACAATCGGGTTATGAGTAAGGGATCAACTGAGAAGGGTGGCTTTCCATGAGCGAGCAAATTGGGAGATGGTCGACAACAAGAGCAAAATGGAGGACCAAATCATTTTAGCATGTGGCCAAAGCAAAACAATGTTGGAAGAATTCAACCTCTGCACAAAAGGGAAAGGAGGGGGTGGGAAAAGGAACTTGAGGTGTTTCCCAACAGGGAGCTTGGCATGTAGAAGTTTCCAAGCAGTGAGTTGGGACTGAGAATCACTTTAGATTGCCAAATTTGTAGGCTGAGTTTACCTTATTTAGTTCGAGTGAACTTACATCTCCAAATGGTGTTTAGACGACGTGCAAGTGGGACAATATGCAAAACTTGTTTGTAGATCACCTTGAGAGGAAATGTTTGAATGTTGCAACCATTAGGCCATCTCCAGTCCTTGAGGAAGGTGGAGTGACAACAAGAGGAAAGAAGCAGTGAGAGATTTAGAGGGATGAGTTGTTAGAGGTCAAGCATCACCATTTTTATTTGTAGCTAAGGTTGAATCCCACCTTAAGTTTTTACCATGATTTCCATTTGAAGCTCGACAAATCCCATAGGTTTCGAAACATGTGTATATGCCCTTATTGAACAAGCGTTTACTTTTGAAATTAGGGATCACACCTAATGGTATACCATTCACCTAGATCAATCAACTCCACCCGATAGATGAAGTGGCAAAGTTGAGTTCGTGACTAAGAGATTGATCAAACCAAGACAACTTTGGTGAGACAAGTTGCCAAGCCTTCCAAATGCTATTGAATGGGGCTGATCTTGGGTGCTAAAATAACTGCGCCTCTCCCCTAGAATGGGCCCCATCCTCTTGGTCAAAAAGTGAACAAAATTGATTTCTCTTTAAATACTTACTATACCATGCGTTGCATGTGTACCTTGGGTAACGAGAGCAATTCTTTGAAAATGAAATATATTTTTAAAAAAGTATTTTGAATCTGAAGTCCACTCCATATACGGACGGTGGACCACATTAAGAAAAACGCACGATAGCAGTGCACGTGAAATGGATATGCATGGAATCATTTTGGAGGGAGAAATGACCGTTTCCTCGATAATCGAGCAGTACTCGAGTGCGCTTGTACATTGAATATTATGGCAAATTGTACATTGAATATTATGGCAAATCTACGGATACAGATATTTTTAAAGGAAACGTATTATAGCTTTTCAAATTCTTAAATTTTATTTTGGCTACTTTTACATCATAGGTAAGTACTTAGATCACAGCAACGCAAAAAAGCTATTTTATCAACCCGTTCGTAAATTACTAATAAAGTAGTGATGTTCAGAGTCCTCCATTGCAGTAAATCGGTGATCAGAAACTTTTCCTGGCCTTTCTTTTTCGTCTGTTCATGAACAGATCGTGGCAGAGATTTAATTAGTAGCTCAAAGGCCAGCTGTGCACTCGCGAGGTGGGATTGGAAACCTGGACCTGTCTGCACAATAGTCATAAATCATGTAATTCATCCTCACCCACCGATACAATTTCTGTTTAAGGGGACTGAGCTGCTTGTAGCTCGAGCCTTCCCACCAGTTGTTGGGATTGGCCGCACAGCTTGCATTGAGTGGGACTTCACAGGATTCGATGGTGAAATCTTTGTAGTAAGCAACGAAAGGAGCCTTGCTCCAGTCTATCTTCTCTAGGCCTCCCCTTGTTGCCCAATTATCAGCATTCCATAGAGTAGAAAATATTCCCATGCTTTGGTTGTTAGGAAATGGAATACCGAACCTTGCTTCATTGTTCTTGTATACTCTTATGGGAACCTCATCCACTGAAAATCTGCAACCATTATTGATTCATTAGTGAAGACTCTCCATAACCCCATCATCTTACAACAAAAATATATATATGAAGTAGGAATTATGTGGGGCTTACATGATATGATTGTGATTCCAAAGGATTGAGTATGTGTGGAATTCAAGAGAAGGGTCAAACCAGAGATTCACCCTCTGCTCTCTGTCACCCTTTCCATCGGCAAACACATTTGTCTGAACTGTGTAAGGTTGGCCTGATCTGTTACCCAGAAACTCAAAATCCAGTTCATCTCTGACTGTGTCTGTGATTGAACTCATCTGCAGGCACATGTTATTTCAATTAACCTATTAGATTATTGGATTGCAGAACAACTAGTCCATATAAGCAAGAATTCACACACGAAAAATACTTTTAATCTAATTGTTTATAGACTGAAAGTATTAAATCTCTGACCCAATTTAAGTTGGAAAATTAACAGGTGGCAAGGTCATAAGCAAAATATAAGAAAAATGGAATATAGAATTCCTTCTGGGGTTTTTCAAATATATATAAACTGGACTGAAAATATCATATCTATGATCCAATTCAAATCGAAAATGACTTGAGTCGTAAATTTGGTTAAGCAAAATGTAAGGTAAATAGGAAAAAAATCCTTTTTGGAACTTCTAAACTAGCACAAATCTATGGAGACTCTATTTTAGAAAACTAACACAAATTATGGATACCCTTTTTTTTTTTTTTAAAGAAAACTAACATATTCAAATTGAAATGGGGTTAATCTTATAGCAAGCTCAAAAATAAATTGTTTATCCATTTAATTTATGTTGTTTAACAAGGTGTACAATCCTATTATCCTCTAGATTCAAACCAGTATTAAATCTAATTGTTGTATAATGGAAGTATTAAATATCTGATGCATTTAAGTTGGAAAATTAACAGGTGTAAATAAAAGTGAAAAAGTCATAAATTTAGCTAAGCAAAATATAAAACAAATAGAATAGAGAAATCTTTTGGGGTTTTTAAACTAATACAAATATATATAGACTGGACTTCGAAAATATCAAACAGCTGACCCAGTTTTAATTGGAAAACTAGCATATTCAAATCTAAAACAGCTTGGTCGTAAATTTGATTAACCAAAATATAAGATAAATAGAATAAAAAATCCTTCTGGGACTTCTAAACTAACACAAATATGTGGAGACTTTTTTACAGAACTAATACATTCAAATCAAAATGGGAGTTAATCTTGTAAGAAATCAAATTTAAATTGTTTATTCATTTATTTTATATTGTTTAACAAAGTGTACAATCCCATTATCTTCTAGATTCAAACAAGTTCTCCATAAAAGAATGAACACGCCTTTACCAACATGGTTGAAAAGGGTAAGAGCTTAAACAACTGACACATTCTTGAAATGAAAAGTCACAGATCTATAATGTATATTTGTGTATATATGAGTTGGCAATCCCATGGAGCATCAGGGCCAGAGGTTTATTTTGCTCTACTGTTCACTTGCAAGTAAAGGGTATTACACATTTTGTTGTTATCTATATAGTAAGTCTCACAATTTATCCAAAATATATGGGGCGTAAATTATAATACAGCACTCAAAATCTGAATACCACATTGCGACACATTCTAAATACAGTTTTTACGTAATTGCACAATTCAAAAGACTACATAAGGTATGATCTATTTGATGTTTAAAATGCAAACCAGCACTGACCTATATAACTGCGTATATTTTATCAACACAACAGAATCTCCTTGGTTACGAACTTGGGAAAGGAAGAGTAACGTTTGCAAATAATATAATCGAAATCGGCAAAACTTGAACTCTGTCACTATGGCTTGCAAGATGTACAGTCTACGATAACTATGTAGCAATTTTTATTAATAACTATAGTTAAAAAGTAAAGGCACAAACTTATGTAATGTTTAAGCACAGCTCTTATTAAATGTTTGGCAAATTTGTTGCAGCCAGTTCCTGCCCATATTACAAAGAAATGTAAACAAAATAAGATATTCTTACATAAAAAGAAGTCACCGTCCCTGCCGAATCCCCGGGCACAAGCTTAATCTTCATTGATACAAGCCCGAACATGTACTGATACTTGGAAACAAACCCAGCGCCTGTACATACATACAAAAAAACTGCATCATACTTCGTGAACACTGCTGTAACAGAGAAAAGTAAACCTGCATTTAAATTTCATGACACATACCTGCACTCTGATCCAATATGAGCTGAATTGAATTATTATCAGCCATTCTTTTCACATGGTCCTCACCCCATGTAACTTTAAAATCCTCCACAAAGGATACCGGACGAGCTCTAACAGAGAGACCCAAAAAGAGAAGAACAATACAGGCTCTGATGACATAGTTTCCCAAGCTCTCCATTGCCATAATAGAAGAATCAGCTTGGTCTCAGAAGGGTAGGGTGGGTACTATATAGTGTGACTCGTGTCGGTCACCATGGGTCGAGTTAAATGATCTGAAACTTTTGTGACAGATAAATGGGTCCATTGCATGCTGGAAAAAACTCAATAATTGTAAAGTTATCAGTACATTTCATCTTTCCAAGGAATAAGTTCGCTATATATGCGCATTGCAGTGGGCTCCCAAAGGGCACCTGTATATTTGTGACGCAGTGAATAGGATAAGTACTGACCAGTGAGACGATAAATGAACCGCACAATCTAGTACGACTTGCCATAAAACACATAATTTTTAGGGCTAAAATTCTAAAATAAGCCGGTAGCCACATTTTAGTGCCAACTGTGAACTTTAATTTGCGCCCTTTATTTTTCAGCCACAAGGACTGAGGAGCAGGTATACCCAGTACTTAAGGAACGTCTTCCGTCAGCCTGTTCCAGTACGTTTTAATTTATGCCGTGTCGGCCATTTGATTGAGTGTCCTGTTTCAATTTATGTTGGGTTTGGGAAATTATATTTTGAACCACACAATTTTTCTGTAATGATTTCCTGGTTTGTGTGGATTGTCTTTTTCCTGACTAACCATCATAATTTTACAATAATTAAAGGAGTAATGCTTACGTTATTGCACGCACTGTTGTTCCACCTTCCAGTCTTCCACCGCCACGCCCGCCCGTTTCTCAATGTTAAAAAGAAAAACATGCGGGGTCTAACGTCCAAATTTGTTTCTTCAAAAAATGAGATTTTGCTTTTATTTCAGTAAGTTTATATTGAAATGTTGGTTAATAAGGTGGGATCTTTTGCTAAGATCGGGTGGTAAATCTATGAGAGTAGATATGTGTGAGTTACCATTTAGATTGAGCTTTCTAACAATAAATTTCAATCGATCAATCTATATTTGGGGACCCTACATTCAATTTCTCAATTATAAAGGTTTTTCGTTCAAATATTTTTGTTGTAATGTTTTTGGGTATCACGCGACCTTGTATTCTTCTCGTGTTCGATCGCCCACCTTGCTCTCTTCTAATTTTCTTTGGAGGGAAATGAAAGGATCCTTGGATAGGGAATTTGTGTGGTGCAACCATGGTAAGTTCCTTGTTGAACAACCCACTCCAACCTCTTCTCTTCTTTCTCGTTGGATCTAATGACCCCCTCGTTAGCGACTATCAAGACATTTGTGGGTGATGACTCATGTTCTCGTAGCCAATGGAGGGGTTTCGATTTGCAGAGATTTCTTCTACTATTAAGGTAACTTGGGTTGTTGAAGACCATTATTTGGGCTTTCCTTTAGGTGTCACCCATTGGAGTGAGACGACACAAATTTGGGCTCTCTTTGCTAAATGTAAATGTCATGTTGCACCCCGTCGACAAGGGTCCAAAACTAGTCCACAATTACCAACATAAAGCTCGTAATAATAATAAAAGTGGGGAAAAATGTTAATATAATAATGCAATAGTGGGGATTACAAAGATTATACGGCGAAAATGACATTAATCCACTTAAGCGAGCCATTTAAATATTTTTATTTATGGCAATCAAAATCGTGGTGAGCAAAATTAATTAAATTAATTTAAACCAAGTAGCTTAATTTTTGAAAACATAAAAAGGATAAAAGCGACCAAAGGGTTACAAGACATGGGCATGGGTCCAATTTGGTCACCTAAATGGACCCATTCCCCTTTAAATTTTATTTCTTAAGTTAGGATAGATTTAATTCCTAACAATTAAACATAAGGGGTGAAAATATTTATTCGCTCAAAAGCCCAAATAAGGAATAAAGGAGATCCTTTGGATCAAAGGGCCCTCCACCATAGGATCTTAGGGCATCTAAGGATGCCCTAATTTCCATATGGCCTTCATATAAAGTCACTATTATCTAATTAACTTTCCCATTTGTTTGAAAAACTTTTGGTTATAGGTATGTGGAAGAGGAGGAGAAAACTCATGGAGCTCAAGCAAGAGTGGATGTCACTCCTTCATTTCAATGGAAATCTATTTAGGGTTAAGATATTCAAGTTTAATTGTTTGCGGGTTATTCATTCTTTCTACATTAATCTTTTGATAAAAACTTAGACTATGGAGGGAAAACTTTCTCCTTCGGGGTTGTCATGTGATTTATATTGAGTTTGTTTTTGTTTTTGAATAACTTCTATAGGTTTAAATGTCTTATGATAGGAGTGATATTGTTTTTATATATGTGCATTTATATATTTATGTGTATATATATGTGTGTGTGAGAGAGAGTACATACATGGTAACATAATTCAAATCCCAAACAAGGTGCGCATAAAAAACAATAGCCACACAGTAAAGGCATGTGTGGCCATTTACAAAAGCGCATGCGGGTTTGTTTTGGCCCTATCCCACAATCATGGCATTAAATGAAGGGGAAGGATGGCCACGACTTAAGCTGTGGCCATAGGGGGATAGGACAGGGTGGGGGCAACCATGGAGCAGTCATGGTCATGGCACCACACAAAGGAATAGTGGGTGGGGGTGTTGGGATGGTCGACCATCCCCCTCCCACCATTAGTTTGTTTTTAATAAATTATTTTAATTTTACATATATATTTATATATACACACACATATATAAAGAAAAGTTAGAGCTTTTACTTATATTCAAAACCGTATTCTGGTTTCTTTTTTCATTTGATCTAACAATCAGTTTAATCAAAATTTCAGGTTTTTATTTCAATTAATTAGATTTTTAAAACTATAAGGTTAAAATATTTCCCATTATATATATATATATATATATATATATATATATATATATATATATATATAGAGAGAGAGAGAGAGAGAGAGAGAGAGAGATTTCGATTTCTTATTTCTTGTTCATGGCAAATTTATTAACAAGTTCAAATATAAAATAGAAAGATAGTATATAGCCCAAAACAAGAATACAAAAATCTAATTTCATAGATAAACTAGGTTTATTTAACAAGTTTTTAATACAAAAAGAAATAAAATGACTTTGATTCGGGGATAAAGATAAATCCATTCTCAATATTTCTTAGCACAAAGAAACAATAAGTGATTCCATTTCAAAGGTAAACTAGCCCATTTTATCAATATTCCAAAAACATAAATAACATGATTTATATTTTCAAAGATTAAGAAACATAGAATTGAGAATAAGCAATTTATTTTTATTTCCTTTTTAGAAAGGGAGTAAATAAATAGTTCCATATTTAACAAAAATAACGAAACTGTCACATTTCAATTTTTGGCCAAAAACATATCCATTCAATTTCATTTTTAAAAAGGGTGCTAAAGGAGTATGAGATATTATTTACAATAGTTTACATTTCTTTAATAAGACAAAAACCTTTTTTCCAATTCAAAAGTTTAATTCAAGAAAAATCACTACGTCCTTTAGTAAGACATTTAAACACTCTTTCAAACTTCAACAATAATATAGATTTAAAAGCATCATTTCTTATAATCATCCATTACCACAAGAAAGAAAGTTTACTTAAAATGCAAGTACAAAAGGCCTCCACAAAGTAGAGACAACATGTCAATTGTTTTTCAAATTATTTAACTTGAAACAACTTTAAAAATACCTATAACTTTCTCCAAGTTCCCACTTCATTCATGCTCCAATTCCTTCACAAGGCTCCCAACAAGCCATAAGAGATGGTTTGGATTAACCACCCAACCAGTTGGCATCATTACATGCCTCAAAATGAAAGATGAGAACATGTTAGGCTCCCCCCAAGCCCATGGGAGAGAGGAAAGATATGTCTTTAACCAACACATAGGATAAGAAAAGAAAACACGAATGCAAGGCCTTCAATTTCACAACATAACCAAAAACACAAAGAGTTGTCACATTACAAGAGAAGCTCCAATATTCTACCATTGAGTAAGAGGGGACGATATATCACAAGTTTTTCATAACATAATAACCAAGAATCCCAAAAATCCTCTAAATCTCCTTATCTCTCCATTTTTATCCCCTTATCTCTCCATGCCCCTCTCCACCAAGGGTTTTCAAACCCTATAGGTTTATTCTACCATTGAGTAAGAGGACGATATATCACAAGTTTTCATAACATAATAACCAAGAATCCCAAAAAATCCTCTAAATCTCCTTTTCTCTCCATTTTTATCCCCTTATCTCTCCATGCCCCTCTCCACCAAGGGTTTTCAAACCCTATAGGTTTCCTTAGGTGAAGATATGAGGTTATTTCCAAGCCAAATGAAAATCAACTCATAAAAAAACCAAATGCAGTGGAAGAAAAAAAAACTCATCAAGCTTTTGCATCAAGCAATGAGGGTCGGAATGAAAGGGATTCATCTCTTTTACCAACACACTCCCAAATCCACTCCCCTCAAGGGTGGATGGAGAAATACTTAAAACCGTTGGAGTCTAACAACCAACACTTATCTAGTCGAGCATCTTTGGTACATCACTCGGACTAATGTTCAAGTATTCACACGAAGTGCGTGCAACCTACCGAGTCCCTTCTCTCTGTTTGACTTATCAAGATGTGGGTTATGTACTTAACCATTTATATCATAGGTAGAAGATAAACAATACAACATAACAAGGAGAGCATGCAATAATATATCTAGTTCATTCATTCATCACCATAGAAACCTAACAATAGAACCTTTATAGCTATTACACCATGTTTATGCCTTCTAACCTTTACAACTCATATTAAACCATCCATTAGAATCACATAATCAATTCTATTACATACTCCTTACATAACACACACTTATAATTGATTACCATCCATGCATGCATCATCTTATATCTATCTCTATCTCCCTTTACAAAGGAATTTGAAAACACACACACACACACACACATGGTGGGAACTTATCCTTCTTTGTACATGATATATTTCTAACAATATGCACCCTAATTATAAAGTGCATGACTTTGAACTCTGCTATAGTCTTCAATCCACGACTATCCTTAGGTGGCTCAATCCTCTCACTCTATAAATAGTTTATTCTTATCCATGTAGCCCGCATCCTATATTTAGATTTGTCCATGCATAATCCTTGTCCATCATGCATGTTCCTCCTCCTGTCGGTGATTTATCTTTACTGAGTCTATTTTTGGACTTTCCTTACCAACCATTTCATCTCTTCTTTTATCTATTTTTAGTGCTAAAATTTGGCCAACTCTGTAGTTTGCTCTTGTGTGTGGACCTTTGTGCATCCTCTTATTTTTACCCTACATGTTGACCGTCATGCATTGTTCCATACTTGCATCATTTCATGTTTCCTGCTATCACATGCACCTTCACACGTGGCTCATACTTATCCAATTTGCTCAAGAAAATATTACCCCACACTAGGGATATTGTCTATCCTCAACAATACAATGAATCAAATAATGAATGAATACCCAGACAATGTCTAGAAAAATATCTAAATGAATATTTTAAAACATTAGGGAAATCACCTAATGAATAACAATTAATAAAGAATGTCTTCTTTGTGTGCATCCAAAAGTATGCTATGGTGATGATAGAAGTTTTGAGAATTCTAGGCTGATCCCATTTTGTAATTATTTCCATTCATCGATCTCACTATTTACCTTGTTTGGAGCTGTCTCAAAAATATCTGAAATGGTCTCCAAATTTAACCCATCAAACTTCCTCATAATTTCCTTTAACACAACATCCCATTCAAAGTGGCGACAACCTCCAAATCATCCACCTTGTACATCACCATTATTTGCACCTCACCATGCCATTTTTCCACTCTGTTGTGCTTCCCCTTTATTATTTATTTCTTCTCACTAAATTATTGTAATACCTTCTTGCGTTTGGCTCTATTTGTTAATAATGATGCTTGTAACTTATTAAACTATACCTCATCCTTAGTGATGCACATATTTAGGATAATTGAGATATCTTGGAAGTTAGCAAAAACCTTTTCAACCTTTCTCATGGCTTCTATAATTTTATGTTAAGTGTTTTGTATTCTTCTAGCTTCTACTTTACCTTCACTTTTTGCGCCGATTATCTTTTTTGCTTTAGGCCCTTGCCCCTTATTTACATTTACCAAAGCATTAGATGTACAATGTATTCTAGATACTCCATCTTTGTGTTGTGATCTTCTCTGCTTTGTGTGCTTTATAACATCCGGGCATACACATAATGTTATTGACAAGATTAGCTTCCTTATTGTATATTCATGCCACCTCCTTTTTGTGTCACTTAGCTCTTACGCCTTGACCATTGATTCTTCCTTTCCTTCCACTCTATAGTCTTTTGCATCCTTCTCTTTGTTTCCCCTTTATCAATGTTCTTTCTTCCTACTTCAACAACCAAATTATTTAAGGAATTACATGTCTGCTCATCGGATAACCGAGATGATTCTACCACTTTATAGACCTTTGTCGGGTCCTTCTTTCCACGTAAGTCAAATATAGGACTCCTTTATTACCTCAAACATAATTTCCTCCATGTGTGTTTGTAATGCCTAGTAGAGCATTTTTCTTGTGCGTGGATGGGATTCGGCCTTGTCAAACATATCCCAACAAAATAGTTGGTCAAGTATGAACTATATTACTTGTGTCATTTATGTATGAAATATGTGGGATTAATATATTCCTCTCTCTAGCACGCTTCTTGCATGTTTTCTCTTGCGCAATATGTTGCCCTGTTTCTTCCCTTGTGCCTTGGTCTTCCCCACTTCCTTTCTCCTGGGTTCCCTCATCACAATTTTATTCATGTTATTATTTTGTGTTCTTCCACATTCTCTTCCTCATTCTCTTCATGTGCGTGCTCTTCTTCATGGTTCTCTTTTCCAAGACTTTTGCTTCTAGTCCAAATCATAGATAACATGAGGTTGGTCCTCCTCTATTGGACTAGTCTTCCACATTTCTTCAATTGAAGATTCCTTAGGATCACGTGAAGTGTCGACCTCATGGTGCCTCCTCTGCATTCTTATCCTTGTCTTTATGGTCCAACACAAACCCTCCTCCTCCTCCTCTTATTTTTATTCTTCCAAGGGGTGGGCTCGCGTTTGCACTTTATAATATTCAAAATTATCTTTTCGGACGTCGTGGAAGCTCGAGGTTGTGTACATCAATCACTTTCCCATCCTTGAGCATTGGTTGTACATAAATGTTGAGAGCAGACATAGTATGACACTAAGGAGAGGGCACACAGAAGACTTGTGTGCATGAATAAGTCACATTATTCTTATTCTTCCAAAGGGGTGGGCTTGCATGTGTGCTTTATAATCTTCAAAATTATCTTTTCGAGGTCGTGGAAGCTCGAGGTTGTGTACATCAACCACTTTCCCATCCTTGAGCATCGGTTGTAGATAAATGTTGAGAATACATAGTATGACACTAAGGAGAGGGCACACATAATACTTGTGCATGAATAAGTTACATTAGAAGGATAGGAAAGGAAATGTGTGCAGACAAGCTGATTTGGGCACTTAGTCATTTTCATGGTTCTTGGTTATTTTTGGAGATAGCGTGCGAGATCACACATTAAGATGGAAACTTGACACAAACACAATCGCTATTTTGGGATGAGTGTTTGATGAACACCATGTAGAAGTTGAAGATAATAATAGGACTACTACTGCAAGTTAACTGTAGGAGATCTATTGTTGGCGCACTTGCATGCGTGCCTATTATTGTAAGGGCGTATGGCTATTTTCAGCATGTGACCTATTTTAGGAAGTGTGTAAGCAGTGAAGGGAAATTCCCCACCCTTATAAATATGGATTGAACTATGTAGTTTGATATACAGAGACATTGCATATGAACTATTATGGAGTTATGTTGCCACGAATCGATGCGCGCATAAAATTATGATACTATTCATTGTAAGAAGCTTTTGCATTTACTGTGTTTAATATAATGGAGTGTATTGGCTGGATAATGGTGTTAAACATAACTGTAACTGGTTCTTGTATGGTTAATCCTATCATTTCTATTATTTAATTCATGATTCTTTAAGATCTAGATCTAGTTATGCTCTGTGGAATGTTTATGCTATTTATGGATCGAATGCATTATATCTTCATCACGTTAACATCCTACATAAGAAACTCTAAGGAGGGGCTTGGTACCTTTATGCGCTTTGGGTGAGTTCTCAGCTTAGGATGAGTGACGTGTCAACGTGCCTAGGTTATTCGTGGTAAATTCTAGGCTACATCATTGGTTTTGTTGTCGGGACCTCTTTTGATTGTTTTCAAGATGGTTCGCGATGAAGATGTACCAGTTGACCCTAGCAAGTGTTGAGGAGTGGATAAAAGATCTAGAAGAAGAGTACACATAGAGGTTCAACACTAGATCTGAGTTTGACACACGCGCATGGGTGGAACAAAATCTGTATGACTATTTGTATGAGAGCTTCTTTGTTATTTTCCTAGTAGAACTATACGAGTGGTTGGTTGCTTATGTGTCTAAAAAAATTGGAAGTATCACACACTTGTTTAGAGGTAGGAAGAATTTCAGGCCCTATATGATCTTTGATCGATTTGGACACATCTTTGTGGATACTTAGTTCCGTGGTGTTTTGAGTAGCTATATTATGGAGTACTCCATTTCCAATTATTCTTGCCCAGAGGTAGCTGAGTTCCAATTTTTATGGTATCACAAGGGAACTTACTTGCAAGGAATTCCACTAGAGATCAAGATCTTGATGGTGACCCTGAACTTGGAAGAAAAACCAATGGCTAGCTAAACCCCACCACGCGCGTGGGTAGGAGCAGTTTTGATGAAAGATGGTGGAGCTAGCGATAGAAAGGAAAAGAGAAGAAAGGTGGCTTAAGTATAATGAGGCATGCAAGAGGGAGATAGAGAAGCGGCATGTCATTGTAGAGCGGATGGGGTTGAGGAGAGAGATGACTCGTGAAGGATTTGGAGCTCACGCAGAAGGCATGGAGCTAGAGCATCAGGAACTCCCCATTTGGGAAAGCATGATAGGGAACCCTTCTTGGCCTCACAGAGGAGCATGCCAACAAAGGTGACTGGGCCGCAGTGTGCATTTGAATCTACCTGGCAACCTAGCCCTTGCACTTGGTTTTCCAGTATCTAGTACATCTAATAGTTAGTAAGCTAATTTGGGTAGTAGAGAAGCAGGGGTAAGTCACATAGCAAGTACATCTATGGTAGGGAAGATGTCTTCATTGTTGTTTAGAGGTACCTTTTCAGGTGCATCATTAGCACAAAATTTGAGCGCGCAAAATTTTGGACTTACTTTGAGAGTAGTACCACCACGCAGGTTGCGTAGGAGTTCATTTGAAGACTACTTGTTGGGACACAAGGAAGTACATATTCTAGTATGATTTTGGCTACAAGTGGAGGATCAGGGGTATAGGTAGCTCTATTTCTAGTGGATCTAGTGGTTCTGAAGGAAAAGGTAACAAAAGAGGTTCTGGATTAGGTGGGCAGGGTCCACACTATCCCCAAAATATTTACATGGAGATGTATCTCCATCTTCAGAATATAGGGGCATAGAGGATGTTGTTGAACACGTACACATGTGTGAGATACTATGGAACGCATAAAAGGGATCACAACTTCTGAGTGCAAGGAAAGTCAATTTGTAACTACATTACAGGGACACACACACAGTTGGTAGAGGAAGTTTGACCTAGATAAAAATTGCGTAGATTATGCAACATTAAAAGATGCATTCCTTAAAGAGTTCTATATCCTGAATTTGAGCAAAAGAGTATAAGCACGCTCAAGTATATTAAATAGGGCACTATTGAGAGTGTCCGGGAGTATGATGCCTATTTCAAAACACTTTGTTATCTAAGCTTTCTTATGATATTCATGCAAGCCAGCATGCACAATGGTTCTTTAGAGGATTGATCACACCTTTTAGAAGAGTGATGTCACATAAGACATACAATGATCCGCACAAAGCACTTGAGGTAGAATTGCGTGTTGAGGTAGTTGGAAGTATAAATACCGGAGTTAGCCCATTCTTAAAAGAACAAATTGCAGCTATGGCAAAATAGTTGGAGAAGTTATCGGTGAATTCATCATATGAGTTGCACATGGAATTTGGTGTACTGGACTATGAAGTGGAAGTGGACACCAAGGATAGTTATCCTCGTAGGTCGGGGACGTTCATTATTGCTAGACTGTGAGATATGTCATCTCAACCATGATGTCATCATTGCCCATTATTACAATGTGCGATAAGGAAGAATGTATCCTACTATTGTAAAATAATTTGGTCCACGACTCATGATACAAAATATTGTAGGTTGATTGGTTAGATCCATGATGTTATAGATATTGGTGTGTGATAGACAGGAGTATCAGATAACTCTAAGGGTAAATGTGAGCATTAGGATCATAATCAAAATCAAGCGCACTATGATCAAAACGAGGGGCATTATGAAGGAGGATGTGGCGAGGAGGTCGAGGATACCGTGGTGGATTGAAGGTCGAGGCCATAGTGGTAGATGAAGTGATTTCACTCATGAACATGCTTTACATGCAGATCACCTGACCACTACAAGTGTAAATGTCCTCAGAATATTACATGTTCTTTCTGTGGGAAGAATCATAGCTATGAGGAATGCCCAAATCTATATGAGCATCTTAGAAAGCAACATAAACATGAGAACAAAGGTGTAAGGATGGTTAGGATACAATGTGCTATGGAAAATCAATGGATGCCAAAGTTGGCACCATAACCTGAGGTATTACCTGTGAATATTACTACACATGCTAAAGTGCACTCCGGAGAAGTGTTAAAGCGGAAGCCTACCATCACTAAGGAGGAAATTTTGCATGTAAGTTATCTAGATCCTACACACCAGAAGGAGGTTTATCAGGATACCATGGAGGTACTCAGAAACCTTCAAGGGGAAATACAATGTTTGAAGGAGCAATCATGGAAGATAGAATAGAAGAAGGAAACAAAGATGGTTCTAGTTAGATATTGATGACTTTAAAGAGGTATGCAAAATGTTGCGCTAGGAGAATATCATTCCATTACTAGGGAGTTGGATAAAGGGAAACATTCCGCGATCGAATATTGAGAATGGGCGTAAGATCCTACATGTAAATCTCCTCCTCGTAGCTTGGATTATGAAAAGGAAATCACTCTAAATGTCAGTATTGGATGGATAACTCTTGAGTAATATATTGATTGACACAGTTCGAAGGTAAATGTGATTTCTTTAGATGCATGGGTACGAGATGGGGAGACCTCCATTGAAACCATCTTCTAATGTATTATTTATGGCTATTCGAACTAAGGCCACTCTATTAGTTTGTAGTGTATCCATTACTATACAAGAGGGCCAAGTTCACTGGGGATTTCAAGGTTTTAGCACTTGTAGAATCGAGACAGGTTTCCCAGATCTGCTTGGGCACCCTTGGTGTTACACAAATAATGTTGATCTTCGGTTCAAAAGAGGATATATGAGTTTTGAGAACAAGGAGGAAAGAATTATTATTCCTTTAACGAATGGGAAATTTTCTCCCTACATTGAGCCTTTGAGCTAAGAATATCGAATAGGATTTATGTATGCACCATTTGGGACCCATAAGTACTCGACCATCTATGGAAGGAATCCTCTAGTGGGAAGATGCATAGACTATTAGTGATACCACAAGTATTGCTTGTGATAATTGAGCTCATGGCATTTATGAGATGGTTGGGTGCAAGGTAAGGAGCACATTTACGTGGAAAAGAAAACCTCGTTGCATTAGGAGGATAAGTAATAGCTCGGTACCTCGGGACAATGGGGAGGGAGACCCTATGGTATTCCTTCACGCCATGGAGGAACATTGGATAAACCAATTTTAAAGAAGAAATATGTTAGCATATACCCTACGCAGGACAACAACATGCTGGTGGGTGGTTCACAGGGATAATCTTGTAGAATGGAATGAAGTTAGATTTTCTCTGATAAATCAATTTTCTAGGAGTAATGCACCTACTCAAATATGCACATATCATGGTAATAAACATATTCAGCACCATGTTCAGTAGTGTGAGAGGCTCTAGACAGAGAGGCAGGAAGCTTTACCGCCTTTGTTATGGGTGCACAAACTTTATTCCACTTTACAAGGATGCGCACGCACTCAGTACATATATGTAGAGCTACATAGAGAGACTGAAAATTGGAAGGATTTGATTGCAAGAATGGTTCAGACTTTTGACTACTTCTTTACTAAACCTCCATGTAGAAGAGGCATTAAGGATTATAAATCGTTTAACTATGGGAGAAACTGCAAAGGTAGAAAAACTCATTCAAGAATTATTTGAGGAGAACAACTCGGGAGCGTGATTTGTTAAAGAAGAATAAAAATATGCCACACTTTGCTTAAGTGCGCTTACTTTGAGAAAGAAAAGGGAAAGATGGTCTACATAGTGGATGATGAAGAAGTAAAAATATGGATATAAATTATTTAGTAGGTACGAGCGAGGTTTTAGATAGTGCGGATAACAACACGCGTGCCTATCATTAACCCATGAAGACAAAAATGTGAATATTGGTACGAATGTGAACCTAAGGAGGTAATAATTGGGGATTATTGGTCCGACTCGAAGTGGTAAAAATCATTGAGTTACTACGTGTTGTTAAGGACTTATTTCCTAGGGGCTCTACTATGAATTAAAAGGAGTGCATGAATTATTAGGATAGATGAATATTAAGCTTAAGGAAGGTGCGCACCCAGTTAGGAAAAGACCTTATAGAATGAACCCTAACCTGTGCATAAATGTTAAGGAAGAAATTGATAAGATGTTGAAGTTTGGCATCATCAAGCCCCTAGAATAAATCATGGTGGGTTAGCCCCATGGTCATCAATATAAAGAAAAATGGTGGGATTAGGATTTGTGTTGATTATAGAGAGAACCGAATGACGCATTTTGATTGATCCCTTTCCTACACCTTTCACAGAGGAGATATTAGAAGGTGTTACAGGGCGTGAAATCTATTCTTTTACAGATGGATTCTTTGGGTATCATTAGGTCAGGATTGCACAAGAGGATCAAGAGAAAACAAATTTCACCATTAAATGGGGAAGTTTTGCATATATTGTGATGCCCTTTGGTCTGAAAAATGCACTGTTGTATTTTTGCGCATAGTTGTTCAAGCATTCCAGGATTTTATTCACATTTTCTTATAGGTTTACTTGGATGATTGGACGGTGTATGGACTTGTTAAGGATCACTCATGACAATTTGTGCTTAATGTTTGAAAGATGTAGACAATTAAGCATCTCTTTAAACATCAAGAAGTGTGTGTTTGCTACACCTTTTGGCACTTTGTTAGGGCACATCATTTGCAAGGAAGGTTTGTTAGTAGATCCAGCTAAG
This sequence comes from Taxus wallichiana var. yunnanensis, assembly GCA_018340775.1. Classification (NCBI taxonomy): domain Eukaryota; kingdom Viridiplantae; phylum Streptophyta; class Pinopsida; order Cupressales; family Taxaceae; genus Taxus; species Taxus wallichiana. Next base: position 29,244,112 of record CM031241.1, on the reverse strand, counting down.
GTTGTAGTTATTGCAAGCTTGGAAGAGCCTACTAGTTAGAGTGAGGTCCATGATTCTTGGGTCACACTGGGTATTATAGAAAATTTATCAAAGGATATGCTAAGATTTTCGTACCCTGGAAGAGTTACTAAAAGGAAAAGGGACATTCTATTGGGGAGAACCGCAACAACGCACATTTGAGGCATTGAAGGAAAGACTTACTACAACGCCTATTCTGTGTTTTCCTTCATGGAACCAACCATTTCATGTACATGTGGATGCCTCTAGCATGGCCATTGGTGTGGTGTTAGCTCATCTGGAGAAGGTATTATAGATCATCCTATTTGTTTTTAGTAGAAATTTGACTCATGTAGAGAAGAATTATACAACTATTGAGCGTGAAGCCTTGTCCATGATCTATACACTGCATAAATTCAAACAATACCTACTAGAAATACCATTTGTACTTTACACCGATCACATGGCATTGAAATACTTGGTAAAAATCCTATTTTATAGGGGTGCATATGTCGATGGGTGCTCTTGTTCTAAGAATTTGATTTCACAGTTGTGGTAAAACCAAGTAAAATTAATTCTGCCCGAGACCATTTATCAATAATCCTATCGGGGAGGATGTGCGACAATTGAAGATACAATGTCAGATGCATATTTATATAGGTTACAATGTGCACCTTTGGAATTAAAGGATATTGCTATCTTTTTACATACAAAGTTTGCACCCAAAGGAATGTAATCCTTAGGGAAGAAACAACTTGCAATTCTCATGACACCTTTTATGTTGATTAGTGGTGACCTATACAAGTTTAGCGGCCAAGATGAAGTATTGTGTCGATGTGTGTACTAGAGCACAAGCGCACGGATATCGTGGAAGAATCTCATGGTGGTATTGCGGTGGGCACTATACAGGTGACGCCACTACACACATGATTCTACTCGCTGAATTATGGTGGGAAACCATTTATAAAGATTTTAAAGAATATTGTAAGGCATGTGATCACTGTCAATTCCTTGGTAAGCATGGGCAAAGAGATGAAATGCATTTAAGACCTATTCCTAGTGCAAAGCCTTTGAGAAATGGGCTATAGACTTTGTGGGTCCTATTTCACCAGCCGCGTGTAGAAATGGATCACGCTACATCATCACTTGCACATATTATCTTACAAGGTGGGAAGAATCAACACCTACCAAGGATTGTATACTAGCTACAACACTTAGGTTCTTATGGGAAAATATTCTTACTAGGTATGGATGCCCATTGAGCTTGACAAGTGATAAGGGCACACACTTTCTAAATGAGATGATTAGGATACTATTAGATGAATTTATGATTACACACCATAAGACTACACCCTATCATCCTCAGGAAAATGGTATTGTTGAGGCCTTCAACAAGATTTTGAGCCAGACATTGAATTTTTTTGTGATGTTGGAAGGAAATATTGGGATGATAAATTTTCTATCGTGCTTTGGGCATATAGAACAACATACAAGAGGTTGAACAAGGCCACACCTTTTCGTTGGTGTTTGGTGCAAAAGCTAGTTCTTCCTATGGAATCCATGTTACCTTCTTTGCGTATTGTGCGCGCTAGAGGTCTAGCCGATGAAAAATATTTGGAAGAAATAATTGATAAATTGATACAGTTGGATGAGAGGCACGTCATTGCATGTTGGATTCAGAAGTAGGAAAAGGCTAGGCATAAGGCATGGCATGACAGGCACATTAGGGACAAAAAGCTTGAGATGGGACAAATGGTGCTTCTTTATGATTCTAAGTTTCTGCGCCATCCAGAAAGCTTAAAGTGCATTGGTTGGGACCGTATAATATCCCTCACATACTCAAAAAAGGTGCTTTCCAGTTAGTGACACTTGATGGAATACGGTTACCCGATTATTTCAACGGGAGTAGGTTGAAGCCCTACTATAAATAAGTCTTCTTGGTGTTTGTAATAAGGTAGTGTTTCCATTTAGCATATGTTTTCATTTATTTATTTCCTTAATGTATTTCCTTCTTCATCTTTATGCTTTGTCAATTTAGTTTGGTGTTTTGTGTAATAAGCACATTTGCGTCGTTGGAAGCTAATTACCATTTGAAGTATTTTTATGTGCAGAGGACTGCACATACCATTGGTGTGGGGTTGTTACTCACAATTGGGTACACATGAGAACAAAACTATTACATGTGTTAACTAAGTGTGAAAAGGATTTGTTAGAAATAATATTTCTCTAAGAAGATGACCATAGATGAAGATAAATGAGGGAACAATATAATGCGAGGTAAACAACGATTGTGGAGACTACCAGGGGAAGGTATAGTGGTGAGGTACTCGGGCGCAAGGAAGCACACTAAAGACAAGTCTATAGCGTAGGAAGGTACGAAGGCACATTATAAGGTTATAGCTGGGGTGTGAAGATGTACCATGCGGATATTGTGAAAATGGTCAACTAATGAGAGGATTGTTAGTAGGTGAAGGAGCAATAAATACACTAAATTTTTAAAAATCTATATAAGGACGTGATGTGGGTTCATTTTTACCTTTGCGATCATAAGTATTTGAGCGAGCTAAGTGTGGTGAGTAAAGTGAATCGTGTTAAGGTGAAAAGTGTTGTGAAACAAGACATGGAGAGCAGACTATTGCGTGGAAGAGGCTTGTGTCCCTATTGGTGAAGGGTTTGAGCGAAGCGAAGCGTTGAGAAGGAGCTAGGGAATGTGGTTTCAAGCTAGGACATGTAGATTCAAGCTAGGGTTTGAGTTTTCTTGTTATAGACAACAAAAAGATGGGATTTTTTACGATGGCACCAAAGAAAGCACCTGCAGGGCATAAAAGGAAAGAAGAAGGTAGAAGATGAAGTTGAGATTGCTCCCGAGAGTAATTTTTCAGAGATGCAATATCCAGAAGGAGTAATAATCAGATAGGAGTGGGATTCCCAAATTTGTAGGTGCAAGATAAATGACTACAACCACCATACCTCTGACAAAAAGGGAGAGTTAGATGTGTTGCTGAATAAGAAGACCAACAAGCACACGGTGGAGGATATGCCAGTGTATCACGACGTTGGGAGAAATTATTGAAGTAGGTAGGATTTTATCAGTTGTACGAGCTCCCATATTTTGGAAAATATGAACCCTTATACCAATGGATGATGAGCAGAGTCCATGAGGACTTATTTTATTTCATTGGATGAAGGGTTAGGATTAAAACATCCTGGTTTAGACACTAACAAGATTGAAGTGTATAGGGGTAGACCTTGTTAGTGATCGACTATTAAAGTAGAGATCATAGAAATAAGAAAGGAGATGGGTATACTGAGGGTCCGTGTGGAATGGACATTGATAAACTCGAAGAAGTTTTACGTAGTGCGGTATCCACACATCTGCTAACCAAGTTGAATGACCAAGAGAGATGGTTGCAGGTAAACACCACGTGGCTTCACATTGAAAAGAAAATGTCACAAGGAGTAGTATATAACCTAGCAGGATATATTATAGACACCATTGTTGAGGAAGAGCGCACAGGAGAAAAGATAAGTTTTGGCACTGTCCTCCTTTCTCTTGTGTTTTTAGAAATGGAGTGCCCGATGGGCCAAATAACAAAATATGGGAGTACCCCTTGGAATAGAAGTCCCGTGGAGAGATTTGAAAGTATTTATGCAAAGGATCAATGAGTGTGACATTTAAGTAGAGGGAGGAGATGTGGTATGATTGAATTTGAGCAACATTTAAGGAGGAGTGACACATTCCCAAGGATCTACCTTTGGTGGTGGGTAAGGAAGTATAGTTCGCGAGTGTACCAACATTTCTACATCGTGCAGTTTTGCCATGAGGGATGGGACATGGATCCCATGGTGCAAACATCCCCATGTCTTCATAGTACACTACTTCAGGCATCAGTCCATCGATTTATTGATGTGCACCGTCTATACTTTAATGCAAAAAAGGTAGACTGTGACTACCACACTCTGTGGAAGACATATTTGTATCTAGGCCGGACTTCCTACATTGAGAGGCTCATCTCAGACGTAATAAGTATGAATCCATTAAGCTTAGCTATTGGGGACAATGGAGCCATGATCTTATACCTTCAGCTTAAGCCTAAGTTGGAGAATAAAAAATATGTGGAGAATGCATTCATGCTCCTTGGGCCACCTAAGAAGAAATATACAGTGGAGAACGTGTCAGATCCAAAACCTGCAATGAATATAGAGGTAGATGAGTAGGAATAAGAACATGAAGATAGTGGTGGCTTAGATCATAGAGGCCGGAGGCAGCCCACAGATAGAGTGGCGACAAAGCAAGTGGATACTCCACCTTAGGCGCAAGAAGGAGACAAGGACTTAGATGCGGAACCAGTCCATGAAGAGCACCATTTTAAGAGGGTATTTTGAAGAAGGACCCAAGGCGTAGGAAATCCACAACCTGTAAGGAGATCACCATTACTCTCCCCTAGAAAGAGGCAAGGCGATAAGAAGAGGAGGAAGCTAAAGCTAAATGAAGAGGCGAGAGGAGTTCATAGAGAGCACGCTTGGAACCCCGAGCCTCAACCGAGAATATATGGAGGAGTCCAGAGATGAGGACATGAAGGATGAAGAGGAAGGTGTGAAGGAGGTAGAAGAATCAAAGCATGAGTAGCCTCACGCACATGACACTACCCAAGATGTCGAAGGGCCAACTCCAAACCTTGGCACTCATGTTCCTAAAGGACCAAGAACAAGGAGAACAAGTGGAGATTACATTGTGCCAAGTATGGGCTATGTTGAGGACATAAGAAAAATCATTTGCACCCATTTTCAAAGCACAATGGACCTGAAGGAGTTATATGGGTGGGAGCTGATGGACCTAGACATGGCCACTACATGCATAAGGAAACAATCTGTCCTAGTCCATGCAGACTCACATGGATAAGCCATATTTTGATGTATGCGAGGAGTCTTGTGTGTCAAGAAGAGTGAAGAAGGAACCTCAGAGCAGGCACATGACTATAAATCCCACTCTCATGTCTAATGAGCAGGTGAGAAATGCCTTAGTTAAGGTATCTACAAAGAGGTTGCACAGAGGAACATCGATAAGGATGCCACTATTAGAGTGCTACTTGAAGATAATAAGGAAAAACTACAGAAATAATGCGTCTAAAAGGAGAGAAGGATCTAGAGAAGAAAAATAATGAGGCCTTCATCAACATGGCAGAAGAAATTGGTGACTATGTCCTAAAAGCAAGACCACATCTAGAGTCAAAGGTACCTAAAAATTTTCCTTCGACTATGCATTATGTGCGCACATTAGTTGATTTGGTGCTTGAGGATGGACCAATTCAAATGCCAGTACCAAGGATCTTGAACAAGAAGTAGAGAGAGCCAAGGCCTCCATGGTTAGAAAGATTTCATCTTACGAGGCATTACTACAAACTTTACAAGATGAGCTGAAGAAAATAGATCAAGCTCTAAACATATGCGCAACACCAAAAGCAGTGATCAGAATTAGAACTATAGTAGAAGATAATTAAGTTCTAAAGGCAATGAAGGATGAGACTTTAGGGCATGTAGAGAGATTGGCATTATTAAAACAAAAGCTCGAAGCCCTTGCAATAACACAAAACCCACATAAGGAGAGGCTGGATGAGCTTGGAAATCTCATAGCGCAAAAGATGGATCTTTTGAAGGGAAGGATGTCTAATATGGCTAATGTTGTCCTCGTATTGCAGAATGAAAAGGGAGAAATAACCCATGATGAGTTGGAAGCTATTTCCATAGGCGTTCCAAATAAAATGAGTAACATGCTAGATGACAGGAAAACATTGGAGGCTGAGATAAAACAGAAGATCTTGAGTTGAACCTCCCAGTTGAAGTACAGGGTGTTGTAGAATAGAAGTCCATTCTTTGTACAAAAATTCTTTACATTCTTTCCATTCTTATTCTTTATTGTTTGGGAACGTCAGAAGGAAACCCCATTATCAAGGTGGAAATGTTGTTTAGTGTGGGGTAATGTTGAGCTAGACAAAGTATGACACTAAGGAGAGGGCACATAAAAGATTTACACACAGGAATAAGTTACATTTGAAGGCACAAAAGGATAGGAAAGAAAACACATGTTAGGAAAAGCTGATTTGGGGACTTAGCAATTTTCATGGTTACTAGCTATTTTTGGAGATAACGTGTAGAGCACACATCGGGATGGAGACTTGCGTGACACACAATTACTATTTTAGGAAGAGAATTTGATGAGCATCATGCAAAAGTTGAAGATAATAATAGGATTACTACTGCCAATTAACTGTAGGAGATCTATTATTGGTGCACTTGCATGTGTGCCTACTATTGTAAAGGTGCATAGCTATTTTCAGCATGCGACCTATTTTAGGAAGTGCGTAAGCAGTGAAGGGAAAGTCCCCCCTTATAAATGTGGATTAAACTATGTATTTTGATATATAGAGACATCATAACGCGTATGAGCTATTATGGAGTTATGCTTCCAAATATGATGCGCGCATAAAATTATGATACTATTCATTTTAAGAAGCTTATGTATTTATTGTGTTTAATATAATGGAGTGTATTGGCTGGTTAATGGTGTTAAACATAACCAGAATCGGTTCTTGTATGGTTAATCCTATCATTGCTATTATATAATTCATGATTCTTTAAGATGTAGATCTAGTTATGCCCTGTGGAATGTTTATACTATTTATGGATCTGAATGCATTATATCTTCATCAAGTTAACATCCTGCACAAATAACTCTATGGAGGATCCACGGTACCTTTGCACACTTTAGGTGAGCACTCGGCTCGAGCTAGGTGATGTGCCAACGCATTTGGGTTATTCGTGGTAAAGTTTGGGCTGCATCAATAAATATAGACCCTAGAACCCTCTAAGTCTAACTTCCAATGTCACAATGGGGTTCAGGTCCATGATTTCTATCTCCATTTCCTCTATATATGGCACCTTTGTTTCAAATCCATATGTTTTGTGAAGGTCTTGTAGTCCGAATCTACCCTTTCTACATATAAATTAAACTTATACACATCTTTGATCTTGTTTACCATGATCTTAAAATACTTCACCGTGAATTCAAATGAAAATTTACACCAAAGTGCCCCATCTCTCCACTACTCGGAAGAATATACAAGACTGAAGTATTACCTCACAACAAAACTTCATTTCCATTCAAAAGTGTTGGCAGTTCCTAGGCATTTTTCATTCGTTCTTAAATACGCCGCACATCCTCCTATACCATTTTTGAGGCACACCATATATGGATTGAAAATGGCCCCATCACAGTGTACTTGATGAACCTTAGTGTTGGAGAATTATTCTCAATAGGATGTTCCCATATATTATCTTAGGGACCATCTATAATCCCTATCTCCTAAAAAAATTAGTAAAAGGATAGACCTCAAAGTAATTTTATCTCTTTTCTCCATTTGGATCCTTGCTTCATCTATGATTCCCTTAGCTATAAACATGGAAATGGTATATTTTGTCTTGTGCACATCTTGTGTGTAATATGCAAAAACAATTATTCACCCTTGTCCATCTTTCGAGAGGTGCCTAATTCGTAACTCACCAAGTGTGCAACGGCTCTAGTTCCTAGTTCGTAATGTGTGAAATGTTAAGTGTGTGAATTCTACTTTGATAATGTAACTTTGTGGTTGTTTATTCTATCGTTTCCTCATCACATAGGTCAATTTTTATCTCTTCTCAATATCACGTAACCTAGTTCTTGTGCTAATTAATTTTGTAGTTAAGTGCATCCTTCTTCCTACAAAGTAAAAGTAGTATTCATGGATGTGTGCCATTAGCAATTGGTACAGAACACAGGATTACTAAAGAAGGGAAATTCATACAAGTGTAGTACTCAACCCCTTCCAAGGTCTTGCACACCATGTCATAGAAAATGATTTGTCCTTCCATTGTCCTCTAGCTCATCTCTCATAAATCATCGATTTTCATTTATGTTTCATGTTCTTATGTGCGGTGGTTGAATTCACTTATCTTGCATTTCCATAGTTGCGATGCCCATGATTTTCCACAATCACTTCTTTTGGATATTACATCTCATAAATCCACTCATCAAGGATTCTTTTGTGGTCTTCTTGTTCATTACTACTTTCCTTTGCACCATTCGATTGCTTTGTTCAAATTTCCTATAACTTGCAACCTCTGATCTATGTCATAGTTATTTGAAATCCCACAATCTTAATTTCTTAATTCATGATTTAATTTCATGCTTCAACCCTATTCCTTGCTCAATCCAGCTCCTTATCCCATCACAAACATGTAAATTAAACCTACCATAACCATGCAAGTTTCACCCTTGTGAGAATTCAACCCTAACTTTGTAATTTCTCTTCGCAAATCTTCCTCACAACCCTTTATGCAGCTTCAAATTCACCTAAGGAGTTCTCGTACCACTTCCGAATGTTATATATTTTATCTCTTTCCTCATGCTTTATGGAACACTCTTGGTTTGCACCATGTTCACACTTCACACTTGTTCTAGATTTGTAAATGCTCTTTCACGCACTAGTTCTCAATAGTAAGGTAATAATGGCTTCACTTGGATGTCCTTTTATATATTTTAATTTTTTACCACATTAATTTCACTCACCTAACATCTTTTTATATTTCCCACCTTTTCCTGCATTTTACCACTTTTTTAGCTTTGTGAAACTTCTTCCGCACGTGGAAGTCCATAACTTTCATGTGCGTAACTACTTCTCGGAATGTAGACCTCTACGTGCATACCTTCCTATGCCACACCTATTATTCCACTACGCATGACTTACCAAGTAGTTTTCCTCCACAATGCCTCCCTTATGTTATGTTAGTGCGAAATCACACGGCACCCCCAAATGAGTTATGGATCCACTTTTCTAAGGCGGGGTCATTTGGTGTGATTTGCATAACATGCCCGACCATCTCTCAAGTTGTGGGACTTGCAGGACTTGAGATGGCCCTCTGGAGAGAGTCGACTTCTTCTTCACGATCCTAGCGCTAAACTACTTCTAAGGAAGAAAATGTGACTATCTAATCCTAATCTAACAATTCCAAGGGACAAGGAGAGAGAGAGAGAGAGAGAGCATAAAAATAAAGAAATCCTACACTACATAGGTGATAACACCAAGAAAAGGGAACTGCTGATCACAAACCCAACTGCCTGAAATGGAGAGAGGTGAGAAATAGAGAGGATGGACAGATGCATTATAGACCAAGGATAAAGTTTTCATAGAAAACCATTTCAAACCCCTTAAACACAGCTCCCAAAACCTATAATGGACATCAGAGATATGCACAAGTATACCTTGCAATGGTGAGAGGTGAGAAGAGACAACAAAATGAGAAAAGGATGGACAAAACACATCACAAAAATAGATTTTATTGCTCCAGGAGTTCACACAGTACACCATTAATGGGAAAGAGGCAAGAAAATGCCATTACAAAGCCAAGGGAGGAGGCTTAAACTCTCATTCGACCTTGGAGAAGAAAGAGAGAGGGGGCAGGAAGAAGAATGAACAACAACCCTTTACAATGAATCTTGCCCTTGTATTTATAGATTCGATCAGAGAGAAGAAAGAGAGAGAGAAGCGGGAAAAGTAGGTTGAAACTTAACCACCGCTGTTAATGCTTCTGATAAAACCTACCCCCAAATCTGTCTTTACTGCATCGATCCTTGGTTTGGCACCTTGAAGGAAGAGGAAACATCGGAAACCGATTGAATCTGATCTAGTTGTTGAGACAGATGGATCCTACATTGAAGGCCTGAAGACATTTCCTCCATCTAGTTAGTGAGGTCGATATCTTTCCAACATCATTAAATTTGCAATATTTTGAGCCCCGAGATGAAAGATATGCCCTTTGAAGTTTTTGTCCGCAAATCGGGTCCGAAAATGGGTCCCCCTTTACCTTTTCCGGGTCCGTAATTTACCTTTTCCCCTTTTTTACGAAATGCAAAACTCAAAAAACCCCGTGGCCCCAAAGCTCCACCTTTTGACTCTGCTTGACCATTTTCCCCTGCCTCTGTTTCATCTTGAGACATGTGGAGATGCGGCACTTGTTTGAGCTTCTCTTTTTGGATTCACCTTTAGAGGAGCACCATTAGGACATGTGGTTCCCTCTGTTGGCTCTTCCATACTTAGTCAATTCTAGATTCTTTCCTAAATGGTTTTGAGCCTGAAGACCTTGGATCCTTGCCATTTTTCCTTTCTTGCTCCTAGCCTCTCTTGTGGCACTGCCCCTTCTTCTCTGACCCTATAATTCCATTGTTGAGTCCTCCCTTGACCCTTTAAATAGATTTAAGACATGGAAACACCCAGAAGAATTGTTTCTTCTATTTCTTCTTGTGCTGAGGTCAAATTTGACTTTCTTGGGCCTTTGTTTTCACTTTGCCTGGTTCTAGAACTCGAGCTCATGGGTTTGAATCATTTCCCTTCATGTTTTCTTTATGTGTAAGGCTTGTTCTAACCAAACTTTCAAGGGGAAATTTGGGATAACATGTTACATTGTGCATTTCTCCATTCACCAAGTTTTCATATGAGAAATTCCACAATCAAGTGCACTTGCACATTATCAAGCAAACCACAAGAAAAAAATTACTCGTGCTCCATAAAAAGTTTCCATTTCTCACCTTTACCTACTTACGTGACACTAAAATCATGCACCATCCTCGTGCATGTGATCTAAAATAGATTGATCAACTCGTGCGTGTGAACATGCTTATTACCACAAAACAAAACAAAAAAAAACAAAAATTGAAAGGAAACCTAATCTAAATGGTAATACTACCTTATTACAAACATAAAATGGAATCTTATTTATAGTAGGGATTCATCCTACTCCCATTAAAGTAACTGGGAAACATGGTGTCATCAAGCGCCTTTATATATGATATGCACATGAATCCAATATCTTTATTACTTTAAATGGTCTCAATCAAGGAAATTTGAGTTTCTTTGGGTGGCGTGAAAATGTAGATTCATATAAAAGCACCATGTTATCAACCAAAAATTATTATTTCTTAATATGCATATCATCGGGACTTTTGTCTAACTTTTTGTCTTTTGATTCGATCGTGCAATCACACACAATCCATTCAATTGCATTAGTTTTTCAATGTGCTCTTCTACTTCTTTCTCATCAAGCAAGTCCTCCTACACATGCACAATATGCAATGAGGGTGACATGAATTCCACGGGGAAAAATTTCCTCTACTCCAAACACTAATTGAAAGCATGTGGCATTATTCAACCTCTTGTAAGTAGTTACGTATGCCCATAAAACAAGCGATACTTTGTTATCGTAATCCTTTCTTCCTATATCATTAATTTTTGACAATTTTTACAAAGATTTTATTTTTGATTATTGGTAAATGGAGGGTTTTTCTAGTGACCCTTCCTATTACAACACAAAAGGCCTAAGATCCCGAGATAGAACAATAAGCACTACTGAACAAAAAAGCGACTTCCTCAGTAACACAAGGAGAAAGGGAACAACTAAAGAACAATGGTTTTTTATGTGATTTTTATTTTGATTATGCACCAATTTCCATTCCTTCATGTCATCGTAAAATTGAATAAGAACTTCAAAAGAATTGATCAACAAATATGAGTTATCAATGTTAAGAGAGGTAGGAGATACATTCTCCTTAGTTGTTTGTCTGGAGGTTTTTGCTTTAGAAGGCACCACGGGGTTCCTTATGGGAGTTTTCGGAACACCATATTTCGAATCAAAATTAGATTTAGGCTCACTTTCTATCTTTTCATTAGTCACGGTGTGACATGGGTAGCATCTTTCCACTAAGTAGATATTGCATGCTTCCACTTCTACAGGTGACGATCTATAACAATATGGCCTAAAGTAAAACATTTCCTACATCGAAGGTCAACCCTTCATAATCCAATGACTGAGTCAAAGTTATGTCTTAGAATTTAAAATTGATATTTTGTGGAAGTAATTTTGTAGTGTCTATTTCAATGAGGATCCTGGCATAAGTTGTGAACATATAGGAACTAGTATTGTCATCAATATCAATGATCTTGACTAAATAATTTACAAGGAAACCAAACAATTTGTCACCCAAAATTGAAGTGACAAATGTGGCATTTGATCCATATGGGATTGGTTGAGAATGATTTCATTAATGGGTTGAAAGATGAGTACCTGGGTATTTTCACCAAATCACTGCACCCCCCGAATGGCCTGAGAATTAATCACAACATTCGATGTGATTGGGACACATGAGATCACCTCTCAAGCTATGGGACTTGGGCTCAAGGTGAACCTCCGGAGAAGGATGGCTTCCTCTTCCTAAACACAACAAAAAACTACTTCTAATGCAAGATAAAAGGCTATCTAGTCCTATGCTAACATTTCATGGGATTAGGTAAAGAGATTTCCAAGGAAATGAAACCTAAACTAGAAGTGGTGATGCACCGAATTAAGGGACGTTTAACATCTAGAAGGGTTAATGTGGGAGGGATGCTTGCATCATTGGCCACCTTCACCTATTGCAACTTGGAAAGGGTACAAAATACCATAGACTGGAAGCATGCATTCCTTTTGTTAAACTCGACCAGACAATAAGATACCAATATCCCAGTGAAAAAGGATAAACTTGAGAAGGGTGAACAAACACCACAACTCAACTACATGCCATATTTCACCACTTGATAAGCATAGAACTCCACGAACCTGCAATGGAAACTAGAACTTGCACTATGCACCTGAAAACATGAGAGAGGAAAATAGAAGTAGAAAAATCATGGAAGGACATTCATATGATCACAAAGCATAATTCTCATTACTTCAAGCACTTACTTGCACAGTGCATCATTACATCAGGTGAAAAGGGCATAAGTTACCATTACAATTCGAGGAGAAAGGCTTGAGAGCCTGCAAATTCACAGATTGTGAAAAGAAGGGGAAGCTTGGAAAGTGTCTAATCCACCAACTTGTGTGACATGTTAGAATCCACTTGTTGGAACCCTTTGGAATGAGCTTCCAATTTACATTTATAGAAGAAAAATGAGAGAGAGGAGAGAAGGAGTCATAATTGCATCCCTAAATGGAAGGCACATGATGTATCATTTATTACATTTAGTTGAACCACGAAAAGGTTCCATCATGCCATTAATGCCTGTTGACATAGTCCTCACAATTAATTAAAATAATATTTAAATAATAATAATAAATATTATTATTTAAAATATTTAAATAAAAATATTAATTTTATTAAAAATAATAATTGTATCCTCCCATTGACTAGTCTACTTTAGCCAAAACTAGCCCAGCTTTCCGAGTTGAGTCCGAGCTCTTCCATCAAATTCCATCATCTTACCGAAGTCATAGACTCTCCTTGACTCACCAATTTTTGTTACACTGCAAGGCCATCATACCTCTGTATGCTACACGGCTCGCCATGATTCCACTACCTCAACTCGGCGAGCCAATCCCGATCCATCCTTCACCGCCATACGTTGACCTAACTGGTCATGAGCTATAATGAAACTCAACTCCAAAATGGAGCCCCCCTCCGGACCTCCTCATCCAAACTAACGAGCTCGAGCTCCTCTTGTTGATCGCACAAAGCGGCCTCTCCATCAAACTCTTTTCACTCTTACCGAGCTACGTGCTAAGTGAGATTCTATGATGTGGCTCCCTATCTACATGATCGAGACTACACTATGATAACTTTGCCTCTTTCTTTAGCTCTCCGTCAGGTCCTCCCTGTCGAGCTTCCACTCAACCAAGCTTGCATTAACCGAGTTATTCCATGATGATTGCTAATCACCTTGCCGACAAAATGATGAGCTTGAGCTTCTCCTGTTTGGTTGCATTCAACTGAATTCTCTTTGAAATGAGCTCCTTCCTGTTCAAGCATGTTGTGCTCTCGATACAATTTCTAACTCATCCGAGCTAAGGGAGGTGGTGTCGTTCTACATGGCAACTAGTTCTGTGTTGTTCCTACGATGATCGATCCTCAACCAAAACCTGACTAGGCTCCTTGCTTTGATGAACTATCAAAATGAGATTTACATCGCTATGACACACAATCTGTTCTTCATTTAATTCTAACCATTTTCTGGGCTCTCTATCGAAATGAATCTACACCTGTTGCACTATCATTAAGGTGGCTGACTTGAGCATACAAATTAACTTCCTCCTCCGAATTTTTTCCAACTGGTTTCTCATCCCTAATGACTTGCCGAGTAACTCGGATCTCAGAAGCCACTTTCTCTGCCACCCAAACTTCAATTTCCCTGAAACCCGAACAATAATTTCTTTGAATCCCGAACACCCATTTCTTCAAATCCCGAACACTCAAAACTCTGAATTTTGGACTTTTGGGCTTTGGAGATTTCAACTCATTACGTCCTCGAGCCCAAAACTCTTCGAAATTCTGAAATGGATTTGTCTGAAGCGAAAGTCCAAAATCTTACTCCAAAATGCAAACTCTGAAACATATGTACTTCTCTGTACACCTCGGCTCTTCATTCATTCACTCAAATAGAGTCCAATCCGAGTAGTTATTCTTTTCCATGCTCCTGCCGATCATGAGATTGAATGGCTGAGGCTTCATTGTTGCATATGAATCACCCTATCATTTACAAATGAAACTTGAGCTCTGCGTAGTTGACATGGCTCAGCTATTCCAAGATTAATCTCCACGTTTTCTGTGTGTAGGCCTACCTTTTCATCTTCCTCCAAGTATCGAACTGTCCCTATCCGGGTCATGTTGATGAATTTCAACTGTGAGCTTGTCTTTGACTCTTATTCTGAGTCAACACTCTTACAATGACCTGAGCTACTCTTCATCATGATTCAGATGAGCCATTCAACCAACCCCATAACGTTGGATTAGCCTCGTCTTTTCTTATTTCCTCAGTGAGCTCTACCCGAGCAGCTCCCATGTTTGCACATACCTGACTCTGATCGAGCTTCTTACTGAAGCGTCTTCTATCATGAATCCTACAGGAACTCTATGGAAAGTCAGTTCCTATGAGTCGCTTAATTCAACATACGTGAGAGCTTGTTTAACTTGGCATATCATGGCCTGATCCTACTCACTTGACCATGTGGAACGATCAACTTTCTCAGCAATATTCTAAAACCTAGCATCAAATCTCAAACCGAACCTACTCCATTCAATGTCGAGCCCCTCAACCCATGTAAAGATTTCATGGCTCAATCCTTGTGAATGATCTCTGCTCATCAGCTTGACTCGGGATCATTTTCCCATGAGCTCAACCTCCCTACTCAACTGTGCCTTATGGATAATACCGATTCATTGGGTGATTCAGTCTGTGATCTCCTCACAACCCACTCGTCGAATGCTTGCATTTTCCAACTAGATTCATTTGGATAAAAATCATCCTCCCAAACCAGGCTTGCACTTTTCCTCCACTTACATTGGCACGGTTTTGGCCCTAGACTCGTGTCGTTTCTTTGTGACTGAGTCAACCATGATTTTCTTGCTATGAGCTATGTTCTACACAATCTGATAAAACTGAAACTTATTTCATGTATCTGCATGCTCTTTTGACTCGACATGATTTCCTAACCTCTATGTAGCTTGATTTTAAGATTTTCCCATTGTGTCAACTATTGATCGTATTCCGAGCCTATGGGAATGAGCTCAGTTTTTTAGCATTTGATTCATTCATCGAGCCCAACTCATTTACTCAACGATGAACTCCATGTTACCTAGCTCGATAATGTCAATACCTGCAAGCACCTCAGCTCACCATCTTCTCCCTTGCGTCTACCTTGGCTTTACCGAGCTCATACACATTTTAGGATTCCAACTTGTATTCCAAGTTACTTTAATTACATGCTCTCCTTCAATCATAAAAAAAAAAAAACAACTATGATCTTAGTGGAACAGCTCGACTTGCTCTGAGTTGCACACTCCAAATGTTACAATGAATGGCTCGAAATCACCATCTATGCTTGTCGAGTAGTTAGCACCCACTGTTAGCTCAGCCCTTTCTTTTCCTAAGTCAAGTTGTACACTTCGAGCTCGATGATGCTCACTACCTTCCATGAGTCAGCTCCTTCATGGATCCACCAAGCCACTCCACGAACGTGAAATTATCCTCGAGCTCTTAAACACCGTTGAGCTCCCAGAGCTCAAGAACCATCCTTCCTCGCTTGGAATAGGCTCCCTGGTCATCCTCGAGTCATTTACACTCATCACTAAGTTGTGAGCTCCTGCTTCAACCACTTGAGTTGTTCTTGCAACTCAACCCTACGAGCCCGAGATGCTTCCACCACCGAGCTCTAAAAATGATTTTTCCACCGAGCTTATTGGAACTGAGCCAACCTCTACACCTGTCATTTCAAGTTTGAAATTAGCTCGATGTAGCTTGGCCTCTCACGAAATGACCTTGTCCTCGTTTTTGACCTTCTAGGGCTCCTTTAGCTAACCGAAAGGTAGCAAAACCCAATATGACCCCTTAAGTCATGATTTATTAGTTCGATCATTTTTATGCTTACAACGACTAAAAAATGGCTTGTAGGGTATTGTCAAATTTTTGTCCAGGAGGGTAAAAATTGACAACAACGGGTTTCAAAATTAGATAATGAGGTTGTTTGATCCAAATAGTTTTATTTATAGTATTCTTATCACTAATCTCATTGAAAACAACAACAAAAAGTCTTGTGGTACAAGGATAAATGTCTACTACTGGTCTTCAATCGAGGAAATCCAACACTTGAAATGCATGCATATAGATAAAGAAATATGGGCCACCATCCATTGAATTTACAAATTAATCCATGCTTATGGAGGATGCCTCTTGTAACACCATGCCTAATTTCAAATTAATATGCATTCTTATTGGTAAATTCATTATTGTTATGGATGATATTTTATCCTACCATCCCTGTTTAATGTCTATGTTGGTATGCTAATTTGGGATACTAATGTTATTGGTTTGTCATGGGTAATTAAATATTATTGCTAGTATGAAAGCTTGACTAATCAGATTTTACACGCCATACATCCCACTAAACCAAGTAGACACGGGTTTCTAAGAAAAAAAGAGGCGGTATAAGAAATCTGAAATACGTACTTGGTAGGTCAAACATTACTTCAAAACTTCCCTTAAAAGCTATTAATTTACATTGGGGGGTCTTCATTATTTCTATTTGGTGCTTGTTTTGGAGTTTCTTTTTTCTAGAAAGCTCCATTCTTTCTTTGATTTGTGCATGTAAGTTTTGAACTAAATTATTTAAGTAGTAGCGAGTTTGTTGATAGTGAGGAGAGGGAATCAAACCCTATGTCTCTATTGAATCTTAAGTGTTATTTTGGGTTGTGGGTTGCTCGATCTAGGGTTTGGTCAGAAATGTGGTGAGAAGGGCTTATTGGGTTACTCATTTGCTCAAGAGGTGGGTAGAATCAGCTAGAAATTTTATGATGCCTTTTAATGGCATGAACCCATTAACTCTTTCTCTCTCTCTCTCTCTCTCTCTTGTCATTTTTTCTTTATTTTATGTATGTTGAATGTTCTGTTGTTATACATAATTTTGGCATGGTCTTATGGGTAGTATGGAACTAAGGTTGTTTGGATCGAGCTATTGACCTCTCTTGCCATTTTTATTGTTTGACCCATCTAAGGAGAATATGGTTTCTTAGTTTGGGTCTCTATTGAGAGAAAACTATTCTAGGTCATGTTCTAGGTGACTCTAGATTTCCTTGTGGAAGTTGGTCAATACCTTGTATTCTTTCTTGGTTAGTCCAAAACAGTCCTTGTTTGATGGCTAGTAATGGAGGAAATTATTATCTCTGGATTTGTTGAAAACCCTATGTTGGAGTCGTGATAGAATTTTTTCTCGTTGACTAGTAACATCTTGGGATCTACCGATTGATAGCAATTGTGTTATTAGTGACCAGTGGCATTCGATAATATCGAATGATGTTCTTGACCGGTAGTATTATGGCATGCTATCGGTTGATAGAATCAAAGGATGGTACAAATAGTAGCATTATGGGATTCTCTGGTTGGTAACATCGAAGGATGTTACTAATCAGTAGAATTATGGGATCTTTACAGGATGATAACATCGAAGGATGCTACCGATTGGTAGCATTATGGGATACTATCATCCGACAACATCGGTGGATGCTACCGAGCATAAACATTATAGGATGTTATTGGATGACAACATTAAATGATGCTTCCAGGTATCATCGCAGGTACTATTGGTGATGACATTGTGGGATGGGGTCGATGGGGAATTTTATTTGGTGTCACGACTGTTACGCCCTATTTTAGTATCAACTTCTAGTCACATCTTACTACTTCTTGATTATATTTCACTAATAGGGTGTAGTTATATGTATTAATTTTATACTTATAAGAATTGGGAGCAGAAAATATGGAATGAATGGATCTTCTATTGCAAATTGATTTATCTAGAATTATGTTATTGTGAGAACTGGTTCTATGGTAGAATGTTGTATATTTTTAAGAGAAGTTATTCTTATTTTGGGTAATATGATGTATGATGTTTTCCCTAAATTATGAATGGATTAGAGATGATGAGAATGCATCTAATTGACTTACTCTTGTTATCTCGACATTTGAGAAGATGGAAATGGTATTAATTGCGAGGATATTTTTAATATGTGTTATAATGTGATAAACTGGGGATGATGAGAATGATAGTTTATGTCGGTTCGTTACGAATTGACAATGTTTTACCCTATGTATCTTCTACAAATGATGAAGATGAGCCATTTCTCATGGACTAGTAAATGAACTTTACTATGCTTAGCATTCTCATTATTGATACTTAAATTAAAACCATTGTACTTAAATATATGATTTTTGTAAAAAAAATTATACTTTGTTGTCATATTAAAGATGAAGAAAAAGGGCAGTCATTCCTATTGTAAAGGAAGTAATATTGTTACAAATTCATAGTGTACATGGAATTATAATTATTAATAAAGATGATGTGATTGTTAAAGAATTGAAATGTTATGAACGATAACCTAGATGTTGGCTATAATATAATGCTATTATTTAGACTGGTTGTGGATATTTATTTTAACAATGAATCGTTATAGGACGAGTTTTATGTTCCATAGTCGAAAGGAGAATGAGATAAATGCATCTACAATACATACAATAATGTGAGAACATTTAATTAGTATATCTAAGTGTTATAGGTGACCACATAGTAAGTAAACTTTGTAAGTTAACTTAAATGATGATTTAAGTAGTCATGGGCACTACATGGTTGTTTGTTATGATTTCCATATACTATTAGGAGACTATTTCCTAAGAATTGATTAATTCATGCCTTGAATTAATAGTATACCTTGTGGTTAAGTGGTACTAAAGTGACGTTTATGCATGTGGACAAGTCGTAGACCTTGTGCTTAAACTGGTAATAATAAATTACAGGACTTGCTTTGATTCAATTCCAAGTAAGAAATTAAAGTTAAGTGGTGAGAAGAAAAGTTTGGATTGATGAGTGTACCGTCACGAGACTAAGCATGTAATGCATGTCTCAAAACAACTTTGGCCAAAATGGTGTAAGATGATGATTACACTATCAAGATTCACCAAGTTTAGAATTGAAGTGTGAGATGCCAAAAAAATTCAACTGATTGAATCCCTAGTAGACACTAGGAACTGCACTTGATTATCAAAGCATGTTTTAGGTTGAACCAATATAACATACTTATATACACACTCTCAAAAAGAGTGTACTATGGGGGATCGGGAAGATCGCTTGACCCATACTGTCGCACATGGTTATATTAATGTTATCAGAAGGATTAAATGATAATTAATGATATATTTAGACGTTGTGTATTTAAATCATGGAAAGCATAAAGTTAGTATGGGAAGGATATTTAAAAATAATAATAATCCCATTTTGAAGTACTTTTAAGTAGTGGTAGGGTTACATTTGGTATCGAGTTGAAGATTAAAACTATTGGACTTATTAAGTCCCTATGCTAACTAGAACTTAATTCCTATTTAACAGGGTAAGATGGTTAGGAAAAGAGGTGCCACTCTAAATCATCCACATGTGGGTGGAGAGGCAGCCACCCTACAAAAGTTGGATGAAATATTGGTTTTCCTTCACGACACATGCAATCATATGAATGCTATGGAAAAATAGGTGATGAGTAATGACAATGGAAATGAAGGTGGAAATATGAAGAGGCATCGGGGGTGCATATTGCTTAGCATTCATATGATTTACTATACTTAGCATTCTGTTGTTGATGCTTAAGTTAAAATCATTGTACTTAAATATATGTCTTTTTGTAAAGAAAATTATATTTTTATATTTAAGATGAAGAAAAAGGGATCATGCCTATTGTAAAGGAATTAGTACTATTGGAAATTCATAGTCTACATGGAATTATAATTATTAACAAAGATGATGTGATTGTTAAAGAATTGAAATGTTATGAATGGAAACTTGGATGTTGGTTATAATATTATGCTATTAGTCAGACTGGTTGTCAGATATTTCTTGTAATAATAAATCATTATAAGATGAGATTTAGGTTCCCTAGTATGAAAGGAGAATGAAATAAATGCATCTACAATATATACAATAATGTGATAACATTTAATTAGTATATGGCAATATAAACAAGGAAGCAACATACTATAAGTGTCATAGGTGACCACATAACAAGTAAACTTTGTAAGTTAACTTAAATGATGATTCAAGTAGTCAGGGGCACTACATGGTTGATTGTTACTATTGTCATAGAATATTAGGAAACAATCTCCTAATAAGCGATTAATTCATTCCTTGACTTAAGATTATATCACTTTGTGGTTAAGTGGTACTAAATTGAATTTTTATGCATGTGGATGGTCGTTGACCTTGTTCTTAAACTTTTAATAATAAATTACGAAATAACTGATTCAACCCCGGATAAAAATTAAAGTGAACTAGTGAGAGGACAAGTTTTGATTGACGAGTGTGCCCTCACGATAATAAGCATGCAATGCATGTCTCGAAATAAATTTTTCCAAAGTGGTGTAAGATATTGATTACATTGTCAAGATTCACCAAGTTCCCAATTGAAGTGTGAGATGCCAAACGAAATTTGACTAATTGAATCCCTGGTAGACACTAGGAATTGCACTTGATTATCAAAGCTTGTTTTAGGTTTAACCAATAGTATACTTGTATACATGCTCTTAAAAGAGTGTACTATGGGGGATCAAGAAGATCTAGTTGACCCATATAACTGCACATGGTTATATTGATGTTATCAAATGGATTGAATGATAATTAATGCTAGATTTAAATGTTATGTATTTAAATAATGGAAGGCATAAATTTAGTATGGGAAGGATATTTAAAAAAATTCCCATTTTGAAGCACTGTTAAGTAGTGGTTTGTTACACCTCTTCTTTGATCACATCCACTCCAAAATTCACACATGACGTGGTAGTAAGATATTATGAAGGCTTCGTAGTACCGGTAGATTTCAAATGATATGGGTAGTCTTATGATGAGAAACCATAAACTCTAGTAAAAAATTTAAATGTATCATTCATAAAATGGGTTCCCCTATCGGTTGTAAGGCTCAATGGACATCCATACCTAATAATAATGTTCCCCCATAAGAATCTTTCTGCTATAGCTATAATGTGATTTAACAAAAATTGATTTTGATTAAACCTTAGTTGCATAGTAATGAATCTAAACTATGATATAATGTTGTTTTAATACAATATGACACAAGTAATAAATCATACAAATTGAAGACCCTAAGCAAGAGATATAAGAAAGATGGCTTAGCTGATTTGCACTTGATACTAAAGTGTTTTGAACTAGGAAAATTGTTGAATAGGAAGTGAATAGTTTCGTAAATGCTTAGGATAAATTATGGAGCTCATAGATGATGTTGGACATAGGCACTTGGGAAGGGCAAGGGTACCCGACCACCATAGACTACTAATGGGCACAGGTGACTATGAAAAAGGTCAGAACCTAAATTTTACACTGTTGCACAAGTGTCACAAATATTTGTTGTTGATATCCTATATGTCACTCCTTAATCATCAAGGGAACTTATAACATGCAAAACATAAACTCACCTACACAAGCCCACAAATAACATCTCATATAAAAAAATAAATATACGATATGGGAGTCAAACTGATTGATGGTCACTGATAAAGTGAACTTACAATCGAGAATTGCACTACATATTAGAAAACATGTAGTTATGGTGTTTGTGTGTAGAAATGGTTCCCTAGGATTCCCTAGTGCAAATTTCACTCGATAGCGGGATATATCTATAATGTAGAAGTATATAGCATGTGTAGATGAAATATAATGATATTTCCTTTCTTATGGAATGTATGCGCAGTAGTATGCAACCTCTTGTCCTTTGATTGAATGCTAGATGGATTCCTTTAGTGATCTTTATCTCCTTTGGATGCATTCTTAGGTGATGGTTGTATATTATTAGTGCTTGGTCCTTCATTTTTAACACAAAACTATGTATTTATATAATTTCCATTTTTGAATTTCATAATTGATAACTAGAAAGCTAACCCATAAGTGAAATAGATTACTAATAGATATAAGAGACCTAAAAGAATTGATTAAGACAGAAAGAATCAAGCAGCACCACGAGGGGACAAGGGCTCCTTGGCGCTTTTGTTTTATTTGGGTGTTAGTGTCTGCAAAAATTAAAGACAAAGCAAAGTAAAATATTGATTGGATTGTAGGGTGTGTAAGACCAAAAAGGAAATAAGACACAAAGAAAAGTGGTCAAAGATAGTTATCAACCACTAATTTTCTTGCTTAGGAATCATATAAATGCTAGTATGCTTTTAGGACCTAGAAATATACCCAAGTGTGTGATTTGGTGTTTATATAGTGAAATCCTTTTTGGGCACTTCGTAGATGCCCACTTTGTTAACTAATATATGCATGTGATGATGCAACATGAGCCTGTCCTCCATGTGATTGGTGTTATTGGGCCAAAAATTCAATTCCCCACTTCTCAAAAGGTTCTTCACTTGTTATAGGTCGCAATGACATCTCATCCTGGTGTCCTAGTTTACCTATCCTCTAGAAATGATCACAAGCTTTGACAAAGGCCTTGGTATCCTTATAAAGCATCTCCCAACATAATTCTTCAAGTATTTACTTTACACATTTTATCCTATCCTACATAATGTCCCCAACAATTCCACCATGTGCCTCTTTTATGATATCTTTGCGCTCATGCTTTAAGACACCCTTGTGTATAACTTTGTCTCTGCCCATCTTATAAAATTCACCTCCAACCAACTGATAGGGTGCAATGCGAATAACTAATTTCTTCTTCTCTAGTGTTTTCATTCCTTCAGGGGTCATACCATGCGCACAAATACTATAATATGATCTAAATCATATGGTGTGCATTTTAATTTGAATAATTGGCATCAGGAATAATGTCCTCTATGATTTGCGTGTTATCTCTAGAGTTGATCCATAGCAAGTGATTAGGTCCCAAATTACTCTTTCGGGTTTGAAAATGACTGAAAAATCAAATTATTAGAATAAAAGGATCCAACGATAGATGTGCCCATGTAAAATTGGCTTGTTAACCATATATTTAAGTTCCATGTGATCAGTGTAAAAGATAAATGGTGTAGTTAATAAATAGTTCCTAAACTTGTGAAGTACGTACACCATAGACAACGCCTCGTGCTCTGTTTTTGCATAATTCTACTCAAGCTGGTTTGACTTCCTACTTACAAAATAGATAGGATGGTCCATATTTCCTTCCATGGGATGGGCCAATACCACTCTAATTATTGTTCCAGAGGCATCCACATGGACATGAAATGGTAGATTCTAAGAAGGGAAGTGTAAAATGGGCATCGTTGTTAGTCTCTCCTTTAAAGTCTCGAATTCCTACTATTACACATGCTTCCAATAAAACTTTCCTTTTTCCTTCAGTAGCTCCTATAGTGGTGCAATAATCTTAGCATACCCCTTAATGAATTTCCTATAATATCTAGTATGTCTAAGGAATCCACAACTTCACTTTGATTGGTTGGTTCCTCCAATCCCAACATAATTGTTACTTTTTCCTGATCTACCAAAAATCCTTCCTTATAGATGATGTGTCAAGAAAAGTACTAAATGGTGTCATAAAAATAAACTTCTTGATATTAAAGTATATCCTAAGATGTATTCATCTTTCAAACATTAATCGTAGAGATTCACAATGATCCTTAACAAGGCCATACATAGTCTAATCATCCAAATAAAATTGAAGGAACTTATGTTTGAATTATTGAAATGCATACAAAAAAATGTGTGAGAGCATTACTTTGGCACATTACTCAATCGAAAAGGCATAAAATTGTAACGAAAACATCCCCATTTAGTTACAAATGTTATTTTCTCTTGATTTTTTCATGCGATCCTAACTTGCTCGTATCTTGAGAATCCATCACTGAAAGAATAGATCTCGCGCCCTACAACACCCTCTAGGATCTCTTCATTGAATGGTGTGGGGAAAGTATCAATATCACATGAAGTATTTAAAACATTATAGTCAATGCAAATTCTTATCCTTGCCTCCTTGATGTTAATAACCATTTAAATGATCCAATATGATTCTTTAATGGGCTCAATAATGTCTTCCTTTAACATTTTTTCAATTTCATCCTTTACCTTGATGTGTATATTTGGAATCATCTAGTAAGGACTCTTACGAATTGGTCATGCACCATCCTTAAGATTTTTTTCATCTCTCCCAAAGACGGATGAACACCCTTAAACTCCGGATATTTCCTTGGAATTAGATCTTGAAAATTTCCCAAAAGTTTTATTATTTTTTCAACCTCTCCCTCATACTAATAGTCACCAATTATCACCTCCTTTGGTGCATCTTCAGTCCCTATGTTTACCTTATTAGTCTTAAGTAGTACATGGTATACATTCATGTGTTCATATGAAGTGTATAAAACCTTGTGCTCACCTTCTACATATTCTATGTTAGGTCCTCGACCTCTTCATCATTAATGAGATAGATGAGCTTCCCCTTTTCCTTCTATATGCGCCCCATGATTTGTTCATCAAACGTCATCTAGTTGCAAACATTCATGTGTTCATCTAGAGGATTCTCACCTTGCAACTAATTTACAAGATCTTCTAACTTTGCGCCATCACTTAGAGTGATGCGCTTCATTATCTGTAGATTTTCATTGACATGGTTTTTAGCATAAAAATAATAAAAAGTGTGCACAATACACTGAAGTTAAGTTGTGCCAACTCGTGGTCTCTTTCCTTAACTTTGCGTGTATATACCATGCACACATGCATCCATGCATTGTAAAATAAAACTTATGAACCCACAATGATGGTGGCAATGCATCTTCACCTCGCATCCAATTCCTTTCTAAATTTTGAACGTGTGCCATGTGAGAGGTCTACCCATAGTAATCTATTATCTATGAAGGAAGATTATTCTTGACAAACCTTGTCAAGAAAGCAAATCTTATTTTATGCCAATCTAGTAGTTTTTATCTATGCATGAACCACAAACGTGTTGTTATTCCTCTCGGGAGTAAACAAGCATATTCCTTTTATCCCCTTCATTTTGTATCTACACTTCCATTGCATGTAGGAAAGATTTAGGATTCTCTTCCCATGTAAACCTTAGCAAGTTGGTCCTTCCTAGCCATCCCACTAGCCATGATATAATCACTATCGTTACTCTTCCTCGAACTCTTGACCAACCATATCATAAGTTTCATGAGCCCAATCATCACAAGAAACATGATTAGTGTCACTTATTGACTACACATTCCCCACTAAAGCACGCCATCCACTAAAGATAATTTATGCAAACTCGCGGTCAATTTCCTTAACTCTACATGTATATACCATGCACACGTGCATCCATGCGATGTAAAATAGAACTTATGAACCCACAATGATGGTGACATTGCGTCTTTTCCTTGTATCCAATTATTTTCAAAATTTTGAATGTGTGCCATGGGAGAGGTCTTCCCATAATAATCTAGTATCTATGAAGGAAGATTATTCCTACCAAATCTAGTTAAGAAAGCAATTCTTATTTTATGCCAACCTAGTAAGTTGTATCTATGCATGAACAATAAGCACGTTGTTATTCCTCTCGGGAGTAAACAAGCATATTCCTTTTATCCCCTTCATTTTGTACCTGCATTTCCATTGTATGTAGGAAAGATTCGAGCTTGTCTTCCTCGGTAAACCTTAGTCGATGATCCTTCCGGTCGTTCGAATGGCCATGATCTAATCACTCTCATTACTCTTCCCCAAAACTCTTGACCAACCATATCATAAGTTTCATGAGCCCAATTATCACAAGCAACACTAGTAGTGTCACTTATTGACTGCGCCTGTCCCCCAAATGAAGCACACCCTCCTTTGATGGCTCAACATTTTCTGGGTGGGGCACCGTATGTGCGTAGATCTAGTTAAGGTATTCCTCACTTATTGGCTCTATGTAAGGCACAATATTCATGTCATCTATTGGTATCACAAGACACTCTTCATTATTCTCAAAACTTACATAGTTCTTGTTAAAGTGCAATTATGTGTTATTAGCTTAACACCAAGGATATCCTAAGAAGACGGGAAGTTATTTTCTTTAGCTAGCTCCATAACTTTAAAGTCACCCTTGAATTTTCTCCTTGTATGGTGATAGTAGCATTTTTCAATACTCTAATGGGCATGGCCCTTGTCTTGTTTTCCATATACAACACACTTGAAGATGGTTGAAATGGTGGCCTTCCCATTTGGTTTCATCCATCAAGTGTAAATAAATTGAATTCTATGCATGTATCAATCAAAATGTTACTTACCAACCATCCATTTATAATTACATCTAAAGTGATCTCCTTGTCATACTCATGGTCATGGGGTGGTAAATTAACATGTAAGATTTACCTATCCTTTTTTGTTCTTACACATGAAACTTTCTCCCCAACCATTCTCCTAACATGGGTATGATATTCTCTTGCCTAAGCATTTTCACACTTCCTTTAGGTCATATATATCTTTGTCATGTACCTAAGTTTGTTTGGTGCAAATATCTGTCCCGCGCTTGTTTTATTAGGCATCATATCTCCCCCTATAGTTCTCTAATCAATACCTTGGTTTCTTGGAAAACTTATATCTATTTCCCTACATTTGGATATTATAGACACCTATAATTACACCCAAGCAATTTAAATACTCAAATTGCGCTAATTATCTCCTTTTCGTAAATAGACGACATATCATCAAAAGTGCTCATATTCCCTCTAATTGTCGTCAATTAATTACAATACGCTAATTGATTAAGTCGCTACCCAATAATGACCTAATTAACGACCTTCCATTAATTATCACTTCCTCTATCTTGATTAATTAATTATTATTAATTAATTAGTCTTCCCCTTCATTTAAACTAGTAAATCAATATTAAATTGATTTAATCCCTTTCTAATATCCTGAATTGCACTAATATTCTTCTAAATGGCTTCTATAATTTTACACCTACCTATTAATTAATCACCTTTGATTAATTAAAATAACCCCCAACTCCCATGACTTGCTAAACATGTATTAAACCCTTCTAAAGTAAGGTTACCTTTAATAAAGCAACCTTATCCATTCCTAATCTTGTTTTACCTTTATCCACATTCATGAGAATGTGTTGAATCCTTTATCCTTTGGGCTATATAAAGCACCCTCCACCTACCTTTTTACTTACACCTAAACTCCCTAAGAGAGAAAATGTAAAGCATATAACAAAGAGACTAAGAGCTTGCACTTTGTCCTCTTGAGAGTTCATCATCTTGAAGAGTTAAGCCTCTTTCTTAAAATGCTTGGGTCATATGGGAGGTGTCAAAAGGGTCTTGTAGCCCAACTTTGATTAGCCCCCATTCCTAGGTTCTTGGAACATTAAGGACAATTGTTTTTGATAGCCATGGAACCTACCTAGGTTCCTTCATTTATATGTTGTTAGAGAATAGAGGATATTTAGGTGCTTAACATAGTTAATTTCATAGTTTTGTATTGATAAATATTAGCATCTAATCCTTGATTAATTCTTATCATGATGGTGTTTATAATGTTTTTTAATTCTTGCTAATTAAGACTATTTAGGTGTTGGTCTTTGTTTACATTAACATTAGTTTAAAAACAACACTTGCACACATTTGGCATGCTTGGTGGGACCTACTCCATTGTCCTTTGCACTTAATTTCAAGTTTTTGTTGTTAAGTTTCATTTTTGGTTACTAACCCTCTTCTACACATGTTGATCTAACTTGTTTTTCTTAACTTGTTTTGTTGAGTTTGCATGTGTTGAGTCTTCCTTGTAGGTATAAAGGAGGTGAAATGCTGTCAAAATTGGAATTGATGGGAAAATTTCAAGATTTCTCCATGTTTTCATTTTTATAGCTTACTTTTTTAACATTCTACATGTTAGTTTTGTCAATTTCTTGAAAATTTTAAATTCTTGAGTATGTAGGTTAGTGTTTGATAGTGCGAGTCTTATATTTACATATTAATGTGGTGGGTTGCTATCAAAATTTAATCTTGGTGAGAAAATTTTAAGATTTCATCATGTTTTCATTTTTAGAGCTTACTTTTTCATCATTCTACATGCTAGTTTTGTCAATTTCTTGAAAATTTTAAATTCTTGAGCATGTATGTTAATGTTTGATAGCGTTGAGTCTTCTATTCATATATTGATGTGATGGGTTGTTGTCAAAATTGAATCTTGGTTGGAAATTTTTTTCCATTTTGTAGATTAAGAGACATTTTTTTGACATTTTTTGAGTGCATGTCAAGTGCATACCCGTGAGCATAAGAGCATATGCATAACCCATCTTCCGAAGGCCATAATGTTTGCTCCCGAACTCGAAATGACTCCATTTTTTTGCGTTGGAAAGGTATTGAAGTTAAATATGCAATGAAAACATAAATTTGAGATTTATACTTACAAAAATTGTAGGTTTTTCTGTTAGTTTAAAACTGGTCATTTTCTAACATGTCTAATGTTTTGATGAATGTTGTATTTCCATGCTTACTCTATTTAGACCAAAGATTGTGTATGCTCTTCTTTTGTACCTTTTTGTGATCTTGAGAATCAAAAACAACTTTGATCTCTATCTTTTTAACATTGGGATTAAACTTGAAATTTGATTATTCATTTTGCTTAAGGGAATGAACCTTTTACAAAACATTTTTCAATGGTAATTTGATTTGAAGTTTTCCATTTCTATATAGTTGGGATAAAGTTTGTGTATGCTCTTCTCTTTCACCTTAGGGTGATCTTGAGAATCAAAAGCAACTTTAGTCTTCATTTTATAACATTTGGTAAATTGGAAACTTCATCTTTCACTTTTGGTTTAAGGGAATGAACATTTATCAAGAATTTTGTATGGTTCATTGATTGAAAAGTTTTTCTTTACTTTTTAGTTGGATTATTTGTTGTGTATGCTCTTCTCTTGCATCCTTGGATGATCTTGAGAATCAAAATAAACTCTTAATCCTCTTTTAAATAATGTGATTTTCTTGGAGAACTACTAACGCTTGAGTGTAGGACCTAAAAACTCTTGTCAAAGAAAGGAGGAATCAAAACGAAATCAAAAACTACTAATACAGGTGTTATACTGAGTTGCAAAAGGTGTTCAAGCAAACCACACCTAATTAAACAAGATAAAAAGAACAACATATTCAAAACATTGTATTGCAGGTTTCGAGAAAAGGTTACGTCTCTCTCCGCTCAATCGAAACATAACCCCTTTGGTATAACACCTTAAGATACAACAATGGGGTGGTTCGGGAACCCCAAAGTAGTCCATGCAAGAGGGAACCTTGTGGGCCAAAGCGGGAAGTGCTCCGCACTACCTACTTGACTAGTGATTCCTTTGTGAGATAGTGTTACGGGTTATCATTGTGGCCACCCCGGTGATAGTACACATGCAGATGCACTAATTGCCTATTGTTCGTTCATGAGGGGGTAAAGTAAAGCCGAGATACTCCCAAACTAGTTAGTGTAACTTTTTGGGCAAATCGCGCTCGCTTGTGGCAACTTTGTAACACCTAGGGTGAGAGAACCACCTAGGAGAATATACTTTGGCCAAGAGCCCACTTTGACCATTTTAAAATAGTGTTGAGTTGTGAACCTTCTTTTTGAGAAATGTGTGACATATTACTTTCACCTAGTTTTTACTTGCCTTATGGCGAGGAAAACTCTGCTAAAGTGAGGCTAGCATTTTTCATCATTTTTCTTGATTTATTTCCTTCATATTCTTTTGACACTTTGTTGATCAAAAGAGGTGTGATTACCTTTGTTTTTCCATTCAAATGTTTCTCTCACTTTTATGTCCTTGATGCCTGTCCATGTTTTGCGGTTGGGTTAGTTAAACATCTAAAGTGAGTGGAGACGTTTTCACGTCATTTAGTAGCCATTGTGATCTTGATACCCACGTCAAGATCGTCATTGTAATTAGGCGTGGTTCATCACCGCGGACTTCCATAGAGGAGTTAGCTTGTTTGTCTCGTATCATTACAATTTCGATATTTACGTCTTGTTTCTTGTAAACTCGACATAAATACCTATATTGTACGGTTACGTTGCACACATTCTTAACTATTCCTAGCTATACTTTGAGCTTTTTTTGTTCGGTTTTATTATTACCTCAATTTCAAAAGGTGCTAGGCACTACCATTTGTGCGTGTTATATCAATAACACCTTGATATCAATACTTCACTTTCTTGCAAAGTGGGTTAACATATCTTGGTGATATTGTTGTGTCATTCACAAATCGTAATTAGCACTTTTTGAGATATAGGTCTTAATCGGACTTGAGCTTGCTCGTCGTATATCTTGATTGGGAGATCGCATTTAACTTCGTGTATTTACTTATGTCTTGTTCATTCCCTTGAACTTGGCATAAGTGGAGACATCTTGTTAATCATCTGGTGTCGCAAATTACTTTGAAACATAGTCTAGGAAGTACTTCATTTGATTAAGTTTTGGTACCAAATGATTGTTTCATTGGTGACTTTATCACTCTATCACATTGGTATAGAAACCAATACTATAAACAAATGACACTACCGAGGAAGAACCCCCTTTATCAATATGGAAGATATTTTAATAGGTGGGCATGCTTCCACTTCTTACGTAGAAAATGATAAAGTGGTAAGGCATAGAATACCCCTCCTCAAAGTGACATGAAGAAACAAAATAGAAATTGAGATGTAAGAAGAACCTCCACAGTATGAAGAGGAGGAACCTTTAGAAGAAGAGGCTATAAACCAAGCCACAATCCAACAACAAATCAACAACCTAAGCCGACAACTTGCTTTGCTTACTTCCCATGTATAGAAATATGCAAACAAGAACATTCAAAAGGTAAGGCCTAAGGTTAAGATCAATGAACTCCATCGGGAAAACAAGGAGAAGAAGACATAGGGTACCATCGTGTTTACATCCCTACTTCTCCCACTAAAGAACAATTGCTCACACAGGAAGTGTAGTCTATGAAAGTGACACTTACAAGCTTACAAGAGAGCAATATAGGGAGCATCAGGAAATATCAATATGAAGAGTTGTGCCCCTATCCTTTTGACAAGACAATGACCCTTCAACCCTTTCCAAAGAAATTTGATATGCCAAAGTTTGAAAATACAAAGGAAAGGGAGACCCAAGAGATCATGTTAAAGATTTTTACATGGCATGTCAAGAGGTGTCTTATAGTGATAATTACCTTATCAAACTTTTTCCCAATGGTCTTGAAGGTCAAGCATTGGAATGGTTTACATGCTTACCATGGGGATCAATTTCCACTTGGCCAGAATTAGCAGAAAGATTCGTGCGTCACTTCTCGTATAACATAGAGAGTGACGTCACCATGGTAGACTTGTGCAGCACCAAACAACACCCAAATGAGACCTTCGCTAGCTTCCTCCAACGATGGAGAGGGATAGCCAGTCGCTTCCCTTGTGCTTTCCCTGAAAAGTAGCTGGTCAGTATCTTCGTTCCCAATCTCAACCCAGATATCACCTTCCACCTCCAAATGCATTGTGTCCGTACTTTTGAGGAGGTTATTGAGAAAGGGATTCAGATAGAAAAGGATCTCATTGCTAAAGGCACCCTTAAAAACCAATCTAAAAACAACCAAAGTGTCAAACCCATAGAAAAGCCCAAGATCTTCAACAAAAACAAAAATGTGGTGGGAGACGGAATCACTGATTCCAAATGCGTTCAAACGGTCCAAATTGGTCAACCTTTTAAACTGACCAAGGGCCCAATTCAACCACCACCAAAACAATGAACATTCACCTCTCTCAATGAGCCGTTGTCGGTCATACTAAAACACTTGGATGTGGCCCACATGATGACTTATCCTACAACACAACCGTTTGATGACAATGCTCCCAAACATTCATGGTATAAAGAGCATGAATATTGCGAAATGCATCGCGTTAAAGGTCATAAAATACACAAAAATTTACGACTTCACCATTATATTCAAGACCTCATTGAAAATGGGGAGATAGAGGTGGATAACCCGCCACATGTAAACACCTAATGAGAAAATGGGGATTTATAAGGAACCATTCCCGAGCATGATAAGTTGGAAAAGGTAAAACTGGATCGGGAGAGTCATCCCAAACCTATAAAGCCATGAATTACTTGTATACCAAGAGAGATAACAATCATTACGATTCACTTATCGGATGTATTCACTCCCCTCATGGAGCCAGTGTTAACACTATCGGATTAAGGGAAAGGATCTGCGATATGGTAATAAGGCATGACCACCTCATAATTCCGGACCCCTCTCCACTGACCCCGCATACTGGTAAGTATAACCTTTTAGAACAACTTGAGAAGACGTCCGCTAAGATTTCGATCTTAGACCTTCTCAAGATTTCCAATGTGCATAAGGACATCATGTATCAAACTCTTCAGGGGTTGGGAGTGCATTTAGAAGTTGATCCTGCACACCTTCAAGTTGCGGTGGCAGCCATTGCTCAAAGTGAGCATCTTACTTTCAACCATAGGGAGATCTCTGCCACAAATCCTACACATAATCTTCCCTTGTACATTGAGGTAGTTGTCACCCGTAGGAAAATAAAATGGGTGCTTGTGGACAATGGATTGGGATTGAACATCTGCACGCTTAAGCTGGTCAAACAATTGGGACATATGGAGGAAGATCTTAAGTCCCATATTATTACTATCACCGCATATGACAACGCGGAAAGAGAGTCAGCAGGTACCATTACATTGCCCATAGAGGTGGGCCCCACTTGTCATCAGACAAAGTTTCACATCCTAGACTTGGAACTTCCATATAATATGCTTCTAGGCCGACCATGGATTCATGCCATGTAGGCCATGCCATCAACGTTTCATCAATGCATCAAGTTGAAGCATGAGGGACATATGATAACAATACCAGGAGATTCAGAGCCCTTTGCTCATTATAGAGCTCTCAATAGCTTTGTATGAAAGGGTACATATGCATGTCCCTCTGCATATATAGTTATTCCTCTTCAATCTGAGGCTATGGAATCCCGTGTGGATTGGATTCACTTAGTTCTTGCGCTCATGGGGTGTCTACTTCAACCTCTCCATTTGATTCATGGGAGATGAAAATCCTGGAATATGGCTACGGGGAGTATAATGTACAAAAAGCACTCCTGGTGTCAGATCTCTCTTTGTCACCCAAGACTAGAGGTCGACCCAACTACCACTTTAAGAGACCTAGAGAAGAACACACTATTGGGTCATTCCTGCCTGGAGGCTTGTTAGCTGAGGAGAAGTTGCTTGATCCACCTACTACTTGGGTCCCTGAGGACACTTAGCCATCCTATTAACAAACTCCAGAATATGAAAAATATAGCAGAATGATGTACTCCATGGGCTACAAAGGCCTAGGATGTTGGAGGAATGAATAAGGACAAAGAGCAAGATCCTGTCATCACCAATCAGCACTATGATAATTCTTCACGGGAACTCCTCGTGCTATGATTATTTACTAATGCATAGCCTTTAGTTTGGTGGATGTAATCTGGAAACAAAACAACAACATAACACAAGAATACCATGACTATGATAAGATAGAATGATGACAAATCTGAAATATCAAAGTAAATTATAATATTAACATGAAATTGTTACAATCTCACCCATGAGGTACTTCAAGTGTTATTGACTTCACTTTCCTTTCACCAAGACTATGGGAGAAACTTTACAATTACACCTCTTAATGGCTTCTTCAACACACCTTTAAACTGATGGCTTCCTTTGCACACTTCCTACAATATTTCTCACTACTTCCTTCTATGCTAAATGAGGGGGGTGGCCTCTCTATTTATAGAACTTCTAGGCTTATCCATCTTATCTCTAAGATAGGATAAGAAATCCACTCTGACGAATCATATTCCATACCTTAACTCTTATCTGTACATGTAAGCTTATCTTTTAAGATAAGATAAACCTTATCATTTTACATGGGTTCCACATTTTTAGACTTTTTACAAATAAAATACACAAAATATTTATGACCTCACTCCTTGTCCTTATTACCAATATAATATTTCTAATTCCTAATCATGTAGACCCTACTTCTCTAATTACCCAAACTTTGACATTTTAACATTACCGGACCACTTACGACAAATATTTACTTTTTACAACATTCCTATTGTACTTTGATTTATTACCGTACTCCACATTATTGGTGGCACCATCGACGGCGCCGTTATCTTCTATCAAATGCTACTACTAATTATACTTAACAACATCCTATTCCTAATACATACATTAATGAAATAGAAATTACAGAGGAAAATTTTAGTGTCGACATCTTCCCCCTTCCTAGCTTCTACTCTGTCCTCGGAGTAGACTATTACAGTGCTTGGAAAATATTCAACTTGTCGTGGTTGACCCATTTCGTAATGGGAGTGCCATCAATTCCTCCCGGTCAGTACGTACCATTTCATGCATGCTACTATTTTGTAGGGCCCCATCCATTTTGGAATAAATTTTCTTTGTCTTCTTTTTTTGTATCTGGAATCATATACTAGAACCAAGTCATTCACATGAAATGGAGACCACCGGATCTTTTGATCAAAGTATTCCTTCTGCTTCATTTTCTTCTTATAGCTTGTATCCTTAGCTATTTCCCTCATTTCCTCTAGCAAATGAAGATGTACCAACCTTTCTTTTACTGAATCACTTTCATCCATTCTTTCATTTTCCATTACTCTGACTGTGGGAATATCAAACTCAATAGGAAGAACTGGATCAATGCCATAAGCCAACTGAAATGGGGAGTATCTTGTTGCTGACTTTGATGTTGCCCTATATGCCCACAATGCTGCATGAATCCTCTTATCCCACTTATGTACCTGCAAGGCTGCATCTTTTGCTAGAATTTGACACAACACAAAATTTGTTCGTTCCACCTGTCCATTTGTACTTGGCTTGTATGTTGTTGCCTTCCTGTGCTTAATAGAAAATTTATTGACTAGGGCTTCTACTACCTCATTAATGAAGTGGCTTCCTTGATCTATTACAATTTCTAATGGACAACCAAATCTGGTGACAATGCGTTCATATATGAACCTTGCCACCTCATCCATGGAAGTTGTTTTCAATGGCCTAGCTTCAACCCACTTGGTTAAATAATCTGTGGCAACTACAATATACTTATTTTGGCGTGAGGTAGTTGGAAGTGGACCTACAATGTCTATTCCCCACTTTTCAAAGGGACCAAGTGGAAGAATAGGACATAATGGAGCTGATGAAGTCTTACGGTTACCATGTGTTTGACAAATATCACATGTCTTACAATAATTATAACAATCTTTAAAAAGAGTGGGCGGTGATAACTGCATCCAAGATCCTTCTTCTTTGTAAGTTGTCGAGAGAAGTGCCCTCCACATGTACCATTGTGGAATTCTTTTCTAGAGTTCCTTCCCTTGATCACGTCCAATTGCCCTCTTGTACTGTCCATCAGGTCCTATTCGAAATAATACTCCATGCAGAATAGAATATGGACGACTAGCTTGAGTAATCTTTCTCTTAGTCTTTGCATTGGCACCATTAGGAAACTTGAATTCATTCAGATAATTCCAAATATCTATGTATTCATTAGGGATTGTGTCGAGGGATAACAATCTTTGCATCGGGAAATCATCATCATCACAAGATGATCCTAAACCATCATAGGCTCGAGAGAGTGCATCTGCATTGACATGCTTCTTTCCTGGCCTATCTATAATATCAAATTCAAATTCTTGTAGCAAAATTATCCATCTTGCTATCCTCCATGATGGGTTAGGCTTATTTACAATATATTTTAGAGCCTGATGATCTATTACAACTAGAAATTTTTGCCCTAGCAAGTAATTTCTAAACTTCTTTACAGCAAAAATGATAGCCAGAGCCTCTTTTTCAGTTACAGTATAATTTACCTCAGCACTGCTCATTTGTCTGCTCCCAAAGTAAATTGGATGTTCATTCCCATTTCATTCTTTTGGCTCAAAGTACTTCCTAGTGCTACATCTGAGGCATCAGTGTACACAATGAATGGCTTGCTCCAATCTGGATTCTTTAAAATAGGTGAAGACACTGGGGCTTCCTTCAGTTGTCCAAAATCTTCATGCGCCTTATTTCTGGTTCATAAGTAACATCCTTCTTCAAAGCTGGGTTAGTGGTGTGCAATCTTTGAGAAATTCTTGATGAACCTTCTATAGTAACCCACATGGCCTAAAATGATCTCAACTTACTTCTATTCATAGGAAATGGTAAATCTTTGATTTTGAAACTTTATCAGGATCAGTACCAATACCATCTCTGGATCAACATGCCCTAACAAAAATGCCTTTAGAACATCCAAAGACACACTTTGTAGGGTTTAGTGAGGCTTGTGCTTCATCTAACCTTTGAAATGTTGTCTCCATCTAGTGCGGGTGGTCCAAATTGCTCCCATAGATGTAAAAATCATCCGAAATACTCGATGAAGGTCCCGATGTAGGGTTCGAACACCCTATTCATCAAATATTTGGAATGTTCTTTGGAGCATTACAAAACCCAAAAGGCATAACTCTATAAGCAAAGCGTTCCCCAAGGAGTGGTGAATGTGGTCTTGGTGATCTTTCTGCTATACGAACTTGGTTGTAGCCGCTATATCCATCAGCAAAACTATAGCACTCCTGGCCAGCTACTTCGTCCAAGATCTGATCTGAAAATGGAAGAGGGTAATGATCCTTCTTTGTTGCCTTATTGAGCTTCCTGTAGTCAACACAAATGCGTAGCTTCCCATTCTTTTTATTGAGATCACAATGGGAGAAACCCATTCTGAATTCTCCACAACAAATATGAATCCTACATCAAACAACTTATCTATTTCTTCTTTTACAGTCTTGGAAAAATTAGGATTCATTCTATATGGCATTTGCTTTATGGGCTTAGCACCATCTACCAGCTCAATAGAATGTTCTACCCAACTTACTTGATGGAGTTCCTTGTAATCAAAAGTGAATAGGTGTATGTACCTTCGAAAGAGCTGGAGGTAGGATTCCTTCTCACTCTCCATCACAACATCACCAATCTTTATTTGTTGGAGACGATCATCAACTTCTTCTTCAGATAATTTTATGGGGTCATGAGTTGGTGTGACTGGAAGGATATCCATGACTGAAACATCAACCTCACTTTCTTCATCTTGGTGTCCACTTCTTTGGTACTAGAGTAATCAGAGGATGTCCAATCATCAGTTTCATCACTTGAATCCACAGGTTCTGCCTTATGATGTCGAGGGATCACGTTTATCTTCACCCTCTCTCTACCACGTCCAAGTGTCATGAAACCTTCATTCCAGTAGTTTCTTGCATGAACTCTCCTTAGCCATGGTCTTCCAGCGGCATTGGGTGCATAGCAGTACCATTTTTCATTACACTGAAAGTCTACCACACATACACACCCATATGAGATATTGCCACATTTGAAACTACACCTTGGTTTAGTTTTTCCCTTATTTAATGACCTTAACATAAGTGTTGAAGGGCGATCAATTTTTAAACCCAACATATTCATTACAGACTCGGTCATTACATTAAGTGCAGCACCTCCATCAACTAAGACATCATGAATTGAAATACCATTACATAATACCTCAGCTTGTGGAGCATAGGGATCGGCCTCTGCCTCAAAACAGGGACCTCAACCTCCTTTCTTCATCGAGCATTGAGTCCACTTCGCAGCTCCGCCTCTTCTCAGAAGACATAGCCAAGAGTTGACCATATGTAATATTTGCGAGGCCTTTTGGACAGATCTTCCAAGATGGTGTATGGTCCTTGCCCCTGTGAAATCAGAAAATCCTGCACACCCAACTTTCTTCTCTATATTTCTTACTAGTTTCTCCTTTCATCTTCTTAGGTCATTTCCATCTTGATTATCTTTTTCTTTCTTTTTTTGTTACAAACACATCTACTTCATTATTTCTGCTCTTATCTACTACATCAAAAGAATTCACGGTGCTTTTCCTTTATCATTATCTCCTTTACGGATGTAGAAGCTCTATCGGACAATTATACTTATAATGACCCTTTTATAACAACCATAACATACAACTTCAGAAATATTTCTTTTTGGACCTCTATCTCCTCCCTGAGAACTAAATTCTTTTCCTTGAAGAAGATTAATAGTTAACTGACCCATCTTTTTGAGCAGATCTTCATACTTAGTAGATGTACTAGGAGAAATATTTGTGCTCACCGGGAGTGGTTGTGGATTCTAGACCAAAGGTGCTGGTGTAGGCTCTATTTTAGCAACAATTTCTTTGGGCTCCTCTTCCATGCTTTCTTCTTGCCTTCTTGCAATCTCCTTTGCTTGTTCAATGGTAGCTAGGCGGTCATACTTCACTCGTTGTCTGATCTCTGGCTTCATCCCAAGAATGAAGTGCTTACAGAGGAGATTATCCATGCCATTCATCAACCCATCCGCTAATCCTTCCTTCCGGATCTAGGCATCGAGCTTCCTCCTTAGCTCTAGAACACGAGCATGATAATCCCTTATCTTCTCCTTCTCTCCTTGGGATAGCTTTGTGATCTCAATCATGAGATCTGCATATTTTTGTTGTTCACCAAATTCTTCAAGAAAACTTTCAGTTAATAAATCCCATGAATTTTTCACATTATCACCTAGTGTTTTAAACCACCTAAGTCTTTGAACCATCCAAAAGGTAGGAAAAATTCAGTCCATTGTTCCCTTCTTATGAGGCCATTACAAATACAAGATCGTTTAAACTCTTGAATGAAAGAAGAAGCATCTTCATTA
This sequence comes from Taxus wallichiana var. yunnanensis, assembly GCA_018340775.1. NCBI lineage: Eukaryota > Viridiplantae > Streptophyta > Pinopsida > Cupressales > Taxaceae > Taxus > Taxus wallichiana. The sequence goes on along the minus strand of CM031241.1, from coordinate 29,204,775 downwards.
GATTGAGCTGAAAAAATAGGAATCTTTCCCATTTCCAAAAGTAACCACCGTGAAATACCAACCCACAAGTACAATCAACAAGACTTATGTGCACAAATAATTGGAATCACTGTAATAGAAAGTGACTTTACACCTTTCTACAGTAAAATAGAAATGACCACGGTAACTATGGTAAAACTTGACTTACTGCGGTAAAAATTGACTTTACTGTGGTAAATACTATTCATGGTAAAAAGTGAAGTTACTGCGGTAAATACTATTCATGGTAAAAAGTGACTTTACTGTGGCAAATACTATTCACAGACAAAAATGACTTTACCATGGTAACTACTATTCACGGCAAAAATGAATTTACCATGGTAACTACTATGCATGCAGTAAAAACAAGGTTACCCTCAATTGATTTTTGACTAAGTGGGAATATCTCTCGAGAAAATCCACCAATGAGGAATGGTCCCGCAGCGGAACCAAAATGTCATCACCAATCCGGCACTATGATAATTCTTCACGGGAACTCCTCGTCTTTATGATTATTTACTAATGCATGACCTTTAGTTTGGTGGATGTAATGCGGAAACAAAACAACAACATAACACAAGAATACCATTGACTATGATAAGACGGAATGATGAAAATCTGAAATATCAAAGTAAATTATAATATTAACATGAAATTGTTACAATCTCACCCATGCGGTACTTCAAGTGTTATTGACTTCACTTGCCTTTCACCAAGACTATGGGAGAAACTTTACAATTACACCTCTTAATGGCTTCTTGACACACCTTTAAAGCGATGGCTTCCTTTGCACACTTCCTACAATATTTCTCACTACTTCCTTCTATGCTAAATGAGGGGGGTGGCCTCTCTATTTATAGAACTTCCGGGCTTATCCATCTTATCTCTAAGATAGGATAAGAAATCCACTCTGACGAATCATATTCCATACCTTAACTCTTATCTGTACATGTAAGCTTATCTTTTAAGATAAGATAAACCTTATCATTTTACATGGGTTCCACATTTTTAGACTTTTTACAAATAAAATACACAAAATATTTATGACCTCACTCCTTGTCCTTATTACCAATATAATATTTCTAATTCCTAATCATGTAGACCCTACTTCTCTAATTATCCAAACTTTGACATTTTAACATTCTTTGGACCACTTACGACAAATATTTACTTTTACAACATTCTATTGTACTTTGGTATTCTTATTCTTCACATTATTGGTGGCACCGCACGATCTTGTGACGCCGTTATCTTCTATCGGACGCTACTACTAATTATACTTAACAACATCCTATTCCTAATACATACATTAATGAAATAGAAATTACGGAGGAAAATTTTAGTGTCGACAGTCCCTCTTCCACATTTCAAAATAGAAAGATACAACATCGGGATTCGTCCTTATGGAGCACACCCCAACGATCAAGCGTGACTTGTTCTCGAGTGTGAGGATAGTTCCGATTACCAGGCAATCTGATTCTTGTTGTAGCCAATATGAGGATCTGGCCTCCACGAACCTTTTTATGAATAACATTTTCCTAACCATCACCCCCACTGAACCAACCCTTGACCTTGTATACCCTTCCCTTGTTGAATGGGACCAAAAATGTCACGTGCCACTAGATTTATTTGAGAATGACGAGGCTATTGCAGATTTTATGGGCATAAGGGATACAATCCCCATTGGAGATCATAAGAAAGGTTTCTCTATCGACTTAGACACCTGCGCCTACTTCGGCGAGGAGGATAAACTTTGTGGTTAGAAAAATTTAAAGAAAAGCGAGGGAAAAAGTTCTAAAGAAAAGCCTCGGAAAAATTCGAAGTCCAAGTCACACAGTGAAAACCTCTTTGAGGCACTAGCTGACAAACAAATAAGAAAATCGAAGGACAAACAAAGTGACCACACCAAGGATGAAAATCTCATGGAGACATCCTTGGATGAAGATCTCAACCTTCCTCCTGACCCTATGCGTATGGAGGATTTATCAAAATTGTTAGTCAAAGAAACCATTAATGTCAACATTGGTACTAAAGAAGATCCCAAGATAGTAAAATTGGGGGCATCACTCTCGGCCTAGAGAACAAAAAGGCGTTCACTATGTTGTTTCGAGAGTTCATTGATGTGTTTGCATGGTCTTACAAAGACATGCCCGACCTAGATCTGAATTTGGTCGTGCACAATCTGGTCATGCACGCAGACGCCAAGCCTATCAAACAGAAAATATGAAAGATGCATCCAAGAGTGGCCTTGTTGGTCAAGGAAGAGTTGGAAAGGTTTATTGCAGCAGGATTCATCCGACCAATTGACTATTCTGAATGGATATCGAACATTGTTCATGTCCAGAAGAAACCTATCGGTATCCGAATCTGTACTGATTTTAGAGACATCAATAAGGATTGCCCTAAAGATGACTTTCTGTTACCCAACATTGATATGATTGTTGACTCAACAACAGGATATGAAATGCTATCACTCATGGATGGATTTTGGGTTATAATCAGATTAAAATCGCTGAGGAGGACCAACACAAAACAAATTTCACAACTCCTTGGGGCACCTTCTACTATCAGGTGATGCCATTTGGCCTTAAGAATGTGGGAGAAACTTATCAGTGGGCCATGATAGTAATCTTTCACGATATGATTCATGACATCATGGAAGACTACGTGGACAACATCCTAGGAAAGTCCAAAACAAGAGAAGATCATCCTATCATTTTGCGGCGTATCTTTGAGTGCTGCAGGAATACAAAGTTAGATTGAATCCCAAGAAGTGTGTCTTTGGGGTGCTATCAGGGAAATTATTGGGATTCATTGTGTCAAGACGAGGTATTGAGGTAGACCTTGCTAAAGTGTCTGCCATCACTAAAATGCCTCCACCTAAAAATATCAAGTAATTGCGTAGCTTGCAGGGGAAAATTCAAGCCATTCGCCGCTTTATCTCATGACTTTAGAGATAAATGTCACTCATTCATCCATTTTCTTAAAAGGAAGTCACTTTCATCACGGGAACCCGAGCAACAACAAGTCTTTGCTTTGCTTAAACGATGACAGCCAATCCACATATTCTCATGCCTCCAACTCCGGGAGAACCACTTTTACTCTATATTTCCACTACATAGTATGCTATTGGTGCACTTTGCTCACCCAATATGACATTAACCATAAGGAGAAAGCGGTGTACTATCTGAGTCACACCCTCATTGCCTATGAACTTAATTATCCTTAGATTGAAAAGGCTTGCTTGGCCGTTGTTTTTACCTTTCAAAAACTTGCCATTACCTGCTGAATACTAAGACCAAGCTCATATCGAAGGTCGACCCACTCAAGTATTTGTTGTCCAAACCCACCCTTACAGGTAGAATGGCTAATTGGATCATTCTACTTAGTGAGTTTGATATAGAATTTGTCCATCAAAAATTAGTTAAAGGACAAATACTCGTAGATCAGCTAGCGGAAGCACCTTTGCAAAGCATGGAGCCTTTGAGTCTGGAACTGCCAGACACCTCTTTGCTCTACATTGAAGAATCTATCATATGGCAGATACATTTTGATGGATCTTTTACGTTTCATGGTTCAGGTGCAGGAGTGGTCCTTATTACTCCTTCGGGTGATCCTATACCGCAGGATTTCCTTGGCCTTCCCTTGCACGAACAACATTGCAGAGTATGAAGCACTCATTGCAGGGATGAAGCTGGCCATCAAGTGGAATATTCATCATGTTAAGGTTGTAGGTGATTCAAATTAATCATTAAACAAGTTAATGATGAGTATAAGGTTAAGGATGAAAAACTCATACCTTACAAGAAGTTAGTGGAAACTCTAAAGGAGTATTTTGTGCGCATCACCTTTGAGTAGATCCCAAGAGTGCAGAATAGATCAGTGGATGCTATGGAAATAGTGGGATCTATGCTTCGTATTCCACTAGGGAACAATGATATGCCATTCTTTGTAGAAAATCTATGCCAGCCCACATATGACATGCCAGAATCTTGCCTAGCTTGTGAGGTTGTTGGTCCCCATTCACCATGGTATGAACCCATTTTCACCTATCTTAAGGACAATACATTCCCTCCCGATATCTCCCGCTCTGAAAAGTAGAGCCTAATTCACCAGATAGCCCGTTACACCCTTTTAGGAGGTACACTTTATCATCATGGCTATGATGGGAATCTGTTACGTTGTCTGGATGTGATGGAGTCAATCCAAGCAATCAAGGAAGTACATGGAGTATGCGGAGCGCATACAAATGGAATGGTCTTGGCTAAGAAATTGTTGAGAGTAGGTTACTATTGGCCTACCATGGAAACTGATTGTTGCAATTACGTTAGAAAATGTGTGCTTTGCCAAAAGTATGGAAATTTTATCCATGCTCCATCACAACCATTGCAACCAATCACTACCCCATGGCCATTCTCTAAATGGGGACTCAATTTAATAGGGAAGCTTACTCCTACCTCCTCTGATGGTCATACACATATCATCACAACCATTGAATATTTTACAAAATGGGTGGAGGCCATCCCTTTAACCTATGTCACAGGAGCACAAATTTCTAAATTCATCATGAATCACATTATTTGTCGGTATGGCATTCCTGCAGCCATTGTTACAGATAATGGGAAGTCATTTAAGAACAAAAATGTGAAAGGTCTTTGCCAATGGTTCCAAATCAAATTGAAATGGTCCACGCCATATTACCCTTAGGGTAATGGACAAGCTGAGGCAACAAACAAGACTTTGGTCAGGATAATGGAGAAGATGGTTAGCAAAATAGGTCGCAACTGGCACCTACAAATTCATCCAGCCCTTTGGGCTTACTGAACATCCATTCGCACCCCTATAGGTGCGACACCATATTCCCTAGTGTTCGGGATAGAATCTATCATCCCCTTAGAGATTGAACTTCCCTCCCTAAGGATCTCTCTTCGAGACTATCTAGATAAAGATGAAGATTACCGAGTGGCAAGATTGGCTGAGTTGGAGCTACTGGATGAGAAGCGCATTCGCGCTCTTAATCACCTGAAAGTATATCAACACAGAGTCTCCAGAAACTATAACAAGAGAATCATCCCTCGTCAGTTTGAGGTTGGTGATTTAGTCATGAAGGAGAACCAGTTCAACACTAGAGCGGAGTGAGAAAAGAAAGGGAAGTTTGAACCCCATTGGTTAGGACCCTATGTCATAGTTGCCAAGTATGGCACAGGGGCATACAAGTTGGCTCACCCCAATGGTGATGAGCTCCGGGAGCCCATGAATGCCATGCATCTTAAGAGGTTTTATGCCTGAACATGGTGCAAGAAAGTCATAAAAATAAAAATAAAAAAAAAATCAAACAAATTCAGAAAAAAAAAAAGAGAAAATAGGTCATCCACTTGTGAAAACCACGCAATTGTGGCACTTTGGGCAAGTCCTTGGGTGAAAACCGGTTTCCAGCGCCTCAAGAAGATTCGTTGTTCGTAAGCATTCTATATTCGAAGGGTAGTTGTCTTGCCTCCGAGTTTCCTCCAGTTTCCTTGTGCACACCATTCTGTCTAGCCTTGATCCGGCTTTGCCTTCTTCTATTTGTCTGTGAGGGATGTGGTCTTTCGTGATTTCCCATCTTACGCTGGGGGCAACTCAACGACTTCACCTTCTTGTTCATAAGTGCATGGCTTATGCCCTTGTATATTCCCCACCTAATGTTGGGGGCATCCACGCTTTCTTGGTTACCTGCAAATATCTTTGGAAACCGTTAGAAAATACAAAAACAATAGAAAATTGTTTTGAGAAAACACAAAAAAGAATAAAAATTGTTTCGAGAAAACACAAAAACAATAGAAAATTGTTTCGAGAAAACACAAAAACAATAGAAAATTGTTTCGAGAAAACACAAAAACAATAGAAAATTGTTTCAAAAAACCTAAACAATAGAAAATTAGTGCATGAAAACATATCTTACAAAAAAATTTACTTGCATTGCCTTGTTTCCTTTCTTTGCTTGTTACTTGTATAGTGTTTTTTGGGCTTACTTTTGAGTTGTTTGTTGCTTGGGTGTACTTTGTCATAGTTTATCTTTTCTTGCTTAGAATAGATTCATTCTTGCTTGTGCATATTGTAGTGGGTTTCGACATGCTAGTGTGTTAATTCATTATTTCTTTCTTAATGCATTTGGTTGTGTTTTGTTACTTGTTAATAAGGCATGGTGATTCATGGTGTATTGCATTAATTCCTGGTGTTCTTTGTAGCATTTGGTTGTGTTTCTTACATGTGCTCTATTTTGTTATCATTCACATCACATTACCATCATTATCATCACATCTAGCATCATCTATACATCATATATAAACAAAAATGCTAAGTTTTACATCATGCATGTATGCTAAGCTAATCATCACATATCATATCATCAATGGGGGCAAGAGGGGTTGCGCATAATAAAAAATCTATCCCCCCCGCACCAATATCATCATATCATCCCATCCATATACATCAAAATATGGATGGGATAACAAATTGGCCCCTCGCTCGCGTACCTCTATCATCTACGGACTACATCAGCACGCCTCAAATGATGACGTGTGATCACCATCTCTCCTGAGTGTCAGAGCCTCATGGTAAGTTTTCTAAACGAGTGGTTACAATGAATTGATTGTGATGTTTTTACCCCCTTGGGGGTATATTAACCTATTTTTCACCGATCGGACGGCCGGGACACCCATTTAGCTCACCGTTTTCTCCTCTGTTTGCTATGGAATAATTATTTTTAATTAAATAATTATTTTTCTCTTATTTTTCACCGTATTGGGGAATTTTTTGTCTAATACCCCTTTCTTCTCCCCTAGACAATTTTATTTCTCCCTGGCAATTTTTATTCTTCTTCACACTCTCATAAATAATTATTTTTCAAATAATTATTTTTTCTTAATTTTTCCACTAAACAAGGACATTATTTGTCATTTATTTCTCCTTTCTTCCACCTAGGGCACTTTCTATTGCCCCTAGGCCCTTATTTTTCTTCTTCTCCTTTCTTCTATTATTTATCATGGTTTAGAAAGCCAAAACAATACAAACTTTTACTATATCAAAAAAACCTCCCAAAAACAAGGTAAAAATTTTCAAAAAATCCTAAAAAGTAAAACACCCTACAAAATGGTAACTTGCTTCTTACGGCTGAAACTTGTGTCTTTCGCATGGTATTTTCTCCATATCCTATTGGTTTGTCTCACATCTTCCCCAATTAATATGACTCGTGAGATCACCGGATTCACAACCATTCACAAAAGCTAGTTGCTTGCTTCATCTGTACTCTGGGGCACTTTTGGTTTCTTGGTGTTGTTTCGTTGTGCACAAACACTTTTCATGGACCCCATGTCCATTTTCATTTCCCCTTGCATGTATCCTTGCTTGGGGCATCATTTTTTAACCCTTGTCGTCAATCATGAACTTGTGGATCTCTCCAAAGCGATAACAAAACATTTGTACAACTGTCTTGACCGTTGTTGGGTTGGATATGTGCATTCGTACTTGTTTTCCCTATTAGATGAGCTTGTTTCCTTCTCGTATTGCATTGCATTTTTGTATGTTGTGTGGAGTTGGTACTTTTAGCAATGGACAATTGTTCATAGTATGGCTTTTCATGTCATTCTACCTTTGTCGTATGTTTATTTTTTTTTTTTTTTAATAAGAATTGATGATGTAGTTCCTATGGCAATATGATGACATCAAATTTGTTCCACATAAACAACGGCTAGAGGCTAAGCTCTTCTCTCCCCTCTTCCTTATTTCTTCTACACCACTTCCCTTTTCACCCCTACTTTTCTCTCTCACCGGGGCATCTTGCCTCCTCCCATCCTTCTACCTATATCTCACCTTTTTTGATCATCGATCGACTTCTTTCATCACCCCATCGACACTCGAGGGGGCATTTCTCCCTCCTACTAATTTTTCTCCTATCCCTTCAAAAATTTTCTTCCATCTACTATCTTTGAAGTGACGTCACTTATGCCACCCCAAAGAGGGGCAAATGTAGACACCTATAATTACGCCCAAGCAATTTAAATACTTAAATTGTGCTAATTATCTCCTTTTCCACAAATAGATGACATATCATCAAAAGTGCTCATATTCCCTCTAATTGTCATCAATTAATTACAATACGCTAATTGATTAAGTCACCTACCTAGCTAATAGCCTAATTAACGACCTTCCATTAATTATCACTTCCTCTATCTTGATTAATTAATTATTATTAATTAATTAGTCTTCCCCTTCATTTAAACTAGTAAATCGATATTAAATTTATTTAATCCTTTCTAATAGCTTTGAATCACACTAATATTCTTCTAAATGACTTCTATAAGCTTACACCTACCTATTAATTAATTACCTTTGATTAATTAAAATACCCCCCAACTCCCATGACTTGATAAACATGTATTAAACCCTTCTAAAGTAAGGTTACCTTTAATAAAGCAACCTTATTCATTCCTAATCATGTTTTACCTTTATCCCAAATTCATGAGAATATGTTGAATCCTTGATCCTTTGGGCTATATAAAGCGCCCTCCACCTACCTTTTTACTTACACCTAAACTCCTTAAGAGAGAAAATGCAAAGCATATATCAAAGAGACTAAGAGCTTGCACTTTTTCCTCTTGAGAGTTCATCATCTTGAAGAGTTAAGCCTCTTTCTTAAAATGCTTGGGTCATATGGGAGGTGTCAAAAGGGTCTTATAGCCCAACTTTGATTAGCCCCCATTCCTAGGTTCTTGGAACATTAAGGACAACTATTTTTGATAGCCATGAAACCTACCTAGGTTCCTTCATTTATATGTTGTTAGAGAATAGAGTATATTTAGGTGCTTAACATAGTTAATTTCATAGTTTTGTATTGATAAATATTAACATCTAATCCTTGATTAATTCTTATCATGATGGTGTTTATAATGTTGTTTAATTCTTGCTAATTAAGAGTATTTAGGTGTTAGTATTTGTTTACATTAGCATTAGTTTAAAAACAACACTTGCGCATAGATATTTTATTGGTTGTACAATATTATATTATCGATGAGCGACTTCATTCTCCCTTGTTCATATGAGCATAAGGCTTCTGCGCATGTTGTAACCAATAGAGGCTCTTTGCATTGCTACAACCAAAGTTTTGGGATGCCATTATCCTTTCTTAGGGAACTTAACCTATATCATCATTGTGCCCCTATCCTTCTTGTTTTTACACATATGCACATAAAAATTTGGGAATTCTTCTATTTTGTGCCCCATTCCAAATAACACAAAAGACTAGTTATTTGGACACTCAAATTGATTATGGTTTGGAAACCTGCATCTATAGCATGTTCTCATCTAAACCTACCTTCGAAAATTCCTCAACCTCTACTACGGTATCCTCCTTGGTAGCCCCCATTAGCATTGTTACCTCTACCATTGTTCATTCACCATTATTCTCACTTTCTCATTCTCCTCCCGAGTGCTACTTTTTACACTAGCCTAGCACAACCCTATCTTGCAAGCTTCATGAGTTTGGTCAATCATTCAATAATTAGTTGTATTATGGGTGTGCGCATCGCAAATCTCATAATACATTGACACCTTATTTTGTGTAGCACATTACAAAAGTGGACAATCCCAAACATCATGTTTATTGTGAAAAATCTCACAAGCATAGAGTAACACATGCACACTCATGCATGGATAACCATCCTTTATGTGTCCTTCTACATCACAATTTGTACACCAAATTCCACTAAGAGTATTGTTTTTAGAGTTAACAGATTAATGTTTTTAGGTGAGTGTCCATTACTACAATTTGGGATTCAAGGAATGAAATCACTCTGGTATCCACACTTCCTATTGATTCTACGTACGAGCTACTTCTAAGGATTTAAATGGGTTTGTGAATGTCTTATTTGATAATTCCTTCAAAATGGTGTGAGAAAACCACCTACGAATTATTGTGCATGTTGGATCTGATGGATGTCATAAGAGAGTTTAGATAATAAAGTATTAAACATCACATCATATTCTCTAACACTCTCAGACAATATTTGTTTTATATCCTTGAGAACACCGATGCTACATTGATCAAACTATGGGATATGAAATTCTACCAAAGAGGAAACATGCAAGGCATCCTAGTCAACCTTTGTTTGGTGAGTGTCATACTTATTATACCAACTATGAGTGTGACCCTTTAACATAGTCACGAACCGACTTGCTCTCTTATCGAGGTATGATGCCCTTGGATCTCCATAATAGTTCACACTTATGCACGTACTCCATGACATATTAAACTCCTCTATACTCGGGTAGATGGAGTGACATCTCATAATATATCTCGTGGTTGCTGATATTTTTGTGGTGGTGTAGGTCCTTGTCCTAGTGTTGGGCCGGATCCAAATCCTAAACCTCCACTAGTATTTCCTAAGGTTGGAGGAGAAAAAAAACCTCCCGAGCCTCCTACTGTAACTTGAGGACCTATAGAAGTGCTACTCTTCATCCTTGTAGTAGTGCTAAACTATACCCCAACCACTTATCCTATTATTCCCCATATGGGAATACTTCTAATGGCTAAAGTGCCATTGCTCTATCTCGATGTCGTGCCTACCATATTTCTCCAAAACAAAGTCTTTCCAATTACAAGACCCTATTACATGGCTATATACTAATGCTTGAATTTTTTTCCTCTTGAAATGATACTAATACATATATGCTTGTATCTCCTACCCAACATGGTGATCCTCGATTACCTTCTTGATTCACATCACTATGACGATCTTATATGACAAATTCCAGATTTCAAACACCATGTACAAGGGCTGGGGATGCAGGGTGGGTCGAGATGTGCACCAAAGGTTCATAATATTTCATCAAACTTCCTCTCATATGATGTCGAGGGGTACTTACATACGTTTCACCAATATCCGAGGAACATGGTATTATGGCCCCTCACCTTCTCGTAGGGTTAAAATCACTTCCTCCCGACACCATTCCTCTCGGCCTTAATGCTTCTTCAATTGCGCAGTTCTTCTTCTTAGACCAATGCCATTATTTCAAAACCCATTCCTTTCCTCTACATGTGGAAAGAGTTTAGCCATTCATGGGTAAATTTTCCATCCATAACTCAATCATCATCACCTTTGTGGCTAAAGGTAGAGTGCATAGATACAATCCTCTTGGTTTACATAAGAACAGGAACTGTTCCTCCTCTTGAAACAACTAAGTTGAAATTGTATATTCCAATATATAATTGCACAACACTGCTTCGCACAAATGATCTACATCTCAAGTTGACAACTCATCCAAATCATATAGTGCTTGATACTTTTCCCGATCAGTAAACTCACTTCCTTCTTAAATAACTCCCTATGCGTAGTTTGTTAGCTAATCACACAAATCTATTAGGAAGAAACTCAAGAATGTATCACATAATAAATCATCTAAATTATCTTCTACCCATGTACACAGATTAAAACTTCTTCAAATGTTATATCTCTAAGCACACTCAACCTTCCCATCGTGTAACCAAATCTTAATAATATCCAAATATAATTGGAATGCCATGCACACACATCCTAAAGGTCAAAATAAAAGAAGTTCCCAACAAAAAAACCAAAATGTTAAATTCTAATAGTCAACATTTATCTAGTCGGATGTAATGGAACATCACCTAGACTAATGTTGAATTGCTCACTTGAAGCATGCACAACCTACTAGGTCCATTCTCTTTTGATTTGTCAAGATATGGATTATGTACTATTGGTGAAAAAAATTTTGGTATGGAAAATTATGTGTCTCCACCAACATTCATAGAGCTACGCCCCTCTACATAGAATGGTGCATCTCCCATTATTGAATGAAACTAATCTATTCATATCTATTGATGTGTGTTGGCCGAGAAAGTTTGGGGATCACACAAGAACACTCCATTGAACTGTCATAAACTTCTTGTATGAGTTAGAAGGGAGAAAATTACGGTGATGTGAGGTAAAAGAGAGAAAAAGGGAAAGGAAGGTTATTGTTGTGAGTAGGCCAATTGCAGAGTTCACACCCAATAACTAGAGTAGTTCATCATTTAATATAGAGGAAAGCAACAATGAAGCTATCTAGTGAGATGAAAAAACCAAAACATAAAGTTCTTAGATTCAATTATAAAATATACAAAGCTCTTTCTAGATCATTATTCTTACAAAGTTTATAAAAAAGGGAAAACAGGAAACATGAGAAAGGGAAATGGAATAAAAATGTATTTAATTTCTTGTGTAGTGATGAGTACAAATCTTCAATAAATCTACAAAAATTCACAATTGCTACCAAAAATACTAGCTTCCAGGACCATTTCAATTGGAGAAGACATTTAAATTTTAATGATGTGAATTGATCTCTCATCTCCACCATATAAATCTTCCGTTCCTATTCCACTTGTGACTTTTCATTTTCCCTATAAGAGACAAATTAAGTATTTCTCTTATAATTTTGAGAAAATACTTTTACAATTTACAATTTATGTCACTTAAGTGAATAGGAAAAAATACAATGATTATGCTCAATGAAGAATTAAAAAGGAGAGAGAAGGAAGAGGGAGAGGGGGACAAAGAGGGAGGAGATGAAGAAAATCCACCCCTTGTGATGATATAATTGAATGCCTCAATGTAGTCATGAACTTTGAATGAAGAAATTTGACCCTCTATGCTGAAAGAAACCTCCTCCTAAATGGTGAACACTTGCAGCCTTGAACTCTTTTGCACCATGAGAAACCTCCTTTTGAATGATCAAAAATTGTATCCCATCTCGGTACATTGAGTGAAGAAGTGAGAAGCACTTGATCACTAGACCACTATAGAAAATGAAATATGTCCCCACACCCCTAAACAAACCATGAATGGATGCTGCTTATTCTTGACCAATCATGCGTATGAATTAGGACTTGAAACAACTTGCTTGCACAATGCAACCATGATGATTATACCACTACGAGAGCATTGATGATGAGTGAAGCATGATAAAATTCTGATCATAGAGAAAGGAGAGAAAATGAAATCAAAACCAATTCCTTCCACCTTTTGATCATGTACCCAATGTGAAATGAATTCTCTTCGATACAAAAGACACTCTTTGCTCACCGCATCGGGAATGTGGGAATTGTCTTGAAAGTAGAGAGGGGGGATCTCATGAGTGATGAGACCGTTGAAGTATGAGTGAAGAAACATAGTGTGACTATTGTATATTTTTGATCATTTACTATTTTTATAAAATTATTTGTTACACTCTTTTCACTATTGATCATCTTGTTTGTTACGCTGGTTGTTCCTTGTGCACATGCATGGGAGGAATTTTCCCTTTGTGATAGTTTACTATTTATAGTAAGTGATTGTAAAGAGACTTAATATTCTTTGAAAATTTTCTTCTAAACCTATGATTTTGATAAATCACCTCCATTGGGATAGTTTTCTTCTCCCGATATTACGTATAAATTTTCAAGTCAATCCGACTACTAGAACGACGAGAAATAAAACCTTATAAAACTAGGGCACAAAGTCTAGGTTTTTTCACTATAAATAATATGCTACATGTATGTAAATGATATTACTTTCTTTATAAAGGTTCCTTTAAATGGTGAAGAATTCAAAAACCCCACTTTGATCTATGCATAAGTTTGTAAGATATGAACATTTTTCCTTTGCGGGGTACGAACTCATTTTGGAAAAAATGCGGTTGGAGCCTTAAAAATGTGTAATTTTTATGGAAATCTTCTTTTCACGATCCTAGGAATATGGAGGGATGAATGTAGGAGAAAAAATGGATGTGGAGGATTCTAGAAAATTTTCTCCATATTTCCAGGTAGATTTGGAGCAAAATGGGGAGAATGGAAAAAATGGCTAACTCTTGGCTTTTATATTTTGAGAGAGGAAGAGAAGGAATAGGAGGGTGCATTTTTATATTCCATTTTTACCCTTGGAAAGGGATGATAATTATAAAAAAATTCCATAGCCCTAGGAGGACAAGTGGCAAGCATGTGGTGGTGGAGGAGGGAGGGGAAAGGGCTCATTTTTAGCACGTGGGAGCCAAAATTGGTCATGTAAGGGACCAAACAAGAGAAAGGTGGGGGGAACACATTAGTTGTCCACTTGTTCCCTTAGAAATGGATAAAGCAGACATAAAAATGAGTCATATTCCTAGAGTGACAAGTTTCAATAATGCATGATATGGAGTGGGGGTTTAAAAATAGTTAATAAAGTGCTTATTCAAGCCTCTCGGGGTCATGTGGTGTCCATGAGGTCTAAAGTGGGGGTGCACTTTTCTGTCTTCCTTGTCCCTATGGAAAGGGATGAAGGGGACAAAAAAGTGTTCCTTAGACTCATGCTACCATATGGAACTTGCAAATTAGCTAAGGAAAAGCTTATACCTTGAAGAAGAGCTTGAAAATGACGTTGTTCGAGCTCCCAAAGGAAGTTTTGGGAATGTTCTCATGCAAATGTGCAAAAAGAAAATTCTCAATTTTAGAGCATGAAATCCATACCCTACCCAAAAATTATATTACTTGCGTTATGAAGGTGCCTATAAATGGTGAAGAATGCAAAAATCCCACTTCGATCGTGCATAAGTTTGTAAGATATGAACATTTTTCCTTTCTTTGCTACTGAAGTAATTTTGGAAAAAATGTAGCTAGAGTCTTTAAAAATGTTCAATTTTTATGGAAAACTCCTTTCCATGATCCTAGGAATATGGAGGGCTGAATGTAAGGGACAAAATGGATACGAAGGATTCTAGAAAATTTTCTCTAGATTTCTTGGTAGATTTGGAGTAAAATGGGGGAGGATGGAAAAAATGGATAACTCTTGGCTTTTATAGTTTGAGAGAGAGAGAGAGAGAGGGGAGGGGTGAATTTTTCTATCCCCTTTATACCCTTGGAAAGGGACAAAGATTATAAAAAGTTTTCCCTATCCCTAGGAGGATAAGTGGAAAGAATGTGGTGGCGGAGGAGGGAGAGGAAAGGGCTCATTTTAGCACTAAGAGCAAAATTGGTCATGTAAGGGACCAAACGGGAGCAAGGTGGGGGTGGTGCATTTTATGTCCCCTTTGATCCCTTAGAAAGGGACAAAGGGTACACAAAATGTGCCTCATCCCTAGAGTGACAAGTGACAAACATGCATGATATAGAACAGGGGCTTAAAAATAGCTTAAAAAATGCTTATTGGAGCCTCCCAGGGTCATGTGGTGTGTCCACAAGGTATAAAGTCGGGGTGCACTTATCTATCCCCCTCATCCCTTTGAAAATGGATGAAGGGGACATAAAATTACACATTTTCCTCATGCTTCCATGTGGCATTGACAAATTTAGTTAAGGATGAAGCTTTTATCTAGGAGAAGAGCTTGAAAATGACGTTGTTAGAGCTCTTGGAGAACGTTATGGGAATGTTTTCATTCAAATGTGTAACAAGAAAATTCTCAATTTTTGAACATGACAACCATACCCTACCCAAAAATTATATTACATGTGTTATAAAGGTTCCTATAAATGGTGAAGAATGTAAAAACCCCACTTTGATCCGTGCACAAGTTTGTAAGATATGGACATTTTTCCTTTGTGGGCTTCAAAGTCATCTTTGGAAAAAATGCACCTAGAACCTTTAAAAATTTGTCTTCTTTCTATGATCCTAAGAATATGGAGGGTTGAATGCAAGAGAAAAAATGGATGTGGAGGATTCGGAAAATTTTCTCTAGATTTTTGGGTAGATTTAGAGAAAAGCTGGGGAGAATGGAAAAAATGGATAACTCTTGGCTTTTATACTTTGAGAGAGAGAGGGATGGGGAAGGGTACATTTTTCTATCCCCTTTGTACCTTTTAACGTGAAATCAAAACACCCCCAAATGAGTTATGGATATGCTTAAGGCACGATCATTTAGTGAGATTTAAATAACATGGGACCATCTCTCAAGCTGTGGGACTTGCGGACTTGAGATGGCCCTCCGGAGAAATCTAGCTTCTTCTTCCTGATCCTAATGCTAAACTACTTCTAAGGAAGGAAATGTGACTATCTACTCCTAATCTAACAATTCCAAGGAGACAGGAGAGAGAAAGTGCATAAAGAGGGAAATCCTACACTAACGAGGTGATAGCACCAAGAAAAGGGAAGTGTTGATCATCTATCAAAATGGCCATGAAATGAAGGGAGGTGAGGTGAGAAATGGAGAGGATGGATAACAACATCATAGACCAAATGTCATATTCACACAGAACTCCATTTCCAATCCCCATGAACATAGCTCCCAGATCTGCAAATGAAACGTCCAAAACATGCACAAAATACTCCAGAATGATGAGAGGCAAGAAGATGCAATGAAAACAAGCGAAGGATGGACAAACACATCACAAAAACAAGTTTTATTTCTTCATAAATTTGCACAGAGCATCATACATGAGCAAGAGACAAAAATGTCATTTACAGAGCAAGGGAGGAGATTCAAACTCCATTTCGACCCTGGGAAGAAAAGAAGAGGGGAGGCATAGAAGAAGAATGAACAACAAATTTTACAATGAATCCTTTTTGTATTTATAGATTCAATTAGAGAGAAGAAAGAGAGAGAGAGAAGTGGGAAATGTAGGTCAAAGCTCAACCACTACTATTAATGCTTCTGCTAAAATCTACCCACAATATGTCGCTTCTGGCTCCCCAGGAGGTCAAATCAAATCAGATCTGGTATTTGAAGAGATTGGATTCTGCGTTAATGGCCGGAAGACTTTTCTTCATTTTTTACCTACCAGGGCCTGTAAAATATGCTTTTTATCCTTCCATGGTGTAGAGGACATTGAGATTCTTCCAGCGGTGTTAGATTTGCTATATTTCGAGCCCTGGGTCAAAATATGTGCCCCTTTGAAGTTTTGCATTGATTATGTACAAATGGGCGGGAAAACAATTTGAAAAATGGGTCCCCCTTTTGGATTGGGACATGTGGCAGCCAGATTGGGACAAAAATCAGGTCTGCGGGCTCAGAACTTAACTTTTCTCCTTTTTCACAAAAATCGCAAAACCCAAAAAAACTCCCATGGCCTGAAGCTCCACATGGACACGTGGCTCCTTTTGATTGGCTGGGAAATGTGCTTCCGTCTTTGCTTTTATGCCTTTTGGAAAAAGGAAAACCTTCACTTTTTTCCCGACTCCCCACCTTGGCTTTGACTCGGGTCTATATGTTGACTTTTTCCTTGGCGGAGTCACGGGCCATTTTACAACTTTTACTCCTTTTGGGGCAAAGGGCAAAAAACTAATTTTCCTCGATGCCGTGCCTTCCCCGGGACACACGTTAGTCTGGCACTTGCTTAGAACCTTCTCTCTATTTGACCCTTGAATCAGTACCATTGAGACACTTGGCAGCCTCCGTTGGCCTATTTGTGCATTGACTATTCAACTAACTCTACCCCCTTTGAGGACACGTGGAGGCACCGTGCATGTTTGCAAATCCAACCCAAAGTTTGCCTTTGGAGGAGCGTTGGGTTGACACTTTTCGGCCTCCATTGCTTTGTGGACTTTTCAATGGTCCTTCTTACCTTTTAGACTTTGGGCTACGTGGTGAGCTCACGCTCATTTGGGTCTCCGCCTTGGGACCAACTCTTGGGGATGTGCCACACTGACACTTGGCACTCTCCGCTTGCACATTCATACTTAGCCAATTTTTGAGGCCCACCCTATCGCCTTTGACTCTATTTGACCATTTGACCCTACCTCCATTCTACCCTAGGACACATGGAGATGCGGCGCTTGTTTGAGCCTCTCTATTTGGATCCATCTTTGGAGAAGCACCATAAGGACACGTGGTCTCTTCCACTGCCTCCTCCATACTTAGTTGATTTTGGACCCTTTCCTGAACTGTTCGAGCCCGAAAACTTCTAGACTTCACCATTTCTTCTATTTCTTGCATCTGGTCTCTTTAAAACTGTCTCCTCTTTCTTCTCTTCCCCCACCACTCCATTGTTGAGTCCTCCCTCGACCCTTTAAATAGATTTAGGATGTGGAAACACTCAAAAGAACCGTTTCTTCTATTTCTTCTTGTGCGGGGTCGAATTTGACTCTCTCGGGCTTCTATTTTTCACTTTGCCTAGTTCTGGGACATGAGCTCATGGGTTTGTATCATTTCCCTTCATGTTTTCTTTATGTGTAAGGCTTGTTCTGACCAAACTTTTCGGTGGGAAATTTGGGATAACAATTTGGTGACTCACGGGGACATATGCCTGCTAGATGAAGAGACCAGTGGCCTTGAAGCATCCATTGGGCATGGAGTCTACTTGATAACATGGAACTGATCCTTGAGCCACTGGGAGCTTGACTGCAAGCCTTTTCTATGTTTCATTTGTCTTTGAGCTTGCCTCGTGTCTGCACTCTCAATTTTCATAAGAGAACCTTGGAAATGGAGTTTCTGAGAGTAGAAAATTGTTTTGACCCGGGGCTTCAATCTATCCCTCAAATGGACTGTCTCGAAATGGATTTTAGTTGCTCTGCATTTGTTCCCTATTTCAACTTGTAACTATCATAGGAAAACATGAGCCTTCTTTCCTTAAATAGTTAAGAGCCTGGCCTCATGCCCCTCTGAAGCAATACAAACAAAACTTATATACAAAGACCAAATCATACATGCCTCAAATGAGACATGCAGAGTGTGCATAAGCACTTCTTCTATTGGAAACAAACCTACCTACTCTACTCTAACCAAGAACAAATGGATCTCAAAAAAATCCTACCACTGGTAGGGAGAAATAGCTTCCCTTCCTAAAAAATGGCAGCCATGCAACTGATTTGGCACTGAACATGGCTGGTTGGATGAGTGAAAAACTGACAATAAGTCGGTCCTCCACCCAAATCATCAAGGTATCAACATTAATGGAAAATACCTCTTCAAGCTGACCTACATTGGACTCCTGGAGGCATTGATGGTGACCCTTGGTACTTTGATGATCATCCTCATGCCCTGAAGTAGGCATGACTAGTTTTGGTCTCTCCTTTGGCTCTAATGAAGCCAAGTACCTGATTGGGCATAGTTTGATCCTTTGGATGTGCCCATTTCTCTAAAATTCAACTCCAAAATTGGAGTCTTCTTGTGGACCTTCTTGGGTGGATGGTGTGAGAGAAATGATGACATCCTCCTACCTTTTCTCTTCCTCCTCCTTTGAAGAACATGGAAGATTCATGTCTTCCAATCTTGGTTCCAGAGGGCTGTTATGAAGTGTAGGCTATTGTTCCTGAATGTTCTCCTCCATGGCAGAAAGATCATGTGCTTGGGATGTGAGAGATGGAGGAAAAAAATATGTGATCTCCATGGGTTCTCCTCCATCAAGGCAATCCTCCAAGTCAGACAGGTAATCTACCTCCTTGTTGTCCTGCCACAGGTGCTCAACCTCCTTCATGGTGTCCTCCTGATCTACAATTGACTCACCATGGTTCCCTTCATCCTCAAACATGACATTTGAAAGGTCAAACTCTTCCTCAACATCAGAGCTTAAAGGGGATGAAGTGGGAGGAAGAACTGAAGGTTCTTCTGTGTCCTACTCCGTGCTTGGAGCCTCTGAAACTATATGGTCCTCCTCCATAGCTGGAATGTACTCCTCTTCTTTTAGATTAGGAGTAGCTCCCTCTTCCCCTACTTGTGTTGTAGCTGGAGCTTCCACCACTTATGGCTTGACCTCAGCCTCCTCCATAGGCTTAACCAACAAGGGAACCTTTGAAAACTCAAATTTAGCAGCCCAACTCTTCAGATTTTCTATCATTTCTTCTCTATTGGGTTCCTCTGTTTGATGTTCTCCTTGGCTGGTTTTTTTATTTTTTTCTTCCCAACATGGACTTGGGAAGGCAAGAAGAGTGGTGGGTGGGGAAGGCATTTCTTTTGGCTCTTGTAGAGGGGAATTGGATTTGGAAGGGAAAAGGGTAGAGAAACTGAGGTGAGGTGGAAGACTAGGAGATGGAGAAATGAAATCAACACTTGGGGCAGCAAGTGAGGGGCTTGACTCTGCCTCTGCTGAAATGATAAAGATTGAGGAAGAGACAATGAAAGACAGGGAGTTGGTGACTGACTTACCCATTGACAAGGTTGTCCCGCACTTTTCTCATAAGCTCGATCTCCACTGTCCATTGTGCAAGTTGGGGTAGCATTTCAATCATGAAGTCCAGCTTCTCCTGAGGGCTGTAGTGTCTTGGAAAAGGGCCTTCCCATGGACAAGGTGCCCTGCAACCGATGCTGAAATCCCTCATTTGAATTGTTTCCCTTAATTGAACCATGCTAGCCTCCATTTTTTGAATCTTTTCTAGCAAAACAACATCTTCTACATAATTATCACCATCATATGTGTCCGCTTGTTCTTGATAAGCTTCATAGTCAAACTGGTTTTGACACTGCTCATATGGGTAAGCATAATGGTCCTAGATCTGATTATAATGTTGATCTGGAGGAGTTGGGAAACACATTGGAGGTGGTTTGTATTGCTTTATAAATGTGAGTTCCATGAAGGGAATGAAGTCATGATTACACATGACCTCATGATACATAGACACATACATTTATATATACACATTTCCATACACACACACACACACACATAGACATTTATATACATATATGTTTATATATAACAATAACAAAAATATTACTCTATATATAGAGAGTAATACGATAATATATATAAACTAATTATAAAAACACCAATAACAATATTGTTGAAAAGGTTCTTCATTAGTTTTATACCTAGGGCATTAATAAAGTAGAATCCATAATGAAGCATGCACTATAGAAAAATACAAAAGTCATGAATTATTTGAGTCCTTTGGACAAGGAATGAAGCCGTGAATTGTGGAGAATACACTAAACACCACACAGGTCAAAAAGACAAAGTAATGTTGTAAAACACTAGGAAATTGTTAAGCAAAGATAAAGGTTAGGAACAAAGATGTAGAGTAACTACCAAAAGGGGTAAATTTTGGATATTTAGGGGTTATGTACTAATTGTAATGATTATAATATGTGTAGCAGATGCAAATTTGAGGTTGTATGAGTAAAGGTGTGAGTAAGTAGAAAGAGAAAAGAGGTGTGAACGCATATGTGAGATTTTGTAAATTGAAGTGAGAAGATGAGAGAGGATGTATGTGTATGGGTGTATGAGAAGAAAGTAAGTAGATAGTGAGACAAAATGGATATATTCATGTGAGAATGAACTTAAAATTGTAATTGATTATAAATATTAATATAATAATCTAATTTTTTTCAATGAGTGTGAATTATTGATTCTCTGTTTCCATATCATTATTGTTATTAAAATCATGTTTATATCCACACTCTGGTTACATTCCTATCAAAGAAATAACTACTTAAACCTCACGACCAAGTTTGCGTTTAATTTCAACATTTATTATCTAATTCTAGGTTCTTTGGTTGAGTGAATGTTTGAAGATGAAACACTACTAAGATTTTGGAAGCTTGCATTAAATGAGATTAAACATTCGTGGGAAGTAAATATTAAGAAATTTGTGCAATAAGAAGCCCATCGACTGGAAAAAATTTATAAGAGGGTTGAAAACCATTTATTTTAATATTATTGTAAAGGTTTCTAGTCAAGATTTCCACACTTATTATGACCTTGGATTTTGAGAGTTACTAATAAGACTCGAGTGGATACACCTCCAACAAAGGAAACCGGTTAAGTGGACAAAAGAGAAGTTAGAAAAAAATGAAGAGTATGACAAGCCATGGACCCAAGAAATTAATTATTGGTTTGAAAAAATGGTAAAATATTTCATTATCATTTGGACAATCCAAGGTTAGACTAGTTTTGACGATAAGAAGACTAAATTCTACAAAGGATCCCAAGGAAATTTCTTGAAAAGGTTATGTTTATGATTTACATCCTTATAGTAGAAAAGGTACTAATTAAAAGTGTGAAAATTTTCATTTAGGGGAAAACACCATGAGATGATGAGTAGGAAGAGGGGAAATCTAAGAGATGTAATTTTAAAAATCTTCTAGGGTGATGGTTGGAGCGAGAATAAGTAGTAGGATGTGATAATAGGAAAATAAAAATAAAAATTACATCAGTTAAGATAACTAACGAGATTAGTAAAATAAGTAAAGGTATAGTAAAAAGAATGAAGAGGGCATAAGAGGAATCTAGGTTAGAAACACAAAGAAAGGTATTAGAGAAAAATATGGAAAGACAGAGGTTGGAAAGATAAGGGAGGAATAAAAATTAAAAAAAGAAAGAAAACAAAGGGCGGATTAAAAATAATCAATAGTTAGAGAAAATATTATACCCACTTCAAGTGGAGACCAATTAATTGTTTCCTTAGAAAGGGAGGAGTTCGTAGGAAGTTACACAATAATTTCCCATTAAGAAAGAGAAAAATCAATGGTTACTTTGTGAAAGTACATTACTACAAGTAAATGTTCAAAGTAGACAATAAAATGCATATAATGTTATCTAAAAATGCTAGATTAATTAAGGAGTCACAATGAATAATGGATAAAATGCACCCTAAAACTATAAGAATATTGGGAGCTGAATATGGGATAATTATCAGTCCAAAACCATATTTAGAGTAATGAAAAAGTGATAAGAAGGGGATTTAAGTAATGAGAAAGTAACTATTAGTGTAGAGTCACAACACCCCTAAATTTATGCAACTAGATGGGTTGAGACTTTCAGTGTGATTACACAACATGGAGCATCTCTCAAGGTGTGGGACCTTACGAGTTGAGAGATATCTCTAGATTGAGGTCGGTTCCTATTCCTCTGTTCGGAGTGCACAAAAACTAAATTTGCAGAGGGTCTATTCTAAATCTACTCTATTCTACCAAGGAGATGGTTAAGGAAATGCAAGAAAAAAACCTAATCTAATGAGGCAATGCACTAAAGGATTGTTAGACACTCATTTTTGCAATTTAGCATAGAACACGAAAATGCAATACAAGCACCATGCATAGATAACCAAACTACAATAAGAGATCGGAAAGAAAAAAATGAATACATGAGAGGGTTAAGAATCATCCACAGACATATATATTATTTCTTAGGATTCAATACAATATATTGTAGTGGCTAAAAATAAAAATTGCATTACAACCCAAATGAGAGGTTAGAAAAGCTCCACAAATCCTCTTGCGAACAAAAGAAGAAGGGAAAGTGCAAAACAGAAAATGTCCAACCCTTTTTGATGAGCCTCGATCCTTCTTTATAGATTCAGCACAAAGAGAATAAGGAGAGAGAGGTGAGAAAACTAATTCAAATTTTAACCACTCACCATTAATGCCTCCTAACAATCCACCCCAAATCTTTCATGTCTCCGCCTTGATTACTTATTTGGCGCATTGAAATAAGAAGAAGGCGGATCAAATCAAATCCGATCTAGTTGTTAGAAAATAGATCTTATATGAATGGCACGAACACATTTTTTCATTTCTTCCCCACCTAACTTCTCCAAAATTAAAGTTTCAGACCTCCATGGTGTAGATGAGGTTGAGACATTTCCAACGGCACCAAATTTGTCGATTTTGAGTATCGAATCGAAAGATATGCCCGTTTGAATATTTGAATCAAGCCCTTACAAAAATGGTGGATTTGAGAACCTTTGAATCAAAAGATATGTCTGTTTGAATATTTGAAGATAGAGTGGGCCCAAAATCGCCCAAAATCTGTCTTCCTTTGTTTACTTTGTTGGACCTTAGACACGTGGAGAGTTGGCACTCATTTGAGTCTCCGCACTTTGGACCTAGCCTTGGTGTTGTGTCGTCGAGACACGTGGAGGCTTCGTCGGCACTCTTATACTTAGCCATTTTAGGCTTGCCCTATCTACCTTTTGAATTTTAGTTGTTGAATTTGCACCTCTTTAGGCTTAGGACACATGGAGGCTTGATGCTTGTGCAGTCTGCCCTTTTGGATTCAATCTTTGAAGGTGCGTCGTTTGGACACTTGGTAGCTTCCTGACTCTCTATACTTAGCCAATTTTGGGGCTTGTTCTGAGTCATTTGTAGAGCTCAAAGACTTTGATTTTTCATCATTTCTTTAAAATTTTCTTCTTCCTTCCCAACCATGCTCCTTCATTTTAGAACCTACATGTAACCTGTTTATTGGATTTAAAGAATGGGTTCGTTTGACGGAACCATTTCTTGAATTTCTTCCTGCATAGGGTCGTGTCGATCAATTTTGTTGGGAGAAAAAATAGAGATAACAATTTGGTGACTCGCAGGGGCATCTACCTCCTAGATAGTTTCCTTGTTATATCCATTGGGCAAAAAGTTGTGATTGACAA
This sequence comes from Taxus wallichiana var. yunnanensis, assembly GCA_018340775.1. Lineage (NCBI taxonomy): Eukaryota > Viridiplantae > Streptophyta > Pinopsida > Cupressales > Taxaceae > Taxus > Taxus wallichiana. The sequence continues at coordinate 29,180,479 of CM031241.1, read as the reverse complement.
CCCAAAGTTGATATTTTTCTTCTAAAAACAAACCTTTTGGAACTCGATTTTAGTTGCTCTATATTTGTTCTATTAGAAAATGAGAAACTGTCATGGAAACTATGGGTCTCCCTACTACAAATGCTAAAGGGAATAGCACATTCACTTGGAGGCACGTGACCGTATAATGACGTAGACCTGAGAGCAACAAGAACATGTGCCACAACACTTAGGGAAACAAAACCTACACTACAACAAAACAATGTGCATATGCACTTAGGGAAATTAAAATCCTATGCTAATATTTAAAGGGTGGAAACTTCCCATTCAGTAGCAATGTTTGAGATAGATCCCGTTCACTGGGATCTGTAATTCTTTGCCATCCAATTTAGCCAGCTGGAAGGCATTGCTACTCTTGCACTCTATGATCATGTAAGGGCCACTCCAGATGGCATCAAATTTGGAGTGCTTTCCTGGATTTTCCTAATCTACATCCCACTTTAGAACTAATTCCCCTTCTTGAAAGGTCCTCATTCTTGCCTTCTTATCAAAACTCTTTTTTATCAATGCTTGATCCTTTTCCATGACTTGCATTGCATGCTCTCTTTCCTCCCCTACCTCCATTAGCTCTGCATACCTGATTGTCATAGGTTCAAACTCAGCCAGATCCAACTGTTTCATGAGCTCCAAAGGAAACTCCAATGAGATGGGAAATATTGCCTCCTTTCCATACATAAGCTTGTATGGTGAGCTACCTGTGGATCTTTTGGATGTGATCCTATCAGCCCATAGAGCTGATTTGAGCTTTGTATGCCAAGTCCTCTTATTTTCATCAAGATTCCTTTTGATAATCCTTAATAGGTTCTTATTCATGGACTCTGCTTGGCCATTACCTTGAGGGTGATAATTTGATGAGGTGTTAAGATACACACCATTATTAACTACCCATTTAGTGATTCTTGTACTAAGGAATGCCAATGCATTATTTTATTTAATAGTGGTAGGGACTCCAAACCCGGTGTCTGTTTCTTTCATAAAAATCCAAAATGTTGGATTCATTTTCTTCTTTTAGTGCCATTACTTCAGTCCACTTGGTGAAATATTACATTATAAAGTAAGTATCCACTTGTGGCCTTGGCTTGAATTTGGGTTAATCACCCCAATGAAGTCTAGTCCCCATTGCATGAATGGTTGATCCATTGAAATGGGATGAAGGAGTAGGGCTGCTAGCTTCTCCTTTCCTATGAAGAATGCACATTTTTTACACTTCTTGATCCATGAGTAACAATCCTTAAACACATTGAGGCCAATAATAACTAGATTTCATGATCTTGAGAGTTGTTACTTGAGGGGAAAAGTGACCTCCTGCTTCTCCATCATGGAACTCATGCAACAATCTCTCAATTTAGCATGTCTCAATGCACCTCAATAGAACACTATTGATATCCTTCTTAAACAGACACCACCAACAAGCACATATGGGATGGCTTGTAGTTTGAAGTATATTCTCTTTGCTTTGGTCCATTCTAGAGGGCATAAACATGTTTGAAGGTAATGCACCAAGGCTTGGGTCCAACATGTAGCAGTGTGCATCATTAGATGGTTATTCATGATCATTCTATAGAAATAGGACAAACTCCTTTTCACCCACTCGACTCAAGCCTATTGCTTGGAGGCGAGATGTTCACACAGACCCTTGCCTCAAACTAGTTTGGTCACCTTGATCTCAATGTCATATTCCATTACCCGAGTGATCCAACTTGCCCTTTTCTCATTCAAATCCTTATTTAAAAGGAAGTCCTTAACACAAAGCATGAGATACTAGCAGGTTGAATCTTGTTATTTGATACCAAGTTTCGAACTTTTTAGGCTCTTAATAACAATAAGACATGTTTTTAATGAAAGAGTATTTTACCTCGTAGTCCTCCAAGTTCCGACTGAAGAAAGCTATGGGTTGCTCTGAACCTTCATTATTGGGCTAGACCAAGATGGTTGAGATGGTTTCGACCCTCCAAAAGCATATATCATGAAGTCTTTTGAGAAGTTTGGGTTAATGAGAGTTGGAGCTTGTGATATTGTGAGCTTGATGGCCTCAAAACTCTCTTTTCCTTCTGTTATCCATTTAAATGCAAGACTCTTCTTTAACATCATTGTTAAAGGCTTCACAAGAGTAGCAAAATTAGGTACAAACCTGTGAAATTTTTTTATCCTCCCCAAGAAGCTTTGGAGAGACCTTTTATGTTGTGGCGGTGGAAGTGTCTCGGATGGCCTCAACCCTTCCTTATTGGGATCTCTTGAGTCAATCCCAAAATTTCCCTTCACAAGTCAGAACACACACTTTTTTGGGTTTAATGACACCCTAAACCTTCTACATCTTTGAAATACCTGTCTAAGGTGAAAGAGATGGTCTGCAACATTCTTTGAGAAGATAATGATATCATCTAGATACACCAGGACTATGTTGTTGATTAAGCCTTTGAATGCCATGTCTATAGGTCGCTGAAATGTCACTCCAACATTTGATAGTCCAAATGGCATTTTCTTATAAGCATATGTGCTCCATTTGGTGGTGAAGGCTATCTTGAATTGATCCTCCTCTTTTACCATTATTTGGTTATAGCCTGAATACCCATCTAACAATGAAAACCTCTCAGAACTAGCTACAACTTGTAAGATCTATTCCATTGATGGAAGTGGGTAGTGATCCTTAAGTGATGCTCTGTTCAGATCATGAAATTCCACACATATCTTGATTTATCCATTTTTCTTTCTCACAGGTACCAAGTTAGCAACCCAACTCGAATTCTTGATAGGAAAGATGGTACTAGCCTCAATTAGCTTGTTCAATTATTTTCTCATGAGAGGCTCAATGTGGGGATTTATTGGTCTTTGCTTCTATTTGAAAGGCTTAGCTCCTGGATCCAACTCGATGGTGTGTTGTGTAAGATTTAGGTTGAAACCTCTTAAATATTTATAAGTCTAGGAAAATACATCTGGGAACTCTTGACAGAGATGAAAAAATTTAGATTTTTCTTATTGAGTGCTTACCTTGCCAATATGCAATGTTTTTCCTTCTTCTATAAAAATGGGTTCTGAATCTTCACCCTTTACCTAAATATTTTCCTTCTCCTTTCGGAATTGGTCATTTGGGTTGAAGATTGATTCCAAAGTGACAAGACCCTTTGGTAGTTTGTTGGTCCTTAGCTGCACTACTTGATCACCATATTGTTGCTCCAGTTTGTCTTAGTTCCTAGAGGAGAAATCAACTTCTTCTTGTAGAAATTTGATAATTTTTTAATCATTTTCAAAGACTTTCCAATTTGTGTTGTTTTCTGGGACAACCTGGCCTCATAACCAACTTGATATGGGGCTAATGTTTATCACTCTTGATAATTTATACAACATCAAATGCTACCCTAATTGCTGCCAATCTATCTCGTGCTTCATTTTTCTTTCTTGGGATGGAGTTGATGTTGAATGCCTCAAAATCCTCAATGAGGTCCCATACCCAGTTCTTGTAACTCTTTAACGAGTTGTTCTTTGCAACATTTTGTCCTCGACCTTTTAACAACTAGTTCACTATCACCAAACACACTGTAAGTTCTTGATTACTCACTTCCTTTCCCAATGCAGTCCATGGACCAAAGCCTCATACTCTAATGTGTTGTTTGAACAAGAAAATTGGAAATGGAAGGTTGATTCATACCTTGAGGTGAGACAAGCATAGCTCCTCCTCCATCTCCTTGCCTACTTCTTGAGCCATCAAAGAATAATTTCCATACCTCATTGTCATCTTTGTGGTCTGACCTAATGATGTCAGGAAGAGGATGATTTTCCTCATGTAAACAATAGACTCCTAGCTCAGATTCCTCCATCTCTTTATAGGGGTCAAAAGCATGTTTCTTGTTCACCCATTCATCGAGAGTCAAGTATGGGATACACCCCACCTTGGTATCTATCTCACAAGTGCTTAGGAGGTCCTCTTGATCAAAGGATGAACAATTAGCATTGATTAGGTTGGGTACATAAGAATCAATATGGTAATCTGTAATGTGCTTAGATCTAATTATGGCCTTAGCTCCATCTTGTGTTTTAAAAAGCATGTGTGACCAATCAACAAACAAATAGCCTCCAATCTTAGCAGTGAATTCTCTTGACAAACACAATGCAAAATGGGGTAGCAAGTCTTGTTATCCAAAATTCACCCCTAGGGTAAATTTGACAAAATGCAAAACAAAGCTTGGGGCCAAAGAAATTGCAAAAATTGGCTAAGTCCTAGTCCAGGCGGTCCTTGGGACAGTTGGAACGTCGGGGCGCGAACCGGCCGAAAAGCCTCCAGGCGGTCCACGCAGCAATTGGGACATCTGGGCTGTCGGGACGCGCGGGGCGCAAAAAGGTGAATCGGCCAAAAGAGGGAAGAAAATTGCCTAAGTCTTGCTTCGCAGAGTCTAGGACATCCGGCCAAAAGTACGCGGAAGACGCGGATCGGCGGTTTGGCGCAAGTCAGTCCATTTCGGGCGGTTCGGAAAAAATTGTCCCAGGAAGTCCGGGACAGTTGGGAAAAAAGAACGCGAACCAGCCAGTTTGGCTGAAACAGAGGACTTTCGTTTGGGACATCGGGCCAAAAGTACGCGTGGGACGCGAAAAGCCAAAAGAGCCACCAACGAATTAGAACGTGCCACGTGTCAGAAGGTTGAAAAGTTGCTAAGTGCGCCCCTCAGGCCCGAGCCAATAAAATAGTGCCACGTGTCCAAGTTTAAAGGCCCAAAAGGAATTTTTAGAGAATGAACCCGTGGATGAATCAGAGTCTGACACGTGTCATCCAAGTGGCAGAGCGTGGGAAAAATTCAAATATCCGTTTTGGCCTGTTTTGTGCCCTAAATCTTCAGATCGCCATAACTTTCGATCCAGAGCTCAGATTTTCACGTTCTTTATATCAATGGAAAGATGGAAAAATTATCTACACAATTCCGGGGTCAATCTTGAATTTTGGTTCAGTTTGGAGAGAGAAATTTGAGAAACACCTCTGGCACATAATAATAGATAGAAGTGACATTTTCAACAACCACTTTAAATACAACAGACAGTTCGCCGTTTCGCTAGATAGTATCTTTGTTTTGCAGGATTCACCGCTTCTACCATAATGAGATGAGTTAAATGCAACATAGAAGTGGTTGGGGTAGATTTGGATTTCCTCTCTCTTCCCTCTCTCATTCTTTCTATAAATTGTAAGGAGGGGCTTCTTTCTAAAGGTCGAACATTCCTGTTTTGCTCCTCCCTTCTTCTCTTTATCGTGAATTTATGGAATTCGAACCTCCCATTTGAAACTGTAATGCGACTCTACCTCTTGGCATTTTGCAGTGTATTGTATCAATCTTTGGAGTAAGTAATGCATGTCTCTGTGGATGATTTTCAACCCTTTCGTGTTCATTTGCATCCTCCTGGTCTTTCACTGCGAATTTTGTTATCTGTGCATGATCTTGCATCACATTTGAATGGTCTGTGTTTATTGGCAAGATAGGTGTTCTTCATTCCTTGGTGCATCACATCTGTTAGCTTAGGTTTATTTTTACGCATCTTCTTACCTTGTCTCCTTGGCAAGTTAGATTAGGTTTTGAGTAAACTCTCTACATTTTTTGTGTGCATCTGAATAGAGGGATAGGAACCAGCCTTCTCTGGAGATTCCTTTCTCATTCTTGCAAGTCCCACACTTGGAGAAAGGATTCCATGTTATGCAATCACACTGGATGCTAGCATGATCAACCTAGAAATCTGATCAACATCCAAGGGTGCTGTGGTTTTTCACTAACAATTTTGGCACGCCCGACGGGACACTAGAGGTCTCATTTTTATAGCAGTGAAGTTGATGTGCATCTGCTACAATTTTATTGCTTAAAAAGAGCTATTACTTGCATATCTGGCGACTCCAAGGGGAAGAATCAACTGGTTTCAGCAGTGTAGGCCTGAAAACTCATGAGAAGAGTCACCACAAGGTCAAGAGTTGGAGAAGAAGAAGTGCTGTTTGAATACCAGCAATTATCTCCAAGAAGAAGGAAAAGAGGAAGAAGGATTCAAAGGTCTCCGTCTCCACCAAACAGAACTCTCTCAACTCCTCCACCTAGTAGGCCTTTCATTCAGTCAATAAGGGTTTTAAGACCAATTAGAATGGCACAAAACAACCCCTACGTCAACTTCACACAGGCAAAGCAGCCCACTTGCCCTCAATGCACAACATCCAATTCCTATTGCAGCCTTAAAGAACATTCCATACTTCACTGGAGAAAATCAGACTACTCTAGGTGATCATGTTAAAGATATTGCTAACCTTTGTGCAATCCATGAAATCAATGAGATGCAAGTGGTCATCAATTTCTTTGGCATCTTCATTCAAGGGGAAAGCATTGCAATGGTTTAGGAGCCTTGGAGCTGGTTCTATCACAAATTGGAATCAGTTGTGTATAGCACTTCATGAGCAATTTGGAGAAAAGGGAGACAACTTGTCTCTTTTGGAGCAGTTGACAACCATCAAGAGAGCTCCCAATGAGCGGTGGACTGATTTCAACTTCAGATTTCAAAAGACTTGGGAGAGGATTCCAGTGGCAGTCAGGCCAACAAAGAAGGTGCTTTTCTCTACTATCTCAAAGCTCTAAATTCTAATATTTCTATGTTGATTCAGTCCATGGAGGCATAACTATCCCTATGGCTTATAGCATTGCCATTAGGGCTGAAAATTGTTTGATCCAAGTGGCAAACTCGCCCCTAGACCTCCCATGCCACTGTTTCCAAGTTTAGAGAGTCAAGCACCAATCAAGCACCCAATTTGGCTCCTTCTCCCACTCCTAGAAATCGAGTTCAAATGAAGCTTCCACTTCATCTCCAAGTGCCCCAAATGAGCTTCAAGAAGTCATGAAGCAATTGCAAAACCTAGGCAATGAGTGGTTACTCTCAAAAGGTAGCAGGCCAAGGTTTTAGACCTTCTTATCAACCCCAAGCTCAGCCTAAAAGGCAGCCATACCAACCAACAAGGCCACCTAATCCAGCTGCAAATATGAATCAAACAAGGCCTCCTACCAATAGACCATTTCAGCCCTATAATCCAAGTGTCATATCTACCTCTAAGGCATTGGTGCCAACACAAAACAACATTGCCCAGGAGTATGATTGGTGTTTTCCATGAAATGAGCCTCATAATCAATCCATGTGCTTCAATGGTGCTTTGACTCAAGCATTAATGGTGTCAACTATTGGTGTGGAGGGTGAAATTAGTCAAGAAAACAGCCAACAACAAGAAACATTCCAACAGCAATCAGCCCCAAATGACACCACATTGGTAAATTGGCAAGCAGAGGATTTTGTGGCATAAACCAGGTAGTTTCTCAAGGTGTTGCAGCCAACACAAGGTCAAAAAGGAGGAATTTGGGTGAAGAACAACCATTAGCCCCAACCAATCCACAACCTTCCATGGCTCCACAAATGATTGGCAAGCAAAATCCAATTTCAAATGCACAAGGGAAGCCAAGAACAAATCCTCGACCAACTCAAATACTAGTTATTGCTGCCCACGTGCAAGGAGTGAATGTACAAGCAAAGGGACACAAAAGGATACTTCATCCCCATTCAACATCATTGATCAGATGAAGAAGACAAATGTTAATATATCAATGTGGGAATCCCTATCTATCCTAGGCCAAAGAGATCTGCTACAAGCTGCCATGAAGGACTGGTCAACTTCAAATCAACAGTCCAAAGGCAAGAGAAGGTGCTTACAAATGCTGCCCAGCCTGAGGGAAATCATGGAGGACAACAAGGTAAAATGTTGAAAGCCCCTCCTTTCTATGTTTCATTGATCATTGGAAATCAGCTAGTGCACAATTGCATGATAGACTCGGGGCAAGTAGCTCAGTGATGCCTAAACAAATAGCTGATCAGCTAGGGCTCCAGTATGAAACAATATCCAAAGGGGTAGTGTAGCTAGATGGGACAGCAGTGAAAGTAACATTGGAGTGATTAGAAAATTGAGTCTTACCTTGCATGCATGTCCAAACGTTGTTGTTTTACAAGATGTATCGGTCATAGACCTTCCACCACTCTTTGCCCTATGTTTGTCAAGGGAATTCACATGACCAAGATTGGGGATATTTGTCTCTGCGATTGGTCACACATGCTTTGTTTAGAACGAGGTATGGAACTAAGGCTACAATCAGTGTCTCGAACCTATTGCAAACTTCCATATTGAGCCTTACACTCCAAGTTAGATTAATGCCAATTGTTTACATTTGACCAAGAAGACCACCCAAGCACCGATGAGGCCGACACCAAGGTTGGAAGCATCCCGGATCTAACCTTGATGAATGGGCAAACAAGATACATGCATTTGATCCTTATCAAGAAGTGGAAGAATCTGAGCTAGGGGTCTATTGCATACACGAAGAAAATCAGCCTATTCCTAACATCACCAAGCCAAACCACAAAGATGACAATGAGGTATGGCAACTATTTTTGATGGATCAAGGAGTAGACAAGGTGCAGGAGGTGGAGCTATTTTTGTTTCACCTCAAGGAATAAAGTACTATTCAACTTTTAGATTTCAGTTTGCATGCTCCAATAACACTGCCGAATATGAAGCCTTGGTACAAGGGATGCATTGGGCAATCAAGAGATGAATAAAGAACTTGAAAGTATTTGGGGACAATGAATTAATTGTAAATCAGGTCAAGGGATATCATGCTTTGCCAAGAATGATCTACTCAAGTGCTACAAGAACAGGGTGTGGGACCTCATGGAATATTTTGAAGGTTTTGGCATCAAATCCATTCCTAGGAAAGAGAATCAAGCTACTGATAGGCTTGCAGCAGTAGGGGCAGCCTTTGACATTGTGGAAAGTATTCAACAAGATAAGGTACAGCCAAACATCCACGTGATTGTGAGGCCTTCAGTACCGGATAACAATGTCGGTTGGCAAGTGTTTTAAAATGACCAAAGCAAATCATCCATTTCTTAAGAAGAAGCTGAGTTCTTCGGCCAAGAATCAAGAAAAATTGGAGAAGTGAAGTATGGTGACCAAGTGGTACAACTGAGAACTAACAAGCTGCCCAAGGGACTTATCACTTTGGAGTCCATTTTTAATCCCAATGATCAGTTTAGAAAGGAGAAAGCAAACATTCAGGTCAAGAGAGAGGATTCAGTATCCATCTTGGTAGAAGAGAACAAACCATTGCAAATTGGAAAGATGACAACTGAACAAGAAAGGTATGAGTTCATACAAATTTTGTGCAAGAGTTCCTGACGTGTTTTCTTGGAGCTATGAAGACTTGAAAGGTTTCAATCCCAACTTAGCTCAAAGATACCATCGAATTGGATCCAAATACTAAGCACATAGGTAGAAGCAAAGACCAGTCAACCCACACATGGAGCCTCTCATGAGAAAAGAATTGGACAAGTTGATTGAGTCAAGGATCATATTCCCAATCAAGCATTCTAGTTGGGTTGCCAACTTAGTTCCAGTTAGAAAGAAGAGTGGGAGATCAGATTGTGTGTTGACTTCAGAGACTTGAATAGAGCCTCTCTCAAGGACCATTACCCACTCCCTTCCATGGAGCAAATATTGCAGGTTGTAGCTGGTTCAGAAAGGTTCTCATTGCTAGATGGATATTCAGGCTACAATCAGATTATGGTGAAGGAGGAAGACCAGTTCAAGACAACCTTCACAACCAAATGGGGCACATATGCCTACAAGAAGATGCCATTTGGCCTATCAAATGCTGGAGCCACTTTCTAAAGGGCAATGGATATGGCATTCAAGGGTTGATCAATAAAATAGTTCTGATATATCTTGATGACATCACTGTATTCTCCAAAAATGTAGTAGATCACCTCTTTCATCTGAGGCAGGTATTTCAGAGGTGTAGAAGATTTGGGGTATCATTGAATCCCAAAAAATGCATATTCCTAGCTCATGAGGGAAAACTTCTAGGCCATATTGTTTCAAAAGAGGGATTGACGATTGACCCAGAAAGAGTTGAAGCAATTCGAGCGTTGCCATTGCCAAGTCACAAGAAGGCTCTTCAAAGCTTCTTAGGAAGGATCAATTTTGTCCGCAGGTTTGTTCCAAACTTTGCAGCTCTTGTAAAGCCAATAACGCTGATGTTAAAAAAGAGCATGGCATTTAAGTGGACATCTGAAGGCAAGGCAAGTTTTGAGGCAATAAAAGAGGCTATATCTCAAGCTCCCACTCTCGTCAATCTAGACTTCTCCAAGGGTTTCATGCTATACGCCTTTGGTAGTGGAGACACAATTTCTGCAATCCTGGCACAACAAAACAAAGAAGGATTAGAACAACTAGTTGCTTTCTTCAGTCAAGGCTTGGAGGAATACAAAACTAGGTACTCTTTCATTGAAAAGCATGTACTTGTAGTGATCAGGAGTTTAAAGAAATTCAAGCACCTAGTCTCAAACAACAAGATCCAATTATTGGTCTCTCATGTGGGAGTCAAGGACTTCCTTCTAAACAAGGATCTGAATGAGAAATGTGCAGGATGGATAACCCGTGTCATGGAATATGACATCGAGATTAAGGTCACCAAACTAGTACGTGGGAAGGGACTATGCGAACAACTAGCCTTGAGTCAGCAAGTTGAAGCAGGTAATGGAAAAGAGGCTGTCTTGGTACTACAGGATGGTCAAGAATAGGAAAATGATGATGTGCCCACTCCCTGTTGGACTCAGAATATGATACACTTCCTCTGAGATGCATGTGCCTATGCCCTCCAGAAATGAGCAAAGCAAAGAGGAGGTACTTTAGATTACAAGCCATTCCATATGTGCTTGTTGATGGTGTTTTGTTTAAAAAGACATCAATGGAGTTCTATTGAGGTGCATTGGGACAGGTCAAATTGAGAGGGTGTTACGAGATTTTCACGATGGAGATTCCGGAGGACATTTCACCCCACGAGTAACAGCTCTCAAGATAATGAAGGTAGGGTATTATTGGCCCACAGTGTTCAGTGACTGTTATACATGGATAAGAAAGTGCAAGAAATGTGCACTCTTCACGGGAAAAGAAAGACTAGCAGCGCTTCCATTGCACCCAATTTTGGTTGACCAACCATTCATGCAATGGGGTTTGGACTTCATTGGAGTCATTAATCCCAATTCAAGCCAAGGGCACAAATGGATTTTGACAGCCACGGACTATTTCACCAAATGGACAGAAGCAGTAGCACTCAAAGAGGCAACTGAGTCTAGCATCTTAGACTTTTATGAGGGGATAACAACCAGATTTGGTATACCTGCTACAATAATCTCTGATAATGCATTGGCATTCATAGGTTCCAAGATTACAGAATGGGCTGTCAAGAATGGAATCTATTTGAGCACCTCTTCAAATTATTACCCGCAGGGTAATGGACAGGCAGAGTCCACGAACAAAAATTTGCTAAGAATCATCAGGAGAACTCTAGATGAAAATCAAAGAACATGGCATACCAAGCTAAAATCAGCATTATGGGCTGACAGAATAACACCAAAGAGGTCTACAGGTAATTCCCCTTACAAGTTGGTCTATGGAAAAGAGGCAGTATTGCCTATATCATTAGAACTGCCTGCATTGGAGTTCATGAAGCAGTTGGAGTTGGCTGAGTTCGAACCAATGGAGGCCAGGTATGCAGAGTTGATGGAGCTGCAAGAGATCAGAAATCAGGCATCCCAAGCAATGGAAAAGGATCAAGCTTTGATCAAGAAGACCTTTGATAGGAAGGCCAAGGATAGATCCTTCCGAGTTGGAGATCTAGTGTTGAAATGGGATGTGGATAGAGCAAAGCCGGGAAGGCATTCAAAATTTGATGCCATTTGGAGTGGCCCATACATGGTCACGGGATGTAAGGATAGTAATGCCTTCCAATTGTCTACATTGGATGGAGAAGAACTCCCGATTCCGGTTAACGAAATCTATCTTAAACATTGCTACTGAAAATAAAAGGTTTACCCTTGTAAATATTAGCCTAGATTTCAATTCCTCTAAGTGCGTATGCACATTGTCTTGTTGTAGTTAGGTTTCTATTTCCCTAAGTGCTTTGGCATAGGTTTTGTTGCTCCTAGGTTGGATTTCTATAGTTCAGCGTGCTCTCGGAGAAGGAGTTGCGGTATCAGGCTCGGGATCAGATATCAGGTTGGTTTCAGGTTATTGCTTATGACTCCATGCCCAATGGATTGCTTCAGGCCACTGATCTTCTACCTAGCAGGCAGGTGACCCCGCTGAGTCACCAAATTGTTATCCAAAATTCACCCCCAGGGTAAATTTGACAACATGCAAAACAAAGCTTGGGGCCGAAGAAATTGCAAAAATTGGCTAAGTCCTAGTCCAGGCGGTCCTTGGGACAGTTGGGACGTCGGGCATGAACCCGGCCGAAAATCCTCCAAGTAGTCCACGCAGATGGTGGGACATCGATCCGTCGGGACACGCGGGGTGTGAAAAGGTGAATCGACCAAAAGAGGGAAGAAAATTTCCTAAGTCTTGCTTCGCAGAGTTTGGGACATCCGGGCCAAAAGTACGCGGAAGACGTGGATCGGCCGGTTTGGCGCAAGTCAGTCCATTTCGGGTGGTTCGGAAAAAATTGTCCTAGGAAGTCCGGGATAGTTGGGACAAAAGTACACGAAGGACGTGAACCAGCTGGTTTGGCTGAAATAGAGGACTTTTGTTTGGGACATCTCCAGGCCAAAAGTACGCGCGGGACATGAAAAGCCAAAAGAGCTACCAACGAATCGAATACGTGCCACGTGTCGAAGGTTGAAAAGTTCTAAGTGCGCCCCTCGGCCCGAGCCAATAAAATAGTGCCACGTGTCCAAGTTTAAAGGCCCGAAAGGAATTTTTAGAGAATGAACCGTGGATGAATAGAGTCGACACGTGTCATCCAAGTGGTAGAGCATAGGAAAAAATTCAAATATCCGTTTTGGCCTGTTTTGTGCCCTAAATATTCGAGATCGCCATAACTTTCGATCCAGAGCTTAGATTTTCATGTTCTTTATATCAATGGAAAGATGGAAAAATTCTCTACACGATTCCAGAGTCAATCTTGAATTTTGGTTTAGTTTGGAGAGATAAATTTGAGAAACACCTCTCGGCACATAATAATAGATAGAAGTGATGTTTTCAACAACAAACTTTAAATACAACAGATTCGCCGTTTCTCTCTAGACACCCACCGTTTTTGCCGAGATTCGCCACTTCGCCATAATGAGATGAGTTAAATGCAACATAGAAGTGGTTGGGGTAGATCTAGATTTCCTCTCTCTTCCCGCTCTCATTCTTCCTATAAATTATAAGGAGGGGCTTCTTTCTAAAGGTCAAACATTCTGTTTTGCTCCTGCCTTCTTCTCTTTATCAGTGAATTTGTGGAGTTCGAACCTCCCATTTGAAGCGTAATGCGACTCTACCTCTTGGCATTTTACAGTGTATTGTATCAATCTTTGGAGTAAGTAATGCATGTCTGTGGATGATTTTCAACCATTTCGTGTTCATTTGCATCCTCCTGGTCTTTCCTTTGCAAATTTTGTTATCAGTGCATGATCTTACATCACATTTGAATGGTCTCGTGTTTATTGGCAATACAGTGTTCTTCATTCCTCGGTGCATCACCTCTCTTAGCTTAGGTTTATTTTTGCACATCTTCTTACCCTATCTCCTTGGCAAGTTAGATTAGGTTTTGAGTAAACTCTCTGCATTTTTGTGTGCATCTCGAAACGGAGGGATAGGAACTAGCCTTCTCTGGAGATTCCTTTCTCATTCTTGCAAGTCCCACACTTGGAGAAAGGATTCCATGTTATGTAATCACAATGGATGCTAGCATGATCAACCTAGAAATCGATTAACATCCGGGTGTCTTTGTGATTTTGCACTAACAAGTCTATGACTTATATGTTTTGTCATATAACTAGATTGAGGCGTGCATGCCATGTGAGGCTCAAATCTTTGATGACTCAACAATTGTCACCGTTGTCCTATCCACCGCACTACTCCTCCGGAGATGACTTCATATTAAAGACCCATTTGATTGGCTATTTGTTTTGGCATTACAAAGCTACTTTCCCGAATCATTCATGTAATTATGTATGAATTTTTTCTTAATGATCAATGAAACATAGAATGGAGGAGGCTTCAAATTCTTACCTTGTTGTCCTCCATGGTTTCCCTCAGGTGAGCCGCATTGGTAAGAACTTTCTCTTGTTAGTTAGGGGGCCTATTAGAGCTTGACCAATTAGCCATAGTAGTCTGCAATAGATCTCTCTGTCCCTGGAATGGCAAAGTGACTCCACACTTTGAAAAGTTCACATTTGTCTTCTTCATTTTTTCAATGATATTAAATGAGCTATCCTTTTTCTGTTCCCTTCCTAGAAAACTTTTCTCTTGTGCATGGGTCATTACAACCGGTGTCTGAGAGGGTTTGGAAGGTGGCTTAGATTGAGTATGCATATTAGGAGTTGCATTTTGAGTGCCAATACTTTGTGGAGTAATGGAGGGTTGAGGATTAACTGAGTTTGGTGATTGTCTCTCTCTAATATTCCTCTTCTTGGACCGTGTATTGGTAGCTACACTTTGAGAAGGGGCTTGATTCATTCCACATAAGTCATCAGCTTGCCAATTGACAAGCATATTTTCACTTGGAGGTGCCTCCTGCTAAGTTCCTTGCTACTGATTTTCCTCTTGGCTAGACTCTTGTGAAACACCAATGATTTGTACCATCAAGGCCTGGTTTAGTGAACCATTGAAGCACATTGATTGGTTATGTGGCTAATTGCATGGGAAACATCAATCATATTATTGGGCCATGTTATTTTGTGCGGAACCAAATCCCTTGATGTTGGGGATATGTTTGGATAATATGACCGGAAAGGCCTAGCAACTTGAGGTTGTCCTTGGTTTTGGTATTGATTTACAGCCTAAGCTAGTGGCCTATTTTACGATACGAGGGTCTAGCCTAATAATAGGATTGAGGCTGATATGGCCTAGAACTCTAAGCTTGTTTCCTCTTGATAGTTACTAACTCATTTCATATCTTCTTGAAGATATTTTGAGGTGCTAGAGGATGAGGTGGAGGCTTCAACTGAAATTTGATTCCTAGGAGTAGGTATAGGATCTAACTGGGTGTTTGGCTAGTGCTTGATCTCCTAGTTCTAGGTATAGAGTCATAGGTGGCCTAGGAGCAAATTTTGCAGCCTAAATTAGACAATTTTTAGCTCCTATGGAAATACTATAAGCTGCAGTAAGGTTGTGCTTCCCATGGATTGAATCATTAAAGCAATATCAGAATTTTGAGATCTAAGAAAGTATAAGAAGGCACGCCCATTTGTGGGCTTTACTGACCAATGGAATCATGTCCCATGTCCTTTGAAATCTCGAGGTTGAAATCATTAGATTTTCATTAGGGGCCCTCTTGATGGTTGTTAAATGCTCTAACAAGGATAGGTTATCTCCCTTTTCTCCAAACTAGTTATGGAGAGCTCCACACAAAAGGTCCCAAGTCTGAATAGAGCATGTTGTTAGACTTCTGAACCATTTTGGAGCTTTACCCTTGAGTGAGGAGGCTGAAGCAACTTGACCTGTAATTTCCATCTCAATGATCTCGTGGATTACACAGACACTTGTAATGTCTTGAATGTGGTCACTAGGAGAAGTCTGGTTCTCTCCAGTGAAATATGGGATGCTCTTTAATGTTGCCACTAGGACTAGATTTTGTGCATTGAGAATGAGTGGGCTACTGCCAATGAAGTCAACATAGGGGTTGGGTGGTTGTGCCATTCTGATTGACCTAAGAACCCTTATTGATTGAATGAAAAATGTAATAGGAGGAGGTGTTGACAAGGTTCTACTTGGTGGAGATGGAGACCTCTGGGCTCTTCTCCCCCTTCTCCCTCTATCTAGAGACAAGTGCAAATAGACAAATAGTCCCTCTTCTCTAGTTCTTGACCTTGTTTGTATTATTCTCATGAACTTGACAAGCTTGGACTATTGAAACTAGTGGATTCTATCCCTTTTGGAGTCACCAGATGTGAAAATTTCAAAGCTTCTTAAAAGCTAAAACTTGCAACAAGTGCACATCAATCTTGTTATGATAAAAAATAAAGACCTCTTCTCCCACCAGGTGTGCCAAAACTATTAGTGTAGAATCACAACACCCCTAAATGTCTGCAACTAGGTGGGTTTAGAATTTTAGTGTGATTGCACAACATGGAGCATGTCTCAAAGTGTGAGACCTTGCGAGTTGAGAGAGCTCTCCGAGTTGAGGCTAGTTCTTATTCCTCCTTCGGGTGCACACAAACTAAATTTGTAGAGGGTCTATTCTAAATCTACTCTATTCTACCAAGGAGACAGGGTTAAGGAGATGTAAGAAAAAAAACCTAAGCTAATGAGGTGATGCACCAAAGGAATGTTAGACACTCATTTTTATAGTTTACCACAGACCCCATAAATGTAATACAAACATCATGCATAGATAACCAAAATGCAATAAGAGATCGAAAAGACAACAACGAATACATGAGAGGTTTGAGAATCATCCATAGACATATATATTATTGCTCAGGAGTCGATACAGTATATTACAAGTGGCAAGAAGAAAAAATTGCATTACAACCCAAATGAGAGGTTAGGAAAGCTCCACAAATCCTCTTGTGAACAGAAGAAGAAGGGATGGTGTAAAACATAAAATGTCCAACCCTTTTTATGAGCCCCGACCCTTCTTTATAGATTCGAGAATAGAGAAAAGGAGAGAGAGGTGGGAAAAATAATTTGAAGTTAAACCACTCGCCATTAATGCCTCCTAAAAATTCACCCCAAATCTTTCATGTGCGCTTCGATTACTTATTCGGTGCATTGAAGGAGGAAAAAAGGCGGATCGAGATCAAATCTGATCTGGTTGTTGGAGAAAATAGATCTTGTATTAATGGCACGAAGACAATTTTTTAATTTTTTCCCCACCTAACTTCTCTGAAATTAAATTTTAAACCTCCATGGCATAGACAAGGTCGAGACCTTTCAACAACGCTAAATTTATCGATTTCGAGCAATGAATATAAAGATATGCATGTTTGAATATTTGAATCGGGCCTGTACAAAAATGACGGTAACTAGTTATCAAAACGGACCATCTTTTGGAAATTGGACACGTGGAGGCCTAGGGTATGTTTGGGGCCACTTTTCAATTTTTATTTTGAAGTTGTGTCGAGTGAGACACGTGGCATCTTCCATGTCTTTCTTAGTTTCCCTATGTTTTGGCTAAGTTCTTTTGCTCAGCGGGGCCATACATCTGACCAAGGACATGTGGAGGCTTGGCGCTTGTTTGGAGACCCGCCCCAAATTTTAATTTTGAAGTAGCACCATGCTGACACTTGGCTTCCTCTCGACCTATATCTACTTTAACTATTCAGCCGCAACCATATCCCTTTTTGGACTGGAACACGTGGAAGGTCGGTGCTCATTTGGAAATTTCCTCCCAGCTTTTGCTTTTGAAGTTGTGTGGTCAACACACGTGGAGTCTTCGCAAGCTCTTCGAATTTTCAATGGCCGCTCTTACATTTTCAGGCCCTAAACACATGGCGAGCTGGTGCTCATTTGGATATCACCTTTTGGGTCGCGCCTTTGAAATCACAACGATGTAAAACGTGGTGCCGTCACTTTGGTTTTCTATATTTAGTCAATTTTTGGCCCACTCCATCTTCCTCTATTGTCTATGTTAGACCCTAGACACATGGAGAGTTGGTGCTCATTTGAGTCTCCACACTTCAGACCAAGCCTTGGTGTTGCACCATCGAGACATGTGGAGGTTTCTACTAGCACTCTTACACTTAGCCATTTTAGGGCCTCGCCTGTCCGCGTTTTGACTTTTAGCTTTTGACTCCGCCCCTCTTTGGGGCTCTGGACACGTGGAGGCCTCGGTGCTTGTTTGAGTCTACCCTTTTGGATTCAATATTTAGAGGTGTGTCGGTTGGAAACTTGGTAGCTTCCATTGACTCTCTATACTTAGTAAATTTTGGGGCTTGTTCTCGAGTTGTTTGTAGAGCTTGAAGAATTCGATTTTTGCCATTTATTTGACATTATCTTCTTCCTTCCCGACTATGTTCCTCCATTTTAAAACCTTCATGTAACTTGTTCATTATATTTGAAGCGTGGGTTCATTTGACGGAATCATTTCTTGAATTTCTTCCTGCACGAGGTCGTGTTTGATCAATTTTGTCGGGGACAAAATAGAGATAATAGTAACATAATTTGGAAATAAAAAAGTAAATAATTAGATGAATCTATAGTTATAATTGCATGAGAAGAATAAAAAAGAAGATAAGAAGAGGAGTCCAAAGATAGTTTTGAATGGATGGAAGAAGGGATAGTAAGATAAGAATAAAATAATATAGAGGAGATAGAAAAATTAATAATTTATAAGAAAAAGGAGAAGTGGAGAAGCTTACATAGAAATAGATTTAGAAGAATGATATAGATCAAGAAATATCAAGGGTAGGAAATTTTTCACGGAGGAAGATAGTTATGAAGATATTTCATGAAAAGATACGTTCCCCAACCAACCAAGATCCATACCGGAGTTGGAATGGTTGTCATTCCGACCGGCATAAGGCACACCATTCAGAAATATACAATTAGGATAAGACTTGGAAAAATATATGAACAATTGAGAGATGAAAGTAAAGAGAGAAGTGTTAAAATATTTTTAGGATATTTTAGGAACATTGTAGTTTAGTAAGGAATAAAAGAGATAAAGGAAGGAAAATATTTCAACAGAAAATAGATAAATAGAAAAATAAGGAAAATACATAGATTATATCTCAAATATTTCATACAAAAACACCCCACAAAACATACCAAGGATGAAACAAATCATGAAATTTCCACATTCGACAAAGATACAAAAGATGTAGAGGAGAATATATTTATTTTATATTCATTTTGGAGGAGTAACAACATCATAGATGCAAATATACAATCTGTGCAACTATATAGGAACCTTGAGAGATGATTCCTTAAAATGGTATATGAATATTAGCCCTAACACGCTAAAAGTTTGGATGAGGTAGACAATGATTGTAAAACCTAAGACACTATCGTTATTCCCATGGGAATAACAAAAATATTAAATTCCATTTTATAATTACCCATCATAAGTATTATTTTATGGAATCTCAAATATTGGATTCCATTTTGTAATCACCCATCATAAGTATGTTTTTATCGAATATCCTTAAACATTGGATTGTACCACCATCTATAATCATTACATGAAATTTAGGAGTTAGGTAGATGAAACAATTTATCTTGCTGCTAACTTATTATTGATAACTTTATGTTTTCTCCTAAATCAATCAATACCATCACTTTCACTGTTTCTTAAGGTACCCAACCGCTTGAAGGGTTTGTGAAGTTCTATTACCAGATAGAGTATGGAAAGAGATACTCGTTTGGGGATCTTCAAAGTATTCCTCTAGTTTTTGTACTTCATCACTTGATGTTTCCTCATATTCTTCCTCCTCACTAGTCCCTACAACGTAAACCAATTTATTCTTGACACAATTCTAAATTGGTCCATATTTAATGTCATAGTTAAAAATAATGCCTTTTCACACTTTTCTTCAATTTTTAGTCTAATTTTCTGAGTGTATGATGGTGTTAAGGTGCTACAATCTTGATCTTAGTGAAATTATTGCTTTTACTAGAAATTAAATTTTCCTCTACCCTACGTGCCATGATAATAGAATCACAAACATTAAGTGGATTAAACATGTACGTGCCTCATACTCAATGTGATCCTTAAGACCCCCAAGACATAGGCCCTTGAGATACTCGTGCTCGTAATATTATCCACACGCAAGGATAGGTTTTAGAATTGATGAACATAATCCTTGACTGATAATGTTTTCCATAACTTTTCTATATGGTTGAAGTAATACTATGACACATTAGAACTATAGTTCATTTGCATCTATTCAATGAAAATTATCCATGTGACATTGAAACCATTCTTCTTCCTCTAAGCACATAACCAATGATATCGAAGAATTGGTAAGGTTAAAAATATAAAGATTGCATGGTCATCATTTATCCCGATGGAATGCTATGTAGATCAAATAAATAATCCATTTTGTTAATCCAATTGAGTGGATTATTTCCATAAAACATGAAAATTTCCACTATCATAATAATGCCAGACCACTCATTAGAAGATCCATGGATTTTGTAAAGGATCCTCCTAGGTTGGTATTATTTGGATTTGTGTTTGCATTGATGGAGGAACCAATGTGACTGAGATGAGAATTCATGCAAGTATTCATATTTGAAAGATAAAGCATCATCTCCATGTGCATTAATTTAAACACCATCATCATTTCACCCTTAAGGAAACATTCTAAGATATAGTTGAATCTTCACAATTAGGGTTTTTGATGTAGTTCTGGCTGAGAATAAGCTATGATACCACTTGTAATGAATATAATTAGATATATATAAATATCATCAGCAATAGAATACCAAAGAACACCAAAATATACAAATTTGATCTCAATATGAAAGTAGAATAACTTAGCCACTTTGACAGGGAAACATTGAAACCATACAATATGACTCGAGTGCTCAATATGATGATTACATTCTCCTTATTTTTGGATAGAAGAAATGGTTAAGTTGTAGCCATGAGCAAAATTTAAGAACAACATAGAGGAGTGCAAGAAAGAAACTAAAGGAAACAACTAAGGGTTAGAAGTATGGGTAGGAGCATGCGCGTAATTGAAGAGGATAGAGACACATCAACACATAGAGGTTCACATAAGGGAGGAGCATGTAAATGTGCAAGGGTTTGGGCATATACATAGGTTTTTAGGACTTAGCCAATTTTTAGTAAAATATATAAAGAGGAAAAATCATGGATGGCATGAGATGCAAGAAAGGTCTGAAATAGGAAAAGAACATTCAAGAAAAAGGTAAAGACGATGCATGAAGAACATTTATTTATAGGATTAAAGCATGACCATGCTGAGCTATTTATAGATCAAATGAAAGAAAAGAAAAGTTGTGAAGGCTTGCAACCTATATTTAGGATTCCTATTTTTAAGAAAAATGCATGTAATGGTGAAGGGAAAGTCCCCACTATATATAAAAAGGTGTTATTTCTAACTAAGAGAGAAGATGTATGTGAAAGTAAGTTGGTCATGTAGGCATGTGTATGTGAGAGATTATATATATGAGAGTTATTAATGTGTATGTAAGTATGATATGCGTGTGTGCATGTAATTGAAATTTGGATATAATCAAAATGTTTGTGTAATGAATTATGGTTATAATGGACAATTGTGTATGGGTTGCAACGATCAATAGGTGTGAGTATGGTGTAGTGGGAGTTTGAATATTATTGTTTATTGTCTATGTTGAATGATTTCCTTATTATATGTGTTTCTATTACTTATGTTACATTATGTTGTTATCTTTATGATGGCTATATATGCATTAATCCCACATCTTGGTAAGCACACAAAGGAGAAAATCAGGACATTGCATGCACTTTGGGTGAGTGCCTAAGCTTTTTCTAGGTGAAGTGCCAATACGCATGATCTTAGGAAGTTTTGGCTACTAGACTCCAACATTTTGTTTCCATTTTTGGGACCTCTTTTCATTCTTCTCATTAGGATATGGCGTTCAAAGGTATCATTAGAGACTATTAAGCATTAGGTGGATGAAAAACAAGTATAAATTTACTCATAGATATAACACAAACCAAAATTTAATGCACACAAGTGGGTGGAAGATAACTTATATGATTATTTATAAGATACATTATTCTCTTTCTTCCCATTATAAATGTACCATTGGTTAGCAACTTACACAAAAAAAAGAGAGTATTTGATTAGGCAAGAAGTAATTATGGAGTTAGAGTAAGTATCAAGCACTTTATAATTTGGATGAGCCATAGAAAAGAGTTGTAGATCATTGGTGGGCAGGTGTACTGCATAATTATACCTTCGAGTGCACAATTTTGACAAACTCATGCTAAGAAGAAGTATAATTTTTGTTCTTGCGTGAACCTAGAGGATCCTATTTATGCATAATACCTTTGGCTATAAAGATCTTGATGATTAAGCTAGGATGGAGAAATTACCTATGGAAGGATAAAAATCCATTGTGCACAGGGGAAGGAAGTAGGTTTGGGAAGAATGGAATTAGTCCAAGTTGAAGAAAGAGAGAGAGAATAATGTCTCGCACATGTATATCATGATGTGTAAGAGAGGGAAGTTAAAGAAGTGCTAAAATTGAGAGGAATGATGTTGGGTATAAGTGATGAGAACCATGCAAAAGGTGAGGGGCATGAGATCATGTATTTATAGTATTGTGGAAGTGTAGTAGAAGAATCCTTCGACATTTGATGAGAGTGAGTATAAGGAGAGAATGAGAACTTTTGGAACACATCTAACCCAACCTTGAAACCTAACCATTTCATATGGTGTTTGAAATCCAGAAATTGTTGTAGAAGATCATCATAGTGAAGGTGAGAAGGAGGTAATAAAGGATCACCATGTTGGGTTGGAGATATAGGTAGACATGTATTGTTATCAACACAAAAGGTACAATAGATTAAGGCCACACATATGGTAGTGTAACAGCTCATGTGTTTGGATAGACCTTGTTTAGAACCAATTTGATAGGCATATCATTAGGTAAGAGATGTGGCATGCTACCTATTGGAGGTATTACTATAGGTGGAGTAGTAAGAAAAATGGTTAGTGTGTAGTTGAGTATTACTACATAGATAGAAGGTAGTACTTATACATGTCCCTAGGTTATGGAAGGAGGTTCGGAGGTTCACAACCTCCACCGAGCGGAGAAAATACTAGTGGAGGTTTAGACCGAGGATCCGGCCCCACTCCATGAAAAAGACCACAACATCCAACCCAATAACCTCAAAACTGCAAAAACAAACCCCTCAAATAATATTTGTGATGTTTCTTCATTTACCATAGTATTGGGGTGTGGAAGATGCAATAAAACATGTGCATAAGTGTGAGTTATTATGGAGAGATAAGAGAATAACAACTTTAGATCGGAAGGAAAGTAAATTTGTAATAAAATTCAAGGCCACACATATAGTTGGTATACAAATTATAATTCACATCGAGATAATAATGGACTATGATGCATTGTGCACCACCTTCTTAGCTAAATTCCACATACTTGAATTTTAATAACAAAGCATTAACATGTTGAAGGAAATTAAGAAGGGCTTATCTCGAGACTATTAGGGATTATGATGCATGTTTCAAGACCTTGTTGTCCAAGATTTCCTATAATATCCATCAAATCCAATGTGCGCAATGGTTTGTAGGAGGTTTGTTAAAAAAATTGAAGGGCACTATCACATAAGATACTCACTAATATTCACAAGGCTTGCACTATGCATCAAGTAGTCGAGAAGAATAGATCATCTTGGGGTTAGTCCATTTTGTGAGGCTCGGATTGTAGCAATGGCTACTAAGTTTGATATTTTACCACCTAATTCAACTCATGAGACGCGGAATGGACTATGGTGTACTGATTGCAAGGTAGAAGGACATTCCAAGGATAGTTGTCTGCGTAGGAATGTGGGTGTGCTACGAAAACTTTTGAATTTCAATAAGAATCATGATCTCCAAAACTATTCCACTCTTGCAATGCGTGACTTAGAAGAAAATATTTGTGCATTGTAAATTTTTTGATGTGTAAACTCATGACACAACCAATTATCACTTGTTTAATCATATTAACAAGGCTTGTGAAATAGGGTTGTGCCAGACTAGTGTATAAAGTAGCTCACATGAGAAAGAGGGGAAAAATAATGAAGGACACAACAATGGTAATGAATGATTTAGAGGTGGATATAGAAGTAGATGTCATGGTAGTCAAGGAAGGTTTGAATGAGAAACATGTTACACTTGTGGGTCACCCGACCATTATTAGCATGAGTATATGAAGAATCATGTTTTCACGTATTATGGAAAGGTATATAAGGTTGAATATTTTTATACCTATATGCCCACATGTGTAAGAATAACAAGAAATATAATGGTGCATCTATGATTAAGGTGGAACATGTAAAACAGAGTAATGGATGCCTAAGAATTTGGTTATAGCCAAACTTCAACCATTGTTAGTCACTACATGTGTGTAAAGGCAACGTGATCCTGCAAGAAAGGGAAGGTGAAAAATCTCATCGGAAGAGAAGAATTTGTATGTATCAAATATAGAGATGCGGCACAAAAAGTAAGATTATCAGAAATCATGGGCGTAATCTAGGAGCTGCAAGGGAGATATAATGTTCAAAGGAGAAAACACATGATAAGGAATCGGCGAGAGTACTTGAACTACCACGAAGGATGTTGATGATCTTATAGAGGTTAGAAAAATTGTCGGGTAGGATAACATCATACCTCTTCAAGGAGATTGGTTATAGTATAAGATACCACACAAAGATGTAGAAAGAAGTTTCAGATCCTTAATGCTAGTTTATCACCGATATATTGAGTATGACAAAGAAATCACCCTAGATATAATGATTAATGGATGGATGGTATGTAATATTCTCATTGACAAAGTGCGTAAGTAAATGTTCTCACAAATGATGCTTGGAACCAGATGGGAGGGCCATCATTACAACCATCCTCAAATGTGATGTATATGGCTAACAAGAAAAGGAATATGCCCATTTGGGTGTTTAAGGATGCTTCGATCACCATTCAAGGAGCCAAGTTAAAGGGTGATTTTGAGGTGTTAGAGTTGGCTGAATGAGATAATTTCCCGCAATCCTCAGGCATCCTTGGTGTTATGTTAATAATGTAGACTTGCACTTCAACAAAAGGTATGTGATTTTTGAGAAAAAGGATGAGTGTGTTATGATACGTTTGATGACATGAAGATTGCACCTTATATAGAGCCCATCAATGAAGAGGATCTTAATCAAATCTACGTGCATATGGTGCACAACCAAGAACATGTGGAGCCATCAAAGGAGGGTGCTATTTAGTGAGAAGATGTCTAGTCCATCAATGATACTACTAGTGTGACTTTTACGATTGAGCTTGTGGTACTTATGAAATGGTTGGTCACAAGGTGTGAGGAAGAGTGAAATGTATGATTAGATCGCCACTTGTTACGAATCTAGGTAGAGTCGAGTTTATGAAATATACTAGAGAATGAAATCTAGAATAGTTTCTATATGTGATGGAAGATCACTTGTGTGATGAGGGGGATAGGAGAAAACTGATGGTATACACATTATGCGGAACAACAATGTGTTGGTTGGATATGCACAAAGATAACTTACTTGGTTGGTGCAAGATCAAAGTGGCATTATTAACAAAGATTGTTCAGACAATCTCCCTTCACTAATATAGGATTATGATGGGAATACTTCTCCCGTACATGTTCAAATTTGTAAAATAAATTGGGCACAATGGCAAGAAGTGATACTACTATCCCTTTAGGTACAAAAATTTTACTCTAATTTTCATGTATGTGCACATGCTTGGTATGCATATGCCGAGATGAAGCAAGAGGTAAAGAACTTGGTGTGACCCGACTAAAGTTATTGTTCATACTTTTTTATTTTTCTACTAAGTCAACATTTCATAAATATCTCGCAAATTATGAGGTGCATCACATTGGGGGATAGCGTGAAGGTGGAGGAGATTATGATTTAGTTGATTTGCAATGATTATACTAAAGCGTGTAAGGACCTAGTAAATATGGAAGAGACATATTTGGGGGTTATTGGAGAGAGTAAGAGAAATGAAATATTTTCTACCTCATAGATGTCTAAGAGGTTGAAAATATGGCTATGAAGCACACAAAAGGTATGTGCAAGGTGTTGGACTCACAGATGAGAAGGCACACACATACCATATAACATTCAAGACCAGGAAAGTAAACATTAGCACCGATGATGCAAAAGGAGGAGATTGTTACGATTATTGGTATGAACATGAGGTTGTAAATATTATTGAGCTACTATGTGACTTTCATGATCTCGTTTCCCAAGAGATACCATGAATTAAAGGTTACACATCCATCACTAGGAGAAATTAAGATCAATCTCAAAGAGAGAGCATGTGACCATATTGGAAGAGGCTTTAATGAATGAATCCTAATATACACATCGAATTGAAATAAGAAATTGATAATATTCTTAAGTTAGGTATTAGTGAGGATATTAAAGAGTTAGATTGGATAAATCCCATGGTAATAAACATTAAAATGGATATAAGGATAAGGATCTACATTGATTATAGAGTTATAAATGCTTCATGTGTCAATGATCCCTTTCTCACACCATTTATTGAGGATATATTTGAATTTTTTGTAGGGTGCGAGGTCTTCTCATTTACATATGACTTTTCAGTTACCATTAGGAGACAATCACATGCGAAGAACAAGATAAGGCTACTTTTAAAAATGAATGGGAATGTTTTTCCTACTGATTACATAAAATGTGAGTATTCTAGTGTAATCTAGATGCTATAGGATTAGTAAATAACTGAAAAAATGAAATAATAAAGTATTGAAACAATACCCAAGAAAACTAGGAAAATAAAATGTATAATCCATAATGTGCAAAGAGGTTTGGAAGAGCCTTAGCTGATTAGAATATACCACATGACTATGTTGAAATTGATACGATCTAAACAAGAGGAGGAAACCCTTGCATAGGAGCATGAGAAAATATATATTTGGAGGATTACACTAGGATGGAGTGTTTGGGAAAGGATAGAGGTGCCTGTGGGAGTCGTGGTCTGAATTTTAGGTGCCCTAGTCTGCACATATGGTTGGAAACCTAAATTTTTAGGGTCGTAAGATGTCTTCACTCCTTCAATTATTGTCACGTGTATGCCACTACACTTCGCCATATGTCACCGTAAACCTAAAATGGAAGAATCACTTGCAAAACCCCAAGCAAAGCATCAAAACCATAAAAAATAAAGATACATATGAAGGGGTTAGATTGTCCTCAGTGGCCACAATGGTGGACTTACTAACTGAGTGTTGCACTACATCTCAAATCCAATGTAGTTCTAGGTGCGTGTGTGTGGAATTATACCCTAGGTACTCTTGTACGTATCATACTTTATGAGTAGTGAGCAATAACTAGATGTCAAATGCAAATAATGTGTATATGGTAACAATAAAATTCCCTCCTATGAAGTATTATGCAAATGAACCAGCCTTATTTCACTTGTGATGGAGCTAGATGGATGCAAATGGATATATAGATTCCTTTGATAGATGCAACCTTTGGTGGTGATAGTAAGTTCTTAGTTCTTGGTCCCTCATTATGGTCACATAACTTAATATTTATATGCTTATCTTGCTTTAATTTTGTAATTAACCCCAAAAATACCAACCACAAAAAAATAAAAATTCAAAAGGATAGAAAGTGCCCAAAAAGTGAGAGGAAAGTGAAAAGAGATTCAGAGTGCCTAGAGGGAACCAAGACACCCATGACACCTTAGTTACGGTTGGGTGCCCTAGTCGAAATAGGGAAAACATAGTATTAAAGTATATACTAGGAATGTACGGGTGTAAGATTGAATGTGGCAATAGAAAACGATTCAAGATGGATAAATACATGGGTTAATTAGTACTCTTTTTCACTTAAGATTCATATGAAAAGTAACATGAGACCTAGACTAAATAATTACCCAAAGTGTGTGATTTTGTGTATAATTTTCCCCCACTTCATGTTGGTGAGAAGAATGCTTGGTAACATAAAGGAGATGGATATGCATACCTGATATTCATTTAGGATGATGTAGAAAATGTGCCAAGGGACTAGACAAATCATGGAGTGATAAAAAAAATGGAGCGTGGAGACTAAAGATGCAAAATTGTAAAAATTAATGAAAGTAAAAGTAGGGCTGAAATGAGTGTGTCTATGCTGATGTGTGTGGTGTACTGTATGGTTAGTATTGTGTATGTGATGTACCTGCTATATGTGTGATGTTGGTTGCTTACTTCCCATAAAAATGGACTCTGCAAAAGAGAAGATGCCCAAGTAGTCAAATACACATGTATAATGTGTAAAAACACATGTATACATGTAAAAAGTGTGTAAGGAAAGTATGAAAATGAAAAAGGAACATGTTTACCTGATTTGTGATGAGAAAAAGGGTGTAGAAAGGATCCTATAGATGATGTCATCTAACACAAGTTTTTGGGTGATCTCACACCATTGGCCAAGGAATTATAGGGAGGAAATTCTGATTTATCCTCCAACCTATAACCGCTTCCCGAAAATTGAAGAGATCTCTGTACTGTCTGGTTTTTTGGGTGATTCGATGCCACTGGCCAAAGTAGTGTAGAGAGGAAGGTCTGGTTTATCCTCTAACCTATAACTTCTCCCCATAATGCTAAGAACAATCTTCCCTATAAAAGTCATTGTGTATAGAATTATGCAAACTAGTTTTATACCCACTTGTTATGTAACCCACTATGTCATGGACAAAAATTAAAACCAAATCGTATTGATCATCGCTTTGTGTAGTGTATATAAACCCAAATTATGCCCCCCTCTTTCGTGGCATATGCAATGTCAGAGATAGGAGAATGCGACCAAAATATTATCGGATCATTGATATCTGTTCTTTGTAGGGGGAAGGAGATGTGTTTGGTTGAAACCAAGGCACAAAAAAGTGGCTAGAAAACAAGTGTTAGTGAAAACAAGTATGCATGTAGAAAACAAGTGTAAGATACAATGACAATGTGTAAGAAAATAATGTAAACACCTAAAAAGACAATATAGAATGCACAAAGTGGGTTGGAAACATGGGACACCACTCACGGTGTTCCAATAAATTCAAGGCCACAATGGCGTAAACAAAAAAGTGTGCACACAAGATAAAGGAAAAACCCTATAAGTAAGGGAAAACCATATCAGACAATGAAACAAATAATCATATAAGCAAGTAGCCCTACATAACAAATTTTTCACGTGGAGCACTCGTTAGCATGTTATACGAGATATAAAATATGTCAAAGTGTGTGTAAACCAATATAGTAGTGTTCTATGAAAAAATGAAACAATATCAATTGTAGTGTACTAATGTGGCTACTCCCAGAGCCAATGTGGAAATTGTACTAGGTTCAAACATCCATGTTGCGTGTAAAGGATCTTTATAGTTTGAGATCAAAACTAGAAAAGAAAGTGAATGTGCATGTGTATATGGTAAAAGTAATGACATACAAGATATCTATCTAGCATGTGTAATAAAGTGAGCATGTACAAGTAAATGCAAGAAAGAATAAATATAACAATTAAATGTAGTATGTTGTGGAATGGAATGCAGAGTGAATGATAGGATCCGCATGGACCCCGAGTGAATGAAAGTGTATGTAATGAGGTTCATTTGTTTATGTCCCCTCATTAGTCAATAATGAACTATAAATGAAAGTGCGTCATTTGGAAATGGTAAAATTATTCTTGTGCTTAGTGTGTTGTGATGAGTGTGTAGTGATGAAATTCTACATAGATATGAGGTGCAAGAGTGTGTGATCATTTAGCCTAAAGCATATATCACAACAAGTTAATGAGCGAAGTGATGATTTAACATATGGTGTATATCACTAAATGATGCAAATAGAAGTGATGATGTAGCATATAGCGTAGATCACTAAAGGATGATCAAAATAGTGATGAGATTCATTTTTGATGTATACCCTCAATAGTCTATTATGGACCACGAGACTAGATTATGTTATAGGGTAGAGAGTGCAGCGCATGGAATTGAGTGTGTAAAATGCGTAATATGTGTAGTAGGATGCATAGTATGTGATGTGAGATGCATAGATGACCTAAGATGTGTATATGCATAATGGATGTAAGATGCAAGATGTGATGTGTAAGGTGTAATATGTAAAATGTAAGATGATGTGTATGATATGTGAAAACACGCAATATGCTATGGTGTAGTGAGGTATGTGTAGAATGTGTATGATGTATGTAGGAGAAGGTATAAAGCGTAGGATGTAAAGTGTATGATGTGTGAAAATGCACAATATGTAGTGCCTCCAGTGCAGTGTGGGTTCATGTTTGTAATATTCCCTCAATAGCAAAGAAAGTGTGAACCAAAGCACATGAGTGCGTCATCGGGTAATGGTGATGTTTAGAGTGTAGATAACTATGTGTATGCTAGAAGGTTGATGTGTGGTAACGCGAACATGAAACATTTGTTTATATTAGGTTAGGGGGTTTTGTGAATGCTATGCCCCCAAGTTTGTGTGGAAGAGAGAGGATGAAGTGATGTCATCAAGAATATCATAAGTGTCCTGGATCATAGCCATAAGGTACTACATCGAAACCCAATAAACTATAGTGTTGGGTTGGTCTTGCAATGAGCCATTTATGTGTAAATGATACATGCCCATAGAATATTCCTCATTAGTGAAATGATGTAATGGACATGTTTTCTCATACACACATGTGAGATTCGATGTATATCCCAGAAGGAAATGTTGCAAATGAATATACAACCAAAGGGCATAGGGAATGAGATATCAATATGATCGTGGTCTAATGTACCCCCTATATAATAAATCCAATACTTCCTAATGTGAGTGGAGAAGAGTTAGGAGTGCATGATAGATAGACTATAATATGGGGGACACGTAAACCATAAGCAACAATAATAATGATGAATCCATAATGTAGATGAGGATGTTGAGTAGGAGGATAGAGGTTGTTAATAGCGTAACCGAAGTTGAACTAGACCATCATGTGAACATATATAGTTACATTGTAAGTACAATCAAGTGGAATATGTTCCCAATATGGATTATTCATGAAAATCATGCATGTAAATAGAGGGCATGCTAATAGAGGTGGTGCATGTGAAGTTTTAGGGGGTAGAGCGATGTCCATAGACTGGATAGGCCCCCGATAAAGAATCATAGTAGTAGTAGTAGCAAGTGGAGGTGATGGTGTAGAAGAAACAACATCTATCACACAAATAACACCTTCAAGTGGTGGAAAATGAAGTGGTTCATCCATAGGTTGAGGATCATCTATAGTTTCAAAGTGCTTGGAGTAGGAGTAGTAGTATTAGGATCTTAGTCACAATATCTATAAGGGTTACAGATCATGAAAAATGGTATATTCAATACCTTAATTTATGAAATTGACACAATGAAATATAGCGTAAGAAATAATGGCTTGCATGGCATGAAGCCATGCTCTACAAAAAAAAATATAGGATACTAGAAAGTCAAAACAAAGAACACAATGTTAACAATTTTTGGCCCTATAGTGATAGGTAATGTAATGTGCCCAATGCATGGACGAACAAAACCATAATATACAAATAATGAAGGAAAATATGAATTAACATGATGAATGGAAATACCTAACATCTCAATGAATGACATGGGACATAAGTTGAGTTTAGATCCATTGTTAATTAAAGTGTGCTTGACACCCACATTGTAAATGTGAATCATGATATGCAAGGGTGGGTCATTTTCGAAAGTGTTAAGATCAGCAGGAGGATTAGATTTGAATGCTATGTGTTGAGAAAATGCATAAAAAAATGAATGATAGACCAAGTTTGGATGTATATCGATAGGAATGTGAGTAGTAATAAGAAGATGTTGGACTCTATGTCTTAAATCAGGATTTGCAAGTAAGTAATCATTAATTGAGATACTCATGATGATTAGACTCTAGGATGAAAAAAAAAGAATGAGGATCCTAAAAGCGTGAAGATTGAGTATGGGTTCACCAAAATGATTAACTAAAATGTGAATATTCTAGTGTAATCTAGATGTTATAGGAGCACTAAATAACTAAATAAATGAAATAATAAAGTACCGAAACAATACCCAAGAAAAATAAGAAAATAAAATGTATAAACCTAATGTACAAATAGGGTTGGAAGAGCCATAGCTAATTAGAAGATGTCACATGGCTATGCCGAAATGGATAACTATTGAATAGATGGAGGAAAGCTGTTACATAGGAGCCTTAGAAAATGTATGTCTACAAGATTTCACTAGATTGGGGCACCTAGGGAAGGATAGGGGTGCCTGTGGGTGCCCTAGTTAGAATTATGGGTGCCTTGGTATACGCATGATGGTTGGAAACCCAAAATTACAGTGGTCATAAGATGTTTGTACTCATTTTCTTCTTATCCGTGTATGTCATTATACTTTGACAAATGTTTTTGTAAACCTAAAATGGAACAAAACCTGCAAAACACCAAGAAAAGCATCAAAATCCTAAAAAGGAAGATGTATATGAAGGGATCATATTGTCCTCGGTGTCCAAAATGGTGGGATTACTATCTAAGCTCTACACTAAATCTCAGACCCAATGTAGTTCTAGGTGCATGTGTGCGGAATTGTGCCCTATGTGCTCATGTTTGTGTCACACCTTATGAGTAGAGAGAAATAACTTGATGTAGAATGTAAAAATGTGTGCATGGAAACAATCAAATTCCATCCTATGAAGTGTGATGCAGATGAACCAACCTTGTGTATGTTGTGATGGAGCTAGATGGATGCAAATGGACATATATGTGCCTTTGATGTATGTAACCTTAGGTGGTGATAGTAAGTGCTTAGTGCTTGGTCCCTCATTATGGTCACATAACTTTTTATTTATATGGATCTCTTGCTTTAATTTCGTAATTAACTCCAAAAATTCTGACCATGAAAAGTATAAGAAGCTCATACGGCTATATAGTGCCCAAAAACTAAGAGGAAAATGAAAAGAGGGTCAGGTGCCAGGGCAACCCCATTGCTTGTTAGGTGCCCCATTTAGAAATAAGTAAATCATAGTATGAAAGTACAAACTGGGAAAGTACATGTGCAAGATCAAAAGTAGAAACAAAAAACAATGTAAGATGGACAAAGACATGGGTTAATTAGTACTCTTTTTCACTTAAGAACCATATGAATAGTAGTATGAGATTAGGACTAAATAATTACCCAAAGTAAGTGATTTTCTATATAAAACTACATAGTTATGCCTATTGGATTGAAGAATGCACTACTAATGTTCTTGTGCATAGTTGTTTAGGTATGTCAAGACTTTATTCATAAATTTCTTTAAGTTTACTTGGATGATTGGATGGTGTATGATCTGGTTGAAGACCATTATGACTACTTGATATTGATGTTTGAGATATGCAGACAACTTATTATCTCCTTAAACATTAAGAAGTACATCGTAGCTACACCTTTTGGCACCCTACTTGGGAACATAATTGAAAAGAAGGCTTCTTAGTGGACCCAACCAAGACTATAATTTTTTTGGGGTTTTAGGAACCAACTAATCGAGTGAAGTGCATGGATTCCTTGGACATATACCACAAATTCATTAAAGGGTATGCAAATATTTTTGCACCACTAGAGAAATTATTTAAGGTCAAAAGAAATTTCCATTGGGGTCATGTGCAACAACAAGCTTTTGAGACATTGAAGGAGAAGCTAGCCATTCCCTTATTAGAACAAGCCATTCCATGTGAATGTAGATGCTTTGGTACAACTATTGGAACATTGTTAGACAACTATGTGAAGGAAACATTGATCATCCCATTTGTTTTATGAGCAAAAATTTGACACCAACCGAGCATAAGTATACAAATACATAGTGGGAAGAGTTATCCATGATATATGCACTTCATAGGTCTAGGAAATATTTGATAGCCAAACTATTTATATTCTATACTTCGATCATATGAAATTGATGTACTTGGTCAATAAGATATTTTTTTACGGGTGCATCTATCGTTGGACCCTTCTCTTGCAAGAATTTGATTTCTTAGTTATAGTGAAGCTTGGTAAAAGAAACATGGGACCTGATCATTTTTCAAGGATTAAATTTGTGGAGGACATGTAAAGCATAGAAGATACTATGCCATATTCTTAGTTTTTCAAACTAAACTATGTGCTAGCTAATTTAGAAGATATTGTGGTATTCTTAAACACTGAGAGCTGTGTATGAAGGTATGAAGACCCTATAGAAGAGGAAACTTTCCATTCACACGGTTCCATATCAACTTATCAAGGAGACCTATACGAGATGGGTAGATATGAATTATTGTGTACGTGTTTGTTGGAGAAAGAGAGAGATGCTATCATGGAAGAAGCGCATGAAGGAATAAATAGATGTCATTATACAAGGAAATTATAACACACAAGTAACTACTATTTGAATAATGGTGGGAAACACTCTATAAGGATACAAAGGCATTTATCAAAGCTTGTGACCTTTGGCATAGTATAAGAAAACCAAGGAACCGAGATGAGATGTCATTGTGAGATATAACAAGCATTGAACCATTTTAGAAATATGAAATTGAATTTGTTAGCATAATTACACCAGATTGTGTATAGGATAGGTGCACCTTACATAATAACATCCACATATTATATTACAAGATGGGAAGAGCCTGCACTCTACAAAGGATTTCACATAGTAACAACAAATATATTTCTATGGGAAAACATCATAAGTAGGTATGACTATGCATTGAACCTAACCAAAGTGATAGAGGAACTCATTTCTTAAAGGAGACAAATAATAATATTATTGGAAGATTTTATGGTAGCACACCATAAGACTACACCTTATCACCCACAAGCCAATGGTAATGTAGAGGATTTCAATAATATTCTAGGAAAAACCTTGAAAAATATTTGTGATGTAGGCAAGAAGGATTGGGATGAAAAAGTCTCAACTATGTATGGGTATATAAAACCCCATACAAGAGGTTGAATAAAGCTACACCTTTTCAATTGGTGTTTGGCATGGAGGAAATTTTACATGTAGAATTCATGTTACCCTCCTTTCACATTACACGCGGAGGAGGACCAGATGATAAGAAATCGGTTGAAGAGTGCATTGATAAACTTATGTTGTTGGATGAGAGTCACACCATTGCATGATGGAGTCGGAAGATAGAGAAAGTGCAAAAGAAGGCTTCACATGATAGACATATTAAGAATAAGCATTTTGCAATATGGAAGATTTTGTTATTGTATAACTCCAAGTTTGTGCATCATCTTGGGAAGATTAAAGTATATTGGTTAGGAATATTTCTAATAACTAAGATATTAGAATCAGGTTCATGTTAATTATAGGAGATTGATGATACTATATTTCCAATTTACTTCAATGGGAGTAAGTTGGATTCCTACTATAAATAATTTTTTTGTGTTTGTAATAAGGAATTCTTTCCATTTAGATTAGATTTACCTTTCGCTTCTATTTTTCTTTTTTATAATAAGTGTGTTCATGCA
This sequence comes from Taxus wallichiana var. yunnanensis, assembly GCA_018340775.1. Lineage (NCBI taxonomy): Eukaryota > Viridiplantae > Streptophyta > Pinopsida > Cupressales > Taxaceae > Taxus > Taxus wallichiana. Next base: position 29,145,195 of record CM031241.1, on the reverse strand, counting down.
CATGGGATAATTACTCTATGTTAGAATGATGCACATAGGAATGGACATAATTTTAGTGTGGGTTGAAGAATATGGAAGTGCACGCAAGGAAAAATGGGATGTTGGTACATTTTGAGTTGGTATTTTGTGTGTGTAATCTGTGTATGAGAGAATGGTGCACAATGTAATATTGGTGTGTGAAGGATGGTTCTATGAATGTAAGGATACAATGTGAAGGTTCTTAAGGATGTTGGTGCTTAAAGGAATAAAATATAATCAGATTAGACACCAAGTGAGTAAAATTTTGTGTAGTGTAATGCGAGGGAGGAAGTGAGAAGTTATACTACTTGGTAAGTGGTGCAAATGAAGAATATGTGTGGCGTAGGATGGTACTCACAAGAGGGTCCACATCCCGGGAAATAGTAGTGTGCATCAAGGCTATTGACTGTGACATATAGGATAAAAATTTAGAGAAAAAGAAAAAAATAACCTTTAAATAAAAAAGAGGTGGTAGGTGAGAGCAATTAATGCAGTTGGAAATTGGAATATCTATAAATGAGGCACTAGAAAAGTCATTCTTACCTTGATTTTTATGAACTTGTTTGATTGAAGAGCTAAATTATGATTAAGTGTGAAGATAAGTGTGAAGAGTGAATGAGAGAGTCAAGGAGAACCAAAGCTAAGTGGGTAATCATAAAACATTGACATTAGGGAGCTCCTTATATGAAGTGGTAGTTGTTTGAAGGTTTTACAAGAAAGAGAAAAAGCTAGGGTTTATAGGATGGGATTTAGAGCTAGGGTTCATGGAGCTAGGGCATAAAATTTTGAAAGTTGAGTTTGGGAACAAAGTTAAAGTAGATAAGGGAAAGAAGATTGAAAATTTGACCTCACGGGCTCAAAACTTGAACAAGTAAGTGATTTTCAACTTCTAGGGCACATATTTCGGGGTTTGTGTAGTTGAGAAAGAAAAATGGCACAAAGTAAATTTCAAAGAACAAGAATGAGAAAACAAACGTGGAGTCACTTTAAGAATATTTTTCGGAGATGTAATACCCCTAGGAAGTAACTACAAATCATCTATTAGAATAAAATCTCTCCTAGTGCAAGATAAGTGAATAAAATCACTAAATGCAGGGGCATGAAATAGGAATTCAAAAGGATGTCCTGAAGGAGTTGAGCTAGAGGACCATGGAGGGGAAAGTGATTTTGGATGACTCAATGTGCAAATATTTTGAGACTTCAATAGTGTAGTTGTTTGAGTTGTCTTATTTTTTGAGGCTCGTACATATATAACAATGGCTAATGTCCAAGGTACATGAATATTAGTTTCACTTCACTAGAAGAAGGATGTGAATTACTACATAAATCACTCATAAGGTAACCATTTTACGAGACATAAGTGAGGAGATAACACTTTGGAATTGCGCGATGATAAGGTTATAGAATAAATAATGACCAAGTTCAATCATCAAAGAGGGACCCATACGTTAATCATCATCAACATAATAGATCCAGGGAATAGAGTGGATGAATAATTGGTCCTCACTAAGATTTAGGCGTATAGAATGTGGATATAGATTAACAAGAAGTTCCTCCACATCGTGTAAAAGATGGCCCAAAACACCCACTACAACATATACTTGTACATCACCGAAGGCATAATGAGGAGGTAAATTAATAAGTAGATAGGAGATATGATTACTTAGGGATCTATTCTATTGTTAATTGATTTATAGGAGATAAGGGTTCTATATGGATTTGAAGATAATATGTGTGAGCACCCTATAGAGAATAATTATGCAGCCATAAGGTTCACTAAATACACTTGCGATGGTGTGATAAAAACCCTTATAAGGCATGATTAAACAAATGGTATAGGAAAATGTGTGACGCATTCAAAAATAAATGGCACATCTCAATGGAACTCCCTCATTCTTGGATAAGAAAGTAGAGTTCATGCGGTTATGCACACTTTTTCTTAGGAAATTTATTATTGAAAGATGGAGAACTAAGCTCGTGGTACAACTTGACATTCACATTCACCGTAAAATAATTTCTAGACATAGCCAATACAATAAATGATACACATCTATTAATGTTTAACGTAGATAAGGTAGACTTAGAATACCAAGTTTTGAGGAAGAAGTATAGCTATGTGTCACGAGATACCATATGTAGAGACAATGGAAATGGAAAATAAGGAACTCAACCCCATAGTAACCATGGAAATTAGAAAGTAGGCATTTTGGGTGTATATATACTTACGTCTAAAGTTTAAGGATGGATAAATTATAGATTTGTGTGATATGTCAATGCCGAGAACCTCTAAGCAAGAATAAATTGAAGACTCCCAAGTGACTCCCAAGTGCACGTGTGAGAATACTCTTGAAGGAATAAGAATATGATATAACTACAAGGTAGTTATATCATACCATGAAAAATAAGTTAAGGAGCATGTGGAGGTGAGTGCTTTGCACACAAAGAAGGATCCCTCGGTGGGGGTGCACGAGCCAAGCCCACTAAAGAAGATGTAGAGCCCAATAAAGAAGAAACACGTAGTGGTTTATGATGTTTAGGATGAAGAAAGGAAGGACTTGGAGAAGAAGTTGGAGGAAGATGTGTGGGTGTAAAATGAAGATCTTACGTAGAAGGAGGAAAATATGGAAAATATAGTAGTGCAAAAGGATCCTTCCATGGAGAAGGAATAGGAGAAATTATAATTTCATGGCGAGAACATGAAGAAGAGATGTGTGATTCTTTTAAGGAAGAGTCTAAAGGAGATGGAGAGGATGAAGAGTGTGATGAATAAGTCATTAGAGAAGATCGGGCGCATGAGGATATATGAGCCATGAAATTATAAATATTATAGGAGACCTGAAGAGGAAACATGCCGGAGGAAGGAAGTGTCGGGATCCTCTATAGACAACAAATATGACATATATTAATTACCCTTCAAAGGTACTAGGGCGGGATTTCAAAGATCAGTTCTAACAGAGGACCTTTTTGGATAGGAAATGATAAATAAGGATGGGGATCTCTCAAACACAATGAAGATGCTATCCTAGAGTATATAAACACACATGGAGGAGCGAGTTTTATGTAAGAAAATAATTATACTCCAATATGAGGCTAAAGAAGGATCCCAAGTAAAGTATTCTCTGTAATTGATCCCACAGAGTTATCATATAAAAAAAGCTTGTAATGCATTGAATAAGATGGTTTCAATGTTGGATGGAGGAATATAGAAAAATTGGCTATAATGAGAAGAATGTAGTAGTACATACAATGTAAGGAATTAAGGAACCAACAACTTGTCGAGGAGTGAGTGAAGAGAAGAAAATAACAACCGACACATATAACAAGGTAGTGAATATAGTGACTAGTATTTCTTGTGTATTCTTGGAGTTATTTGATTAAGCTTATTCAAAGTATACAATAGAGTTATAATATCTAGAAGATCTGGTGAGAATGATGTTAATAAAGATACGAGAGTTGGCTAGAGTGACAATGAAGAAATGTCCGAGGAAAGTAAAAATAATAAAGAAGAGGCTGATAAGAAGATTGCAGAGTATGAGGAATTAGCCACAAAGGTGAAGGACAATGTGTAAAGAGTATAATTATTTTTGATAGAAACCAAGATATCTCTCCTATTCTTAGCGCACACCTTTGTTAGTGAATAGGAAAAGTTATAGACAATATAGGCCACGATAAGAAATAATAAGGCCGAGTGTGAGAAAATTATGAAAGAAGTGGTGGAGAAGAGAGAACTTATAAAATCCTTGAAAGATACACTTGAGGAGATGATAAAAGAGATACACCCCTTGGTCATGTGTAAAATGGATACTCTAGTGGGTGTGACCTTAGATTTAAATGTGGTGGTCAAGGAGATGAAGGAAAAAGTAGATGAGCTGAATTTTGAATAAGTACCGGACATAGTACAAAAATGCAAGTCAAGGCCACAAAATATCTCAAGAGCTCTAAGGAGTTAGAAGTTATGATAAATAGGAGTTTCAGAGCTTCTCCCTTCTCCTAAGTCCTAAAATTTTGAACGCATAAAAACACATTTTTTATTCATTAAGGTAATTTCGTACATTATTTATTTTTTATATTTCATTCATTATTTCAATCAATGCTAGTGGAAATATTCTTTGTCCATATCATTTTTGAGGATGGACAATACTCCTACTATGGGGTAATGTTGGTCATATGAAATTGTTAATTTGTATTCACTTTCAAAAGTTAGGAAGCTGCAAGAAGGAGTGTACGCATAGAATTGAAGGAAACCGATAATGGTTAGAAGGATGCGTGAGAGCATGCACACAAGAGCAGAGGATATAGAAAGTTAAAAATGTAGAGGTTCATGCAAGGAGGAACATGTCGGGTGTGAAATAATGTACATGAAAAGGGAAGACCAGTCAGCACACAAAGGTAGGCTCATATACCATATACACAAGGTTTGAGGACTTATCCAATTTTTGGTTAAAGGATATAAATAGGAAAAAAACGTATGGTGTGAGATGCAAGAAAGGTCTGAAATAGGAAAAAAACATCCATGAAAAGGGTAAAGACAACGCATGGAGAAGATTTATTTATACTATTAAATCATGATGAGGCCGAGCTATTTATAACTTGAACAAAAGTAAAGAAAAGTTATAAAAACATGCAACCTATTTTTAGGTTGCTCGTTATTAATAAAAATGCATGTAAGTGGTAAAGGGAAAGTCTCCACTGTGTATAAATAGTTGTTATGTCTCTTTAAGAGAGAGATATTGTGTGTGGAAGTAATTTGATCATGTAGAAATGTGTATGTGATAGATCAGATGTATGAGAGTTCCTAATGTGTATGCAAGTATGATATGCACACATGGATTTAATTGAACTATGGATGTAATCAACATGTTTGTTTCATGCATTACGTTTATAATGGAATTTTTTTATGGGTTGTAAGGATCGGTAGGTCCGAGTATGGTGTAATGGGAGTTCAAATATTATCGTTAATTATCTATGTCGAATTATTTCCTTATTATATGTGTTTCCATTACTTGGGAAGTGTTTCCTTATTATATTAATCCCGCATTTTTCTTGAGTGTCTTGGCTTTTGTCTAGGTGAATTTTTAGTGTGTATGAACTTGGGAAGTGTTAGATACTAGACTATAACATTATTACCACCTATATATATCATTCCTATACTATATCCAACCCCAAGGTCAACCTACTAAACATATGAAAGCATAAATGATTGACTTACGATAAGAAAATAGATTTTGCAAGCCATAAGTTGACACTACCTTTGTAATATAACCAATAGGACTAAGGGCATAACAAAAATCTGAAAATCCACTTGACATTTCTTAGTAATGTAGACTTGATGTCCTTTATTGCCTAAGAAACTCTATAAGGAGTAGGATGTACTAATTTTCACAATCCTAGGTTTTTAAACATTATACTAGAACCAAATTATTTGTAATTTCATTATCAATAAAAACATTTACCTTTAGATTTTCATATTGTCCTCAGTAATGTTTTCATTTGATTTGGATCCTTCACTTCCTTGCTTTGTTTTAGTAGAGTTTTCCTTATCAATAGTGATTCTTCTTATTATGGGTCTTCCACATTATCCGTGATCAATAAATTCTTCACTATTATCATGAAATACCTAATTTCTATCCTCAATCCTACTATTTATTATTTGGAGATATTATAGGAATTCAAATGACCATATCCTGCATATTTATTGCACTTGACACACCTTACCCAAAATTATCTACTTCTTCCTCTTCCAAAAGTGGTTCTTTTCTTAAAATAATGAATTCCTTTTTGGGTAACATTCAGAAATTGTGATTTGTTAGTTGCATATTCATAGTTTTACTATTTTCCTTTACCCATTTTTTTCCTCTACCTCTAAAATTCTTTCCTCTACCTCTTGAATGTTGTGTGTATTTCCTCTTTAGCTTCTTCTCTACTTTAAGAATTACTTGGTAAGCCTCTTCTATTATCCTTAAAATAAAAAAATTATTTCGTCTTGGATATTGAACCTTAAGTCATCCAATTATCTACCTACCTTCTCTAGACCATCTTATATGCAACCAACCCTTATTGGGATCTTGTATAATTATATGCTATATTCCTTCACATTCATATCTTTCTAGTTCAAATTTTGTAGCCTCTTGAAATTTTTTTTTGGTAATCTAATGGAACAAATGAAGATTGTAATTTTTCTACTATTATGTCCCATGACTGAATTTGATCCTTATATTTATCATCTCTTTGATCTGAATATAATCCCACCAAATAGATGCATTCCATTTAAATGTAGTGTTAGAATATTTTAACCTTATTATTAACTTCTCCTTTATAATAAGAGTACTTACCATTCTTTGTTATCAAGTAAATCTTTTATTAAACATTTAGACTACCTCCATACTATGTAATCTTCAATTATGGGTTGAAACTTTCTCCTATCATTTCTATCAGTAGTATTACTTATATAACTTATTATTTCTTAGCTTATTTTTAATTATCCTTCATTTTCTTATTCTTTATGTCACTTACATCACCTACTATCATACCTCTTCTACAAGAAATTTCTATTTCTCCTAAACATTTTGTAAATTTCTCTTAAATTCCATCATCTCATCTTCCCTAGATTTCCATCTTGGACCTATCCTTTCACAATATCTTTGTGCCATTTTGTTTGCTTCTTAAATCTCATTAGAATCTTCAAACATCACTCACCTTCTCAACCGCAACTTGAACACTTCTTGCTAATGTCTATTACTTACTCTTATAACAATCATTGAGTCACATCAATTACACCAACCTTTAATGTTTTTAATAGGAAATTATGTGCTTGAGAGGGTTTGACAAACCAAATATAGTATTGAAACTATTATAAACATAGTGATCAAATTCCAATGCAAGTGACTTTTAAAAATAACTACAAGGTGGAAATGATGATGTTCCACTCAAATTTACTAATTACAACAACAAAGACTAAGTGTTAAGTTTGATTGTAACTAATAATATTATGTGTAAGAGTGTTATAAAACTTTAATAATTCATAGCATAAAATAGACTTCTTTGTACTAGTTTCTTCTCTATCTCATAGAACCAAGGGTTCTAACAATTTTGCCACTCTCTGATGCTAAAGTTTAGGAATTTATGTTTATAGGAAGGTTTTATGACTTAATTCAGATGACACTATTTTAAGATGGTGTTATGAGTTTCAAGGTATTATATCATAACCAAGACACTTAAATACCTTTCTAAGGATCCTTCAAAAGGTTATGATGGATATATATTTAAAATCTATTGTCCCTCCATTCAAAAGTTTTCAAAGTGTGGCCTCATACTATAATCATGTTTTAAATGGTACACAAGGCGAGAGGAAAATAAACCTAATGATACTAAATCTCCAACACTTAGATTAGTTCCTAATAACACTCCATAATACTATTATATTCTAACCAATCCTCTTTTATCATGCACAAGGTCTATATAGTACGAAAATATGTAGTTTATCATAATTGAGATTTTTATATCAAAATATAATGGAATGGTATTTATGTTTCATTCCATGAAAAAAATGGGTTCTATTTACTTTCTAAAAACATTTACAGACCTCTACTAAATTTTGGAGTCTTCAATATGGCATTCTCACCCTAAAAGAGAAACACAAGGACACTTTGCATTATGAAATCAAGAGAAAAATATTGGTTTGGGACATTCCATCATCATGATACATGGAAAAATAATTTTAGAATAATATACAAGGGTTTTCCATATCCTTTATTCATTTCCCAAATGTTCCAACACCTTCTACTAGGCTATTAATAGTCTTTTACACCAAGAAATATTTGAAAACACGTAGTGCGGACCAGTTTACTCACCATTAAAGGGTGTATTAGAATATAGATTGAAAATCCATATTCAGGGCACATGTAATGAAATATATATGTTTCTATATCACCCATATGGAACTACACATTCTTGGATCCTTCCTAATGTTTCAAACTTCTCTAGAGATAAAGGACCAATAAAAAGTTTTGCATATATTTATACCCATAGAAAACATAGTTTTAGGTATTTGAGTTCAATATAGGGTTTAGAAAAAGATATCAATTTAACATTTATATTTCACCATTTAATGAAACTTCCAAAAATTTATTCCACTCATAAGGCCTTAAAAACATGAAACCCACAATACTTTGATTTAATTATCTTCACGATTACATATATTGTAAGCTTGTGAAAGTTTCTTCCAAATTGCACCTCTAGGTGATTATTACACATTTATATCTCTATTTATTTTCTTAGATTACTTTATTATATGATTCCCCTACTTCTTTCCATTAGAATTTGAGTATTATCCTAATAGTATTGGGTTTTCTCAACCAAGGGTGGTATATTATGGTTTTTTTTTAATGACATTTATACAAATAATGGTAGAAGTTATTCGGGAAATAATTTTTCAAGGACAAACTATGGATTACATCAACACTCATGGGGCTAAGTCCTTTAGCTTCAGGATGTGTCGAGATCCCATTTATTTAAAGATGGAAAATAATGTAAAATAAATTGTCTGTTGGGGTGGTGAAATACCAGGAATGTGCGAAACACCCTTTTTGTGAGTGTGGAAATATCTATTAGAGAGGGAAATATGATTATGTGTGGAGAGGAAATTGAGGAAGAGGATTGTATTAATGAGATGAAATCAAATTTCATTTAATAAAATATGAAGATATTTCCTTCTCCAATCAGAAGACATATGGAAATATATGAAGATTATAGAGAGTCTCGACACAATAATGAGAGATTGATAAAAATTTCAACTTCTATTTTTTATTCCATTTAAAAAGGTACAAATTACTTATGTATTTACAATTTTTCATACATTCATGAGTGAAAAGAGGGAGAGTGGATGAAAATTTCTAAGTAGGAAGAGAATAATTAAAACGTGTTGTAGAGAGAAAAATATGATCCTTTGGAATGGAGACGTCATCCCAATTTATAGTCACTTTACGTGAGATTTCATCTCCTTATATGAATTTTCCTATTGTGGATTTAAACAATTTTCTTTATTTTAAGAAAATCACTCTTACAATAGATGAATAGAAATTCATTTGAGTAAGATAAGATAAAAAAGAAAAAGTGCAACCTCAATAGATACATAATAATCAATTAAGTGAAACAAGTCTCCTTTACAAAAACAATTGATTTCTTCATGAAAGAGAGGAGAGACATTCATGTAGAAGAAGATATAGAATATTTGGATCCTACGATACACTTGCACTAGAGTAAATTTGACATTATATACATTCATCAGTCGGAAGTGTGTGAACACATCTTGGAATTCAACACATCATGGAATCAAAACGTTCTCTAAAATATCGAGACATGAATCTACAACTTAAATATTCATACCTTTCCTAAACCAATTTAGAAGGTCCTTACTTTATTTTGAGATAATGTTCTACATTTTGGATAACTTATTCATTTAGTCCACACAAACAATTTGAGGGTGAAATATTTGATCTATGATTCTCTTCACAAATTGTTTGTTGAATTCCTTCACTATTTTCATCTTATAATTTATATCATTAGGTGGAAAACAACCCATATCTTACCAATCCACAACAATTTATTATTTCAACATGCCAATCTTTTCCAATATGGGAGAAGGATCATCTATTTATTCCTTGATGGTATTGATTCTCACCCATTTATTTGATATACCTCCCTAGATCATTGGAATATTCCTTTTGAAGTAACAATATTTTGATCTCGAGCTAGACATGGATCGGTCATCTAGAATCAAATCTTCCTCGTGAGAAATTTTTGTACTTCAGGCCTCTCTATTTCTCTTTATTTTGAGATTCACTATACGTATGTATTCATAAACCTTTATGATTTTTTTATAACTTGTGAACACTATGTCGAATACTTACAACCCATAATTTAGTGATTGTCCCTTACAAGTTAAATTTTCAAATCTCTTCAATAGTATTTTTATTCAAGATCTAAAAGTGGGAAATGGATTTAGCTAGAGAAGAAGTAGAAGCATTTGGATTCAGAAACATTATGATGCAGGAATAAATCACACAAACATTATATTCCAGTTATTCTTGAGTTCAAAATCCTTTTTCCACCCTTCCAATCATCCTTGAGACTAATTCCTTCAAATTTTATACATCCCCTTAAGGATTTTATTCTATGACAAGAAATATTCTTATCTAATAGTATGGTAGATTCATTTATAACTTGTTCCTTTCAATACTTGGTTCTGCTTACTTCTACAAATTGTTCTCTTGAAGGGCCAACCACCAAAATTAAAGTAGTTTTCACTTTCTTGACAACCTTTCCTACTTTTAGGACATTTTCTATTGTGTATCATAAATAGGATTGGAAGATCTCACATTTTACCACCTATTTTCTTGTATAAATGGTGAGATCTAAGGGAAATAATGATGATAATAAGAAGAGGAGGGTGAAAAATTATGAAAATGTATGGGAGACACATGATGATAGGAATGAACTAGTGAATAAATATTAATGGATAGAGAAGGGGATTGAGAATTATTATAAATCCTTTGATGATTTTTTAGGAAGTGAGAATGATTAAAAGATATATTCCTTAGGGATAATGGGGGTATCCTTCTTAGGATAAGTGACAATTTCTCTCGACTTAAGAGAAGTGGTGGAATTCCTCCTAAAATATAATTTGGGTGCAAATTTAAGGTTAGAAATATTTGATACAATGAGATCTTAAGGAGAATATGAGGTTCCTACATATGACTTTGAACTCTTGATATATATTTTGGTGTGATATGCTCCTTAAATGATCTCAAATACGTTCTCCTACTTACAATAATGAATTCCAATAGTTTTTTGAGAAACCAATTCTTAGATCTCTTTATTACTACAAAAGTATGATCTAGAAAATCTCTCAATTCCCTTTTGGACCGATAAGTGGATTTAAAATTATAATTCTTAATATAATCTATAAAGTATGGGTCAATTAGGTTAGTTCCATCATCCACCAATCCCTAGGAGTGACCCATTCTAACATAAATTATCTCATTTGTTCAATTGCCATCCTCATGTAATCTCATTGGTGAACCTTAAGATCTTCAAAATAATAAGTCAAAATTCCTCAATTTCAGGTTGATGGATTTAACAAAAGTAAACTTCATGATAGTCTTAAAAGTTCTTACTATCGAAGTTGAACCTTTTATAATAGGATTTCGGGTTAAAGGGGAGCATGGTGGAATCAATATTATGGGAATCTATAGTATTCTTATAGATCAATGAAATTTTTGATGTGTAAATTTATACCTTTGACCTTTCTATCCTTCAAATTTACATGCATGACACCCAACTATATACATAATTCTATTAGAAATAGCTTGTCAATTACATACCTTGAGAGCTTGTTTAGGTATCCAATGAAGCCACCAACCTAAATGTATGTGAACATGTCAAACCGGATGAAGTATATGCCATATATGTTAATAAGGCCTAGTGTTATCCCCTGATATTATCAATGTAGTGTTATATTTCGTTGACTCGAATATGAATATAGTGAGGTCATCATTGAATCATTTGAACTTCTATAAGCTTCCATTGTCAATGAGTTGATATTAGTTGTAATATATCATTTTGTCTACACTCGACTCTCCATTGGTGTAAAACCCCATCGAAATACTAGCTACAATGATTGAATACACATAACAAAGTCATGTAGAATTCAATTTTTGTGGCCACACCTAATAAGGCATCATATAGGTTATCATTGATGATCTCACACCAATCAATGTTGTTATCCTTCACACATGATATTCATGAAATCCTCCATCGAAGGCTCAAATTATCTTGTAGTGGGTTCTCCCATAACTTGGCTTAAGAGAACGATCATGTCCGAGATATTCTCATGAAAATCATCTCTTACCATAGTTTTAGGGAGCTTAGAAGGAACTTTTTATTTACTTTAAATCCATAATGTAGCCAACATATTTTTGATCTTAAAATACCATTTTTTCCATTCATCTAAGGAATTCTCTTTGGTCAAAACCATAAAATTCATTCTCCTCCAAATCCCAAAAGTGGTGCAAATGTGTACTAGGTCTAGTTGAGTAAATAGTGAGCCATTTTCCACTTTAATCTCTTAGTTTATTAGATTATAATGATAAGAACATGCCAAGACCAAATCGATACATTGATGAATAGAGGAAATCATGTAACCCTATAAAAACCACTATTAATATTTTTTTCTACCATCGAGTTCGGCTTATCCTCTATTATCCTCACTTTTAGGTTGGTGAAGTCCATGAAATGTATGTTGCTATCTTTGATGTTGAGAATTTTAGTGAATATGATGGAGATAGGATCATAGCTATAATACCTAAACTTCATATTTGAGATAGACAACTAAATGATTTAGAAATTTAAGAGTGATACTTTGACAAGGATAACTTTGAGTTTTATTGTGATTTTAATGACATGGATAGCTAAAATATGGTTTTGACCAAAATGAGAGAAATAATCAATGGAACCAAGCATGAATGGATTAATTTGAAATTTATTGAAGATAAGACGACTTGATCAATTTTTGAGGCAATTCTATTATGGGGATCAATGGTGATTAACTAAAATTAACTAATATATGGGATAGTTTGATAGTTAAATATGATCTATAATGACATGTAAATAAAATGAATGAATGTAATAAACAAGTATGGAAACTGATCCAAGAAACTAATATAATGAAAGTAGAAACCCTAATATGTAAGACAAGTATGGAATTGATTTAGCTGATTTTGATGAACTTGCGGGACTATGTCGCAGTAGTTTGGAAGAACTCGAAATAAGGAACGAATGTGCATAATTCTCAATAAGGATGGATTGGAGCTATCTAGTTGGGTGGATCGAGTACCTGGGAGAGGTACTAGGTACCTTCGGGCACTCCGATATGTAAAATGGGTTCCTGGTCTGTGTAAAGGGTCTAGAACTAAGGTTCACGGGTTGGGAAAGTGGTTTCAAAACCTCGTTGTGTTTCACATAAGATTCCTACACTGCGCCAAGTGTCGCTGATAATACAAGATGAAAGAAAGACCTGTAAGAGACCAAAATAAGTATCAAAATCCTAAAAATAAGAATACAAATGAATGGGCCATACTGACCTCAATTGCCATGCCATAACATGATGGGCTTACTAACTAAGCGTTGCACTACATTTTAGACCTAAATGTAGTTCATGTGTCGTGTGTTCTCTTGTTCCAGTCACACTTTGTGATATAAAAATAATAACTAGATGTATAATGTAATAGAATGGTGCATGAAATAGAATAGACTCCATCCCCTATGCTTGTGAAATGCGAGATGAACCAACCTTGTCCTTGTGATGGAACTAATGGATGTAAATGATCTCCAAATGGATGAAAATCTAGGTGGATGATAGTAGTGAATAGTTCTTGGTCCCTCATTATGGTCTCATAACTTTATATTTATAGGGTTCTCTTGATCTAATTTTGTAATTAACCTTGAAATGGTCAACCACCAAAAATATAAGAAGCTAAAACAACTAGAAAGTGCCCAAAAAGTGGTAGGAAAGTTCAAAAAGGATCGGGGCACCTGGTGGGACCAAGGTGCCCATGGGTGCCCCAATACTAGCCTGGGTGCCCCAATCAAGGCTAAAATAATGTGAAATGAGGAAAGATAACTAGGCATACTGGTATAAGAGTTTGGGAATGACAAAAGAAAATAAAGTAAGATGGCCAAAAGACGGGGATTAATTAGTACATTATTTAGTCAAAAACTTCTAAATAATAGTATGAGACCAGGACTAAATAATATATAAAGTACATGATTTTGTGACTACATTTTTGCCCCACTTTATGTTGGTGAGCGGAAATCTTGGTAACATAAAGTAGATAGAGATGTGTACCTAATGTCCATGAAGATTGTAGTAGAAAACATGCTGAAGGACTAGATAAAGCGTGGAATGACAAAAATATGATGGAGCATGGAGACTAAAGATCAAAAATCATAAAAGTGATGAGAGTGAACCTAGGGTAGAAACACATGTGTGTAGCTACTGATGTGTGTAATATACCTACATGGTTAGTATGATGTGTGGTGCCACAAAGTATTTTTGTTGTTGTTTCCCCAATTTGACTATTTGTTTCTTATACTATTTGGACATTCAAGGAGAAAGCGATCAAGAATTCAAATACACATGTATGTATGTGTAAAAACATAGTGTAAACAACACATGTATATAAGTGTAAAAATCATGTGAATGTAAAATATGTAAATGAAAAAGTGTAAATGGAACATGTGCACCTGATCCATGTCGAGAAAGAGAGTGTAGAAGGATATCCTATCTTGTCATGTTTTTTTGGTGATCCGACACCATAGGTGAAGAAGTATAGGGAGGAATTCCATTTTATCTTTCAACCTTTAACTGCTTCCCTAAATGTGTGTGAAAAGATCTCTGTACATCCTAGTTTTTTGAGTGATCCAACACTACTAGTCAAGTAGTGTAGGAGGCATGCCGACCGTAACCTACGAGCTCGTAACTATTTTATTCAATGCTACTTGGACACCATGTCCTGTAAAATTTGATGTGCATAGGGTTTGTAGAATGGTCTAAACCAAATCACTATATGTAACCCATAATGCCAAGGGTGGAAAGTGCATTGAATTGAACCGGTGTAAACAAGATGTGTAGTATGTAAAATATCAAATGATTCCCCCTTCTTTGGGAGTGCATGTGAGGTCTGTTATAGGATAATATGGCCCCAAAAATGACCAATCGCACGTACTCTATAACTCTACCCTATAGGGGGAAAGGAAATTCGCTTGGTAGAAACCAAGGTGCGCACAAACAAGAAGGCTATCCAAATACAAATGTTAGTACAATCAAGTATGCATATAGAAAAAAATGTATAATCTACAAAGAAAAGTAATGTAAACACATGAGAAGACAAGTAATCCACACAAAGTGGGTTGCAAACATGGGACATCACTCACGATGCCACAAGACATGAAAGGACATCATGGCCACATAAAAACAAACAAGTGTTCACACCAAACATAGGGCAAGGCCCGCGTATAATAGAAAATAATAATAGACAATATAAGAATCAAGTATGGAAGAAAATATCCTAGCTTAACAAATGATGAATATGAATCATCTATTAGCATCCTAGAAAGATAAATAGTATGTCAAAAGCGTGTATAACAAAGTTATGTAAAATTTTAAGTACAAAATGAAACATTATCACCTATGAGAGACAATAACACCTTTGAGAGACAAATGTAGGAAGGGTAGAAGGCGAGCATCCATGTTGTGTGTAAGAGACCTATATCTACGATCAAAACTAGAAAATGACATGAATTTACATGTGTGGTTGGTATAGATAAATGACATATAAGTAATCTATTTAAACATGTGTAATAAAGCGGTCATGAATAAGAAAAAGTAAGAAAGCGTAAAAGTAACCATAATATGTAGTATGTTATGGATGGATGGAATGGAATGAAAAATGAAGCAATAGGAGCCACATTCCCCCGAGTGAATGAAAATGTATGCGGTGAGGTTCATTTGGTGTTCCCCTCGGGAGTCAAGATTGAACCATAAATGAAAGTGCGTCATCGGAAATAGTCAAATAGTGTGTGTTGTGTCTAGTAGTACATGGTGATGAGTGTGTATATGTGTAGTGACGTTATGTAACCTAAAGATGATGTGTGCATGAACCTTTAGCTGAAGTTTATATCACAAAAATATGATCGAAAGCGTGATTATGTAGTCTAAATCGTATATCACTACAAGATGAATAGTAAGGAGTGGTGATGTAGACTAAAATGTATATCACTACAAGATGATAGAGTAAGTGATGATTTATCCTATAGCATATGTCACTAACCTAGGGATTTCACATGATGAAAGTTCAAATGATGAATGTGTAAGTATGATAGGGTCCATTTGTAGACTAAAATGTATATCACTACAAGATGATAGAGTAAGTGATGATTTATCCTATAGCATATGTCACTAACCTAGGGATTTCACATGATGAAAGTTCAAATGATGAATGTGTAAGTATGATAAGGTCCATTTGATTTGTAAAACCCAGCGGCAGCCAAGTATGGACCAGGGAACTAAAGTGCATGATAGGGTAGTGAGTGCGGTGCGTAGAAGAGCATGTAATATGGATGGTGATAGATGACCATATGATGAGTAGAATATGTAAATACGTAATGTGTAGAATGCAATGAAAGATGTTTAGAATGTGTAAAGTTTAATGTATAGTGTGGTATATAATGTATTTAGATAGACTAATAAGGTAGTGTGTAATATGATGTAATACTAGACTCATATGTGATGAAAACTAGTATAGTATATATAATATGTGTAATATGGAGATGTGAAATGTATGATGTAAGTAATATGATGTGAGATTTAGTGTAGTGATGCTATGTATAGGATGTGGTGCAATATGCGTAGATAGTTTAATAGTGTATGTAATGTGTAAGATGAATAAGATGTAATGCCAAAGTTATGGATAATAGAAGTATGAGATATATATAATGACGACTAGTATGACGTATGACACACGATGTATGGTGTCTCTAGTGCATTTTGTGGGTTTCACGTGTAGTAAACCCTCACAATCAAGTGTGAACTAAAGTACAAGAGTGTGTCATTAAGTAATGATGACGCTATAACATATGTATGACTATGCTAGATGAGATGATGCTAAGATAAGGTAAGCATAAATGATAAGAGCATGATGTGGTACTATGTAAGGATGCTAGAATGAATGAAACTTATAGAATGAGAGATGTGATAATTCTAATGTGATGAGTGGGGGTATATCATATGTGGTTCCCACCAAGTTTGAAAGATGAGGGATGTAATCATGTAATGTCATTTAGAAGATCATCACTCTCAGGATCATAATCAAATGGATAAGAATTGGTTACCTCATAAGCAATAGTGTCTTTTTAATCATGTAATGAGCCATTGAGGCATAATTTTTACATGCCCATTGCATATTCCTCATTAGTAAATGGAGGAAGAGGACAATCCTATGCATACCAATGAGTAATATTTTTGTATAGCTAAGAAAGGAACTATTGCAAATGAATATGTGGCCAAAATTCATAGGAAATGAAATGTCTATATGATCCAGATCTAGAGTGTCCCCAATGTAATCAAGCCATGATTTTCCTAGTGTAAGTGGTGAAGGGTGAGGAGTGCATGAGAGATAGAATGTGAGACGAAATATACGTAATCCATAAGAAGCGAGTCATGTGTAAAAATCCATAATAAAGAGGAGCGTGAGTGCAGGATATAAATGTGTTGGTTGTGGAGCGAGCAAGCGATGGAAGTTGAAAGGGGGGCTTCACCCCCTTTGCAGGGTCTAAGGGCCATGCACCCAGATGGGGGGCTCGAGGTCAGTGCCCCCGTCTGCCACATTTATTATGTATTTATGCATTGTGAAATATGGACTGTTCCTTATTAGGTCACAGATATAACAGGTGGTTTTCTATGTTTTCCTGAAATGATAAAAACTCTAATATCTTTAAAGGGTTGTATGTATGAGGCTCATTATAGCAGTTGATGCACTGTAAGAGAGTTTTGCTAGACTAAATAAAAGGATTGGTTGTTTCTGGTGGACGTAGCCCATTTTGGGTGAACCACGTTAAATCTGTGTCTCTGTTTTATTGCATTTTATTTCTATTTTATGTTTCCCACATTATTCATTGCATGTTTGTTTATCTATACAACTGGTATAATCCTAACAACTGGTATCAGAGTGTGTTTGAGATTTATTTTTGGTAGTATACTCATAGAGGGATTTCTATTTGAGTGGGAGAAGCAACAATGATAGAGGAGAGTAAGTTTAGAGTTGAGAAGTTTGACGGCTGAAATTACCAGCTATGGAAAATGCAGGTGGAAGATTACCTGTATCAAAAGGATCTATACCTACCGTTGGGAGGTGAAGGAGCGAAGCCCCCATTCATGTCTGATGAGGAGTGGAAGGTTCTAGATAGGAAGGCTCTCGGTGTGATTCGATTGAGTCTGGCATCATCCGTAGCTTCAAATATCTCACAGGTGAAGAGTACAATAGAGTTGATGAAAACCCTAGCTAATTTATATGAAACACCTAGTGCATCCAATAAAGTTTATTTGATGAAAATATTGTTTAATCTACAAATGCAAGAAGGTGGATCTGTATCTAACCATCTTAATGATTTCCACACTATTGTAAATCAGTTAGATTCAGTTAATATCCCATTTGATGAGGAGGTTAGAGCATTATTATTCCTATGTTCTTTGCCAGAAATTTGGGACAACTTAGTAATGGAAGTTAGTAATACATCATCTACTTCTCTTAAATTTGAAGATGTACTAAGTGTCATCTTAAATGAGGAAATGCACAGGAAAAGTATAGGGGAAAATTCTTCTTCTGGAAATGCGTTGAATATGGAGATCTAAATCGAATACGGGAAGATCCAAATCTAGGAGTAGAGTCATTATTTGTGGGAACTTTGGAAAGAGAGGACATGCTAAAAAGGATTGTTGGCTCAAAGGAAATAAAGAAAACCATCCTGAAGGTATTAAAGAGGAAAATCTAACAGGTAATATTGTTCAGGATGCTCTTATACTTTCTCTTGATACTAGAGTAGAATCTTGGGTAATAGATTCAGGTGCCTCTTTCCATGCAACCCGTAATAAGGGATATTTTAAAGATCATGTCTAGGGAAATTTTAGATAGATTTATTTACATGATGATGATCCGTGCAACATTATTGGGAAGGGCAATGTACACTTGAAATTACAGAATAGAACTACATGGATATTGAGAGATGTGAGGCATGTACCTAGTCTCAGAAGAAATCTCATCTCTGCATGACAGTTGGGTGGTGAAGGTTGCATAGTCACATTCACTTTAGATGCTTGGAAGGTTTCCAAGGGTGCCCTAGTAGTGGCACAAGGTAATAAAGTAGGCACTCTTTATTTATCTACTTGTATATCTAATTCTTCTACCATATTGTCTACTTTAGATAAGGATGCCAACATGTGGCACAATAGATTGAGACATACGACTGAGAAGGGCATGAAAATTCTATAGGCAAAAGGTAAGCTTTCATGTTTGAAGCAATTGGACTTAGAGTTTTGTGAGCATTGCATTTTTGGGAAACAGAAAAGAGTTAGATTTCTCAAGGAAGGGAATACCAATAAAGAGCAAAAGTTGGAGCTAGCTCATACAGATGTGGAGGCTGGCCCATGTTGCATCTCTTGGTGGTTCTCTATACTATGTCATATTCATAGAAGATTCTACAATGAAGGTATGGGTATATTGCATTAAGCATAAGTCTGATGTATTTGATACATTTAAGAAATGGAAAGCACTTGTTGAGAATGAATGTGGTTTTAAATTGAAATGTTTGAGATCTGATAATGGTGGTGAGTATTGCAGTAAGAAATTTGATGATTATTGTTCCTTGAATGGGATTCATAGAGAGAAAACAGGTTCCAAGGACTCGAAACAAAATGGTGTTAGTGAGAGGATGAATAGAACAATAATGGAGTGTGCACGGTCAATGAGATTGCATGTGGGGCTGCCTCTTCAGTTTTGGGCAGAGGCCATAGA
This sequence comes from Taxus wallichiana var. yunnanensis, assembly GCA_018340775.1. Classification (NCBI taxonomy): domain Eukaryota; kingdom Viridiplantae; phylum Streptophyta; class Pinopsida; order Cupressales; family Taxaceae; genus Taxus; species Taxus wallichiana. Next base: position 29,125,552 of record CM031241.1, on the reverse strand, counting down.
TATTACTATGTACTTAATCAACCATGGGCCTTTAAGTGCATTAGATGGAGGAATTCTTGAAGAATCCTGGACCGGGAAAGAGGTAGACCTTTCATTTTTAAGAGTATTTGGTTCAGAGGCATTTGTGCATGTTAATAAAGAAAACAGGAAGAAATTGGATTCAAAATCCAAACGTTGCACATTCATAGGTTATGGCTCCAATGGTGATTATGGATTTTGTTGGGATCTAGATGAATCTAAGATAATTAGGAGTCGTGATGTTGTTTGGCATGAAAATAGAATGTACAGGGATCAGGTATAGGATGACAAAAAGCCCAAGGAAGATTTGGTTGAGGATATAACTCCTAAAAATGAACTCTCGAGATGGAAAATATCCACCTATAGGTACTGAGGTTGACATTTTTGTAGGCCGAGCATGACAGCTAGTGTCCGCATTGGCACCTCTATCAAAAATTCAAGAAAATGAGTAGCAAGAAAATAATGATCTCGTGACATCCCCATCTTTGGTAAGAAGGTCACAATGTATTAGTAGACCTCTAGAAATATTTTCCCCTTCTTTGTATTATTTATTACTAACAGATAGTGGTGAGCCGAGAGATATTTGATGAGGCAATGCAGTGGAGTCCACTAAGGAGTGGGAGCATGGCATGAAGGAGGAAATGGACTCCCTGGAGAAGAACCAAACATGGGATTTAGTCAAATTTTTGGCTGGGAAGAGAGTACTACAAAACAAATGGGTCTACCATGTGAAAGAAGAAGAAGGTGGATGGAAAAGGTACAAAGCAAGGCTTGTAGTGAAGGGGTATGAACAAAAGAAAGGTATCGATTTTGATGAAATGTTCTCTCTGTTGTAAAGATGTCTTCCATTCATACTGTATTAAGTTTAGTTGCTATTGAAGATTTACACTTAGAGAAACTTGATGTCAAGACAACATTTCTCCATGGTGACTTGGAGGATGAGATTTATATACAGTGACCACTTGGATTTGAGGTGAATGGTAAGGAGAAATTGGTTTGTAGGTTGAATAAGAGCCTATACGGGCTCAAGTAAGCTCCCCGGAAATGGTATCTAAAGTTTGATAGTTTCATGCATGAGCATGGTTTTACTAGATGTCAATTAGATCATTGTGTATACTTTAAATGGTTGGATAGTGGGAGCTACATTATTCTTCTGTTATATGTAGATGATATGCTTGTAATAGGGTCTAATATGCAAGAAATTACAAAGCTTAAGGAAAAGCTTGCACAAACATTTGAAACGAAGGATTTTTTTGTGCATAAATAAAATCCTTGGTATACAAATCAAGAGGGACAAAATAAATAATAAATTGGTGTTGTCTTAGGAGGACTATGTAGAAAAGGTGTTAGAAAGGTTTAGATGTAGAATGTAAAACCAGTTAGTACACCTTTGGCTGGGCATTTTAGACTAAGTAAAGAGCAATGCCCAAAAACACAAGAGGAAAAATATTATATGGCACGAGTTCCTTATTATTTAGTAGTTGTGAGCCTTATGTACCAGGCCATACATTTCCCAAGCAATGGGAGTTGTTAGCAGTATATGGAAAATTCGGGTAAAGCACACCTTTGGCAGTCCAGTGGATTCTCAGGTACTTGAGAGGGACCACTAGTAGGCACTTGTGCTTCGGAGGGTCAGATTATACTTTATAGGGATTTTGGATTCAGATATGGTAGGAGATGTGGATAGCAGGAGGAGCACTACTGGATACGTGTTTACAGTTGGTGGTGTGGTAGTGAGTTCGATCTCAAAGTTGCAGAAGGTAGTTGCCCTATCTACTACAAAGGTAGAATATGTTGCAGCGAAGAGGCAAGTAAGGAAATGTTATGGATGAGCAGGTTCATGGAGGAGTTGGGTAAGGAGCAAGGGGATTGTAAGTTACACAGTGATAGTTAGAGTGTAATTCACATGGCAAAGAACTCATCCTTCCATTCAAGAACAGAACACATTTAACTAAGATATCACTTCATACGACAAGTGTTGGAGGATGGGCAGCTTGAGTTAGTGAAGATTCATATAGATGATAATCCTGCTGATATGTTCACTAAGCCAATGTCAAAGGAGAAGTCTGATTTTCATTGAAATTGTGTGGGTCTTCAAGATTGATCTTGAAGTGGAAGAAACAAGTCAAGAAGGAAAGTCCAAGTAGGTACTTTGTAGTGGTGGAGTTACTGATAAGTAGTCTCTAAGTGGGATATTGTTGGTTGTGGATCCTGATAGCGACGGGAGTTGAAAGGGGGCTTTGCCCCATTTGTAGGGTCTAGGGGCCATACACCTAGGTAGGGGCTCGAGGAAGCGCCCTATTTGCCACATTTAATATGTATTTATGCATTGTGAAATCTAGACCATTCCTTATTAGGTCACAGATCTAACGGGTGGTTTTCTATGTTTTCCCAAAATGATAAAAAATCTAATATCTTTAAAGGGTCATATTTATGAGTCTTACTATAGCAATTGATGCACTATAAGAGAGTTTTTCTGGACTGAATAAAAGGATTGGCTATTTCTGGTGGACGTAGCCCATTTTGGGTGAACCACGTTAAATCTATGTCTCTATTTTATTGCATTTTATTTCTATTTTATGTTTCCTACATTATTCATTGCATGCTTGTTTATCTGTACAACTGGTATAATCCTAACAAGATGCTCAAAAGCAAAACCTAGGCAAGCCAAATCATCATGTGTACATATGTCGTCATCGTTTGTAGGATAAAAATGGAATATGTTCCCAATAGTAGTCATTCATGAAGAGTATGCAAGTGAATGGTGCGTGTACTAAGGTAGGTGGTACATATGAATATGTAGGTGATATAGTGATGTCTATAGATTGGATAGGCCCTTGTTAAGGAATCATAAGTGTAGTAAGAAAGCAGGTGGCATAGAGGAAGCTGCATCTATCATAGAAATGGTATCATCAATTGGTGGTAAGTGAGGTTTTTTTCCTAGTTTGGGGATCATCTATAATATCTATGTGTGGAATAGGAAGACCAAGACTAGGATCCCGGTTGGAATATCTTGGAATGGATCGCAGTCACAGAAAATGATGTACTCAATTCTTTTATGTAATAATTTTACACAATTATGTACAATAGAGGTGACATCTTGCATGGCATGAAGCCATGGCCTACCAAGTAGACAATTGTAGGAGACTGAAAAATCAACAATGAAAAAGATAGTGTGGACAATCTTTGGACCAACAATGATAGGCAATGTAATATGACCAAGACATGGACGAGAAAAAACCATCATAAGCATGTAGTGAAATACTAGATGGACTAACATCACGAGTAGAAAGACCTAAAACTTCAAGGAATGACATAGGACACAAGTTAAGTTCATATCCATTATCAATCAAAGTGTGCTTAACACCTACATTATGAATACAAAATATGATATGTAGAGGTGGGTCATTATCAAAAGTATGAACATTAATGGGAATATTAGAATTGAATACTATGTGTGAAGAGAATGCATCAAAAAATTCTTGATAAACCAAGTCTGGATGCATGTCGTTCTTGATGAATGTGAGTAGTAGCAAGAAAATGTTGGATTGTATTTAGTATATTAGGATTTGCAAGAAAATAGTCAATGGTTGAAATACTCATGATGACTAAACCGTAGGAGGAAAAACAATGAATGAAGAACCTAGAAGTGTAAATGATCGAGTCGGAGTTCACCAAAATCATTAACAAAAATTAACTAATATGTGGGATATTTTGATAGTTAATATGATCTACTGAGTGACATGTAAATATAGTGAATGAATGCAATAAAAAAGCATGGAAAATTACCAAAGAAACTAATCTAATGAAAGTATAAACCCTAATATGCAAGAGAATTATGGAAGTGACTTAACCGATTTCATGAATTTGTAAGGACTATGTCACATAAGTGACTAGAGGAACTAGAAGCAAGAATGATTGTGCAAATGTCTCGAAAAGGATGGACCCGAGCTATTTAGCTAGACCGGAGTGACTAGAGAGGGACTAGGGTGCCTACGAGAGCTCTGGTTTGAAAAATGGGTGCCCTAGCTTGTGCAAATGGTCTAGAAATGAGGTTCACAAGTTCGGGAAGGTGGTCTAAAATCCTCATTGTGTATCACATCAGATTCGCGTCACCACTTTGTACTAGGTGTCAATGATAATCCACAATGAAAGAAAGACATACAAGAGACCACAAGAAGCATAAAACCCTAAAAATAAGAATGTAAATGAATGGTTCAAACTGACCTTAGCTACCACAATAGTGGGCTTACTAATTGAGCATTGCACTACATTTCAGACCCAAATGTAGTTCTGGTGTGTGTGTGTGTGTGTATGTGTGTCATGTGCCCTAGGTGCTCTTGTGTCGACTTACTTTGTGAAGTATCGAGAAATAACTAGATGTAGAATGTAATAGAATGGTGCATGAAATAGAATAGAATCCCTCCCCTATGCTTTGTGTGATGCAGATGAACCATCCTTGTCCTTGTGATGGAGCTAATGGATGCAAATGATCTCCAAATGGATGCAACTCTAGGTGGATGATAGAATTCAATATTCTTTGTCCCTAATTATAATTTCATTACTTATTATTTATAGGGTTATCTTGATCTAATTTTGTGATTAACCTCGAAATGGCCTACCACCAAAATATAAGAATCTAAAATTGCTAGAAAGTTCCCAAAACATGGCGGGAAAGTTCAAAAAGGATTGGGGCACCTTGGTGGAACTAGGGCACACATGGGCACTCCCAATACTAGCCTAGTTTCCTAGTCAAGGCTAAAATAATGCAAAATGATGGAAGTTGTCTAGGCATGCAAGTGTAAGAGGTCAAGAATGATGAAATAAAATAAAGTAAGATGGCCAAATGATGGGGGTTAATTAGTATTTTCTTCACTGAAAAACGTTCTAAATAGTAGTATGAGATCAAGACTAAATAATATCTAAAGTGCATGCTTTTGTAACTAGAAATGGGAAATGATTAAATTGGTTATGGGCATGACTTACCAAATTTTAAAGGGATTTGGGATGAAATGTTGATTATATCACTCTACAAGAAAAACTAATTCAAATCATATGGGACTATTTTTATTTGAAATTTGGTGTTGAGAGGAAGAAGTGATACATTTTTGTGTACATATCTCATAGGTATTTTTGAAAAATTACAAAGAAAGTTAAGTTGCAAGTTGTGTGAGGGAAAACACATTTTTAAGTGAATGAGGAACTAAGGATCTTTGTTTTATGGATGAGAAACTAAGGAACATTTATGTTATGTGGGAGAAACTCCTAGGTTCTAAAAAAGAAAAATTTGGTTCCCAAGTGGAACCAAAGTGCACTTTTCACTCTCATGAGGAACTTTAAGGAACAATTTTGATTAATAAGTGGAAACTTAAGTAAAAAGTGCATGATCAAAAAATATTAGGACACAAGAACCTAAAAATGCATACAACTCAAAAAAGAAGGTGAAAGTCACTTAAGTTACAAAAAGTACAAGACCAATGAAAACATAGAATTTGGGAAGTAACTTAAGTGACAAAAAGTGTAAGGAAAATGAAAAAATAGAATATGGGAAGTCACTTAAGAGCCAAAAACACACTTTTGGTTCCCATGAGGAACCAAACAAAAAAGCTACATACCCAACATAAAAATATAACACCTTAGTTCCTAAAAGTGCATTTTAGAGAGTCATAAGGAAATGAGATTCACTTGGAACATAAAATTAGAATTAAGTACTTCTACAAAGTTTACGTTAAGTTGTGACTAAGAACTAGAATTCCAAAATCATATCCAAAGGCCCGAGTAAGAACTAAATGATGAAAATTACACTCCTAGAGAAAGAGTAGGGATCTCGAGGCCATATGAAATATGATATTCACTCGAAATCACCCATTGAATATATTTACACCATTTCTAAGGATTGAAAATTCCTTATTATTTAGTTTTGAGCCCAAACCCAAAAGTGATTTGAAGTAGGCATAATGGGGTAATAAAGGGCTATTGGCCACTTGTATCCACCCAAATTTACACGTGCTACATTGTCGAGAAATGGTTCAAAATTCCCCAATGATGATTCATGTCTTTTACAAAGGTGTTCAAGCTTCTTAACCTCTTTACAATACATATTTATAGCCTAGTTTACCTTACTTAACATTTCCTACTTTTACATGGCTTCCCTTTTTTTTTTTACTTTAGTTTTGGCCTTTAGTTATAAAACCATGCCCCTTCATGGGTGGTGGTTACACAACCGCTGCCCTATTTGGGTGGCAGGTGTGTAAGTGCCGTCCTATTTGGGTGGCAATTGTGTACCCACCTCCTTACACAGGGCAGCAGTTTTGTGTAAATTCTCTAAAACTCTTCATGCATGAATTATACGCATGTTGCTTCACTCCAGTTCACTTTTAGCGCACGTCTGTGAGAAAATTTAGATTATTTTGGGCTTGATTGATTTGTGTTCACATCCTCTTCCACTTCTAAATGTTCATCGAGTGTTTAACTGCCCCTTCATGCCATGATGTGGCACCCCATGGTTATTAAGTGTGCTAGAGAAGTGCCCAAACAACCTTCCATTAAACCATCTCTACATCAAGAAAATGGCAGAGATTTTTTTCGTATCTTTTTAGTTGAGCTGCAACAATATTTCTCAAAATTACACATCCAAGCTTTATTCTCTTGTGGCGTCTTTCTTTTTTCTGCATTGTAACCGAGACTATTGTTAAGCTATCAAATCTCCAACGTTTTTTCTTCTTGTTGCTTCGTCTGTATTCCCAGTTCCACTGGACTCACGTGGACACTAAATGTTAGAAAAGATAAATGTTAGAAAAGATAATTGAGGGGATAAAAAGTGATACCAAAACTAGAATTTCCTCAAGACCTTTGTAATTTCCGGAGTTGAGGTTGCCATTGAGTTTCTTCATTTCTTCATTTATTTCTGAATGTATGCATACTTATAAACTAGAGTAGAAGAAATAATTTTACTTATTGCAAATAGTTAAATCATTTTCTTCTGTAAAGATTTATTAGGATAGATAGCTTGCTTTCCTATCTCTATAGATTTACAAGGGAAGTGATTTTGGAAGAAGCTTCTTTATACTTCTAAGCATTCAAAATTCAGTTCAAATTAATCTCTGTTAAATCCCTCTTAAATTCCATTGGGGAAGTTTCAAGGGAAGAAAATCTTATGAGAAGCTTCTAATTCTTCTCGTGACTTTGAGGTGTGTCTGAGGATTTAATTCACATTCATAGTTTAGAGAAGCTTTAATTGTTTAGAATATATTATATTTCTTCTGCATAGGTAAACAACTACATCCGGTTGTTTATTTGTTTTAGGATTGGTTAATTAATTTAGAAGTAATTTCTTCATTTATTTTGTACGCACTGTTATTCCAAAAAATACAAAATATCAGTTTAAGTTAAATTAGATTAGTTAGTATGATTTTATTTATTTATTTATGTTATTTAATTGATGTCCTTTCAAGTAGATAAATAAATCAAACAATAGGGTACTTGCACTACCTTTACTTAGCCTCTAATTCCCCTTTGGCCAATTCAACTACTACAAACTCACACTACCCGATCTTAGTCCATGACTCTCCTATAATTGCCCATCAACACCCCTTCAATATTCCACATCGGTTGTCTCAAAGCCACGACCTTGGGATGTTGAGTGTGACTTAAGGTCACATGTTTATTTTTAGTAGAACAAATTTTGAACTGACGTGAAGGACTAGTTCCTTCTTATCTCCTTTTCTTTCATTGTTATTACATCACCTCTCTATTAATTCCCCTATTTCGGTGGGTATTTTATACCTTCCCAAATATGTCTGGTAGATATTTTGGTGGGCCATTTGGATTTGATATATATTACACCCAATTTCAACCACAAAAATCCCCTTCCTTTTCGGATGGGCTGAAAATTACACAAACAACATGTAGGCCTCCCTAGCTATGACTCAAACCCCATCAGTTATGAGATAATATAGGAGGTTGATCAACCTTTGAACACACGATGCATTGATTAATTCAAATCATGTGATTATTACACATAAAACTCAATCTAATACTAATGATGTTAGGAATTAATAATATCTAATGCGGAATAATTCCTCAGAATCGCAATAATAAGAAGTATGAATAGAATTACAGAAATGAAATATGCACAACACGAAGACAATATTTAACATGGTTCACCCAATGTGGGCTACATCCACCAAGAACACTTGCTCATATTTTATTACAAGCCAACAGTCTTCACAATTACAATAATCAGATCTTGTTTGGAGCTGCGCTCAACAAACCCTCCCAAATTCACACTTGAATTCACACACACTATTCACCTTCACAAAACACACTCATATAAATCCTATTGTATGTCCATCTATTTATAAGTACATCAATAGGTAGCTGAAGAGACAAATTTACAAAAAAATGGGTACCGAAAAACCATGGGCCCAAAACCATCCCATAACGGTTACCCATTACCCATGGGTTAATAAACCACCCATGAAAATTTGCTTCAGGGGCTTCACCCCCAAACCCCTTGACCCGCTCACCGACAAGCGGGACCACCATAAAAATATCCGAGTGTAACACATGGAAGGTGTACCAAACTCTAACATGGCGGCTCCACAAACATATCCACAAACATAACAATCTCCCACTTGGAGACTAATTTCCACTGAGAAAGCTTCTCAACCCTTCACTATCATCCGTGAAGGCCAACCAAAGTTGAAAATAGCTTTAGTTTATCCCTTGTGACCACCTTGGTCATCATGTATACAAGATTCTGACTGGTATGAATATTCTCCAACTTCAACTTATCTTCCTCCAAAGTTATCCTGATGAAGTGATATCTCAACTGTATATGCTTTGTCCTAGAATGGAAACTAGAGTTCTTAGCTAAGTGAATAGCACTCTAACTATCACTATATAGCTTTCCAACTTCCTGCTTATGCCCCAAATCATCAAGCAATTGTTGTAGCCAAATCATCTCCTTGCTAGCTTCTGTAGCAACAACATACTCAGCCTCAGTGGTTGACAAAGCCATAACCTTCTGTAACCATGAAATCCATCTCACTACTATATCACCTATAGTAAATACATAACCTGTTGTGCTCCTCCTACTGTCCAAATATCTAGCCATATTTGAGTCATCATATCCACAAATATTATTGTTTGATCCACTGTAACACAAAATAGTACCCATGGTCCCTCTCAAATACCGAAGTATCCACTTTACTGCTTGTTAGTGCTCATTTCCTGGATCACTCATAAACCTACTCACTGCTCCCACTGCATGGGAAATATCTGGCCTAGTGCATACCATAGCATACATCAAACTTCCAACCGCTGATGAGTAAGGTACCTTGGACATCTGGTTTCTTTCCTGCTCTATCTTGGGACACTGATCCTTTGATAACTTAAAATGGCCTGCCAAAGGAGTCCGAACCGGTTTAGCATCTTGCATGTTAAACCTATCCAATACCTTCTTAATGTAGTCTTCACGAGATAAAGTGAGCTTTCATTCCTTCCTATCCCGAGTTATCCTCATACCAAGGATTTGTATGGCTGCCCCAAAATCCTTCATATCAAAGGATTCACTTAGTGTTTCTTGAGTACTTTTATTTCTTGCATGTTTTTACTGCAGCCTAACATGTCATCAACATACAAACACAAGATAATATAACTTCCATCCTCAAATTTCTTTGTATACACGCGGGGTCGAATGACATCTAATATAACCTTGCTCCATAATGAAGCTATCAAACTTCTTATACCATTGACGTGGAGCTTGTTTCGGGCCGTCAAGCTCTTCTTCAGTTTACATACCATCTCCTCTTTACCTTTGACTTCATATCCTTCGGGTCTGCATATATATAGCTCCTCCTCCAAATCACCATGGAGAAATGTATTCTTTACATCAAACTATTCTAAGTGCAAGTCTTCTGCTGCCACTATTCCAAGAATAGTTCTAATAGAAGTCATTTTTACTACGGGGAGAAAAATCTCATCAAAATCTATACCTTGTTTTGCAGTGCAAACCTCTTGACCACCAATCGGGCCTTATATATTTTCTTTCCTCCTTCGTCTTTAACTCTGTACACCCACTTGTTCTACAATTCTCTTTTTCCTTCAGGTAGCTTCACCAAATCCCAAGTTTGGTTCTCCATGAGAGACTTATGCTCCTCATCCATGGCTTGCTCCCACTTCTTACTGGCATCTACCTGCATTGCTTCATCAAATCTCTCTGGCTCTCCACTATCAGTGAGTAATAAATATTAAAGAGAAGGAGAAAATTTTTAGGTTCTTTTCTTACCCTAGAAGACCTCCTCACTATAGGAGTTTGGGGTTCCTATTGAGTAGGTTCCTGAACTAATTCATGGGTCACTATCCCATCCGGAAGATCCTCTACCACTGCATATTATTTCTTGGATTCTTCCCTATTTTCCTGCAAATATTTCTTATACATGACTTTTTGATTAAATACCACATCCCTAGTGAATGATTTTCTTGTGTAACACATGGAAGGTGTACCAAACTCTAACATGAAAACAGGATCCATAAACATAAAAATGATGTCATTTCTACCTAATTGGAAAGGATCTAAGAGTTAGAGAGTGCTTTGAACCATCAAAACCAACTCATGCGAGAAGGGAGGAACATGGGGTATCTAATTGATGACAAGGGATACATCCCTACCAATGCAACATCTTGTAAAATAAGGTTATCCGGTTAATGAGTCTTAGTGATATTCTCATAGGATCGACATACTAGGATGGGTCCTCATCCTTCTCAAGCTTATCTTATGTAAGGGCTAGCTGAAAGTGTGTTCTTGAATGCCACTCCTTCGGGTAATGTGACATTCCCTATTTTCATGCCCGCTAGTCCATATCCATATATCATCCCATCCTTCTTGCATATTTATTCACAGTCTCCCTAGATGGACTTGTATACCTTCCCTACCATTTATATGTCAAATCAAGGGCTTTCATACGTTCCAAGTAAATTCCTACAATACATATTATCCAACTCCTCCTCCACCTCCTCATCAAGGAGCTTTAATGGTGGAATCTTACGTAATGAGTACTTATGTTGAGTATTTAAAAGAACCCCTTTAATTTACTATATGTTGTGTCATGATTTCACGCTCATTTCATGATCTTCCAAAATTTTAAGGGGAGGGAGATCCAAATGATCACATCAAGGCCTATGCTACGGCTATTAGGAGTTGCTTCCTTGGGATGTTGAAGTAGCTAAAATGTTCCCGAAGACTCTTGAGGGAAATGCATTACACTTAGTACTATCGTATTCCACAAGCTTCAATAAATTCATTTAAATAACTTGTTTTGGAATACATCAAAGATTCTAACATGGACAAGGTACTTGAACGAAAATAAGGAGTTTCTACATATTAGGCAAGAGAAAAACAAATTAATACAAATAAGGGAGTTTTGGAATTCATCTAAAAACTACAATCGAGGTTATAATCAATAATAACAAGATGCTTATCAAAGACCAAGAAATTACGATCCTAACCTATATTGTGGTTTCCATCGTGTCATCGGTCATGACACTAGGACTTGTAGAGATTGTAACAAGTTCTATAAAGACTTCTTGAGAATCAAAGGAAGCTCTTTGTGGACATGTTTTTAGTAAATCCTGAAACAACCTTACAACCTGGTCATCTGGGACCCATATCTCCTCGTAACGCAAACTTAAGAATATTTCTAATCCTTTCCCTACACATCCTAAAAATGTTAAGGTAAATCCTCAGAACATAAACAAGGGAATTCCTATTACAAAAAATGATCATGAAGCCTCAACTTCGAAAAATTTCGATTTTCCCCCAACCTCGGCTCTAATGACAATACAAAGATTATGGGATTAGTTGAGCTAGAGGTTGAACCAGAAGTTAACGTAACAACCTAAATAAGGGAATATGTTCCAAAACCTCCTCTCTCTCATTCTCTCTCATAGGATGACACTCCTATAGTTTCAAAACCTGTAGGAGCTTATGATTTGATTTTAGATTTGAACAAGACCTTCTCGCACATATCATTTTTAGATTTACTAAAGAATTATCCTTCACATCATGTTGCGTTATTGGACACATTGGGTCTTGGTCATCTAGTTCATGTCATGCCTCCTCCTGGAGCTCAAATAAATCATATTGATTTTGATGTTCATCCTCTAGGGTAGGGTGATAAGGATACTAGGTTTTTCTTTGACATAAGAAAGATGCCTACTGATGTTGAAATAGCCCGAAGAGGAGATCTTGCTTTATATCTACAAGTTTAGGTTTATAACAATTGCATTAAGAGATCCATGATTGATGACAGGGCTATAATGAATGTGGTTCCTTTCTCTTTCTTACAAAATTTGGGGTACGAGGAGACTAATTTCTCCTCTACAAGAAACATGTTGCAAGGGTATGACAGTTTAAAGGAAACTTCAATTAGAACCATAGTTCTTCCTATCACCCCAGGAAAAAAATGATTTAAACGGAGTTATACATCATTGATAGGGAAACGAGTTACAACATGATCCTTGGTAGACCATGGATTCACCGGATGAAGGCCATCCCTTTGACTTTGTTTCAAGAGGTTAGATTTCTCCATTTGGGGAAGGTCTTTTTTTCTCAAGGGATCCTAAACCTTTTGATCCTCACTTAACGAATCTAAAAAGAAACCAGGGGTTCATTCGGAGTATGAACTACCAGCAGACTAGTTAAACAAGTTACCTCCATCAAACCAATTGGTCATGAGCATCCCAAACATTCCAAAATTTAAGGTCGATGACTAAAAAACATTCGAGGTCACCAAAAATAATAAGGGTAAATCAATATCTATGGAAGTTGTTTCTTCTAAAATGACAACAGGAATCATGAAACTCTTAGATAATGATGATCCAATCTTCTTCCCATTTGAACTTTAAAGAATGGGTAGCCTTCAGGGATGACCTCTCTTCATGTTGATGGTCTTGGCCTAGGTGTAAACATGATAGAATTAAAAAAGGAAGAAGAGAGTGATGAAATCAATACGGTGCCCATCAAATCCATCCCTAGGGTTTTTTCTATTCTAAACCTTGGTTTAGATACGAACGTGTCAAAAATCAAGTATGTCATCTCCACGGGATGTGATCCCATAACACAAAAAAGGTCACATAAAATCACTATGCTTCACATAAAATACAAAGTTGAGCAGCATAGTCATGCTCACCTAAACATGATATGTCAAGAATACGACAGAGAGGTTCTCGAATACCTCCTTCAAATAGAAAAATTGGATAAACATACATACATAATCATGGGTAGGGGTTGTAAGTTTAAACCCCGGATAGTAAGTCCTTATCAAGAGAATGGAAATTTCAAAGATCGTGTTTCTTCACTATGTAATCTTGGGGGTGAGGAATTTTACATCCATCAACTCTCTTTACCCTAGAAATTTTGGCATGTAGTCCATCTTAATTTCCACATGTATACTATTGCATCTACATTGAATTTCATCTACTAGTTCATATTATAAATTTGTAATCAAATAACTTATCTTTCAAGCAACTTTTAAAAACTTCTGAAAATGTTGGTAAAACATTCAATCACGTTTCTTCAAATATCTGTAATATTATCATCAACATTTCTAATCATTTCATCAATTCAACATGTTAAGATGAAATCATTACATTAATCCTACTAAATTTTACATACTTAGTTCTACTCGTAGTTTTCTTCCAACTTAGGTGTCTTTTCCCATAGTTTGTTCTAAAATATTCTTGGTGTCATATCTCTCCCAAAAAAACCTCTTTGGTAGAAAAATAATTATAATTTTTTTACCTGGATCACTTGTTTGCCTATCTCATCCTTTAGTATTGAGCCCTCGCATATTACCAAATTGCGTGGGGTTAAGGCTAGGGAAATTTCTCCTCCCAAAAGCACAACTCAAAGTTTAAAAAAAAATGATATAATTCAAATAAAATAAATGCAAAAATATTTCATTTACAAATAAAACCACACTTCTTTGCCCCACCAGTCTTCGGTGATGAGCCCACATTTCTTACTAGTAATGTTATATTGGGAAAGGTGGGAAGTTCCCTTACTCGCCTATGCCTTGTCTTAAGTGATTAGCCTGTGCTTCTTACTGGTATCATGGAGAAAGGTATAAGGGTCTCTTCAAATAAGTTAGTAAGTTGTAAGAAATTTATTCAATAAAAAGTGCTTTGAAATCCTAAATCCCACAAAAGTGAATTAGATGTGTATGTTCCATAAGATTTAAAACCTTAAAACTATATTTTTCAATCAGGAGGCCATCTATGGGTCTAAGTCTAGATAAACTTGCAAGAAAATCACATTCTAGACTGTGTAGTAAACTATGTGTGGAGTTAGGTTATAGGTTTCTAATTGGATTTCTATCAAAATATTGTCTTTCTCTCACCACTTCCATTTATCAAAATCATATAGCTCACGTCCCTTCTAGCTCTCAATGTTGAACCCTCGCATCTTACTAGTTGCATGGGGTTAGAAGTGGAGTGAGTTCATTTTATTATCAAATCATTCATCACATTTTTCCAACAAAACAAGAAGTGTCAAATATTTCTTAAAAAACCAAAGTTTCGACATTACATTGTATTTGCATTAGCATCATATAAAAAACACAAAAAGAAATCATTATGTTAGCATACCATCATCCAAAAGCATATAAAAACATGAGATAATTAGAGCATCTAAGAGTACACAAGTGAGATAAACCATCAATGATTCAACTCTTACGCAAGAATGACTGAAACAAAAAGAAGTATATATATATATATATATTCATAATAAGACAAGTATGTATATACTTATATCACACTCTAGGTGGTGTCAAAATGCTCACAAAGAGCATGGAAATCCAAAAAATATTATATACATGTCTCAAAAAATGACATCGAAACAATAAATTCCCATGGCCTATCCCTCCCTATGGAATCCCTGACATGGTGTGCGATTAGGACTCCTGTATGAATCCTATGACGTGAATGAGAGCCTCAATACACTGAGTTATGAGAATGACCATGTCATCTACCACTAGCCATGGCATCGCTATGGGAGTGACTCTGTCTCTCCATACTCTATGCTAAATGAAATGTAGCGAGCTCAGTCCTCATCTCAGAGAGATTCTTCATGGCTGGCCAGAGTGGTGCAAAAATGTCAGTGTTGCAGTCAGCCTGCATCAGATGCCCCTCATCTCTAAGCAACTCATCCCGTGTCTTCCCGTAGGGCTAGCGAAATAACAACCATAATATTACTAATAAAATCGTGCCTTTCATCAGAAGTGGCTGCAAAGAAAAGGAAACAATGATGAGTTATAAAACATTTAAAAACAAAAAAATAATAAATACAAAATACTAACCTTTCACCTAATCTGTTAGAAATATCACTCATGTGGCCATGATCACGGTGTCGTACTCTTCGATTTGACGGTATCCATACTCAAAATAGTTATTGGTAATTTAGAGCTCCAAAATCACCGAGGGAAAGTACAAATGAATTTGAAAATGATGGTTTTAGATATACGTGTATGCTTTGTTTTAACTTCATGTTGGGTGTGTACTTTTAAGGAATTTGGAGTGTGCTTTACAAGGATGGTGCATGTATATTTCTATCCCCACGCAAATGGTAATTCCTCATGTCATTTTGTTTTATAGCATTTATTTTTTGAGATCATATCTATCTATATTTGAGTCTCATTTTCATTTTGCAGTAAGTAACAGAGGATCTTGGACAACATCATTTCGGCACATGGGCATGTCAGGTATAGCTTCTAACTCCCCATTTTGGGAACACCATACTCAGATTCAATGTTTTATGTCTTTTCATGGCTAAAACACTTCTCCGAGGGGGAAATATGTACACATAAATTTACACGTGCTACATTTTGGGAAATGGTTAAAAAGTCCCCAATGATGATTCATGTCTTTTCTAAAGGTGTTTGAGTTCCTTAACTTCTTTGCAGTACATATTTGTAGCCTAGTTTACCATACTTATCCATTTACTACTTTTTTGTGGCTTCCCACTTTGATTTCCTTTAGTTTTGGCGTTAAGTTACAAAATCACCACCCTGCCCTTGGGCGATGCTTACAAAATTGTCACCTTGTTTGGGCACTAGTTCTATGATCTCCATCATATTTGGTAGTGGTTGTGTAGCCACCACCATGCGCAAGGTGGCGGTTTAATGTGAATTGTTTGAAACTCTTCATGTGTGAATTAGAAGCATGTTTCTTCACTCCAGTTCAATTTTAGCACACATTTGTGAGTCAATTTAGTTGATTTTGGGCTTGATTGATTCATGTTCACATCCTCTTCCACTTCAAATATTGATTGAGTGTTTAACTTACCCTTCATCTTGCTGTGACGTGGTACCCTATGGCTATCA
Organism: Taxus wallichiana var. yunnanensis; assembly: GCA_018340775.1. NCBI lineage: Eukaryota > Viridiplantae > Streptophyta > Pinopsida > Cupressales > Taxaceae > Taxus > Taxus wallichiana. Next base: position 29,109,152 of record CM031241.1, on the reverse strand, counting down.
AGTGTCTTTAGAACCGCCCAACCAACCTTATATAAAATCACCTTCTTTAGAAGCAAATGGCTGAGATTATTTTTGTATCTTGCTTAGTTGAACATCCACAATCTTTCTAGAAATTACACAACCAAGCTCTATTATCTTATGATATATTTCTTCTTCCCACATTACAACAAGACTACCATCAAGTTGTCATTGCTCCACTGTTTCTTCTTACTACTTCCTCTTCATTCCTAGTTCCCTAGACTCAAGTGGACATTGAAGATTGGAAAATATAACTGAGGGGACACAAAGTGATACAACAACTGGCATTTCCTCAGTACTATAATTTCCAGGTTGGGGTTTCCATTTAGTTTCTTCATTTCTTCATTTATTTTGAATGTATGCACACTTATCAACTAGAGTAGAAGAAATCATTTTACTTGTTGCAAATAGTTTGATCATTTTCTTCTACAAATATTTCTTAAGATAGATAGCTTCCATGCCTATCTATGTAGATTTGAAAGGAATTTATTGTGGAAGAAGCTTCTACGTAGTTCTAAGCATTCAAAATTAGGTTCAAATTAGTCTCTATTAAATCCCTCTTAAATTCCACTGGGAAGTTTTAGGGGAAGAAAAGCTTATGAGAATCTTCTAATTCTTCCCATGATTTTGAGGTGTGTTTGAGGATTTAATTCACATTCATAGTTCTGAAACTTTTTTGTTTAGAATAGATTAGATTTGTTTAGCATAGGTAAACAACTACATTTGGTTATTTATTGGTTTTAGGATTGTTTAATTAATTTAGAAGTAATTTCTTCATTTATTTTGTACGCATGACTTTGTTATTACGTAAAACAAAAATATTAGTTTAAGTTAGATTATATTAGTTAGTTTTTTTTTTTTTTTTTTTTTATTTAAGCGATGTCCTTTCAAGTAGATAAATTAGTCAAACAATACGAAGCTTAGGCTACCCATACTTAGCCTCCAATTCCCCTTGGACAATTCAACTACTACAAATTCACACTACCCAATCTTAGTCCCTAACTCTCCATTTGTTTCCCATGACACACCCTCCAATATTCCACATAGGATGTCATGTCACACCTTTGGAGGTCAAGTGCAATCAAGGTCATGTATTTGTTTTTGGTCGTATAACCACAAAAATTGAAGAGTTCAAAACTAAAAATAATAACATGAATATGTGAATGAATCCATGAGACATATTATTACTACTAGTAGGGTTTTGAGATTGACCAGAGCTCGAAAAACCTTCTATGTAAGTTTACACTTCAATATGGCCAAAGCTTTATAGTTTTGGAAGGGTTTCCATTTTCGATACCTCTAAAAATTTATCTTGGATATATTTAAATTTAGCAGACTTGAAATAATTCCAATTACTATGATTTGGGAATCTAAAACTAATGGATGCTCCTAAATTTTTTACACAAGATAAATTTCCTCGATTATTAGAACACCTTTTCCTCAAAAAGCACAAGAAGTGAATACATTCCCAAGACTACTACAAAGCTCCCAAAATATTATTTTAAATCATATTGTAATGAATACATATAAATTTCGTACCAATTTCTACATAATGAGATTTTAAAACCACCTTAAGCTCCCATAACCTTTCACACATGTCAATATTTGTAAATAAACAAATTTAACTATTTTGATCAATTTTTTCAAGAAATGGCAATAAGTTTTGTAGGGTTGTCAAGTAAAATTCTTAGACACTTTACATGCCAACAAAAGTGATTCAAAACTTCATAATATGTTAATATCATGTTATAAGGCCTCCTTTAGGTATCATGAACAAAAAACCAAGGTGCATACCCATGAAGATATCTTATCCTTCATAAACATTAAAATTTTCACAAGTCAAGTTTTGGCTGGAAAATTAATTTGAACAAGAATGATGGCTTCTAGTGTTAATAAATGGAAAAGAAGACATGCCTTATTTTTTAAAGTTAAATCTTAGACCTTAAGAAATAAAAAATTGCACTTATACACATCTTAATTTTCCCCTACATCACATTCTTACTACTATTGGATTAAACATCTCTATTGTTAGATTCAATGTTGAAATTATTTGACTCCACCAATGTATATATTAGAATCCAATTACACTATTATTAGATTACATTATTGCAAATATGGGATTAAAATTTAAATATTATCAAATTCCAATAATGAAACTTTTCCAAAAATATTAGCAAACATAAAGTTCCCATTATGAGGTCCATTTGTGCAATTATTTTCTATTTTTATGTAGATTCCATGTAATAACTAATGCTTAAAATCTTAACATAGAAGTTTGAAATAATAGATGAAAGATTTACTAACTATATGTCGTATTAATGACTAGCATCCACTAGCTTTAGAGATATCATTTCCATTATGTATGGTGAGCCAAGAATGTGTCTCAATGGCTTGTGCTACTAAGTATTCCATTCCATAAGGGTATGGAAACAAAAAGAGACACACATGGACCTAATTGTTAAATAGATGCATCACCAACCCTTCTTTACAAAAAGAGTTTTCAATAACATGTATATGAAACTATCGTATAAATATACCTAATCATTGGTCATCCCATGTTACAATAAACATGAGGTGGTTAATGGAATGAAACATTTTGTAACACCATTTTAAGTGAAAGTAAATATTGAAAGTAAGAAAGGACTAAGCTGAAATGAAATATACCACAAATGCATACTTATACTTGTTAGGTTAATTAATTATGCATAGTATAAATTGATTATTTAATTAATTTTATTAATTAAATAATGTTGTTATATGGTTATATTATAAACCATATTATTGTTGTATTTTGTTATATGGTTTTATCAACCATATTTGTCTTTTATTTTCACATGTATAATTGTTATAATTGTTATAACAGTTATGTGCTTCCCAGATGTAATATTGGAAGCAGTTGTGAGTTTAGTTTTACCTGTGTAACCTATTTCTTTGTCTGCACATGGTTGTTCAATTCCTATAAGAATTACAACACTCCATTGTATTTTGGATTGATTTCACATTAATAAAATCTACAGGATTTCGTCCCTGTTTTGTGAAATTACATTTGGTTTCAGAGCAGGTTGAAGGATATTGGAGGATTGCAGTAGAGTTTGAGGAGCATTGGAGAAGCTTGTGCAAGCAAAAGAGAGCCAGAGTTGCCTCTGCAACTTCCCAGCCCCATCCCCTACAATACCACCATCAAATTCCTCAAAACCACCTTTATTCATTGCAATTAAGGTTGAGGAGGATAAAATTCACCAAGGAAGAGATTACAAGCTCAAAGGAAGGAAGAAAAATGATCTAAGGCGCCATACACACTCAAAACCACCTTCATTCTCACCAAAACCACCTGTCATTTTTTCTCTTTGTTGGAATTTTTGCTCAAAACCACCTTTCCAAAACCGTGGTTTTTGAAGAGGTATGGTTTTACAGTTTGGAAGTGTTTAATTACATTTTGCTCTTTACTTATACTTGTTTAGCTTAGCTGCCCAAGTGGCTAGCATAACTTTTGTAAGACACTTCCCATCAAGAGAAGTCAAGGGGTCAAATCCCCACTCTCACCCACTACCAAATTTGGCAAAAAAATTAGTGGAACCTCTAACTTTAGTGGAAAATTCAAATTTAGTTATAACTCACTAAATTTAGCGAGAAAAACTCTATTTTAGGGAAAACGTTTTTTCTCCACTCTACATATTTTTGCATCCTGAGCACATTTTTCCAAAGGAAGGCTACCTAAAAACTTCATTTTGATCTAGTTTTTTTATGGTTTTTTGCTCAACAAGCCGTATTGGGCTCCACAGGCCACCAAGCCCGCAAAACAATTTTTTTTGCCTGCCATTCAAGTTTTTATAAATTTTTGAATGTAATTGCATACTGCAATATATTGTACTAATTTGCAAGTTTCCATAAGTTAACTACAAAATTTGTAAGCGATCGAAATGGCAGAATTGTAATTAAAAATAGTAAAAAAATTGCTTTTGTAACACTCACGAGATCCTAGATCTCATTTGCAGCGTTTGGTATATACAGTGCCTCTGGGAAGCACTTACGGGTAAAGTCATCATCACTACTACTACACTTAACACCTAATATAACTGCAACAACGTCGTCTAGGCATCATCCCTATAAATCGACGGGGAGTAATAAGGTTATAGTGTACACACTTTGAGCCATCACATCCATCTGTGAATGATTGCATGACATAAATCTAGGATCGAGAAATTATCCACGTATATAGTGAATTTACGTGCATGTATGAGGATATTTCTTTGAGCCGGTGTCAATAATCACATAGACCCCTTCGGTGGTGTTTTGGTACCATGTATTGAATTCTTTCACATACGTTAACGTCTCTTTCACATAACGCTGGGTATATAGAAAGGGAAAGATTCTTCCACGCACTGCTAGGTATATCGAAGGGCGCGTATATAGAAAGGTTTGGTATATTATAATCGACGGTATATAGATTGGGAGACCTTATACACGGAGTCATAAGATCCAAACCCTGTCAGTGATTCTCGCAAAATGGGCACCAATGCCCCCAAATTTTTCTTCCGATTCACAATTACTCAAAGGAAACAACTATCTCTGTATGGAAGAAAAAAATTAAGACACAACTTGAGTTTGAAGAAATCGCTGCTTTGTGAATGGTTCTCACCGGATCAACTACTAATACAACACAACAACGTAAATTTGATAAAATAGATTAGAATTCCAAACTCATCATCTTGTTTGGAGTGTCAGATGATGTGCAACCCCACATTCGATATTCTAAAATAGCCAAAGAAGCATGGGATAAATTACACAAATGTCATACTAAATTTGTAGAGTCGGTTACACACCCGAAGTTCAAGCAGAATGAGAAAATTGAAGCTTTCTTAAGAAGAGTTATAGAGTTGAGGGATTCACTTCTAGCCCTAGGAGAAGCAGTCATAGATGATGCTCTCATTCCCATTATTCTGAGAGCACTCCCCTCTTCTTACCGCATTTTTTTCACAACACTAAACGTGTTAGATACGACAGTTAGTTTTGACATCTGGTAAACCTACTACAACAAGAGGAAGCCATGCACAATAAGGATGATGAAGAGGAGAAAGCACTTTCTTCACATCAAAAATGGAAAGGAAAAGGTAAAGGAAAACCTAATTCCTATCAAAATCCCCAACATCAGAATTAGTATCACAGGGACAAACAATAGAAGAAACAATGTCCAATCTGCAAAAGAGGACATGAATTAAAAGATTGTTGGTATAATACTTACAAGAAAGGTTCATCTAGTAACTTTGGACCTCCACAACAATAATCTTACAAGGGACATTCTAACTACAATCAAGGGTAGAAAAAGGGGAACTGGAAAATAAGACCCCATCAACAAGGAAATATTGCTAAGCAAGAAGAACATTTAGATGATGAAGACTTCTTGTACACTGCTTGATCAAGTGAACCATCCACTTCATCTAGTGATGTTTGTATGTTGATTTAGGGCCACTTGACACATGACCGGCCACAAAGGTCGGTTTATTTCAATGAGGGACACACCATCGAAAAATCATGTTTTGTTGGGAGATGATTCTTCATATACAATTTAGGGGATTAGGAACATTTCTCTACCCCTTGGTTCACACAACTGGAGACTATCAAATGTCTTATATGTCCCTAGGTTGACAAAGAATTTGCTTTCAGTCAGTCAAATCCTTGATCACAACCTAAAAATTGACTTTGATAGTCATTCTGAAAAGAAAACATGTTTAATTTGAGATAAATCATGAGGCTCGAAAATAGTTGCAAAAGCCTCCAATGTGGGACACATGTTCCAACTTGATTTTGTTCATAGAGATGATCAAGAAATTGTGGTTAAGAACTCCTGTTGACACTAAAATTTTCCTCCGTAATTTCTATTTCATTAATGTATGTATTAGGAATAGGATGTTGTTAAGTGTAATTAGTAGTAGAGTCTGATAGAAGACAACGGCGCCACAAGACAGTGCCACCAATAATGTAGAGTACGGTATGCAGTCAAAGTACAATAGGAATGTTGTAAAAGTAAATATTTGTCGTAAGTGGTCAGTAATGTTAAAATGTCAAAGTTGGGATAAGTAGAGAAGTAGGGTCTACATGATTAGGAATTAGAAATATTATATTGGTAATAAGGACAAGGAGTGAGGTCATAAATATTTTGTGTATTTTATTTGTAAAAATTCTAAAAATGTGGAACCCATGTGAAATGATAAGGTTTATCTTATCTTAAGAGATAAGCTTACATGTACAGATAAGAGTTAAGGTATGGAATATGATTTGTTAGAGTGGATTTCTTATCCTATCTTAGAGATAAGATGGATAAGCCTGGAAGTTCTATAAATAAAGAGGCCACCCCCCCTCATTTAGGATAGAAAGAAGTAGTGAGAAATATTGTATGAAGTGTGTAAAGGAATCATCATTTTAAATTGAAGAAGCCATTAAGGTGTAATTGTAAAGTTTCTTCCATAGTATTGGTGGAAGGAAAGTGAAGTCAATAACACTTGAAGTACCTCATGGGTGAGATTGTAACAATTTCATGTTAATATTATAATTTACTTTGATATTTCAGATTTTTCATCATTCCGTCTTATCATAGTCGATGGTATTCTTGTGTTACGTTTGTTGCTTTGTTTTCAGATTACATCCACCAAACTAAAGGCTGTGCATTAGTAAATAATCATAGCACGAGGAGTTCCGGTGAAGAATTATCATAGTGCCGGATTGGTGATGACATTTTGGTTCCGTTGCCGGGACCATTCCTCGTGGTGGATTGTCTGTAGAGAGATATTCCCACTTAGTCAAAAATCAATTGGAGGGTAACCTTGTTTTTACTGTGCATAGTAGTTACCATGGTAAAGTCATTTTTGCCATGAATAGTAGTTACCATGGTAAAGTCATTTTTTCTGTGAATAGTATTTACCACAGTAAAGTCACTTTTTACCGTGAATAGTATTTACCACAGTAACTTCACTTTTACTTTGAATAGTGTTTACCACAGTAAAGTTAGTTTTTACCGCAATAAGTCAAGTTTTACCATAGTTTACCGTGGTCATTTCTATTTTCTATTATAGTGATTTTAATTATTGGTGCACATAAGTCTTGTTGATTGTACTTTTGGGTTGGTATTTCATTGTGGTTACTTTTGAAAATGGGGAAGATTCCTGTTTTTTCAGCCCAATCTAATGAAGATGCTTCCTCTTTCATTCAAGAGTTTAAACGATCTTGTATTTGTAATGGCCTTATAAGAAGGAACAATGGACTGAATTTTTCCTACTTTTTGGATGGTTCAGCCCTTAGGTGGTTTAAAACACTAGGTGATAATGTGAAAAACTCATGGGATTTGATACCTAAAAGTTTTCTTGAAGAATTTAGTGAACAACAGAGATATTCGAGATCTCATGATCGATATCACAAAGCTAACCCAAGGAGAGAAGGAGAAGATAAGGTATTATCATGCTCATGTTCTAGAGCTAAGGAGGAAGCTTCGACGCCCCGGATCCAGGAAGGAAGGATTAGCGGATGGGTTGATGAATGTTGTGGATAATCTCCTATGTAAGCACTTCATTCTTGGGATGAAGAAAGAGATCGGACAACGAGTGAAGTATGACCGCCCTACTACCATTGAACAAGCAAAGGAGATTGCAAGAAGGCAAGAAGAAAGCATGGAAGAGGAGCCCAAAGAAATTGTTGCTAAAGTAGAGCCTACACCAAAGCACCTTTGCTCGAGAATCCACAACCACTCTCGGTGAGCACAAATCTTTCTCCTAGTACATCTCACGAGTATGAAGATCTGCTCAAAAATATGGGTCGATTAACTATTAATCTTCTTGAGGAAAAGAATTTGGTTCTCGGGGAGGAGATAGAGGTCAAAAAGAAATATTTTTGAAGTTGTATGTTATGGTTGTTATAAAAGGGTCATTATAAGTATAATTGTCCGAGATAGAGCTTCTACATCTGGTAAAGGAGATAATGATAAAGGAAAAGCACCTGTGAATTCTTTTGATGTAGTAGATAAGAGCAGAAATAATGAAGTAGATGTGTTTGTAACAAAAAGAAAGAAAGAAAAAGATAATCAAGATGGAAATGATCCTAAGAAGATGAAAGGAGAAACTAGTAAGAAACATAGGAGAAGAAAGTTGGGTGTGCAGGATTTTCTGATTTCACAAGGGCAAGGACCATACTCCATCTTGGAAGATTTGTCCAAAAGGCCTACAAATATTACATATGGTCAACTCTTGGCTATGTCTTCTGAGAAGAGGCGGGAGCTGCGAAGTGGACTCAATGCTCAACGAAGGAAGGAGGTTGAGGTCCCTGTTTTGGAGGCAGAGGCGGATCCCTATGCTCCACAGGTGAGGTATTATGTAATGGTATTTCAATTCATGATGTCTTAGTTAATGGAGGTGCTGCAGTTAATGTAATGACTGAGTCTGTAATGAATATGATGGGTTTAAAAATTGATCTCCCTTCAACACTTATGTTAAGGTCATTAAATAATGGAAAAACTAAACTAGAAGGTGTAGTTTCAAATGTGGCAATATCTGTTATGGGTGTTGTATGTGTGGTAGAATTTCGAGGTGATGAAAAATGGTATGCTATTGCGTACCTAATGTTTGGGAAGACCATGTCTAAGGAGAGTTCATGCAAGAAACTACACTTTGGAATGAAGGCTTCATGACACTTGGACGTGGTAGAGAGAGGGTGAAGATAAACGTGATCCCTCGACATCATAAGCGAGAACACTATGGATTCAAGTGATGGCGATGATTGGACATCCTCTAATTACTCTAGTACCAGTGAAGTGGACACGAAGATGAAGAAAGTGAGGTTGATGTTTTAGTCATGGATATCCTTCAGTCACACCAACTCATGACCCCATAAAATTATCGAAGAAGAAGTTGATGATCATCTCCAACAAATAAAGATTGGTGATCTTTGTGATGGAGAGTGAGAAGGAATCCTACCTCCAACTCTTTGAAGGTACATACACATATTCACTTTTGATTACAAGGAACTCCGTCAAGTAAGTTGGGTAGAACATTCTATTGAGTTGGTAGATGGTGCTAGGCCTATAAACTAAATGCCATATAGAATGAATCCTAATTTTTCAAGACTATAAAGAAGAAATAGATAAGTTGCTTGATGCGGGATTCATATTTGTTGTGGAGAGTTTAGAATGGGTTTCTCCCATTGTGATCTCAATAAAAAAGAATAGGAAGCTACGCATTTGTGTTGATTACAGGAAGCTCAATAAGGCAACAAAAGGATCATTACCCTCTTCCATTCTCGATAAGATCTTGGAATGAAGTATGCCAGAGTGTTATAGTTTTGCTGATGGATATAGTGGATACAACCAAGTCCGTATAGCGGAGAAAGATCAAGTGAAGACCACATTCACCACTCCTTGTGGAATGTTTGCTTATAGAGTTATGCCTTTTGGGTTGTGTAATGCTCCAACAACATTCCAAATATTTGATGAATAGGGTGTTCGAACCCTACATTGGGACCTTCATCGAGTATTTACGGATGATTTTTACATCTATGGGAGCAAGTTGGACCACCCGCACTGAGATGGAGACATCATTTCAAAGGTTAGATGAATCACAAGCCTCACTAAACCCTCAAAGTGTGTCTTTGGATGTTCTAAAGGTGTTTTGTTAGGGCATGTTGTATCCAGAGATGGTATTGGTACTGATCCTGATAAAGTTTCAAAAATCAAAGATTTACCATTTCCTATGAATAAAAGTAAGTTGAGATCATTTTTAGGCCATGTGGGTTACTATAGAAGGTTCATCAAGAATTTCTCAAATATTTCACAGCCACTAACCCAGATTCTTGAAGAAGGATGTTACTTATGAACCAAGAAATAAGGCGCATGAAGCTTTTGGACAACTGAAGGAAGCCCTGGTGTCTTCACCTGTTTTAAAGAATCCAGATTGGAGCAAGCCATTCATTATGTACAATGATGCCTCAGATGTAGCACTAGGAAGTACTTTGAGCCAAAAGGATGAAAATGGGAATGAACATCCAATTTACTTTGGGAGCAGACAAATGAGCAAAGATCTTGAGGTAAATTATCTTCATGAATCGAAAAAGAGGCTCAAGCTATCATTTTTGTTGTAAAGAAGTTTAGAAATTACTTGCTAGGGTAGAAATTTCTAGTTATAACAGATCATCGTGGTCTAAAATATGTTGTAAATAAGCCTAACCCATCGGGGATGATAGCAAGATGGATAATTTTGCTACAAGAATTTGAATTTGATATTATAGATAGGCCAGGAAAGAAGCATGTCAATGCAGATGCACTCTCTCGAGCCTATGATGGTTTAGGATCATCTTGTGATGATGATGATTTCCCCGATGTAGCCTTGTTATCCCTTGACACAATCCCTAGTGAATACATAGATATTTGGAATTATCTGAATGAATTCAAGTTTCCTGATGGTGCCAATGCAAATACTAAGAGAAATATTACTCAAGCCATTCGTCCATATTCTATTCTGGATGGAGTATTATTTCGAATAGGACCTAATGGACAGTACAAGAGGGCAGTTGGACGTGATCAAGGGAAGGAACTGCTAGAAGAATTCCACAATGGTACATGTTGAGGGCACTTCTCTGGACAACTTACGTAGAAGAAGGATCTTGGATGCAGGTTATCACTGGCCCACTCTTTTTAAAGATTGTTATAATTATTGTAAGACATGTGATATTTGTCAAACACATGGTAACCGTAAGACTTCATCAGCTCCATTATGTCCTATTCTTCCACTTGGTCCCTTTGAAAAGTGGGGAATAGACATTTTAGGTCCACTTCCAACTACCTCACGCCAAAATAAGTATATTGTAGTTGCCACAGATTATTTAACCAAGTGGGTTGAAGCTAGGCCATTGAAAATAGCTTCCATGGATGAGGTGGCAAGGTTCATATATGAACGCATTGTCACCAGATTTGGTTGTCCATTAGAAATTGTAACAGATCAAGGAAGCCACTTCATTAATGAGGTAGTAGAAGCCCTAGTCAATAAATTTTCTATTAAGCACAGGAAGGCAACAACATACAAGCCAAGCACAAATGGACAGGTGGAACGAACAAATTTTGTGTTGTGTCAAATTCTAGCAAAAGATGTAGCCTTGCAGGTACATAAGTGGGATAAAAGGATTCATGCAGCATTGTGGGCATATAGGGCAACATCAAAGTTAAGCAACAAGATACTCCCCATTTTAGTTGGCCTATGGCATTGATCCAGTTCTTCCTATTGAGTTTGATATTCCCACTGTGAGAGTTATGAAAAATGAAAGGATGGATGAAAGTGATTCAGTAAAAGAAAGGTTGGTACATCTTCATTTGCTAGAGGAAATGAGGGAAATAGCAAAGGATACAAGCCATAAGAAGAAAATGAAGCAGAAGGAATACTTTGATCAAAAGATCCGTTGGTCTCCATTTCATGTGAATGACTTGGTTCTAGTATATGATTCCAGATACAAAAAAAAGACAGAGAAAATTTCTTCCAAAATGGATGGGGCCCTACAAAATAGCAGTTGTGCATGAAAATGGTACATACCGACTGGAGGAATTGGATGGCACTCCCATTACGAAATGGGTCAACCACGACAAGTTGAAGATTTTCCAAGCACCAGAATAGTCTACTCCGAGGATGGAGTAGAAGCTAGGAAGGGGGAAGATGTCGACACTAAAATTTTCCTCCGTAATTTCTATTTCATTAATGTATGTATTAGGAATAGGATGTTGTTAAGTGTAATTAGTAGTAGTGTCTGATAGAAGATAACGGCGCCGTCAGTACGGTGCCACCAATAATGTAGAGTACGGTAACAGTCAAAGTACAATAGGAATGTTGTAAAAAGTAAATATTTATCGTAAGTGGTCCGGTAATGTTAAAATGTCAAAGTTGGGATAAGTAGAGAAGTAGGGTCTACATGATTAGGAATTAGAAATATTATATTGGTAATAAGGACAAGGAGTGAGGTCATAAATATTTTGTGTATTTTATTTGTAAAAAGTCTAAAAATGTGGAACCCATGTGAAATGATAAGGTTTATCTTATCTTAAGAGATAAGTTTACATGTACGAGATAAGAGTTAAGGTATGGAATATGATTTGTCGAGTGGATTTCTTAGCCTATTTTAGAGATAAGATGGATAAGCACGGAAGTTCTATAAATAAAGAGGCCACCCCCTCATTTAGGATAGAAAGAAGTAGTGAGAAATATTGTATGAAGTGTGTAAAGGAAGTCATCATTTTAAAGGTGTGTTGAAGAAGCCATTAAGAGGTGTAATTGTAAAGTTTCTTCCATAGTATTGGTGGAAGGTAAGTGAATTCAATAACACTTGAAGTACCTCATGGGTGAGATTGTAACAATTTCATGTCAATATTATAATTTACTTTGATATTTCAGATTTGTCATCATTCCGTCTTATCATAGTTGATGGTATTCTTGTGTTATGTTTGTTGCTTTGTTTTCCAGATTACATCCACCAAACTAAAGGTGTGCATTAGTAAATAATCATAAAGACGAGGAGTTCCCGGTGAAGAATTATCATAGTCTTTGGATTGGTGATGACACTCCACCTCAAAGACAAGTTGTGGCATTGAAGACTTGGTCATGTAAGTTTCAAGTATCTCGAGACACTTCATTGGCACAATATGGTACATGGGCTACCATCTCTTCAGAAGGATACAAACAAGTGTACTCATTGTCTAGTAGGAAAATAACACAGAGCTTCATCCCGAAGAGTATATATTGAGCTCATGGTCACTTGATCCAGTTCATACCGATCTTTATGTTCTAATGCAACCAAGTCATTTTGAGTTCCAAAGATTTCATGCTATGTGTTGACAACTATTCAAGAAAAATGTGGATTTTTTTTCTTCACAAGAAAAGTGAAGCTTTTGAAACTTTCAAGAAGTTCAAAGTAGTAGTTGAGAATGAAACTGGTCATCACATCAGATTTGTCTGCTCAAATCGAGGGGGAATTCACCAATAATGAGTTCAAAGACTACCTACAAACTCACGGGATTTGTTGACAAATGCCTCCTCCACACACACCGCAGAAAAATGGTGTTGTTGAGAGAAGAAATCATACTATCATGGAAATGGTGCGATGCATGATCGATGACTCTGGACTTGCAAAGACATTCTGGGTAGAAGCAGAAAAAGACAATAGTGTATTTGTTGAACAGAGTGCCCATAGTTTCTCTTGATGGAGTAACACCACAAGAAGCATGGTCAAAGTGGAAACCATCTATTACACACCTTAGAGTATTCGGGTGCAAAGAAAACATGCACATACCCAAGCATAATAGAAAGAAACTAGACATGAAGTCACATAAACTCATCTTCATTGGGTACAGTGAAGAGACTCTTGGGTACAGATTGATGGATCTTAAGACTAGAAAAGTCTACACTAGTAGAGATGTTGAGTTTTTTTAGAAGAAGGAAGCAAAGAATCCTCCTCTAGACTCACCAGATGTAGATTTTTCTCCAGTTGTAAAAATCAAAGTTGATGTTCCCTCAGAAGATGAAAGTGATGATGGTGTTGATCAGATAGAACCATGACCCACATGAACAGTTCAACGTATGCCCAAGTGGTGTACTAGCACATTATGAGATGCAAGAATGGATGCTCCACCGGATCCATACACCCTGGACCACAAACTCACACAAGCAAAGAAAGAGAAGAACTTAAATTTGCTTTGATGAGTAGATTTATTGAATATGATAAGCCCTCTATAGTCTAGGAAGCCCTATAGTCAAAAGCTTGGAAAGATGCCATGGATTCTCGAATATCAATCGAATGAAAAATAACACTTGCAAACTTGTCAATCTTCCACCAGGAAGAAACCCATTGGATGTGGATGGATATTCAACAAAGTACAAAATAGAAGGGACAGTGGACATGTACAAAGCAAGACTTGTAGCAAAGGGGTATGCAAAAAAATAAGGCATTGACTACGAGGAGACTTTTACTCCCACAAATAAGATCAAAACAATTAGAATGATCTTCTCTCTAGTTGTACATGCAGTTTGGTTTGGAAAGTCCACTAGATGGACATAAAAAGTGCCTTCCTAAATAGAGATTTACAAGAAGAAGTCTACATGACTCAACTTGAGGGATATATAGTACCTGGTCAAGAAGCAAAGGTATGTAGACTTAGGAAATATCTATATGGCCTCAAACAGGCACCTCGGGCATGGTACATCAATATTGATAAGCATCTCGTACAACATGGATTTGTTAGAAATCCATATGATCCCAATATTTACCTCAAAAAGCAGGGGGAGATTGTGATTATTGTTGTCTATGTCAACGATATTATCACCATTGGCGAGTTTAGTGAGGATAATTGATGCAATGAAGAAATATCTTAATCAATCGTTTGACATGATCTATCTTAGGATGATGCATTATTGTCTTGGATTGAAAGTATGGTAGAAAGAGAATCACATTTTTATTTCTCAGATGAAATATAACAAGACAATGCTCGAGAAATTCAAGATGATGGATTGCACACCAATTGCTACACCCATGGAGAACAGATTATAGTTATCTCATTTAGATCCATCCCTTGAGGTAAGTGCCACTCTCTATCGACAATTGATTGCGATACTCATTTACTTGACCTACACTAGACTAGATATCAACTTTGCAGTAAGCTATCTATCCAAGTTCATGTAGGAACCCAAAGTTTTTATTGGAAAGTGGTAAGGCACATTTTAAGATATCTCAAAGGATCAGTGGATCTTGGTCTAGAATATAAGAAGAACGAAAACTTCTTCTTAATTGGATATTTGGATTCAGATCATGCATGAAATATTGATGACAGAAAATCCACTTTTGGATTTGTATTCTTTATGGGATCTGGACCAATATCATGGGGAAGCAAGAAACAACACTTCGTTTCTTGCTCTTCCATAGAAGCCAAGTATCATTCTACAGGAGAAGTTTTCTATGAAGTGATTTGGCTACGTCGCATACTAGAAGGACTTAGAATACCACAGGATAAACCAACCACCATGTATGTTGACAATGAAGGTGTTCTAAAACTTGTTCACAATCCATTTTTCATGAGAGAACAAAGCACATTGAAGTACATGTTCATTTCATACGCAAACATGTGTTGAAGCACAACATCCAGCTTCAATTTTGTCCAACAACTAAACAACGGGCATATATCTTCACAAAGTCACTTACATGTGACAAGTTTGAGTTTTTTAGAGAGTTCCTCTCCTCATCTCTTGAGATAATGCACAATTAAGGGGGAATGTTAGGTTAATTAATTATGCATAATATAAATTGATTATTTAATTAATTTTATTAATTGTGTAAGTGCATGAAATTGGGGGCCAAAAAGTGGACAAGAATGTGAAAAAGCAAAACGCGTACACATTTTGTTGAAACACGCTCAAATTTTAGTTTGTTTGGCTCAGGAATCACCAAATCATAATGCATACATGTTATGTTGACTATAAACAAAAAAAAGAGGCCTGAGCCTCTATCATTTTTCCTCCCTCAAACGCGAGTTTCAGAGCTTGTTCATGCCCTCACGTTTTTCCATTTAGTTGGATCTCAAGCTCAAAGGATCATTTCTGGATCACCGGGAAGATCTGAATCGATGATGGTGCCATGAGAAGAGGTAAGCACATTTATTTTCTCAAAATTGCATTGAAATATGATAATTATAGATTAAAATTTGAATTGAGTACATATTTTTTATTGTTATAGTTAGAGGTTGAGGGAATCAACCACAACCAAACCCTGTTATTCCTGACATGCCTCTCGACACTCCCACAATTGCTCAACATCCCTCGGGTAGTGAAGAAGATTTAGTAGCCCAAATAGTTGAAAACAAAATTGAAATTGAGGATTTAATCAAAACAATGAGGGATGCACAATCTACAAACCCCACTGCACCTCTCTTGCAAACACATTGGAGGCATTACTTGTTCAAATTGACACGGAAAAATGGAAAATTGATCATTGGACAACTTACAGAGAGGGTTGTAGGGTTTATTATTCCAACAAATTGTCATATGTGGATGTAAAGAAAAAATAAATTTCAAAAGAACTCATATGTGCCTTATTCACGGACCCCCACACTAATCTTACTATTCCGTTGACATGTAAATGATTTCCCATCCATTGGTGCAATAATAATTTGATTAGAAATAATTTTTGGGACCAATGGTGGATGGTGTTTTATTTTCCACCTTGTAATAACAACGAGGTGCCACTATACTTTCTGAGGAAACTCTATTACAAGTTTATCCTCAATGAGATCCCAAATTATTTTGATTTCTGAGATTTCTAGGGCCAAGGAAAAGGATCTGCACAAGATCGACCAGGTGCACAACATACACCTATTCAGCAGGGTAGATTCCCACACGAAGCCCCCTCACCCTGAGATTGTCCCTCAAACAGTGAAGGAGACAGTAGAGATTGATACACTCCACGCACTTCAAGGGCTATCTGTGATCCTTGTTCGACATACGAGGTAGATTTCTGAGAGAGATGCTCGTGGAGGTACAGAGTATTCCCTCAGGGAGTACTAGTATGAGGCCACATTTTTTCTCGTCATATGGTAGTATATGTTTGGGGCCCGAGGAGGACAATAATTTCATGCGTACTAATTTTGGTGCACCTGGTGTTAGGGATGAACATGATAATGTCACTATTTTAGATGTCCTTTTAAGTGAGACATTTGGATTACATTCATTGGCATCACCTTCGTTGGTAAATTTTTATGTTTTGTTATGTGTGTTACAAATTTTTTGGAGTACCTAATTTACTTATATATATTAAATTTTTGAAATAATTGTATTTGTACATGTACATGCATTGATATTACAAACACGCGGAGGTGCATCTTCATCCCAACCAGATGCGGTGAGAACCATACATACACATACATTTGCGAGAGGTAATTTAGAATGTAAATTATGTAAAATTTTCACATACATGTGTGTGTGTGTGTGTGTGTGTGTGTGTGTGTGTGTATATATATATATATATATATTAGTTTTGAAGTCAAATATATTTATGTTCTTGTATGTCCATCTAACTCACGTGATATACACGTTTGATAAATATGTTGACTTCACTAGACACCCCACCATCTTTGCGAAAAGTAGATAAAGGTGTTACCGCTGCGATTTCATCTTCGCAGCAACTCAATGAGGTATTCAAACAACATGTAAATTTCTCGTGTAATTCATATTATGTTAAATTACATGTTATTAATGTCTTTACTTGTAGAATTATTAAATTATGTTAATAATGTCCTTCATTGTGTGTATGCAAGAGTTACCTGTGATGGGCACATCCCTGTTCATTTGATTCATAGGCGTGGTAGGGTAAAAACAATATTTCTATTTTGATAAAATTAGTTAAAATATTGTCATTATGTAGATACATGTACTTAGCTCTATTTTTCGCTAATTCTGATGTTAGATTTTCTTATCTTATGTGTATGTAGGGAACTTCAACCCCCTCCATTTTTACTTCGAGGGCATGGACTCCTCCATCTCGTCATCTTCATACCCCCATTCATACTGCAGGAGCTCCCAATGACTCATCTGAGCGTGAGATGAAAATTCAGCATGATCGAAAACTTGCGGTAAGTTTGTGTATTTATGTAAATACTTTCATTATAGAATGGTTTTAAATACATGTTGAAAACATATATAAATTAAGTTTTGACAAAAAAATATTGTTTGCATTTACAGGCTCATCTATAGGCGAGTATTTAGCGAAAGAGGACTCAAAGCATGGGCTCGGATGATCCAAAGTCATCTCATGGATCTCCATCTTCACCTAAGGGAGGGCATCTTTGAGCAAGGCCAAGAGAGGGATATATTTTGATGAGTAGGAAATATATATGTCTTACATGACATTGTTTTTGTATGCCTATGTGCATGACATTGTATGTAAGCCTATATGGCATTTGAACTTGATGGTATATGACCTATTTGGGCATTTTTGTATTTATTATGCACATTAAAATACTATTTGGAACTTGATAATTTTGTATGAGACCTTACATTTCTGAGATTATTTTCACATGAATCTAATATGATGTGCACTTGACAATATTTAAGACATTATGGATTATTTTTTCATTTATTGGTGATGTACATGTACTAGCATTTTCAATGTATAATATGCATCAAACTTTGGAAATTAATATTTATATAATGTATGTATATAAAGAGTTACCTAATATGAGTAATTATTCATTCAATTTATCAATGTGTATATGTGTATTTACCTTACTTGCGCTTCTTCTTGCTCATGGTCTCTTTATACTGGTTCTTATCTTATCATGCACTTACTACATTCTTCTATGCTTCGTAGTCTTCTCCCCTATTAAAACACCCGACAGTTGTCACAATTTGATGCCTTTCATTTGTTGATATTTTGAGAATGTCTCTCCATATACATTACTCCAATGCTTGAGAATGTCTCCAGATGCAATGACATTCTGATTCAGACACTCAATGATTCTTGATTGTCTAATCCTGTCCAATTTATGTTACTACCTTTAAATCTGTAGGCATTTCAAGTTATTTGGAAATCACATCACACCCTTCACTAGGCTTGATGACTACCCATATCCTTTTTAAGGTGCTTTTGAAAGCATCCATGGGTTTATCATAACATAAATTATCAATGAATGGAAGGTCACTAAGCCGTAGGCTAGCTGACTCCCATCTAGAACTAAATAAGAAAGATTTACCAAGCGATTGATAAATCCCCGTGTTCTTAGACATACCCCTATGAAATTCATTCTTAAGCCAATCTAGTCATTCATGGCTCTTAAGCGACTATGCTCGGATGAGGTAGCTTGAAAGCATGGGAGCATAGGAACCAAAACAAAGCCTCCACTAGCATTGATTAGGCCACCCCGACGTGTTGGCGTAGTTAATTCGGTCCCACGAGCTTCCGTTTGCAAACTACAGCCTCTTGCGACCATACACCGACTCGCATCGCACTATTTTGCGTGTTTACAAACAATAGGAAACGAGAGAACCAGATGGAGAAGGAGAAAACCGCGAGTGGATTTTGTAGAGGGCCTCAATGTGGAGCTCTTGGATCTCGACGAGATGTATCTAGGTTCCATGGAGTCCAAGAAATCACATGTCAAAGATATGGCATGTTTGGTCTTTAGGGATCTTTAGAGACAATGCCCGGATGGGGTAGCTTGAAAGCATGGGGAGTGCGAGGGAACCAAAAAGAAGACTCCACTAGCATTTTCTAGGCCACCCCGACGTGTTGGCATAGTTTTTGGTCCCATGAACTTCCGTTTGCAAACGATAGCCTCCGGCACCTTACACTGACCGAGACTACACTATTTCATGCGTTTACAAACAATAGGACAACGGGAGAAAGCAGATGGAGATGGAGAAAACCAAGAGAGGATTTTATAGAGGGCCCTGACATGGAGCTCTTGGATTTGATGAGACATCTCTAGGTGCCATGGAGTCTCGAGAAATCACATGTCGAAGATATGGCATGTTTGGGCCTCAGGGCTCTTAAGCGACTACACTCGACGTGGTAGCCCAAAAGCACCTTTGGGAGTGTAGGGAACCAAAATGAAGCCTTAAACAACATTCACTAGGCCACCCCAACATGTTGGCATAAATGGTTCGGTCCCACAAGCTTCCATTTGAAAACTACATGCTCTGGCAGCCCTACACCGACTCGCAGGTGACCGCAATATTTCACGCGTTTACAAATAATAGGACAACAAGAAAACCAGAGACGGAGACAGAGAAAACCATGAGAGGATTTTGTATAGAGCCACGACATGGAGCTCTATGATTTGATGAGACATCTTTAGGTGCCACAGAGTCCAAGAAATCACACGTCAAAGATATGGCGTGTTTGGAACTTAGGGCTCTTAAGCGAATACGCTTGGATGGGATAGCCCAAAAGCATAGGGAGTATAGGGAACCAAAAATAATCCTCCACTAGCATTCACTGTGCCATCCCAACATGTTGGCATATGGTCCCAAAAACTTCCATTTGCAAAATACAACATCGGCAACCTTACAGCGACCGAGACTACACTATTTCACGTATTTACAAACAATAGGAAAATGAGAGAACCAGATGGAGATGGAGAAAAAAATGAGAGTATTTTATAGAGTGCCATGACATGGAGCTCTTGGATCTGACGAGACATCTCTAGGTGCCACAGAGTTGAGAAATCACATGTCGAAGATATGGCGTGTTTGGGCCTAGGGCTCTTAAGCGACTACGCCCGGACGGGGTAGCCCGAAAGCACAGGGAGCATAGGGAACCAAAAATAAGCCTCCAATAGCATTCAATAGGCCACCCCGACATGTTGGCATAGTTGGTTCGGTCACACGAACTTCGTTTGCAAAATACTGCCTCTCTGAAGCAAATTGACCCTATACCGACTTCCAAACATGCTATATCTTCGACATGTGATTTCTTAGACTTTGTGGCACCTAGAGATGCCTCATTAGATCTGAGAGATCCATGTCATGGCCCTAAAAATTATCTCTCACGGTTTTCTCCGTTCTCCATCCGGTTCTCTCACTGTCCCATTGTTTGCAAAAGAGTGAAATAGTGCGCCTGAGTCAATGTAGGGTCGCCGAGAGGCCGTAGTTTGCAAATGGAAGTTCGTGGGACCAAACCAACTACACCAACACATTGGAGTGGCATGGTGAACACTATTGGAGTTTTTTTTGGTTCCTTATGCTCCCGTGCTTTCGGGCTACCTCATCCAAGCGTAGTCGCTTAAGAGCCTTAGGCCCAAACATGCCATATCTTTGACATGTGATTTCTTAGACTCTGTGGCACCTAGAGATGTCTTGTCAGATCCAAGAGCTCCAAATTAGGGCCCTCTACAAATTTCTCTCGTGGTTTTCTCTGTCTCCATCCGGTTCTCTCGTTGTCCTATTTTTTGTAAACACAAGAAAAAGTGCAGTCTGAGTCAATGTAGGGCTACCAGAGGCTGTAGTTTATAAACGAAAGTTTGTGGGACCGAACCAACTACGCTAACACATTGGGGTGCTTTGTTGCATGCTATTGGAGGCTTCATTTTTGTTCCCTACGTTCCCCGTGCTTTTGGGCTACCTCGTCCGGGCATAGTTGCTTAAGAGCCCTGAGGCCCAAACACACCATATCTTAGACATGTGATTTCTTGAACTTTGTGGCACCTAGAGATGTCTCATTAGATCTGAGAGCTCCATGTTAGGTACCTATATGAAATCATCTTTTAGTTTTCTTTGTTTCCTTCTCGGTTCTCTTGCTTTCCTATTGTTTGTAAACGCTCGAAATAGTGCGGTCCTGAGTCAGTGTAGGGTGCTAGATGTTGTATCTTGCAAACGGAGGTTCATGGGACCGAACCAACTCTACAACAACACATCGGGGTGGCCTCGTGAACACTATTTGATGCTTTGTTTTGGTTCCCTACACTCCCGTGCTTTCGGGCTATCCCATCCGGCGTAGTCACTTAAGAGCCCCGAGGCCCAAACACGCCATATCTTCGACATGTAATTTATCAAACTCTATGACACCTAGAGATGTCTCATCAAATCTGAAAGCTCCATGTTGGGGCCCCGTATGAAAGCCTCTCACAGTTTTCTCCGGCTCCTTCCGGTTTTCTCGGTGTCTATTTTTTGCAAACCTAGGAATAGTGCGATGCAAGTCGAGTGTAACAGTATGGTCAGAGAGGCTATAGTTTGCAAACAGAAGTTCATGGGACCAAACAAACTATGCCAACATATCGTGGTTTCTGGTACACACTAGTGGAGGCTTTTTTTGTCTCCCTACGCTCCTCTCGGCTTTCGGGCTACCTTGTTCGCGTGTAGTCACTTAAGAGCCCCGAGGGACAAACACGTCATATCTTTGACATGTGATTTCTCGAGACTCGTGAGACCAAGAGATGTCTTGTCGATTTGAGAGCTCCACATTGGGACCCTCTAAGAATTTCTCTTGTATTTTCTTCATCTCCTCTCGGTTCTCTCGTTGTGCTATTGTTTGTAAACACGCGAAATAGTGCAGTCTGAGTCAGTGTAGGGCTGCTAGATGTTGTATTTTGCAAACAAAAGTTCGTGGGACCGAACCAACTATGCCAACACATCAAGGTGGCCTAGTGAACACTATTGGAGGCTTTGTTTTGGTTCCCTACACTCCTCGTGCTTTGGGCTACCCCGTCCGGGTGTAGTCGCTTAAGAGCCCTGAGGCCCAAACATGCCATATCTTCGACATGTAATTTCTCGAACTCGAGGCACCTAGAGAGGTCTCTTTAGATCTCGAGAGCTCCACATTGGGGCCCTATATGAAATCCTCTCATGGTTTTCTCTATCTCCATCCAGTTCTCTCGTTGTCCTATTGTTTGTAAACACGTGAAATAGTGTAGTCTAAGTCAGTGTAGGGCTACTAGATGTTGTATTTTGCAAACGAAAGTTCGTGGGACCGAACCAACTATGCCAACATGTCGGGGTGGCCTGGTGAACACTTTTGGAGGCTTTGTTTTGGTTCCCTATGCTCCCCATGCTTTCGGGCTACCTCGTCCAGGGCTATGAAATCCTCTCAGAGTTTTCTCCGTCTCCATTCGAGACTTAGTCAATGCAAGGTTGTTCATTGCCAATCACCCGAATAATATAGGTGGTTCATACAATATTAGTGGTGAAATAATAATTTTAATAAGATATTTTTACAATATAGTTGGTGAAATGAGAATTTTTTTTTTCCTTTCTAATATTTAATTTTTCTTAGCTTCACTTGGCTTTGAAAATAATAAATTCTCTCGATAGTGCAAACCACGTGAAGGTGGAAGTTTGTTTGGCACCACTAACCTACATAAATATGTTAGTAAGTAATTAAATAGAATTTTAAATCATACAAAATTTAAACAAAATCATTTAATTAAATATTCAAATTAAATTCATGAAAAACATACCTTTGCAAATTCAAGCCAATGAACGCAAGGATCAACTCTATTCTTGATAGTAACAAGAATTGATTCATGATTTGATTCAAGAACCTTCCACATATTTTTTTGATGGCCAACCTCGATATTTGATCAATTTAATATTTGTTGCAAGGACCAAATGTGAATAGTGAATTATATTCGATGTACTCCATAGTCTTCAAAGCGACCAAATGTTTGATTTTTTGATAGGATATTGTCGAAGCCAAGTTCTAGTGACTACCACTGATCTAGTGGGATACTCAAGGACTTCATGATCAATGACTATGGAATTTAATTTTTTTCCCCTCTACACAATGAGATAAGAAGTAGTATGTTCCCTCTTCGTTAAATTCCGTCGCAATAACTGCAAAAACGTGCCCTATGTATCACAAAGTAAAATTGTTTAGTCAATTTATAAATACATTAAGAGTTGACCATTTAATAATTTATAAATCTAAAACATGGCATGTACATATATGTATGTACCTTATTGCACTAAATCAGAGACTTGGTCAAAGTCAGGTGATGTTGTCATTTGATCTAAAGACCCTGCAAGTTGTAATGCTCATGGAACTTGATGTGTGTCGAGTGGAATTAGAGGTCTACAAGTCCACTCATCCACCCACTGTTGTGACTCACATTCATTCCACGCAAAATCAATGCATGATATACAAAAACATGTCATGCACCTAGTATAAATAGTCCAAGCATTTGCATCTGAACTACGAAATGAGCGCATATCACTTGATCCTGCAATCTGTCATACAATCTTCAAATTTTGTCATATTTTATTTCTCTATAAACCAAAAATGTCTACGAACCGTTGATCTCTCTTGAGATTCATGGTCCATATTCTTGACACACCAATCAACATTGCTTTTTGCATCTGTAAATTTTACACCACCCTTGAACTTTAACTCTTCTCTTGCAAGTGCTCTTTTCACACATGTTCCTACACCATCATGCTCTCCTTTTCCATGCCCTGCCTCAAGTAAAACTCTAGATATGTTGTACATTTGTTTCTTTGCGCATCTTGCTTACGATTGAAACATATGTGAATTCTTGAATTGTGATGTGCAGTTGTTTGACCAAATGTAATGTTGATCGAAACTAATGTTCTTCTCATTCATGTTCACATAAAACACCTAGAAACACTCTTGTATATATTCGTAGAATGTGTCGATCATCACCGATGTAGAAATGATACTCTCTCAATATTTTTGATCTTTATCAATGCTTTCAGGAGAGTGCACGAATGTTATATGCACATGAAAATAAAAACTTGCACTAAGTTATAATATTGAGACTAAACCTCCATTTGTGGCCACAATGTGTAATTCTCTGTGAAGTCAACTATTGAAACAATAGTATCATTTGTAGATTTTGTTTCCTACTTCCTATCTAGATGAGTGTACGAGTAATCAAGAAACCGAGACCACGTCGAGTATACAAGGGATTAGTACCTTGGAGATTGAGATGGATGATATGAGCGCAAAGAAAGTCGATGCATGATATCAAGAAGTTAGATCTAAAAACTTAA
The DNA here is from genome assembly GCA_018340775.1 of Taxus wallichiana var. yunnanensis. NCBI lineage: Eukaryota > Viridiplantae > Streptophyta > Pinopsida > Cupressales > Taxaceae > Taxus > Taxus wallichiana. The sequence continues at coordinate 29,084,631 of CM031241.1, read as the reverse complement.
ACTAGATAATATTAGAACATAATATGCGGGGGTTTCCCAGATGGTGCCGGTTCCAAGAGGATTTCAACTCCCTTGGAGGATGTCAACCCTCGTGTCAGATAAGATAATTAGATCATGAACAACAAGTAAAAATGACAAGCAAATGGAATAACAAAAGTACTTAGCTCATGTCCTGCTATGGAAATGAACTGGGCATCAAGATGGCAAGATAGGAGACACTGTCAGAGCTTTCTTCTTCTTTTGTCTAAAAATATATCCTTCTTTTCTAAGTCTTCTATTCTGGTTCTTGAAAATGTCTCCTCCTTTTTTTTTCTTTTTTGAAATATGGGGAAAACCCCATATTTATAGCTTAGATATGAGACTAACTGCAGGTTAGATGATACCCAGGGTGTAGTAAAGTAACCTGAGTTAGGGATGTGATGTGATCATGTGGGTCCCATAATTTGACTTATTAGGCAAAGTGGGGGACATGATTTGAATGGGAGGGTGAGATAAATATTTCATTTTAAAAAGAAGGTGTCGGATGGGTGCATTTTGAATTAAATAATTTGTGAGAGATGGGGGATGATTCCAAAAATTGAATTATCAAATGGGTCCATACGGATCCCATTGATAATCAATCAAATAATATGAACAAATAGATAAGATTTTATTTAATTTAAGATAAAGAGAAGCAGGGGATAGAAATTACGTGAATATAAGATGTGGGGGGTCTTATGCACTCGAAAATAGGTGTCTACATTTGTACCTTTTTGTTGAGCGGTTTGCGATAGAAAACCATGAGACAAAAACAAAAAGGGTTAGATGAAATATGTGTCTGAGGATGGATGAAGACATGACCAAAGGCAAGATTCCCTAGGAAAAAAAAAGATCACAATAAATAAAAAAAGTATGGCGGTGACTCAATATCATATCGGTAGAGGACAATTGTGTTCTCAATGGAGATAGATGAGAACGTTCTATAGACCAGTGAGTGGGTGAATACCACTATAGTATGAACATAAACCGTGATGACCAATGGGTCATGAGAAAACATCAAAATATGTGCAACTAAATGTGAAAGATGTGCGTAATCCTTTGTCTGTGAGGAATTGTGTGAAAAATCACGTGTCCACAAGAGGGACATGGATGAAAACAATGATGCCCCAAGCATAGGGCACAAAAAGACACAAAGTGAGTTATATGTGTTGACAAGTACAAGGATGAAAAGGTGCCCTAACATAAGACATAGATAGATGTTGAAATAAGATATCTCAGGGGGAATACTCATAAATGTGGATATGATGAGCAAACAGGATAGAAGGATGAGATAAAATGCCTTAAAAGGATAATAAATATGATGGCAATCATGTTTTATAAGAACGATGCATAAGTGTTAGCAAATTAGGAGGTGAAGAAGACAAAAAAGTTTATTTCTTCTAGTAAGTGTGATAGAGATACTTTTGTGAAAAAAAAAGTAGAGAAAATATTCAAGGAAGAGAATAAGATTAGATAGGTGATGTCGTTATGGTATCTTCCAAGACAAATGTCAAAAGAAGATGGGAAGAGATTATTAGAAATGGATATGATGATGTCTCTCTGCAAGAGGACTAACGAAGATAAAAAAATTATAGAGTTCTCAAAAAGAGAAGAGGTCAATGTGGCAAAGTGAAGAAAAATAACGGTAATGAAAGGGATGGATAATGATACGTAAATGGAGAAACATCAAGCATTGACTATGAATGCCAAATGTAAGAGATGTCAAGAAAGAGAAAAGGGAATAGACAGAAGGATTGGTTGATTATGAGAAGAGCAAGAGAGATTGAATATGAAGGTGATAAGGACATGCAATAGAGGGATGAAGACATAAGAGGAGAAAATAAAGAGTGAAAGGGGAGGAAGAAGATAACAAAGAAGGATTATGAAAAAGGACAAACAAAAGAAGAAGAAAAGAAAGAACAGAGAGAGGATGAAATCATGAAAAAAGGAGAGAGTTATTTAAAACAAAACATGTGATGAAGATTGGAGTAGAGGAAAACGAGAGGTAATGGAAAATGAAAGAGATGATAGAGCAAAGAAAATTGAAGGAAACAGATCATAGTGAGGAAATCCAAGGAAAAGAATATGGAACTAACCGCATGGAAATGCATGTGGATGATGAGATGATAAAGGAAATGGGATAACACTGAAGAGTTAGGTTTTTAATGGGGAAGTAAGGAGGAAGTGTGAGGTAAAATGGGGAGAAAGATGATATAGAGGAAGTAAAATAAGATGAAGATCAGAAAGGAGGAGAAGACAACGAAGAAAATTATGCTGAAGGAAGTGAACCAAGAATGAAGATATTTGGTAAAGAGTGGGAAGCATAAGGAACGTAAAGAGAAACTTGAGGGAAGGAGTGACATCGATTGGAAAATAAATGGAGATGCATGAGATGAGGATATGCTGATGACGAGAAAATAGAGAGAAGGTGTATGATGAAGACAGTGAAGAAATTGGCAAGGAAGAATGGAAGATAGAGAGGTGGCGAGGAAAAAGAAAGGATGGGATAGGAGAGGCAATGCCAATGAATGGATGTTAGGAGAAATTCACCTATAATGATCAGTAGGGAAAGAAGGGACAAAATATAAGACAAGGGAGAAAGTAAACAAAAACAAGAGGAGGAATGCCAATAAAGGGATGTTAGGAGAAGTCCTCCGATAATAATTAGAGGACACAGAGGAAGGAAGGAATGAAGATAGAATGGAGGAGGTCAAAGAAAAGGATTTAGGCTATGTAGAATGAGGATAAGTAATTTTTAGGAGAAGTCCACCGATAATTACTAACGTGGAAATAGAAGGATATGATGAAAGAATGTTAGGAGAAGATCGATGACAATGACGTGTAAGTATGGGGGTAGATATGTGGGAGAACTCTAGAAGATGGATTGAAAAGAGTAAAGAAAGGAGGGATAACAATGTGTAGGAAGATGAAGATGAGGAGAGGATGTAGTGGATGAGAATGGATGAGAGAGAAATGAATAAACAAGACATGAAATGAATAGAGAAGCAATGGTTAAGTAAGATTACCCAGCGACGGATGATGGAGATGAACAAGGGACTAGTAGGAAGTGGTGTTTGTGAGAATGAAAGAGGAGGTGAGAGGATGTGATGGTGGGGAATGCCGAGAAAATGTAGATGGAGAGAATGTGGGGTAGTGGGGGAGTGCAGGATGAAAAATCATGCTTAAGAGGGACTCTTAAGTAAGATCGCCATGCCGCAGGAGGATTTAAGTAAGATCACCAAACTGGTAGTGATGATATGGAAGGAGAAAGACAACATTGTATCAGATGTAGGTGTGGAAGGGTTGGTTGGAATGGATGGATATGATGAGAGGTGAGAGACAGAAGATGATGAAGAGATGATGGGAGATGGAAGGATCAGATGGCCAACCATTCTTAAGAGAAACTCTTAAGTAAGATTTCCCTGTGATGGAGATGGTTAAGTAGGATCACCAAACCGAAGAAGAAGAATAATGATGAAAAGACTAAGCAGTGTATACCAAAATGGAACAAGAGATGAAAGGAGGTGATAACAAGGAAACAAAGGGGTGTGACATGAATGGATGGAGGAACATATGCAACGTAGATGGAGAGTGTAAGGGAAATCCTTAACTAGGATGCCCACATCGTGGTAGTGATGATGTAAGAGTGTTAAGCGGAAAAGGAAGAGTGGAAAGATGTTTGTGGTGGTGGTTATTGTCTATTGAAAGAGGAAATGGTGGAGAAGCTTCTACAGTGGGAAGATCCAAGGAAGAAGATATACCTTAACTAAGGTTCTCTGGCTATATGGATGGTTAAGCAAGATTATCAAATCAAAAGTGGAAGAGAAAAAGAGAAACTCAAGAGGAAAGACAGGTAAGATATCTGGCATCGTGCAAGGGGACAGAAAGGTGAGAAGGATGATGTGGAGACAAATGGTGATAAGTGGACATGGAGAGTGAGGATAAATGGATCAAAGATGGTGTTGAACATGTTGAGAGATAAGGAGCTATAGGATAATGAACTCGCCTTGAGAAGGACCCTCAAGTAGGATTCACAAACTACAACGATGATCAAGTAGAATTCACAAACCGAAGAGTGTATTTGCAAACACATTCATGGATATGATGGATAGATATAAAATTCATAGTGTGAAATTTGATGTGCTTTTTATAAAAGATGATATGGATGAGATGAATGGAACATAGTTGTAGCAAGGGTGTACAAGGAAACTATGTTTCAAACTGGATTGGAGATAAACAAGAAAGGTTACCACTCAAGGCATTGCACTTGTAGCCAATAACAGGTGTTAACACATAATCAACAATAGTTAATTATATCGAAAGATCATGAGGGAAATATGGATGAAGGATGCTCATAATCCTAATATTGACATGACAAAGGGATCAAAGATGTGACTTGTACGCGAGAAGAGGGATCTCCAAAAGTGGTGTTCTTTAAGTCTATGCCCCAACTCTGGGAAAGGGAAAGAACAATAATAGAAAGCTGATCAATGCAGGAAGCTTTTAGGAAATATTGATAAAAGGAAGGTTGATCAATGCAGAAAACCTTCCAGATATAATAAAAGAGTAGCCATCCTTGAGGGTATGGTCTACTTTATACATAATAAATGACAAGAATAATATGATAGCCGTCCTTCAAGGATCTATTTCTATTTTTTTTGATTTTGATTTGTATTTTTTTTTTTATTTTATTTGCATGAATAGCTATCCTTGAGGATCGGTCTATTTTTTTATAACTTTGATTTCACCTTTTACATACTTGAGTTTGAGTTGCGTATGGGGATAGCTGAGAATAGCTAAGTAAACCACTTAAGAGGGGATAAGGAATGTACAAGAGACACCTTGGACCCTTCGCATTTCTGCAATAAGGGAATGGGAAGGTAATGGATGTAACGGTTACAAGATCACATCAAAGTACTGAAGGAAAACCACATAATTCAGATTATTATAATGATAAATGGAAGAGGCTAAAGATGGCAGAACAATCTAAGGATGTAACTAAGTTCTCATTGGTAGATATATTAACAATAGACTGGTCATAAGTGTAATGCATTAAGAGGTTCCATTTCTAGTCTACCACCACGAGAGAGAAGACAGTGAAGTTGCAATAAGATGAGATGATAGACAAGAAGGAAATAAAACTATGTCTGAAGGAAACTATCATATGACCACAATGGTGGATTTAGATGAAAATAAATGATGATGCCCCAAGAGAGTTATAAACATAGAAATACAATCATGGCCTCAAAGGAGGGCTTGATGAAATAAATGGTGTCCCAAAAGAGACACACATATAGCCACAACCAAAATCGATGGTCTTCAAAACATAAGAGACCCGAAGAAACAAAAATATGGAAGAATAAACATGGCCTTAAAGGAGGGCTTCAATGAAAAGATGATACTCTAGAAAGGATCACAAACATAAAAAAGAAAAATATGGCCTCGAAGGAGGGCTTAGAATGAGATGAGGATCTAGATATAATTAATTTAGATTAGATGGATGTGAAGAAAGTAAACAAAACAATGTCAAAGAGTGAAGTCCCCTAGTAACAACGGGGTTGTACAGATGAGATGTTCAAGGGCAAGGAAAATTAGTTCCCCAATGGGTTAAATTTGAAGGAGGTAAAGGATGTTAAAAGAGTTTAGATGAGATTGTTTTAGATTTGGATGGGGTAAACGATCGGAGACCACAAGTGTGTTTAGCAAGATAAGCGGCATTGATGAACAATGGTGGGCATTCCTTAGGAGGAATGACATGGGCTAGATGAATATTAAGGGATGATGTGGATGGAGGGATAATGGGAGATTTACCAGATGGGATATGGATTGGATTCAAGGTAGATAGAGAAGGAACTTTCCCCTGAATGAGGAAATCATCTTTCTCAATAAGGTTATTAACGATTGACCGAAAGGCCTTACAATGTTTGATGTCATGACCTGGGGTATGATGATAAGCACAACTGCAATTAGGATTGAACCATGATGGCTTGGGACCATAGGGATTAAAGGATTTAATAGGAGGAATTTTAATGACATATGTTCAAGTTAAATGTCAGAAAGATGTCTGCGTATGACCCCATTGAAGTGTCATGGGGAAGGTATATATTTATGGGTTTTGATAGGATGTCTCAACTTGGCATTAGGAGAAGATGTAGATGTAGATTGGATGTGTGAATTTTGTGTTTTGAGGACAAATCAAATTTTTTGGAGGATGACATCATTTGGATGAGGATTGATTATTGCAAGATGTCATAGATGGAGAAATTGATCTGACATGGATGTTGTGGAATTGGATTGTTGAGAAGAGGGAAAACCTGAATGTTTCTGTGGATGTAGGGGACTATCGGGGATGTTTTCCCGAGCCTTAGACTTCAACCGAGAAGATTTACCTTTAGTAGGGATGACAATAATCTCAACCGGAGGATCTGATAGCGGTGGTGTGGTTATTAATGGAGAAACTGTTCTAAAACAAGATGAAGATGTTAATGAAGATATAGGTGTTTGTATGATGCGATTAATGATATCTATGTGAGACATGGATGGTTTTGATTTGGGCATGGAAAGAGATTATTTTTAGAGGGAGAAGGTAAAACATCTTTATTTGATCGAGGTGGATGTGTTGGTTCAATAGGTGATTCAAGGGGTATATTTGGTAGGGTTGCAGATCGAGAGGATTTGATTGATGTGATGGGAGGATTGGGTAAAGAATATTGGGGTAGACTGGGTGATGTGGCCATGGGAAAGGTAGAGATAGGTGGACTTGTTGATATGATAGGTATAGGGGTTACTAGGATAGATAAAGATGTAGACACTTTTTGAATATGTGTAGATGTGAGTGACGTGATGACCAATGAAGTAGACCTTATGGGTAAGGCTAATGTAGCAAGTGCAAGGACATTTTGGATGTAGAAGTAGAATGGAATGGTTGTTTCATAAATTTTTGAGGGGTAATAATGATATTTTTGATAAAGGGATTGATGTCAAAGATAGGGTTGCAAGGGTGCATGTTGTAGAACTGGATTTAGTTGGGATGGTTGTGAGAAATATAGGTGTAGTAATAGGTGTATTTGATGAAGATGTCGGTGAATGAATAGGTGTGAGAGATGTAGGGATATGTGTGGATACAAGTGGAGCCAAAATAAGTGCTAAGGATGAATCTAATGTGATAGATTGGGGTATGTTTGAAGTGGCGAGAAATGGATGATATAGTTGAATTTGATGTGGATGTGGCAAGGATAGGAGAAGGTATAGGTTCAGGATAGGTAGTGAAAATTGATGTAGGTGCAACTAGTTATAAATAAGGGATGGGAATAATGTCCACTAGGGGAACATTCAGAGTTGATGACAAGATGGGATCTTGATTGATAGTGTTAACCATACAAGCGTTTGATAGTTGAGATGTAAAGGGGGTGACGTGATTTTTTGGTGGTTGATTATTCTATGCAGTGGAGGTATCAATTTGATATCCCCTTGATTTAGGAGTTGTTGGAAACGATCTTTAAAGGAACAACATCTCTTAATGTCATGACCTTTGACTCGATGATATTTTAAAAAGTGGGCCTCGTGATACCAAATAGGCTTGGATTGTGAGTTGTCTCATGGGTCATATGGGAGGAATTGGATAAAGTTTACGATTATCAACTTATGAAATACAAGCTGTATGATTCTCCTAAAGGAATGTAATTGGATGTTGATTGAGAATTTTTTGTTGAGACCATGTGCTTGGTGTAGATGGGGATGAGGGTTTATTGACCACAGTGTTAGCCGCAGTCTTAAACTCGTCATTATGTGTGAATGGTTTCGTGGATTCAATTTTTGATTTAGTTGAACTTAATTTAAGATGACCCTACTCAATGGCATGGGTTTCGAGCTTGCGAGCCATTATGAAAGCTTCATCAAAGGTTTGGAATGATTGGATCTGCAAAGTGGATGATATATGTTTGGCACATGAATGTGAGAATAAGTCGATAAGTTCGGTTTGCGGGATAGTGAAGGATAGTTTATTTATAATAGCATGCCATCGTGTGATGAAGTTGGTGATGGGCTCATTTTCATACTGTCAAATGGTATATAGATCAGCGATAGTGGTTTTTCATGTGATATTGATAGAAAAGTGTTCTAAGAACAACTGTGCAAGTTGGGTGAAAGAGAATAAGGAATGTCGCGGGATATTGTTATACCAGTCCAGCCCGGGACCAGACAAAGACATGGGGAAAGTGAGAATAAGTAGATCATGATCATGCGCGATAAGAAAACATGCATGTTTAAATGTGAGGAGATGGTGTTGGGGATCTTATTTATTATTGAACTTATTAAATGTAGGAAGTTTCCAATGAGGGGATAAGGTTTGATTGGAACCGATGGATGAATTGGTTCATTACAAATTTGTTCATAGGATAAGGTGTTCTTGGGTGGTATGATAAGGGTTTCTAAATTGGCTAACCAATTCATTAAGGCATGAATTGAATTAGTTGAGGTATTGTAAGAATGAGATTGGATCGGATGTGTGGTTTGAAAGGTAGTTTGATAAGGTGAATAATGTGTTTTTGGGTGTGTGGGTGTTTGGTAAAGCGTCTGATAAGTGGTTGATAAGTTTGTGGATAGGATGTTTACGGAATGGTTTGATAATAAAATTGATTAATTGTGAATATGTGGGCATTTGGGGAGCTGCTTGGTAAGGATGAACATGTGTCATGGGTTGAGATTGTTGCATAGGTTGACTTTGAATAATAGGAATATGGTGTGTTCGTTGAAGCTGGTAGGTTGTTGTGGTAGATTTTAGGTAGGGATATGAGTGTTAAGGGGTTGAGACTGTTGGAGCATAGGATGGGTAGGGATGTAGGTATTCAAAAGATGAGATTGTTTGATGGGCATACTAGTGGCGGATGAAATAAAATTGAAAAAGGGATGTGGGTGGAATGTGATCCACCAATTGAGGAGATTGGGAGGATTGAGAGATTGTAGGTAATTTTGATCACATCCATCTAAATTAGGATGATTGAGTGCTAGAAAACAGGAGATGGTGGTTGATTTGTTTGTGACAACATACTTGACGAGGGATACAGAGGTTTGTCGAGGTGGGGAGAACTTCACACCTATTTTCATGGTTCTCAAGAGGTGAGAAAATAATCTGGAGACTTTATCCCTGAATGATATTGGTTTTGAGTTTTATCAACATGTGAGATCTAAACTCGAAACCAACGTCATTGGATAGATCAATTTTTGTTTGGTCTCACCTTTGGAGAGCCATGTCATACAAAATTATAGGTGTGAAGTAAAGAAACATCCCCCATTTATGTATGTCTTCCTAAATCAATCAACCACCATCTCCTATTTTCCTTTAGATCACATTAATTTAGAGGATGTATGAATTCTTACTAGAAAAGAAAAGTAGATAATAAAGGTGCCTAAAGGAATCTAAGGCTAGTTTTTCAGGAAGTTATGGATTTGGGAGATGTTTGATGTGGTTAACCTTTGGGTGTTTATATCCCAACAATTAACCAGTGAGAGAGGAGAGTTTTGACGTGTTAATTATGTTTGTCCGGTTGTAGGTAGTGTGTGATAAGTGAAATGCAGAGAGTTAAATCATTTTACTTAAGCTATGTGATCAGGAAGGATGTAGAAGGTTCATTTTAGACCAAAATGAAATGTGATATTCGATGTAGAAAAACACTCAGGAAAGGGAAAATTTGATGCAGAAAAGAGAAAATAGAGAAAAATGAGAAATACCTGGAGAATCGCTTATCGTGGTTATTTAAGTGCATTTGATAGTGATGTATTTAGAAGTGTTGGTTAATGACCGGAAACGCCTGGGTACCCTGAAATGGCACCGTTTATGACCTGAAATTGCATCATTTGACCGGCAGGAGGTCGGTAAAGGTTATTTTTTTCGGTGTGTTTGATTTGAACATTGGTCATGACAGCCTTATTTTTGTGGTCGCAACTTTGTGGATTTTGTAGAATATACTTGGAAAAGAAAAGAAGACAATTAGTCACTTAGTCAGAAATGATCTTAAAATTAGTGATTGATTTTAAGAGTAAACTAATAAGAAAAATAAGTAATCTGAAAATGATTGTGTATCCAACAATAAAGTCTAATAAGTTGTGAATGAATTTTGGTGGCAACACGTCATCAAATTGGATATCAATGTAAGCACAAAATCTATTACCAACTTGATAACATGGGACATATTACAAATTATATAAGGACATCAAACTATTTAGAGAAGAAAATTATAATGAATTTTATTTAAACAATAAAACAAATAACAATGGCCTAAATAACAATAACAATGATTATCGATTTAATATAATCTATTAAGAGGAAAGGATTTTCCCAAGGAGTTTGATTAACAATTAATTTGTGACAAGGACTGAGAACCAACATTGGATGGTTTCCACCTCACAAGTCCGGTGGTGAAAAAGACACATACGTCTTTAAAAAAAAGAATACATGACCCAAGCTATAAGTCAATGGGTGACAATTATGCCTTTTGAAAAACTTTCTCAACTACCACCACCCATGCATGTGGGGAAAACTAATAAGACCTCCTACCAAACCAACAAGGAGAGTTACATGTTTGGATGATACTCACATGAATGGCTTCATGAGAAGATCCTGTTTATTCACTAGGATAATTGATTTGCAAAGATAGCTAGCGTGAGTTTGATATCAGAAAACCATAGACAAAGACTATTGTTATCAACAAATTTTGATTCGACCTATAATATCATGCAAAATGATTATTTTTCTATGTGGACAATTTATATATTTGTCTAAAAGACTTTGGAATGGATAGCCACTTGAAAAAGCTAAGATGACAACAAATTTTTTTGATGTGAGAAAAGATAATCTGAAATTCTAGGCCATAGAGTTTCACGTGGAGGTGAGATCGAGATCGGGCAATTATTTGAAACATCAAGCACTAACTACTATCGGGAGATTTGTACAATTTCTAAGTTATAGTGTTCCTCGTGACGATATAGAAACTATAATGCCATCCCATCGCGAAAGTTGTGCGTGCGTATGTGAAGTTGAGATGAGAAAGGATTGAGTAGATGGTCGAGCTAGGCCTATAGGTAAGTATGATGTGTGAAGCATTGGAGAGTTGAAAGTGGGACAAAGAGGTCAAGAGGAGATGAAGGAAGTGGCTTGGTGGAGAGAATTTAAGTCGTGTTTGGGATGTAGAAGAGGTGGAGTCTTGTGTGGAAACAGGAGTGGAGGAGGTGTGGAGAGATGGGTGGATGGTGCTCAGGAGAGGAGAAGGTTGGTAGGGAGAATGCAGCGTAGGCATGGGGAGGAAAGGAGAAGTGGGAAGGAGATGGAGGGTGGAAGAAGGTGGTAGGGGGATGGAGATCAAATCGAGGTAGGGAGAGAAGGGAAGATGGATGGGGGACGGGTGGAGCAAGAAGCTCGGGGAAGAGGTTGGAAGGTGGAATGGAGGACTCGGTGGGGATTCATGGTTAGGAAAAAGAGTGGAAGGGAGATGGAGTTGCTGAGTGGAAGGGAGAAATGGAGGTCGGTGGTGATGGGAAGAAAGGACGCGGGGAGAGGAAGGGAAGAGTGGAGTGGAGAGGAGAGGGTGGAAGACGGGACGACGATGGAGACGGGGATTGGAGAGGAGTTCGGGGAAAGGGGAAGGGAGATGGGGCATGTACGGATGGAGGTCGGGAGGAGAGAGGTGGAGGAGATAAGGGTAGAGGAGATGAGAGGAAGGAAAGGAGATGGAGGTCGGTGAAGAATTGAAGGGATGGGAGTCTTAGGGAGGAATGGCGGTTCGGAGGATGTGGAGAGGAAGGAAGAGTGGGGTGGAGAGGAGAGTGTGGTGGTTGGGGGGCAACGTGTGGCTCGATGGAGCCGGTGAGGGAGGTGGCCAAGCTGGCCGAGTGGAGAGGTGAGAGATAGTTAGGGGGATGGGTAGTTAGGCTATAAATTTTTGTTTTATTTGTTTTTAAATATTAAAAAAATAAAAATAAAAAGAATAATTAAAAAAATGAACTCTATATTATTCGTAGAACAAACTCTAAACTATGATATTTGTCATTTTTTTTTAGTAATTTTGTAAATATTATTATTATGATTAATAAAAAAATAAACTTGATGCTAATTTTAACTGACAAACCAAAAGCACTTACTACCAAAGGTTGATGAAGAACCAGAAGCACTTACCGTCAAGATGACTGAAACCATAGAACATAAAAGATGACACTCAGAGTAAAAAACCTGTAAACAGGTGAGTCGAAACAATAAAAGATGCAAAATATATAGCACATGACGACAACCATGTAAGTACAATTAATTTCTGGATTCATTTCCCATGCGGGTGAATACAAAATAAAGAACACTTAGGTGACTTGAATAATGGATGTACTAAACTGAGATCAATGAATATTATGACCATGCAAACGAGCAAGTTAGAAAAGAATAACAAACAAAATGACCAAATCTAGGATCTGGTCCCACCGGTGTGCAAATGTTGATCTTCATCTCGTTTCTTGCTTCATATCCAAATGAGTGTATGAGTAATCAAGAAACCCGAGACCACGTCAAGTATATAAGGGCTTAGTACCTTGGAGATTGAGATGGATGATACAGGTGCAAAGAAGTTAGATGCATGATATGAAGAAGTTAGATCTGCAAAACTAAACTAGATAAGATTAGAACACAATATGCGGGGTTTCTGGATAGTGCCGGTTCCAAGAGGATTTCAACTCCATTGGAGGATGTCAACCCCCATGTCAGAAAAGATAATTAGATCATGAACAACAGTAAAAATGACAAGCAAATGGAATAACAAAATTACTTAGCTCATGTCTTGCTATGGAAATGAACCGAGCATCAAGATGGAAAGATAGGAGATGTTGTCTTCAGATCTTTCTTTCTTCTTCTTTGTCTAAGAATATATCCTTCTTTTCTAAGTCTTCCGTTCTAGTTCTTGGAAAATTCTCCTCCTTTTTTTTTTTTTTTTTTGAAATATGGGGGAAAACCCCATATTTATAGCTTAGATATGAGACTAACTTGTAGGTTAGATGATACCTAGGGTGTAGTAAAGTAACCTAAGTTAGGGATGTGATGTGATCATGTGGGTCCCATAATTTGACTTATTAGGCAAAGTGGGGGACATGATTTGAATGGGAGGGTGAGATAAAGATTTCATTTTAAAAAGAAGGTGTCGGATGGGTGCATTTTGAATTAAATAATTTGTGAGAGATGGGGGATGATTCCAAAAATTGAATTATCAAATGGGTCCATATGGAGCCCATTGATAATCAATCAAATAATATGAACAAATAGATAAGATTTTATTTAATTTAAGATAAAGAGAAGTGGGGATAGAAATTGCGTGAATATAAGATGTCGGGGGGACGCTATACCGAAAATAGGTGTCTACAAGTACCAAGTGGGAATGTGTCCTTGCTTAACTTGAATTGTTCATCCAACCATCAAGTTTTATGTGTGTGCCTTGCATACTCATAAAAAATTTCTCTCTGAATTTGACCATATATTCTGAAAGCAGGTAATTGTTTTGTAACAAGCTCACACCTATTAGATTCTTTTCCATCTTTTAATTGATATGCCACCGATTTATATTTGGTGAAATCAACCAATTTCTTTTCCTATTGAAGATGTACTCTCCTTGTGGATACAAATTTTCAGATTTGGCAAGCCACCACATACATTGCACGTTCCATCCAAACATGTTTTGTTATAAAAAAATTGTCTTGTTGATTTTTCACAAAATATTGTCGAAATAAATTGCCTTCAAGATTTTTGTGGGACATTTATTCCACACTCTGTAACATTATGTCAAGATGCAAAACACTACGTATATTTGAAGAAAAACATCATAATGCATTGAAAATTCAACATGATACCTGTAACAACAAGTGGTACGTGAGTGATTGATTTTCACATAAAAGGGTTTGTTCATTTCAAAGAATCTTTCGCTAATGTTAATTTGTGGATTTTCATTTTTAAACTTAGAGAACATTTCTTTTTTAGTCATATCTAAGAAATTTTTTGCACACAATTCACGATTACAAGAACCTATTCTTCTTTTTACTGTATTTCTTCTATTTGGTGACACCCTTGTGTTCTCATTCCAAAATTTTACAATTAATTCTTTTACAATATCAGATGTATTCTTTTCTTTTTGTGGAAGTCTACTAGAGAAAGCCCAATAGTCAGTGTTATTGATTGACTCAAGACGTTTACGTCTCTCTATTGCTTTCATTAGTGTTTTTATGTTTAGCTTCAAAGCACTACTTGTTTTTCTAATCAAACATTTATTAACTGTTTTATCACTTACTATATAATTAGTTAGTGCACGTCATGTAGCATTACTATCTTTGGTGCATATTTTTCCACCTACAGCTTGGTATGCTTTATGTATGTTTTCAACAATTGATGCATTTTGATCAACAACATTAGATGTTCTTAACCCCAGGGTCTTCATTATAGGTCTCATCTTAATTAACTTCATCAATGAAACTAATAATTGACATCTTTGTGCATCATTTAAATTCTCAAAGTAACTATCCCAAATTCCACTAGCTTTGCTTCTCGCATTTCTTTCAGACATTTTTTTAGGCATTGGTTTTATAATGTTTTCATCAATTTCAATTAAGTGAATTGGTTTTCTTTGTGAAATGGAAGGAGGTGTTCTTAGAGGTGAAGATTCATTTACAAGGTTACTTTCTTCATTCAGTGTTTTCATACAAATTTTGGGGTTAACATTTGGATTCTCAAGTAAGGGTTCAACAATTGGATTCATATAAATTTCTTCATCCATACCAACATTATCATTCAATTCAATATCATTATTCATTGCAAAATCATTATTCTCTACATTTTCATTATGTATTTCATCCCAATTTTCTAATACATTAGCTACATTTGATATAGCAGATGTACCTTGCCCTACTCGAAGTTTTTGCATTCTCTTCAATTTCTTTATTCTCTTCTCTTCCAATTTCTCGGTGTCTTATTCTTTACTTTTCTCTTGTCATTATCTTGAAGTTTATCGCCCATGATTAGAAAAACTCAACTAGTGGGGTAGGGGACAAAATGAAATACTAAAAATCATGCAAGAATGTAGAGAATATTACAGACAAAACAGAATGTTTGCAGAATTCCCGTGAAAGAGATGAAAGGGACGTTGGGGGGCCACAAGATATAAAACAAAGCAAAACACGTATGCATTTTTTGTTTTCTCTTTTCCCAAGCCATGCCTCAAGGCTTGGGATCCAGTTTGGATCCCAAGCCTGAGGTATGGACCGCACAAACACAACAAACAATGAGTTTTTACAAGAAAATGTAAAAATGACACTTCCTCTATGATAAATCAAAATAAAACAATTGATCCATTTTAAAAAAATTATACCACGACGTAGAGCAAAGTCTCTTCTTTCTTAAAATATAATTTTCCAAATTTTCTGACTAATATAAGGTATCCATATTATTTATTTTCTAACTATGCCTTTTTATAGCTATTTTTGAAGTGTAAATATGTCTATCTTTCATGGTGTATCTTTTTTTAGGTGATCGAAATAAAAAAATTATACTAGCCCAAACTAGGCATAATTCTATACATATTTAAAAAAATCTAATTTTCGATATTTTTTGAGGTAGTTAGGGGGCATGGTCGAGCTCCGTTATTTTTCAAAACATAAATTTTTGTACTAGAAAAATCATAAATAAAAAAATATTTGCTAAAAAAATCTTTTAAAAATGGAGCCCAAACTAGATGCTCCTAGCTATCTTTCTGCCAAATGGTTTTCAAAAATATTAAATGGTTCTCAAAAAATGGTGGGGGCACGAAAGTCACTCTATTATATTTTTAACAAAAACAGGAGCATCTGTTGGTATTTTAGTTGTTTGACCCACTTAAACTTATCCATTTTCAATAAAATTTAGTAGCTTAGAAACTAGACTCAAAATTCTACAATTCATATTTCTACAATATCTTCCAATTTTGAGTGTAAATATTTGAAAAACTCATACAAGTTGAATTTTTGTTCAAAAAAATGCATCCACTTAAGACCCCCTTTTGGCCCCCTAGATTGGTGCACTTACCCAATTAAATAATGTTGTTATATGGTTATATTATAAACCCTATTATTGTTGTATTTTGTTATATGGTTTTATCAACCATATTTGACTTTTATTTTCACATGTATAATTGTTATAATTGTTATAACAATTATGTGCTTCCGGATGTAATATTAGAAGCAGTTGTGAGTTTAGTTTTACCTGTGCAACCTATTTCTTTTTCTGCACATGGTTGTTCAATTCCTTTAAGAATTTCAACACTCCATTGTATTTTAGATTGATTTCACATTAATAAAATCTACAGGTTTACGTCCTGTTTTGTGAAATTACAATACCTTTTCTCATCATCCGGACACATGTTGGTGAAATACAAAATTTAAAAGCTGTCAAGAAGAAAAAATGAAAAAAACTAGAGGATAATTAGTAAAATACGACATAAATTACCTAGCTAGAGGCCCATGGGATGAATTTCATGTCACATTATAATAGTGTCATAGATATCTAGCTCCAAGGGGTGGGTAACATGAAAAAAGTGCAAAAAACCATGAGGTAGTTGTCATAATAATAAGGCTCTCAAATAGGTACACAAATCCAAGCAAGGCCATAAGTCTAAGTGAGGATACACATAATATAATGGCGATTCAATGGGAAATACCAAGTTGTACAAAGCTTAAATAGTTATAATCAAGACCAAAACACTCCAACAAAGTAGGAGGAGATAGGGCGTACAAAGCCAAAATGTTTATAATGTTATCAATGTTAAAGAAAAGGAAAAGGTGGATGAAGTAATGGATTTGAGAATAAATGACGAGAGATGGTAGTGAATACGAAACCTCTCCTTCATGAATTAAATTTATTAAGGAATTGAGAATTTGTTGGTTATTTAGAGATATGTACTTCATTAGAATCAAGGCTATATTAAGACCTATGATATCTATAATGAGGTAGGGAGCCCACCACTTATGAGCGCGTTTCCCTTCTTTTTCATGTGTATAATAAAGTTTAAGGATAAGGCCACCCACGTGAAAAGTACATGGATGAACAAGGTTTTTATGGGATTTGGTAAGAAATATTTTATGTTTATAACTATGATTGTATGATCTCTCATGTCATTCTTATAATAGGTCAAGGTCATGGAGATGTTTTTTACACGATTCCTCATCTAGAATGATACTATGAAGGGAGATATGGAGTGAATGGATTTCTAGTTCAAGTGGAAGGAGTGAATGGATTTCTAGTTCCGATTCAAGTGAAGATGGGGATTGCCCAAGTGTTGTCAGAGACACTAGTGTGGTATGCCCATAATGTAGGATATAACTTTGTTTCCAATATGTGCTTGATTCATGGACTGTATTTCCTATGATCTTATTGAGAATTTTATTTATACACTTAGCTTATATGGTTTTCATGGATGACATGATGTTGAAAATCGAAGTTTAATTTTAACCTTAGCACAAATTTGCATTATTTATTTGTATTTTAAGCTCCCACAATGTCAAATATGATGGTGTGGGGAATTCCAAAGTGAAAAATGATTTGACTAAGGATGAATTTAGATGTAGTAAGGCAATACATATTAGTGTCACGCATGAATTAAAACCACTTAGTAAAATATTCCATGGATATAATGATGAAGACATGACATTCTTGATCATCGAGGAAATTTGAGATGTAACCTAATCCCCATATACTCAAGGGCCAAAGAGCTGTAATAGATTGTATCTCGCCTAGAGGGGAATGCATAGGGTCATTGTGATATTGGCAAGGTATCCACTTATTTGAAAATACTAACTTATATACTAATGGTAACCCATAGTTAAGGAATTGAGTGCGGTAATATGACCACTACAATAGCCATGGCAAGTTCCCCCATACGTTTCGTATAAGACAAGGGGGCCTCATGTTTGTAACATATCGAGTAGAGTTCCTTCTAAGTTACAATAATAACATATGTTATCTTTAAGTATGTATTTGAGAGATTTTTACATATTCGCAATCGTGTTCGTGGTTCAAGACTATATAGGTAAGATTGGTATTGTATAAATTGGGAGATATTAGTATACCAAAGATCATGTGCTAGGATATTTGACTCAATCTAGAAAACATCATGAACATCTCAAGGAATCAAGTTGCTTGAGGCTTGGATAATTTTTATTATATGTGTAATATTATGAAAATCAGAATGTGACTATAAATGGGTGACAAACATGACCAATGAATCATTAAAGGAATTCTATTCACGTGGGGTCGATTCTATGGTAAATGAGGTGAAGCATGGTGTTAAATCCATGACTAAGTCATAATAATCTTTAAGGTTTTTTACTAGGGCACGATATGTGCCACTAACCTATTGACACACCGACAAAGAATCCCTCATGACATGGAGATAGGAGATGTCCTTTGATAAGGTGACCTATATGACTAAGATAAGAGCTTCATACTCGATCACGTTATTGGTCAATTTGAACTTGAGTCGATAGGAAAGAAGGAATATCGACTAGAGGTGTTGATGAGTACACATGCTACACCATATCCTTAGAGGAATTTTGACCCATTAAAGGGTATCGTCCATGTACCCTTGTGGATATCGATGGTGACCTCTTCCTAAATGATTTTAGCCGTCATTTTGGTTTTAAGTGGGAAAGTTGCTTCATTACTAGCATCATAGGACTGCGTTCAACACTAATCGTGAAGCTATAATAGTAGTTTTTTTATGTTAATGGCATTTTCCATGCCCTTAATGAAGAGAATGTCCTCATTGGGTAATACATCATGAATGGGATGGGGAATATATATAGGTGAGGAATCCAAATTTTTACTATTACTTGGCCTTTTACCACCTTTCATGTGATGATATAGAGGTTCATATCCATAAGAAGGGCCATCCACTTCGATACGATCTATTAGGAGGATGAAATGAGAGAAGTTCCATAAGGGATATGTATGGATAATGACGTAGGTAGTATGATACAACATGTAGTGATGCAAATTTATGGAAGCATAATATATACCTAGATAATCTTGTTTAATGGGAGTATATCATGTTTCATTTTCTTATAAGGCTTGAATAACATAATAGATGACATGATCCTTTCCATTTTCATCTTTCTACGCTTACATTTCCCTACATACACCAAAGTGGAAGATATGTATAGTAGAAAATTTTGATCTAGAAAAGGATGTTAAAGGGTTGATAACGAGGATAAGGAGTGTTTCATATTGTTAAAATCCCGTTGAAACTATTAGGGTTTGAAAAATGGAGGTATATCTATGATTTTTACTCCCTCTCTAACGGAGTTTATTTGATGAGAAGTTTTATAAAGGAGAAAAAAATAAGTTCTTGTGTTGTTCTTGAAGTAGGTTGTACTAATGGAAAGGATAAAGACCTATAAGTTGATGACGATGTAGTTAATGATGACCTAGAAGAAAGTATGAAGGATGTTCTAGATTTTTTGAGCCTATAGAGGTAGAATAATGGTATCATGATGATCTAATCATGATGAAAATCAATGAAGTGATCCTAGTGAACCCTATGGATGAGAGAAAAGTCATAAAATATAAGTCAATAAATATGCATCTATGAATAAAATGATTCATGGTGGTTTTGAGGCCAAGGAATGTTTTATTTTCCCAAAAGATCATCAAGGTTACTCACTGTTCAAATAAGGTATAAAAATTGTAATGAGTATTCCTTTTCATTCATACTATGGGGTCATATGACGGTTGATAAATGCAAGGAGTATGAGTGTTCATAGTTTGAAATAGAGTTGTGGTCTAGTTTTCCCAGGATAGTTTAAGATTAAAAGTGTGCATAGTTTCTTATCATGTGCCTTAAAAGGGTCTATAACTATGTATGTGTAATTTCCTTTACCTTGTTAATCATGTCATGTGTTTGACTTTATGAAGAGTCCATGGTTTGTGATTGGAAGTGGTTTTGATGTCTATGTGTTGTCCTCATGAATATGTGTAAAGGTACCATGTGAAAAAATGAGAATGATCACGGGGGAATAGTATAAATGGTTGAAGAGATCTATGAAGAAAATTATGCCTAAGATCAGTTTTAAGGAGTCCGAGTTCATATGTCATTGGAAGATTGTACCACTGATTCAAGGTTTCTTGTCAAGATGTGAGTATTCTAAGAAAAATTGTGTTTAATTCATGATGTTAAGGTTAATTGATGTGTTCTAATTGAGAGTGTACCTAATAGGTGTTTAGAGTTGTAAATTAAGGTATGTGTGTATGTTTCTAGTCCGATTATCATGTTTGTTAGTAAAAGTTAAATTCCTATATCATATAGGTTTTTATATTTATTAAAATTGTTTCAAGTGTGTCACATGGGTATTTTAAGTCTTGAAGCTCAAATATAGATCAAGTAGAGGTTGTATTGGAAGTATGGAATAATAAGAGTCTATCATGTGTTGATGTATCCCGAGCATTTGAGTAGTGAGTATGCATTTATAAGAGTTCTAAGAGTTGATGTTTGTTATTAGGGAATCTTGTTTCCTACATGTCTATCAAAGGAGTTGTGTCATCATCAAAGTTGTTTGGTAGTCTCTAAGTATTATGTTATGGTGTCATTTCAAGATCAATTAGAGATCTATGTCATAAAATTCAAGAAAGTTGTTCCTCATTGTATGATACATGGTATTTCATTATGAATTAATATCATGTACAAATGCATTTTGTATAAGATGAGAGTAGATGTAAGTTCAAATTGTGTCCGGGCCTAAAACATGTATACAATGTGATGTTGTTTGTAGCAATTTCATGATGCATACATGTGTATGAGGGTGTCCTCATGTTTTAAATGTGTCGAGGTATGTAATAATGAGGACTTAAGATTTTGAAGTACGTGTTCAAAGTGTCTCAATCCAAAAGATAAGACCTGAAGTTTGTAAGTCTAGGTATTGCATTAAATAATCCATGAAAAAGTGTTTGTTGGAAAGTATTCTCGAGGTTTTCATGGGTATCATTGGTCTATGCATGTTAAGGTAAGTTCGACGGAGCTATTGTTAATCTTATGACATTTTGTTAGGGACTATGAGGTCTGTAGATGATATCGAGATGAAGGAATAAAGATATTTTCTATGAAGTGTGATATTATGGAGGTAAGGAGAGTATGATGTTCCCCTGGAAGCTCTTACGAGAGTAGGATTTTGAAGCTATGCAAGTAGGGTTTGAAGGCGGTCATTTACATCTCAAGAAATGATTCCAATTAGTGGCTTCAAGAATATGATAAGGTATGGTTCAAAGTGACTGTGTTATTTAATATTGGTAAATATGTTTTCTCCTCTATCACCATGTGAATATAACTTGGTATCAAAGTGTAGTTGGATGGAGTTTTGGTTATCTATGTTTCTGAGAAAATAGAACAAAGTGAAATATTATTATGCAAGGCTCATTCCTCAAACTAGCACAAAGGTATTGTAGTGTCTTATAGCAGAGTAGTTAAATTTTATTGGGTCAAAGGACTATGAAAAGTAAAAATGACATTCTACATACTTCAAGAGTAAGGAACAAGGTGGAATGATTCTACTCGAGTCCAAGGTTGACAAAGCAAATAATTAATTTGAAAGAGTAAGGAATTGTGATGAATGAAGTAAAGAAAATTATTCCTAACCCCGAAATGCCTTTCAATTTATCATCTCCATCATGATCATGCATCATACCTTCAAGAATTTATGTAAGCTCCTGATAAAGACATGAAAGACATGGTAAGTTGGAGACATACATCCCAAAGCGAACAAAGGGACAATCCATGTACAAGGTTGAAGTAAGTTGGGTTTTTGATTTTTATTCATTTTAGTTTCATATTTAATCAAAGTGCAATTGATTTATTACTTTATGATTACGTGAAGTTAGTGTGTTGAGTTGTAAAGAGTTCATTTAACATTATGTTAATGAAAAGGAATGCAAAAAGAAATATGTACAACTCATCACAATAAGTAATTTTCATTTAATTCATAATTTAAATGTACAATGGTCCCACACAAGCCATGGGAAATGACTCATCAAGTACAATACATACAAAAAAAATGCATATACATGAAACTATAAATGTAAGAGAAAGGAAGAAAACCATCATTTCCTAGAATGAGGTGGATTTCCTTTCAATTCTTTGGCTTGTAGTGGCATCGTCTTCATTCTCTTCTCTTCTAGAGTTAGAATACCTTTAAACATGAAAGAAAATATCATTAGACATTTGGGTTTTCTCATGGTTCATGCATTATATTGCTTCAAGAATATGAAATTTCTATCATGAGTATAGGAAAATCATAAATAGGAAAGGATACATGATACAAAAAATCAGAAAAAGAGAGAAAAGTACAAAATATCATCATTTGGGAACATTCAAGAAGATATTTTAGAATTATATCACGAAAAAAAAACAAAGAAAATAATGTAGGGAAAAGAATGGCCTATGGCCTTCACCATTTTCCAATTGGTTCTCTTAATGTGTAGGTATAAGGAATAAGAAACACACTTCATTTATTAATTAATCATTTTTAATAGCAAAGGCGAAAGTACAACCATGGGAAGTGTAGTTATGTGTATGTAATAATGCAGATTTCTAGTTTTCAAAAGAATGAAACAGGCAACAATGAATGAGGCTCATAACAGAAAAGGAGAACAAAACTATGCAAAACTTTATTAGTAAATATTTCCATTAAATGCAAGTCAATAAGGAAAGCAACATGCCTCTACAATATCTTACTAGAGTTTCAACCAAATTGTAGCAAGATTCTAAAGAAAGAGAATATAGTTGGAATTATTTGTTAAAGAATCAAGTAAAGAAAAATAAAAAAGCTTCAAGGAAAATAAATTACATTCCTAGATAAAATGATCCTGATTCATATGAAGATAAGTTTTATAGATAACCTATAAGATATAATAAGACAAACAATCTACAAGAATCCTGCAAAGATCATAGATTTCATGAATGAAATGTATACAAAGTGCCTTGCATAATGTACACAATGAAAAAAATTACAATAGGAAATAACAAGGTTACATTCATGATTTTGTATCGGGAAACAACATCAAATTCTAAAAGTATTATTAAGGAAATTTAGATGAAAAACTTCTTATTCATAAAATATATACAAGAATAAGTTGGATATATCATTACAAGCATTAGACGCATTTGAAATATGTTCCAAATCTAGAAAGAGTTTAAAAGTTCATAGGTGTTTGAAAGAAGCTACAAATTACACCCGATTAACAATAAAAGAAACAACATAAAATTGAGAAGACAAATGGGATTTCAAATTTAAAAATGGAGGTTGTTTTTAGCAATAATATTGCTTTCATAAATCATATTGAGATTTTAGGACAAGGCGGGATTGCAAGTTCCCGTGATATAATAACAGAGTATATTTTTGCAAAATTATGAAGGAGAATATATTTCAGAATGCACGTGCAAACAAACAAGGACAATATATACTTCAATTTAAAGAACTTTTAATTCTCATCATAGAGTCAAATACATGAGGTTATAATGGAAAAATGGATGCTACATATTCACAAAGTATGAAGATAAAGAAATAAATTTAGTTCTTCAAAGTGCTCATAAAAGGAAAACATTTACATGAGGTTCATTTTTACAAACTCAGATAGCTAAAATGATCTAGCCCAGGACAGTAAATGATGGTCATAATGTCATACATCTCCCAGTCAAGTCTTTCTCGAACATGGGGGAGAAAGTAACCCCAATCCAACCATTGAAATCATGAAGCTCAAGCCATGAATGGAAAAAGCTACAAGCTGTGCTAATGGAAAATAAATGCAATGAGCCATAGACAACATGCACCTAGACCACAACTCACACTATCAAATAGGTAAACTCGGGGTCTTGATTTTAAAGAAAGGAGTAATAACCACATTTTGAAAATATATAATTTTGTAAGGATCCTCATGTTATATCAATGACGAAGCACAAAATTTTGAGAATGAAGATGCATAAACGTGCAGATTTTACGAGAAAGAATAAATCCTCATCACGCCCGATTTTGGGTAATGAAACAATGACCCGTAAAGGGAAATACGCCCTAAATGTGAAGATAAAGATGATAAATGCCAAGCCATGAAAAAACCAGATCTTAGTTGAGGCGCAGTGAAGTACAAACACGACCTAGGATTAAAATTTACACGAAGATCTATGTAAGTCATTTTCATGTCAAAGTCATCAAATATAAATGCAAACAAAAGATTAAAATCAGCTCAATGTCAAAAATACACAACTCAAGGTAAATAAAGTAGAGAAGAATAATGGCGAAAACCAAGATAAAATGTAGAGTAACCAACACATGGAGCGGGGCTAAAAACTCAAACAGATCATAAAAAGCTTAATTTTTTGTAATAGTAAGCAATTTAGAAATGCAGGTTTCAATAGATATCTAACTACTAAATAGAACTCACCTTTTCAATGATAACCATCAAGTGAATAAAGCCCAACCTTTTGAGATACAATGAGATCGAAATGGAAATGGTGACCCAGACTAAACATATGACCAAAATAGAGCTATGAAGCAAATATAGAACTTGATTCAAAAAAATGGCGTTTAAACCAGAGGCTTTACCTTTAATAATGGAGGTCGTAAAAGCAATAGTAGAGCAAAATTTTTGGTCAAATCTATAGCTAAAGTGACCCACGGAGATGGTGAATCCATAAGCTCCAACATGGCATCCAAACCTTTACAAAGCTCGAGTCACGAGCTTAAAAAATATGAAAACAAAGCTCAAAGCACTCCTCCCAGGGCAGCCATGGATAAAAAGAATAGAAAAATAGTGCAAACCAACTCAAAGAATATAAAAATAGTGCAAACCATAAGGATCTAGCCACCATACATTTTCCAACAAAATTTCCCCAAATTTAGAAACATCCAAAAATGAAAGAAAAATTCCAAATGAACCTTTTACGGTTTTTTTCCCCATCTTTGAAGTCAACTATGTTGAGTCAAAATTGAATGTTGTGAACTAACCAAGGGTTAGAAATTTTTCAAATTTTATCAAATGTTCCATATACCACATGAAAGGGGGAAACATTATTAGTACATGTCGTTAGGCGGTATACTATTGTTTTCACCTATTGTAATTAGTTTGTATAGATACCTGTGTTATTCTAAAGTTTCAAACACATATTTCAAAAAATATTTCCTTTGTACCTACGGATTCCTCTAGGAAATTAATTTGAAATTCCTTTGATTGGTCTTGTGGATGATCATATCAGATCCATATGATTATCATATATTGTTGAAGGAGTAAAAAGGAGAGAGTTTAGTCCCGAGGAGCTACTTAGGCAAGTAAGTTGGTTTTTTCATTGTTTCCATTGTGTGTTGTCTTTTTCCATGTATTAATGTCAATATATCCTTTTTCATAGATGTCAAAGGGGAGAGAAGCATCATAAACATGGAAAAGAGTCATGTAGGTGTGTTGGTCATGTTGGTTGCCATCAATGAAAAAGGGGGAGATTGTTAGCCATTGTTTGTTATGTGTTATCATTGATGTAAATTCCATTGATGAAAAAAGGTGTTATGGTGTTTTATGATTCTTCATGATGTGTTAATCGGATGTCAAGAATGAAGGTTGATTGGTTGATTATGGTCATTCAAGGCATATTCCTAGTCATAGTGCATGCAAAATGGTATGGTGTCTTAATATTTGGAGCTGATTAGTCTTGTTGGATTATGGTAGTAGCATGGTGGTAGTTTACCTAAGGTGTATGGTGAGTTTGAGGTCAGTCTTAAGTGATAAAGTACATGTATGAAGTCCTTGGGAAGTTAACGGTGAGAAACATACATGTAAAAATGGGAAAATGAGATATTTTGGAGAGTTACAGGAATATTTGGGCTAGATGGTGGGCATGGAAAGTTATAGGATTTTTTCATAATGCTTCATAAAAATATTCAGATCTTTACGAAGAAGGAATTGCAAGTTACATCAATTTTGCAAAAATGGGTAAGTTATTGTGTGATTTTGAAGCAACAGTGGACTTCTTCGATGCTCGTTGTGAATTATATTCCTAGAATGGGGACTTGAGATCATGGCATATATCCTCAGGTCAGTTATGAAGCTTTCAAAAATATAATTAGGTGGTTTTATCATCACATTTTTATGAACGATTGTTAACAAAGTAAAGTGGTATGAAACCCTATCTAAATCCTAGCTAAGAGTGACTTGGAGAAGAAGAGGTATATTGATCCTATCTTGATTCATTTTTCAAAATTTATGATTGTATGTTGTAGAGGAATATTCCATATTTATAGAAAGGTGTAGTATTTCTTGTGAGTGTATGTGGGCCCCACTTGAAAATGCTTATTTATGAAGAAGTTCAGTTTAAGAATAATTTTCCCAAAGAAGGTAAGAAATAAACTGACATCATTTTTAGCCCCGGATTTTTTTATAGATGTCCATGATATTTTTTAGGCCATCATTGAGGTTAAAAATTATAAAGTGTGCACTATTTATGTAGACTTTTTTGAGGCGGTTTGGAGTAGCTTGTGGTAATATTGAGATTGCGTAAGAGCTACATAAGGAGTTAGGACTACATTTAATTTTTTTGTTATCCTGGTTCATATATGTTTCTATTGGTATATCAAACATGTTTTTGATATGGTATGAAAAGTTTTGACCTATTCTTTGAGGGTCAAATATGGAGGATGCTAGTTTTAACAAGGTGTGAAGTGGCTTCATGAGGTGAGATGATATTTATGATTTTTTCATGCTTGGTTAAGGTTGATGAGTGTTTAGGTATACTTTCAAAGGGTTATCCATGATTTGGTAAAGTGTGGAAGAATGTTTTGAGGTGATGGAGAAAGTTGAGTTCAAGATCAATTCTTGATTCCTAGAAGGCATAATTAACGGTTTGTAGAGATGATATTGGTTGAAGCCCTTTGAATTAGAGTTGGAAGAAGTTATAATATGTTATGGTATTAATATTTAGAGGAATTTATAGTGGAATAATTTTTTTCTCTTGGTAATTTTATTCGATTTGTCTTTCAAGTCAGTTTGTGAGGTAAAAGGTATGCTGATTTTTATGACAGGTTTACTTTAGGTGAAAGATTTAGTTGGTTGAAGCATGAGATAGATAAATTGATGCTTGAAATCACCTAGAATGTGAAGAGGGATTAATTTTTTTCTTGGATAAGGAATTTTATTTCTTGAAAGTTTCATAAAGGGTGTAAACTAGTTGAGTTTTTAAAACTAGTTTTGGACAACATGATTTGGAGAAGAGGAAATTTGCTCTGGTTTGAACACATGGATGAATCAAGAGATATAAAATTTATGGAAGTTATGTAAAATTACTTATGATTATATTTAGTGGTAAAATTCCATATTTTATTTGTTTTGGTGAGGTATTGAGGCCAAAATGTAAAGACATGGTGTTGGAAATAATTGTTTGGTGAAGGATATGATCCTTTTAGATTATGTTATGAATTATTTGATTAGCACAATAAAATTTATGACCATGAATGATTTTAATATGTTATATTACACATGTGTGGTGAATTTATGAGCTTTAATAATCATGGTTTTTTGGTTTGTGGTTTTAGCTCATCTTAGTGATGGGGTTTTGGGCTTGTTTTGAGCCTATTTTGTGGTTTTGGGCATCGTCGACCTATATGGGTCATATGTGACCATTGTAATGAATTTATAATGATGTTATTATTTTATATTTTTCTAATAAGTTATGAATTACCGACCTATTTTTTTTTATGAGATGTGAAGCATATAAAAGTGAAGTTTTGAGTCTAAATGTGGGCTAGTCATGCATAAGAGAAAATAGCGACCGAGAGGAAAATAATAATAGGTATAAGGGAATTTTTGAGAGTTGAAAAAGTGTGTTATAGTTTGAATATTTATGCAGAGTATGTGTGCAAGGTTTTAAGACATATTATTCCATGAAAAACCTAGAGAAAGCCAGTTGAAGAAGGTGTGTTTGAATTAGGGTTTGAAGGAATTTGGAGCTCAATTTTGGGATCAATATCAGCTGTGGTATCAACATATGTTTAGTGTTTATAATTCATAAAAATATTGTGTGATGAGTCAAATTCATGAAAATATCTTTTTGTGAGTAATATCAACAAGCATTTAGAGGTTGTTGCTCTTTGTGGGGTTGGTGCCTCACTAAAAAAATATCTTGTGATGTGTAATATTAAATTGAGTCTTTGTTGTGTATAATATAATAATAAAATCATTGGTTTTTCTTCCCTTGAGGGTTTCCCACTTACATCTTGTGTCTATGTGTTCTCTCTCATGTTTCATGTTCATTTAAATGTTTGGTGCACACATAATAAGCTAATGTGGAATGTATATGATTGAATGGATGTTTGATGGATGTTTTAACAATGGTAAATGAAGTAAAAAATTTTTATGACTGATTCATCCCCAAATATAATTCATTTTCCTTCCAAAAAGGATAATCTAGAACCATGAGCTTGGGACAGGACCTTTTGGGTCCAAATGTGATGGGTAAGCAGATGCATCCTATGGGTTTTTGTTTGGTTTTGTTGAAGCCATGACAAAATTTTGCATCATCGATGATAGAACTAATAAGTAGGAGTGGGTCATCCACACAAAATATGACCTCATTAGTAATTATGCCATCCTTTACAAACTCCAAGGCTAAGAAACCCAAACATGTATTTTGTAAGGGTGATCATGTAGCCTCTATGTGATGAATTTCTAGGGTTGGAGATGCAATAGGAGCCTTGGGAGGATCACTAGGTATATAATCAAAGAACTATAATTGTTGGAGATGGAAATTTTAATGTGAATTTGAGGTATGCATGAGTTCCATAAAGGGTATATTACATGTAAGGGAATTTAGCTCATCTAAAAATTTCCAATGAGGTTTACAATAGCTTCCATAATGATACCATGGTGGCAAAGCATGCAATGGAAGACTTGTCCAATTTTTGTAGAGATATATTAGTGGAGGAAGGTGAGATATGATCCTTACTTTGTACTTATTTTTCTATTATTGATGGAGGCTTGAGTGTAGGTGTGGGTTCCACCATCGATGAGTCTTGGAAAGTATCGAGAAAATTCGGGTTATTGGAGGATTTATTTGGTTTAGTAATGAGATCTTTATGGAAATATTTATTTCTATAGTTTACCTTAACTATACTAAAATATTGATAATCGATGATGTTATGATCATAGGAAGGCTCTATGGTTCCTATGATGATGCTCATGTGGTTTTTTTAATGCTAATTTTGATGGTTTGAGGATATTTCCTAAAGATTTATATTTCTCATAACACTCTTGTAAAATGGTGGATTAATCAAAGGATGAGCTAAGGAATAAATCAAGGGATGCTTTACTAAGGTCCTTAAAATCACTATGATAGTTTCCTATAGTGGCATGCCACCAATTAAGTAAATAACCTCTAATGTTAGGTAAGGCTTGTTTTGAAAGACATACAATTCACATATTGGGAAGCATTTGGAGAAGTTTGGTATAAAATAAAGTAGTGTGAGGGGGTGAGGAGGGTCATGGAATTCCCTAATTCCCTTTTCTCTTGGAAGAATTGAAGGGGTGATTAAATAGGTTGTGATTTTAAGTTTTGGAGATGAAATGAAAGTACATATGATTTCACACATGAGGTTATCTTGTCTTTTATATTATTCGAGGGATTCTTCCAGCAGTATTGTGAGAGAAGGACCTAAAATTATATTTGTTGTTGGTTTAAGGGCCTTAAGAAAGATTTGACATAAGCTTTGATTATAAGATTATCGTTGTCTTATTTGGAAAGTGTTTTCCATTTCTTAATAAATTCATTGACATATTCATGTGTACCTTTTTTAAGGTTGACGAATATTTGTAAAGTGTTGTTAGAAAGGTCTTATTGCTAAAATTTAGAAATGAGATCCTTGAATAAAAATTATAAATATCTTATCGAGTTGGGAGGAAGCTGGTTATACCACTCTAGTGCCTCGCTTACCAAATTATTTTCTAGAAGTTTAGTGGTTATGTAAATGTTAGTTTGAATTCATTCTTTACAGAGGTTTCCATAGGAATTAAGGTAGAGGGTTGGATCCACATCACCATTATAAAAGATGGTAGAAACAATCTCTCTTAACTCCATTACTGCAATTTAAGGAGCTATAGGTCATTTTTTAGACATTTTGTAACATCTTGTTCCAGATTTGCGTAAGAGTAATATGACTCTCATGCGCATCCACCAATGGAGGGGGTGTGTATAAGGAATTATAGGAACCATATTTTGAGATTCTATTTGGAAAATTTGATTTCACATTTGGATCATGCTAGCTATGGTGAAAAATTGGGATAAGGCTATCTAATCTAGTAATTTGACTATTACCATGTTAGGATCCATAGAAGAAGAATGGCCTTTATAAGTGGGTGTTTTTTCATGATTATCACAAACATTTATGGGGGATGGAGGAGACTTAACTTGATAATTGTGTAAGGAGTTTGATCATGATAGGGTACTTGATCATTAGGATGAGGTATAGTCATCTCCATGGCTTTGGTAGGTATCCTTTAGAAACCTCCATCCTTTCTAAGAGTAAATTATTCCATTTTTTATGTTCTTAATGATGGATTTGGTATCTATTTTTTTAATTTCATCTACACTACATTCTACAAATTTACCCTACTTTAAATGACCAAAGGGATAGGAGTTGGGATAGTAGAGTCTCATGAGAGAGGTCAAGGATAGTAGAAAGATTAATGATTGTACGATGAGAACTATAACATTAAGCATCATGAAGAGGGGATTTAGGAACAAAAGAATATATTATGGAGAAATCTAGGGGGTTCAAATTTTAAAAATATCCTCAAAGGTGACATTTTTGTAATCTGGAATCCAAAAATAATGTTCTAGAAAACTATTCTTTCGACTCTATTAGCCCTGTCATATGTTTGCATTGAGGCTGGTGGTGTAAGGTTTTCTTGGGATACTTGAACGAAATGCAAGAAATTTTATACAGGGGATTATGATGTCAGGAGGAAATTTTTTAGGAATAGATGGCATCACGCACTGTTGATGGTGTTTGTGTAGAATGGGTTTTCGGGTTTCTTAGCATAGGTGATTTAAAATGAGGTAAAAAATAAATATGGATGCTTTTAATGATATTTTATCACTCACGAAGTATGTAGGATTCAGATCAGGTTCACTAGAATGTATGGAAGACCAAGAATGTGTCTCAATGGATTTCACTCCCATTTCTTCCATTCTACAAGGGTATGAGGCAATGAAGAAGAGACACACATAGATCAACACACAATTAATTGATTTAAAGGGGATACTATGAGCAATAAGGTCATATATTCATATGGAAGTGATACCTACACTAGGTAAACCTAGGGTTTACAAGGCCCACTGATCAAGATATAGGAGATTACTTGTACGATGGAAAAGTGACAAGCAAGCGTGGGAATCTACAAGCAACTCTTCGTTGCACCGACCTCCCGAGGTCGTGCCGAGACAACGGTGGGGATGAAATGTGTGTGGGATGCGAGACAAACTAGTTAGGCAATCTAATGTCCTCGATACTCAATAGTGGAATTCACGAATGTAAGGAAAAGAAGGCCCTTCTAACCTAGATCGGTGTGATAGATCGATCGTGAGGATGATCTGCTCAAGGCTCCAATCAATATCGAGCTTTGGCATGATTCGATCTATGGGTTGTGGAATACATGGAAAATGACCTGGGATAGTTTCGTATATGTCTCCGGATAAGGTCATACGGTGGATGGTAAAAATAGTTGACTCTATGGACGATTCTCTGGCCTAGTCCAGAACTCTCTAGCTTTGTTAGCTGTTTTGTCTAGCAAGGATAATTGTTCGATAATGATAGGTGGAAGTGGGGTAGATCTCGAATACTAGTGTATGTAGGCCGTGTCTATGTCTAATTCTCCTGTGGATTCGTTAGGCTATGGTATTTGTGGGTCACAACCGTAGACTCGTGGTTGTTGTGGACTGCTATGGTCATATACGGGATCAGTTCCTAATCCCTAGTATCCAGTAATCATATGCTTTCTCAGCTTCTATGTTTAGAATCAACAACTGTGTGATTTTCTCAGAATATCTCACAGGTGTTTGCACAACCCGAATTCTTAGACTAGTATCTATGTCTGTAAGAGTGTCTCCTGCATCTAGCTGTGGGAAAAAAGGATCACAACCAAATGTTTGTTCCCTTTCAAGACCTTCTACAGTCATATGAATGTTTCCTAGGGTAATCTGTAGTTTGGTTGATTTGACCAAAACGTGTGTTCTTGGTCATCTTCTATATTTAATCCGTTCAACTGGGAATCGATTTATTGCAAGCTTACCATTGTTCGGAAGACTTGGATCCTAAGATTTTGATCTATATCAGTTATTTCCGTGATGAGATTGGTGGGGCACGATTGGCTCGAATATGTATTCCTGGGCTCTCTAGGTCCCGTGATTGTCATACAAAAGCAACAATGTAAAACGAACAACAATAAACTAAAATTTAAATATGTGAAGTGTATCTATAAAGCATATATGATTCCTCTATTTTTGTGTTTTTGATGAGCTTTATGAATTTAAGAAAGTAACTATTTAAAATATCTAGAATTGACAACTAAAATAACAATTTAAAACAAACAAAATAACCAAGTGTAGCTATTTGTCTGTGTAATTTGTAGATCTATTCTAAACAATGAAATAGCTTATCTAATCTATTTGCAAGACTCTCGATCCTACCTCAGAAGTGAGGAGTGAATCATAGTTTCTCAGAAACTATCAATCCCCATGACTTCCTGCAATATCAAGAATAGAATTTACTGAAATAAAGTAATTAACTACTCTATTTGATATGATTCTAACTAGAACTTTGAAAGCTAGAACCTGGATTCTGCAGAATAGTGGCGAATCCGATGGTGTGTGTGATCTTGTCCCCTCAGTGTGATCTCCTCGTTCCTTCATGTTCACGTGGATACAAAAAGCGTGTAATACTATCATCAACATAAGTAGATATTGGGATAAAGGCAGCTCGGAACCGATCAATACAATGTGAGTAGGAGAGGGATAGCGCAAGAGTACAGAGCTTGGCTTATGTAATTCCTAGCGGGATCTATTGTGAGTCATGCAACATAAAGCGTCCAGAACCTGAAACTATCCTGTTTGAAGAGCAAAACCTACAACTTTAATGGCTTCCTATTGAAAACAAGCTATTCTACTCCAATGGATTGGAAATAATAACATCCGTACTTGCACAAGATGGATATGTGGCTTACTAACAGTAAAACAATGCTAACTAAGCATGCAATGAAAGAAACTAAGCATTCTAAGCAAAATGAAAGCTAAATATATTGTAAAGAGAAATTAGAGGCAAATTTGAGGGGCCAAGTAATGGCAACACTTGCACAAGATGGATATGTGGCTTCCTAACTACAATACAATGCTAACTAAGCATGTAATGAACTAAACTATGAATCCTAAAATAAAAGACTGAACTACTGAAATGAGAAGATGAGAAGTGAATTGAGGGGCCATTTGCTTGAGCACAAGCCAACTATTTATAGCATTTGCATTTACCCAAGGTAAAAACCAAATAGAACTCTTAAACTATAAACAATGGCCAAACACTATTCCAGGGGAACCAAAATCATAAATGCAAGCTTATGGCGGTGAAAGAAATATGGTAAAGCGTTGAATTTATGTGATTCGTGTAAAAGAGCTTTCTGGAAAACACGTAAAGGACCATCGCCACGAGCGGGGTGGCGATTCT
This sequence comes from Taxus wallichiana var. yunnanensis, assembly GCA_018340775.1. Classification (NCBI taxonomy): domain Eukaryota; kingdom Viridiplantae; phylum Streptophyta; class Pinopsida; order Cupressales; family Taxaceae; genus Taxus; species Taxus wallichiana. The sequence goes on along the minus strand of CM031241.1, from coordinate 29,050,836 downwards.
GAGACCGCCGCCTGTTCGGGGGTGTCACAAGACCAATGCCTGTGCAAGGCGGCGGTTTTGTCACCGAAGAGAAAAAGGGCAAGAAAAGAGGGGAAAAGGGGGAAACAAATCACGCATGGGCTAAGCGGGGCATACGGGATGTTAACGCACACTTGGAGATATTTTCGGGATCCGAACACCTTGCGAGGAGATATGTATCATCATTGGGGCACGTGTTACGTTTTTTCGATAGTACAAGTACCTTACAATTTTGGGTACGATACAATTACCATTTAATAAAATAAGTTAATGGGGAAGGTTTTAGATCCATAGAAAAATAATACAAGCATGCACAATCGATGGTACTTAAATGTAAATGAAGGAAATCTAAGGACCCGGTCATATAAGATAAATATTCTTGAAGCACAAAGTAATGCGAGAGGGGGTGAAGCATTCTATAAAAATTTCATTTCATTTTCTATTACATACATTCACCATTCAAACAATTCATTTAATCAACCATGAATCATATAAGCTTATTATGTATGTATTAGACATTCAAAAGTGCATACAATAAGAGAGATAATGCAGATACACTAGATGTAAGAGGAAACCTCAAGGGAAATAAAAACCACCTAAAAATTAGCTTGTATTACCTTACGAAAGGATTTGTAAGAAAATTACACATCCTGCAAGATTTTGTAGTGAGGCACCAACTCCATAAGGAGAAAAAACCCTAAACCTTGGCTGATATTACTCGAACAAATGAATCCTAAGAATATTAAAAATCATAAGATATTTTACAAAAGAGTGATCACATATGATAGGCTTCTCACAAAACTCATTCTGATCCAAGTTTAGCTCCAAAACACATCAAAGCCTCTTCAAACTTCTTCCTCCTTTAACTTACTCAAATCTGTCCTCTCATGGCTAATTAGGTCAATTTAATTTACATAAATAATTGTAAAAAATAATCAGTTTTTCATATTTATTCTAGGCTCTATCCATAACCCGTCTACACTCTTGTTCAATGTCCTTTAGGTTGCACTTTTCCTCCTTGTCTCAACTCATCACAAATGAATCTTTTCACTAGCTTATATATCCAACACTAGCTCATAACACCCCTAGGTCAGCCATGAACAAGTAGGTCAGTCCTTCCAAAACAAAAATATAATAAAAAAATCATAAAAATCATCTCAAATGACCCAAGTAGGTTGGCAAGGGTCAATAGATCATCATCAAACTCTAAAATGCAAAAACAATCTCAAAATGTACTCTCAAGCTATAATAAATACACAAGGACCTCTAAAGGATTCACAAAAAAAAAAATTCATGGATTTATCATCATCATGAAACATGAGATAAACCTTAAATAATAACTAACAAGATCAGGAACAATTGAAACATCCATCTCAACCATAAAACACTCCAAGGAGCAAGCAAGAACAACTAGGTTTTCAATGCCCGAACATAAGACCCATAAAATGAATGAGTTCACATAGAAAATATCATAATTATGAATTAAATAATATAAAAATTGAAATTTATATAAGTTTACTTTCTAAAAACACTCATTTTATCATTCAAATTAAATTTAAAGGCCTCCAAATAGCTCAAAATTGAAAACTGCTCCAAACTAACATCAAGAACCCAAAACTAAGTATTCAAAATAGAATTGGTTCACATAAAAAAACCTCACCAAAGAAAAACCTCACCAAAGAAAAAAAAAAATCATTGGAAGTATATATGAATCTATTTTCTATAACAACTTACATTTTCTTCCAACTCATAGTGCAAGGTCTTCAACCAAGTCAATCTATGAAAGCGCTCATTCGAGCTTCTAGGGCTCAAGAACTAGTCTTGAGAAACAATTTCTCCAACACCACCAAAGTTACTTCCAAGATCAACCACCACCTAGTACATATCAAGGAAACTTTTACAAACATGATCAAACACTAATAAGCATATGTCACATGGATAAATCTAACCCAACACACTTATTTCAGTCACCTTCTTGAGCAATCCAACTAGGGCTTACTAGGCCAATATGTCTTCAACTGAAAACCAATTCACCATATAAAACCAAGAGATTAAAAACATCATATTAGTTTCCTATATTCTATACATGATGGAAAACCACGGGTACATTATGAAAAATGATCAAACTCGTCTCAAACCTTAAGACTAGCCTTTTAGCCATAAAGGAAAAATTGATAGGCTGAATTTTGAGGACTTGTATCTCAAAAATTCTTTAGGAAACGTATCTTAAACTTTTCATGGATATATATCACATCTCCTGGAGATTTTGGAACAATTTAATTTTTAACCTGGAACTTCCATTTCAGCCCTCAAACTAAAAAAACCCACAAAACTAAGGTTTTTCTCTCTCTTCCCAATATAACTAGAACAAAAAAACACCACCAAAATGATCTATGAGTAATCCTTTTCAACATTTATGCATCAAATTTTATTTCTAATACATTATGGAGACCAAAATTTTACTTTTCCATAGCCACTCTAGAAGGAGGGTTTTGCTAAGGTTTCAAAGCAACTTATCTTTTTAACAATTATTCATAAAAGTCGATGATCAAACCACTTCATTATTTTTGCATTTTTTTTAGATAAATGGAAAAAACATCCCTAAAACCTTTGGGTTCCATGTAAAGTGTGTGTGAGTGAGTGAGCATCTAAATTTCACAATTCGAGTTGATTTCTCCTTCTCAAAACTTGGTTTTACCATAATAAACATAACTTGCACTTTATTAATAAATTTGACTTGAAAATTGTTGTGAATCATAATGAAAACATACTATAACTTTCCTAACTAGCCACATTTCTCAAATATTCCTAAAAATTTCTAGCCACATGATGAATTACTTGTGCTTACTTAGGTTGTCTTCACAATTTTACTTCTCAAGGACCATGAAACATCATAAAACCTCTTATAACTAACCTAAAAACATCACACACATCATACACAACATCACCATGTTATTAAAATTCTCTAACAAGACTGGTCTACTCCAAAATAATATATCCATGCCAAACCACATGCTCCAGTGTCTAGGAATAAGCCTAGAATAACCCAACTCAACCATGAAAAACCATGAGATGACCATGATGATACCATACACACATTTGGACACCTCTTCAACACCACTTAGACCATGTATTACCTTATGGAAAACTTTGGAACTAATTCAATGAGCATACATTCTTGTATCATGCTCAAGACCATGCTTAAACACCATTACATCTTGACCAAAACATGAAAATACCAACCAAACTTCATGTTATACACTGAAAGAAACCTTATGGAGACTCACATGACACCATGAAACCATTTTCCATCAATGTAATTTTAATTTATGAAAACCAATAGACATAATGGCCAATAATTTCCCCCTTTTTCATTGATGGCAACTACCTTTAGAAATATTGATGGCAACCAACCAAACCAAATAACTACAAGACTCTTTTTCATGCTTCTTATTCAACTCTCCCATTTAACATCTATGAAAATGACACAATGATAAGTGGACATGAAAAAGACAACACACAATGGAAATAATTCTCAAAACACACTTGCTTGATTTGACTCCCCCTTTGATTGTACTTTCTCTTTCTTATGTTATTCAACACCATGTGATGATCCATGGACCTAGAATAACCATGCAAATGGACCCCCTAAGAAGATATCCATCATACTTTGTATTAGTATTTGCAATACATCATCCTCTAGGCCTATTCCATGCTCAAAACCCAAGGTTCTCATCTAAGTACTAATAAGGTCCCCTTCACTAATCTATCATAGAAGTGGATACACCTAAATGATACAACACTTAAGAATTATTTAAGTATACACTTCCATTTTTCATGATATTTAACTTATTGAAGTTTTATGCCAACTCCCCTTATCTTATAAGGCCTTGATTTTCTTTAAAAAGCATACTTCTATCTTTTCATCATACTTAAAACTCTATCATCTATCCTCCTTGGCATCTTTACCACAAGATAGAGTTTTACTCTTCTTTATACTACCTTGATACCTTTCCATGACTTCAATCTTTAACGACAAATAGTGAAAATTTCTTACAACTGTGATTCTAATACATAGCCTTGATGAATACATATTTCAATCATAAATTTCAAAATACACTTACCCAAATTTTGATCTTCCATCATACTTCAACCAAAGAATTCAAACATATTCAAATAACATAACCTTGCAAGTGTAATCATACTTCTCTTCTCCCCTTCCTCTTGAGACAAGATCATAAGGGCCACTTGAATCCTCAAAAACCTTAAACACTTTGTATCTTCAAGCCCTAATCTCATGTCTCAAAACCACTACAATCCTCTCCATCAACCATAATTTTTTATCTCTTAACAAGCATAACTCCTTATAGGATAAGAAATTCTTATGTATGAAATACAACTTCAAACTATTAAACCATTTTCCTATGACACTTTTCTTCAAGGAGATCAAGGCATTGTATAGAAAGCATTTAAAACATTTACTCATAACCTTGGAATATACTCATAATTATTTTACAACATGCCATTGATAGTTCTGACAAGATATACACACATTTGGACTCTTAGGACACATTACACTTGAATATTCTTTGATAAAACAGAGCACTCCCACACCTTGACACTAAAATGTATTTAACTCAAGAGATGACCCAAAGAAACAAGATTATCAACTGATTACTACAGTCACATCTCAATAGTCGGAAGTTTACCAATCCTTCTAATTGGTATAGATAAGATGCTAAATTGACCACCACATGCCTACATTGAGACACAAAAATCATGGTTTTATACATCTAATGATGACCTTACATGCTATTCATTATGATATCAATGTATGACATAGAAATTCATTGAGACACATATTTTAGGAACTTTGGAATGGATAGATAGACCTTGGATTTATTGTCCTTGCTTGGATAAATCAAACAACGATCGAGACCAAAATTATATCTTCTTCATTTTTCTTCATACATGATATTTCTGGATGCAACTTGAATTACATTAAAAAATTCTCATACAAAGTCTTACAACTTGGAACCACCTTTGTTATCCGAATGACATCCTTCAATAATTGCTACAAAAACTTCAAGACATTTAACTTGATCACATTTGAGTCCCGAATCCCCCGAGTTAGTACCTCCTTTCATGAAGACAATTTTTCATCAAAACATAGATCATTCCATATTCTTTTTATGCTTCACAACCCTCTTTTGGAAAACTTGTTCACATATTTTTCACTAGCATACCTTCCCGATCCAATCTTTCATGACACGATATGTTTACAAACTTGACTTATGGAACACCTTCAACCTTGAGAGAAACTCGAGAGAAAAATCATACTTTATATCATTGAGATGATGGAGATAATATTAATATATCTTTAACATTATTGCTATATTTTGAAGACCCACACTCAAATACTTATTAACAACCCATTTATATGCAATTTTGAGATATAAAGTACAACTTGAGTAGTTCTACTAATAGACTTATTAAAATTTCAATTTATCAATAATGGAAACTCAACCTCACAATTCAACATAATTATATATAGTTCATAACTATGCCATAACTCGGATGGAAATATCGAGACCTTCAAATCTCTATCTTAAATTTATAGGCGCTTGATACATCATTTAGAGCAAGATATGCCAAGAAGAATTTGAAACATACCTTAGTATAATTCATCTATCCACATAGATCATGACCATTGTCATGGAATTATTACATGTTCACATGCGTCCTATGATTGTATCCAACCTTTATACATGTTAGTTTGACTTTTGAGAAAATTTCATATTATACTCATCCTTGGAACAACTCGAATAACACATGATTATAGAAAACTTCTCTTTCCTTAAACTCAAAAACATCCACGACAATATGATGACTTCTATTATGCATATCATCAACTTTCTTAACATCTGCAACCTTCTACATCTCTCATGAATCCCCCGAGATGAACACATATTCTAACTCATTCCAACAAGATACACTTCTCGGCATTGTATAAGACATAACTACAGACCTCAAATGTTCATTCGCATATTTATAACTAAGTTTACCAATTTAATAAATTCTCCTTTTCACTCCCTCAAACTGACATTTATCAAAAATCTTTATACAATCTCCGTGATATATGATAACTATTCTTATATGTTAGTAGGAGCACATACCATCCTCCTTGTTTGAAATTTGCATCACCTTGATACCTCCAAATGATCCTACAATGAAACTTCTTGGAGAAAAATTAGAGAAACAATTCAAAGAAACACATGAAATATGACTCCCCTTAGGTGTATGCATATGACATCCTTGAACATATTTATTCATAGTAACTTCTCATGGTTGTACTAGCTTCATTTTTAATTGAAAAAATGCAACCTTCATAGAAAATTAACATACCTAGTTCATGACATCTCTTGATGAATTGAAAGTTAACACTTATATGGGATGTGACAACATAGACCAAGAACATGACCTCTCAATAGGAATTCAAATAAAAACTTGTAGCATTATATACCTTCGGACATCTCGAGAACTCATGACACCTCTCTATGTGTATTTAGTGCTATGCGACTTGCAACTCATATTCAAACCGATTCACTTGAATGATGTAAACTAAGACCTTGACATGACTGAACCATTATAACCCTTGGGGACATAAAGTACATACCTTAAGCATTCATGAGATGAATTATTATTTTTATCTATCGTGGATGATGCACTTAAAATTTTGAAGATAAATGATCATGCTTTACACTCTATATAATGTGAATCAAGGTACCAAGACACGTTCAATCTTTTGATAGACCCTAAAACACTAACTTAAGGTACTGAAACTTATAGATGAAACTTAGCAATACAATACGCTTCACGAGTTTGTCAAGACACTGATAAGTAGACATAATCTATACTCTTCTCAAATTCATTCTCAAATCAAGATCACACCTCGTGTATCATATAATTCTTGAAATTAGAGAAGTGTAAGACACGGAATGATACAAAACTTCAATAAATTTGACCAAGAATATGAACAAGAAATATGCACTTAAAAATACCTTACTCATGATTAATTTTTAAAAAATCATACACCTACTAATATTAAGGAATCGAACCTCATGGATAAATCAAAGACCATACCTTATGACTCTTGAAGTATCCCAAACTCCTAGCCTTCTCAAATTTTCATGTACTTCTTGATCTAATTTGAGCTTGATGTAATTTTCTTCCTCCTTTTTGAATTAGTCACTTCTTTATAAAACTTCATTGGTTTAGCCTTTATGCTTGAGAACCTCTACACTTGAGGAATCATTCTTATCATTCCTTGATTATTCAACCTTCATACTCTGCATATTATATTGATAAATAGTTCTCTTGACCTCATTTTCTTGATCAACCATCTTTCTTGACCTTATGATCTGACATGATAGTCTTGGAATCATTCATGGGACTGATTTTCCTCTTGAATACTCTTCTATTTTGAGCTTGAAACCTACTGCTGAACCTAGAAGTTTCATCTTGATAGATGTGTCTGTCAATATGACTCTGTTTCGTGATAATTGTTACACACAACATTCTTTACCTCTTGACTCATATACACTTCAATTCTAGAAAAAATCCTTAGCCTTGTGACCATAATCACAACATGAGTATCATTCATCTTTGAATATAATTTCACCTTTCCTAGAAGAACTTCTTTTACAATCTCTAGCTCTATGACCAAAATCATGACAAAAATAGCAATAAGCATTGAAAGAAGCACCATACCTAGTAGCATTAGGTTTTCTAACAGAGTTAAACCTTCTAGAAATAATCTTATTGGTCACCTTCATATTTGATTGATTATTAGGTCTACCTTTTTCATTTTTATGCCTTTCATTGTGCTATTCTTTGAAACCTAAATGCATTTTATAACTAGTTGGACTTTGGTTATATAATAGATCATCTACGGCTCCATAACTTCTCTCCAACCTCGTATATTTCTTCACCCTTATACATGTACCTTCTCTAACCCACATTTTAAGGATCTAAAATCATATTCAAACCTATTATAATATTATTCTTTAGCTCTTAGGGTTTCTATCACACCTTGACTTGTGATTCCAAAACATTTGTGGTTTGACCATGCTTTGAATCCATTCAACTGATATGATATTATATACTATGAATCAAGGAATATGTAACTTCATACTAATTATTTAGATCTCCTTCAACATCATATGATTTGTCAATTTCTTGTGCTTTGAGAGGATATCCTTCAAGATGTGAAATTCGCTTCACAAAGACTAGATCGATACAAATTTTTGGAAGAAAAATGGACTAAGATGGGGGTGAATTCATACTACAAAAATTTATTTTCATTTTCAATTACATAAATTCACCATTCAAACCATTCATTCAACAAACCATGAACCATATGAGATTATTATGTGTGTATTAGACATTCACAAGTGCATACAATAAGAGAGAGAGAGAGAGAGAGGGAGAGAGAGAGAGAGAGAGGGAGAAAATAGAAACTAGATGTAAGAAGGAAACCCTAAAGGGAAATAAAAACCAATGAAACCTTAGCTTATATTACACAAAGAAAGTAATTGTAATAATATTACACATCCTACAAGATTTGTTTAGTGAGGCACGAACCCCATAAGGAAAAAAAACCCTTAAAACTTCATTGATATTACACACAAAAGAGGAATCCTATGAATATTACAAATCATATAATATTTTATAAAATAGTGATCTCATATGTAAGGATGCTCACACAACTTATTTCCATCCAAATTTAGTTCTAAAACACATCAAGCCGTCTTCAAAATTCTCTCTCCTTCAACTTGTTGAAATATGTCCTCTCATGGATATTAGGTCAATTACCTTTGCACATATGATTCTCAAAATTTATCATGTTTTAATATTTCTTATAGGCTCTATCCATAACCCCTCTACACTCCTCTTCAACCTCCTTTAGGTCTCACTTTTCCTCCTTGTCTCAACTCATCAAAAATGACTCCTTTCACATTCACTTATATACCCAATACTACCTCATAACATCCCTAGGTCAAACATGACCAACAAGTTAATTCATCCCAACATTAAAAAAATGAAAAAAAAATATAAATCATCTCAAACAACCCAAGTAGGTTGGAATGGGTCAAGAGATAATCATCAAGCACTAAAATACACAAGTTACAAGCTCAAAATGCACTCTCTAAGCTCTAACGAATGCATAAGGACATGTAAAAAGGCTTAAAACAAATTTTCATGGATCCATCATCATAATGAAACACGAGAAAAATATCCAATCATCACTAAAAATATCAGGAACAACTGAAACATCCATCTCAACCATAAAACACTCCAAGGAGAAAGCAAGAACACCTAGATTTTTCAATGCCTAGAAAATCGAGTTCGAGAAAAAAAGAATGAGTTCACAAACATAAAATCATCATCATGAATCAATTCATATATTAATGGTAAGGTCTCTAAGTATAATTTCCATAAAAATTCATTTTTTTATCCAATTCAAAGTGAAAGACCTCCAAATATCTCACACTCTACAATGGATACAAATCGGCTTCAAGACCACAAAACTAAGTCCTCAAAATAGAGATGGTTCACATAAAATAAACACCTCACCATAGTACAAACCACATATCATTGGAAATATATATAAATCTATTTTCTGTAAATACTTAAATATTATTCCAACTCAATGTGTAAGGCCTTTAACCAAACTAATATTTGAAACAACTCATATAGGATTCTAGGACTAAATAACAAGTATTGAGAGAAAATTGCTCCAATACCTCCAAAGTTACTTCAAGATTTAAAAAAACCTATGATATATATCAAGGAAACTTGTACCAACATGTGAAATCACTAATAATCATATGTCATGTGGAGAAATCTAACCCAACACATTTGTTTCACTCACCTTCTTAAGAAAACCAACTAGGGTTTACTAGGCCAATAGGTCTTCACCTGAAAACCACTTGACCATATAAAAAAGAGATTTAAAACATCATATCAGGTGCCTACATGCTATCCATGATGAAAAACCACAACTACGACATGCAAAATTATCAAACTCTTCTCAAACCTCAAGAGTATCTTTTTAGCCCTTACATCTAAAATCGATAGGATGAATTTCAGAACATGTATCTAAAAAAATATTCAATAAACCTATCTAAAAATTTTCATGGATTTGTATCACATCTCCAAAGGATTTTGGAATAATTTACTATTCAACCTAGAACTTCCATCTCAGCCTTAAAACTATAAAAACCCACAAAATTAGGGTTTTTGGCTCTCTTCCCAAAATAGTGGAAGACCAAACCACCACCAAAATGGTATACGAGGAAACCTATTAAACCTTGATGCATAATATTTTCTTGCCAAGATATTGTGGAGACCAAAATTCACTTTTCCCAAGTCACTCTAGAATGAGGGTTTTGCTAGGGTTTCAAACTAACTTATCTTCTTAACAATTGTTCATAAAATTATGACTATCAAACAAATTAATTATTTTTGTAAAAAAACTTAGCTTAGTATAAAAACATCTCCCAAAACCCTAGATTCCATGCAAAGTGTGTGGTAGTGGGTGGGCATTTGAATTTCACAATTTGAGTTTATTTCTCCTTCTCAAAACTCAATGTTACCAAAATTAACGTAACTTACAATTTCATAAAAATATGACCTGCAACGTGTCATGAAGCATTATGAAAACATTATATAATGATCCCAACTAACCACCTTTCTCAAATATTCCTGAAACTTTATAGCTACAATGACTTACCCGTGCTTACTTAGCTTGTCTTCGAATCTTGGTTCCCAAATGACCATGAAACATCATAAAACCTCTGAGAACTGACATGAAACACCTCATAAACCTCATATGCAACATCACCATGCTATGAAAATACTTCAACATGATTGACCTACTCCAAAACTCATACCTCCATGCTAAACCACATGCTCTAGGTCTAGGAATAGGCCTAGAATGACGTGATTGAACCATGACAAATAATGCATTGACCATGATGGCCTCATATAGACACTTTGACACCTCTTACACACCTCTAGGACGATTTATGACTTTATAAAAATCTTTGTAATTCATCCCATGACCATACATGCTTGTATCATGCTCAAGACCATGTTTAGACACCATTACAACTTGACCAAAACATGACACTACTAACCAACCTTCAATTTAGACACTTGAAGTCACCTCATGGAGATGCATATGACACCATGAAACCCTTTTCCATCAATGGAATTTTATATCAATGATAACTACTATGCACAATAACCAACACAATATAGTAAATAGTACCAATGTGCATACAATAGTACGCTAACATAAAGAAATGGAAAAGGAGATGAACGAATCTATGTAAAATAAAAAATAAGGCTAGATAACTTGCTTGTGGGGTGGTCATTGATGCATATATATCTCTAGAGAAATGGTTTTCCAAGAGAGAATCACTATGGGTGGATAAGGGCAACACGCTTTATGTCCTAGAATCACTATAGGTGACCCAATCATGAAAGTGACCGAACAACCAAGAAGAGTGTTTAATTCAAATAAAGTGCAAGATAAACTAGGATAAAAGTGAGCATATGTGAAGATGGTGTAAAATAGAAGAGAAAATTAATTTTTCATTTCATTCATTTCTTTCATTAAATGTCTAGGTGTGGTGTATATATATACCCGACGCCATTTCCGCAGTGAATTAAGGAAAACCTAACACTGACACCATCCCACATAGGAAATGTCATTGGCAAGGTGATCCTAATGTCAAGTAGAGTGAAAATATGTCATGGATTAAAGGGAATTAAGTGAAAAATGTGTAAATGGTGAAGTCAAATGCAAACGAGTGTTAGGAGTGCTAATGTGTGCAACAAAAATAATGATGAAGGAAAGGGTATCTAAAGTTAGGACCATGTTGTCTCCCAAAAACTACTCTACATTTTCATAGCCAAATTCAATTTTTTTGAGCTCATGCCCTTCGTTGGTGTTTAAGCCAAGTTAGAGATTCAAGAAATTAGCAAAATTCATGCCCTAGAGCTATTTAAACCTCTGTTTTGCTCGTTTTAGAAATCCTCCATTTCCCGATCTGTGCACGTAATATCCTCTTTATAACCTCCATTTTTTATTGAAATTGTTCACTTGTTCTATGGCCTGGGTCGTCAAATATTTTTTTTTCCTCCATGCCTCTGGTTCACGAAGAAAATTCAAAAATTGGACTCAAAATGACGAAGTTCTCTTCCTTTGTGTATTTTTCCCACAGTCGGGAATGATGGGCATTTCTTTCCCTATCAAATTTTACCTCAGCATCCCCGAGTGATACGTGGGTCACTCTGATTAGATGTGGTTCGGTCATACTTCAAAATCCAAAGTGGAAGCAGCCATGTGTCACAATGGCGCAACTCCGAGGGCAAGATCAAAGGGACAATCTTTAATTAAACGCAGCTTTCCACATGTCCTAGGTAAAAAATGAAGGTAAAATCAGCTAAGTATGGAAGGCTAATTGGATGAGAGGGCCATCGGGGATTTGAGATTTTGAGCCTCTTTGTAAAAAAGGAAAAATTAAAAAGTAACCCGCAGCCCCGATTAGGCTATTAGGGAAAAAGTCAAAGCTTAAATTTGTCATCACCAATCCGACACTATGATAATTCTTCATAAGGGAACTCTTCGTGCTATGATTATTTACTAATGCAAAGCCTTTAGTTTGGTGGATGTAATATTGAAACAAAACAACAACATAACACAAGAATACCATCGACTATGATAAGACAGAATGATGACAAATCTCAAATATCAAAGTAAATTATAATATTAACATAAAATTGTTACAATCTCACCCATGAGGTACTTCAAGTGTTATTGATCTGCACTTGCCTTTCACCAAGACTATGGGAGAAACTTTACAATTACACCTCTTAATGGCTTCTTCAACACACCTTTAAACCGATGGCTTCCTTTGCACACTTCCTACAATATTTCTCACTACTTCCTTCTATGCTAAATGAGGGGATGGCCTCTCTATTTATAGAACTTCCGAGGCTTATCCATCTTATCTCTAAGATAGGATAAGAAATCCACTCTGACGAATCATATTCCATACCTTAACTCTTATCTCGTACATGTAAGCTTATCTTTTAAGATAAGATAAACCTTATCATTTACATGGGTTCCACATTTTTAGACTTTTTACAAATAAAATACACAAAATATTTATGCCCTCACTCCTTGTCCTTATTACCAATATAATATTTCTAATTCCTAATCATGTAGACCCTACTTCTCTACTTACACAAACTTTGACATTTTAACATTACCGGACCACTTACGATAAATATTTACTTTTTACCACAACATTCCTATTGTACTTTGAGTATTACCGTACTCTACATTAATGGCGGCACCGTACTAATGGTGTCATTATCTTCTATCGACGCTACTACTAATTACACTTAACAACATCCTATTCTAATACATACATTAATGAAATAGAAATTACGGAGGAAAATTTTAGTGTCGACATCTTCCCCTTCTAGCTTCTACTCCGTCCTCGGAGTAGACTATTCCCAGTGCTTGGAAAATCTTCAACTTGTCGTGGTTGACCCATTTCGTAATGGGAGTGCCATCTAATTCCTCTAGTTGGTACATACCATTTTCATGCACAGCTACTATTTTGTAGGGCCCCATCCATTTTGGAAGAAATTTTCTCTGTCTTCTTTTTTTGTATCTGGAATCATATACTAGAACCAAGTCATTCACATGAAATGGAGACCACCGGATCTTTTGATCAAAGTATTCCTTCTGCTTCATTTTCTTCTTATAGCTTGTATCCTTAGCTATTTCCCTCATTTCCTCTAGCAAATGAAGATGTACCAACCTTTCTTTTACTGAATCACTTTCATCCATCCTTTCATTTTTCATAACTCTCATAGTGGGAATATCAAACTCAATAGGAAGAACTGGATCAATGCCATAGGCCAACTGAAATGGGGAGTATCCTGTTATTGACTTTGATGTTGCCCTATATGCCCACAATGCTGCATGAATCCTTTTATCCCATTTATGTACTTGCAAGGCTACATCTTTTGCTAGAATTTGACACAACACAAAATTTGTTCGTTCCACCTGTCCATTTGTGCTTGGCTTGTATGTTGTTGCCTTCTGTGCTTAATAGAAAACTTATTGACTAAGGCTTCTACCACCTCATTAATGAAGTGGCTTCCTTGATTTGTTACAATTTCTAATGGAAAACCAAATCTGGTGACAATGCATTCATATATGAACCTTGCCACTTCATCCATGGAAGCTATTTTCAATGGCCTAGCTTCAACCCACTTGGTTAAATAATTTGTGGTAACTACAATATACTTATTTTGGCATGGGGTAGTTGGAAGTGGACCTACAATGTCTATTCCCCACTTTTCAAAGGGACCAAGTGGAAGAATAGGACATAATGGAGTGAGGAATTCTTACGGTTACCATGTGTTTGACAAATATCACATGTCTTACAATAATTATAACAATCTTTAAAAAGAGTGGGCGGTGATAACTGCATCCAAGATCCTTTTGTTGTAAGTTGTCAGAGAAGTGCCCTCCACATGTACCATTGTGGAATTCTTCTTGCAGCTCCTTCCCTTGATCACGTCCACCGCCCTCTTATACTATCCATCGAGGTCCTATTCGAAATAATACTCCATGCAGAGTAGAATATGGAAGGCTGGCTTGAGTAATCTTTCTCTTAGTATTTGCATTGGCACCATCAGGAAACTTGAATTCATTCAAATAATTCCAAATATCTATGTATTCACTAGGGATTGTGTCAAGGGATAACAATGTTGCATCGGGAAATCATCATCATCACAAGATGATCCTAAACCATCATAGGCTCGAGAGAGTGCATCTGCATTGACATGCTTCTTTCCTGGCCTATCTATAATATCAAATTAAAATTCTTGTAGCAAAATTATCCATCTTGATATCCTCCACGATGGGTTAGGCTTATTTACAATATATTTTAGAGCACGATGATCATTACAACTAGAAATTTTTTCCCTAGCAAGTAATTCCTAAACTTCTTTACAAAGCAAAAATGATAGCGAGCCTCTTTTTCAGATTCTGGTATAATTTACCTCAGACTACTCATTTGTCTGCTCCCAAAGTAAATTGGATGTTCATTCCCATTTTCATCCTTTTGGCTCAAAGTAATTCCTAGTCTTTGCATACGAGGCATCGGTGTACACAATGAATGGATTGCTCCAATCCTGGATTCTTTAAAACAGTGAAGACACACGGGGCTTCCTTGATTGTCCAAAAGATTCATGTGCCTTTTTCTGGTTCATAAGTAACATCCTTCTTCAAGAAGCTGGGTTAGTGGTCATGCAATCTTTGAGAAATTCTTGATGAAACTTCTATAGTAACCCACATGGCCTAAAAATGATCTCAACTTACTTCTATTCATAGGAAATGGTAAATCTTTGATTTTGAAACTTTATCGAGAATCGTACCAATACCATCTCTGGATACAACATGCCCTAACAAAATGCCTTTAGAACATCCAAAGACACACTTTGTAGGGTTTAATGAGGATTTTGCTTCATCTAACCTTTGAAATGTTGTCTCCATTTGGTGTAGGTGGTCCAACTTGCTCTCATAGATGTAAAAATCATCCGAAATACTCGATGAAGGTCCCGATGTAGGGTTCGAACACCCTATTCATCAAACGCTGGAATGATGCCGGAGCATTACACAACCCAAAAGGCATAACTCTATAAGCAAGCGTTCCCCAAGGAGTGGTGAACGTGGTCTTGACTAATCTTTCTCTGCTATATGAACTTGGTTGTAGCGTTATATACATAAGCAAAACTATAGCACTCTGGCCGCCTACTTCATCCAAGATCTGATCCGAAAATGGAAGAGGGTAATGATCCTTCTTTGTTGCCTTATTGAGCTTCTGTAATCAACACAAATGCGTAGCTTCCCATTCTTTTTTATTTAGATCACAATGGGAGAAACCCATTCGAATTCTCCATAGCAAATATGAATCTGCATCAAGCAACTTATCTATTTCTTCTTTTACGAGTCTTGGAAAAATTAGGATTCATTCTATATGGTATTTGCTTTATGGGGTTAGCACTATCTACCAGCTCAATAGAATGTTCTACCCAACTTACTTGACAGAGTTCCTTGTAATCAAAAGTGAATATGTGTATGTACCTTCGAAAGAGATGGAGGTAGGATTCCTTCTCACTCTCCATCACAACATCACCAATCTTTATTTGTTGGAGACGATCATCAACTTCTTCTTCAGATAATTTTATGGGGTCATGAGTTGGTGTGTGGAAGGATATCCATTTGAAACATCAACCTCACTTTCTTCATTATTAGTGTCCACTTCATTGGTACTAGAGTAATTAGAGGATGTCCAATCATCAGTTTCATCACTTGAATCCATAGGTTCTGCCTTATGATGTCGAGGGATCACGTTTATCTTCACCCTCTCTCTACCACGTCCAAGTGTCATGAAACCTTCATTCCAGGTAGTTTCTTGCATGAACTCTCCTTAGCCATGGTCTTCCCAACAAGCATTGAGTACGCAATAGCAGTACCATTTTTATCACCTAAAAGTCTACCACACATACAACACCCATAACAGATATTACCACATTTGAAACTACACCTTTTGGTTTAGTTTTTCCCTTTATTTAATGACTTTAACATAAGTGTTGAAGGGCGATCAATTTTAAACCCAACATATTCATTATAGACTCGGTCATTACATTAGCGCAGCACCTCCATCAACTAAGACATCATGAATTGAAATACCATTACATAATACCTCAAGCTTGTGGAGCATAGGGATCTGCCTCTACCTCGAAATAGGGACCTCAACCTCCTTTCTTCGTCGAGCATTGATTCCACTTCGTAGCTCCCGCCTCTTCTCTGAAGACATAGCCAAGAGTTGACCATATGTAATATTTGTAGGCCTTTTGGATAGATCTTCCAAGATGGAGTATGGTCCTTGCCCCTGTGAAATTAGAAAATCCTGCACACCCAACTTTCTTCTCCTATGTTTCTTACTAGTTTCTCCTTTAATCTTCTTAGGATCATTTCCATCTTGATTATCTTTTTCTTTCTTTCTTTTTGTTACAAACAAATCTACTTCATTATTTCTGCTCTTATCTACTACATCAAAAGAATTCATAGGTATTTTTCCTTTATCATTATCTCCTTTACCAGATTTAGAAGCTCTATACGACAATTATACTTATAATGACCCTTTTATAACAACCATAACATACAACTTCAGAAATATTTCTTTTGGACCTCTATCTCCTCCACGAGAACTAAATTATTTTCCCGAAGAAGATTAATTGTTAAGCTGACCCATCTTTTTAACGAGATCTTCATACTCAATAGATGTACTAAGAGAAATATTTGTGCTCATAGGAGTGGTTGTGGATTTTGGACCAAAGGTGCTTTGTTGTAGGCTCTACTTTAGCAACAATTTCTTTGGGCTCCTCTTCCATGCTTTCTTCTTACCTTCTTGCAATCTACTTTGCTTGTTCAATGGTAGGCCGGGTGGTCATACTTCACTCATTGTCTCGATCTCTTGCTTCATCCCAAGAATGAAGTGCTTACAGGAGATTATGCATGTCATTCATCAACCCATCCGCTAATCCTTCCTTTCGGATCGGGCATCAAGCTTCATCCTTAGCTCTAGAACACGATCATGATAATCCCTTATCTTCTCCTTCTCTCCTTGGGATAGCTTTGTGATCTCGATCATGAGATCTGCATATTTCATTGTTGCTCACCAAATTCTTCAAGAAAACTTTCGATTAATAAATCCCATGAATTTTTCACATTATCACCTAGTGTTTCAAACCACCTAAGTGTTGAACCATCCAAAAAGGTAGGAAAAAATTCAGTCCATTGTTCCCTTCTTATGAGGCCATTACAAATACAAGATCATAAACTCTTGAATGAAAGAAGAAGCATCTTCATTAGATTGAGCTGAAAAAATATGAATCTTTCCATTTTCAAAAGTAACCACCCAGTGAAATAACAACCCACAAGTACAATCAACAATACTTATGTGCACAAATAATTGGAATCACTATACTAGAAAGTGACTTTACACCTTTCTACAGTAAAATAGAAATGACCACGGTAACTATGGTAAAACTTGACTTACTGCGGTAAAAATTGACTTTACTGTGGTAAACACTATTCACAGTAAAAAGTGAAGTTACTGCGGTAAATACTATTCACGGTAAAAAGTGACTTTACTGTGATAAATACTATTCACAACAAAAATGACTTTACCATGGTAACTACTATTCACGGTAAAAATGACTTTACCATGGTAACTACTATGCATGTAAAAATAAGGTTACCCTCCAATTGATTTTGACTAAGTGGGAATATCTCTCCAGAAAATCCACCAATGAGGAATGGTCCCGGCAACGGAACCAAAATGTCATCACCAATCCGGCACTATGATAATTCTTCACCGGGAACTCCTCGTGCTATGATTATTTACTAATGCACAACCTTTAGTTTGGTGGATGTAATCTGGAAACAAAACAACAACATAACACAAGAATACCATCGACTATGATAAGATGGAATGATGAAAAATCTGAAATATCAAAGTAAATTATAATATTAACATGAAATTGTTACAATCTCACCCATGAGGTACTTCAAGTGTTATTGACTTCACTTGCCTTCACCAAGACTATGGGAGAAACTTTAAAATTACACCTCTTAATGGCTTCTTCAACACACCTTTAAACTGATGGCTTCCTTTGCACACTTCCTACAATATTTCTCACTACTTCCTTCTATGCTAAATGAGGGGGGTGGCCTCTCTATTTATAGAACTTCCAGGCTTATCCATCTTATCTCTAAGATAGGATAAGAAATCCACTCTAACGAATCATATTCCATACCTTAACTCTTATCTATACATGTAAGCTTATCTTTTAAGATAAGATAAACCTTATCATTTTACATGGGTTCCACATTTTTAGACTTTTTACAAATAAAATACACAAAATATTTATGACCTCACTCCTTGTCCTTATTACCAATATAATATTTCTAATTCCTAATCATGTAGACCCTACTTCTCTACCTACCCAAACTTTGATATTTTAACATTATCGGACCACTTACTTACAAATATTTACTTTTTACCACAACATTCCTATTGTACTTTGACTGTTACCGTACTCTACATTATTGGCGATACCGTCTTGATGGCGCCGTTATCTTCTATCAGACACTACTACTAATTACACTTAACAAAATCCTATTCCTAATACATACATTAATGAAATAGAAATTACGGAGGAAAATTTTAGTGTCGACAGAGCTCACGAGGAAAAGTCAAAGCATACTAGAAAGATGGGCCATCGGGGATTTGATATTTTGAGCCTCTTCATGGGAAAAAGGAAAAAAATTAAAAAGTAAACCACAACCCCGATATTTATCGTGGAAAAATCAAATGAGTTTTGTTGATGGAACAATTCAAAGGTGAAGCTCACCGTTGAAAAGTCAAAGCAGACGAGTGGGCCATCAAGGCACTTTGGAAATTTGCAAATTTCCAAAAGTGAAGTAAAATATCTATAATGCTCCTGCTCCGCCAAGGTCTCGAGCCCATTTGTTGAAAATTCAAACCGGAAGAGCGGCCGACCGGAGTAAATTGAGTTTTTGAGCCTTTTTCCAAAAAGTTTAAAATGTTGAGAAAGGGCCACGATCCCATTTCAAAGGTTAGACGTTCCACATGTCTAAGTTGAAAATTCAAAGTGGGGGTGTGGGCCAATTTGTTCCAAATTGCCAAATCTCTAAAAAAATCACAGTAACGTAAAGGGCTTTCCCGTACTCCGCTCCAATCTC
This sequence comes from Taxus wallichiana var. yunnanensis, assembly GCA_018340775.1. NCBI lineage: Eukaryota > Viridiplantae > Streptophyta > Pinopsida > Cupressales > Taxaceae > Taxus > Taxus wallichiana. The sequence continues at coordinate 29,030,888 of CM031241.1, read as the reverse complement.
TTCCTACCACGTGGATGGATCGATTTTAAATTTAGGAGAAAATCAAATGGTCTATAGAAGGTTCGGAAAATCAAATGTAATGGTTGCTTTGCAAGATCTGGTTTTTAACCCACCATGAGCGTTTTCTTCACAAAGAAGAATTTGAAAAGGTGTTGAGGATTTGTGAAGCGAAGGTAACGGTGTTTCTGTTTTGAAAATAATATAATGGATTCTCGACGTGATTCTAGAGGTGATCATTTTTGGAAAAATCCAGTAGTGCTCTGAGCCAAAATGATGAAAATGCCATTCTTCTTCTATTTTTTCTTATTCCTCGATTTTCTTCCATTCTCAAGCTATGTACAAACTCTGCTCGAGCTTCAATAATAAAATAAGAAAATTTTTCCTCTTTGATTGAGGAATTAATTGGTACTTTATGACCAATGAATTTCATTCGGTCTTATAGCTTCTCCTACGGATTTTTTTCTTCTAACTCTAAATGCATGTAAATGAAATAATTTCTAATTAATGTGTGTGGGCATCCGATATTCTACTCGCAACATTATTTTCCCTACCTCCATTCTCACTCCCTTTCCCTTCTCGGACAAAGTTCTTCTCTAGTGAGAAATTTCTAGCTTTGCCACGATGTGGAGTGCCCTTGTTGGATCTCTGGTCGAAAGGCCACCATTGAAATTAAATTTTTGCATGCATGCAGTTTACGATGGCTGCGATGTTAAAGTAGAGGAATTAGATTCCCATCAGCATTGGCTTGAAACCCACCAATTTTCCACAAGACAAATTTTCTCACTAAAAGTTTTGGCACCCACCATGGGGTAGATTTTATAAGCATCTACATCTAAAAATGACCTCAAGGTCATAAAATACAAAAATAAATTCTGGAAGAAAATTTTCTTGAGATTCAATAATCACAGGAAAATACATGGATGTAAATCATGGCTATTCGGGAAATCCTCCTTTTGAGGGACCTGATTTAATCTCCTATTCTTCCCCTTGGTCCCTTTGAAAAATGGGGGAATAGACATTTCACATCCAAGAAGACATTGATTACGATATGAGAGAAGCTATTTGGCATAATAGAAAAAGTGTCAATCAATAATTCATTGCCATAAGGATTTGGACTGGAAGAGGAACGTGCCCACTTCGAATGTGAAAGGCAGAGACAAATTCCAACACCCTAGAGAAGAGCATAAAATTTCAAGTTGGTTGATAGAAGATACACAGGCGAGGAAAGGAGAAAAAATATATCCCACATTTCAAGAGCTTGAAAGAGAGGTAGTTGCTAAAGAGGAGATAAGGGCTCAACTTGAAGAAATAGAAAGACTCCAAATTGAAGTAGAAGAAAGAGCAGCAACAAAGTAACCTTAGCAAGACTAGAGGATAGAAACATGAATAGAATGGGTGATCATGAGCATGAGGTACGCAGGCCTAACATACCATGGGGAAGAAATATTGGTCCACTTGCTCTTCCACAACCACTTCATGACCTCCCAAGAGGCTCAAGAAATAACTTTCCATAATTCAAAGGATGGTTCTCGATCTCACGAAGAACATGTAGCAGCATTCATCACTACTTGTGGAGTGTTAGGAGTTGAAGATGAAGATGTTTCAGTTAGGATCTTTGTGGAGTCACTCCAAGAAAAAGTTTTTAATGGTTCTACATGTTGCCCCCAAGATCTCGTCACATCCGGGAAGATATAAGAAGTGCATTTGAACATAGGTTCAAGAGCATAGAAGATTGTTAGGATCTGCTAGTCCAATTGGTTCAGATGAAGAAGGAGACCTCCAAATCAATGAGATATTTTGTAGCAAGGTATGTTAGGTTGTGAAGGATCCTAGAAGATGTGGTACCCTTTACGAAAAACAACTTGAAAAGGTTATTCATAGGTGATTTTCCATCAGAAGTTGGTTTCTTCCTCAGAAGAGCCCAACCAAGAACATTGAGGGAAGCTCAAGACTTTGCAATTGAGATTGATGATGATCTAATTCTTTCTGGCAAAGTGAAAGGACCAAATGGGAAGCAAAAAGGTCAGAGTTCAAATTCAGTCACCACTGATCCAATGTTCCAGAAAATGGCAAATGACCTAGTTGCTTTGAAGAAGCAGCTGTCACAAATCACAATGAGGAATGCTCCAAGGAGACTAAATCCTCCTGATAGACCAAGAATTGCTCCACCTCCTCATAGGATTTCTCTTGAAGTACCACCATTCAATGCCACATGTGACACTAGGGAAGAAAAGAAGGAACAAACATTGAATAAACTAAAGAAGAAAGCATGGATGACTATGAAAACTACCTTGAAATTGAAGAGGTTGGTATGCACAATGGCTTGATTGAATATGTTGATGATGAAGAGGAAGATGATGAAGAAGCTCCAAGTTTTTCATGTGCTGTTTTCACTCATGCACAATCCAAGAATGGTGTTTCAGCCTCAATAGTTGTAGCAGATGATAGGAAGAACAAAGAATATTTCTCTCTAAAGCTTCCACAAAACAAGATCATCAGTAGAGGATCACCATTACCATCTTCCATGGAATCAGCCAAAGAGAAATCAGATTCACTGGTTGCCAAGGATCATGCTGCTACACCAAGTAAGTTATCTGATTCTTCTCCCAACTCAAAATTTGTTAAGAGAAATTCTCTTCTAAATGTTGGTTTTGTAAAAACATCTAAATTTCAATCAAAGGTTATACTCTCACCTCCTTCCAATCCAATTGCTACATTTGAAAAGGAGAACCCAACACAAAAAGTAACAAAACCCCTATCATTTAAATCCTCTCCCACTACTGGAACCTCTTCCTCATCTACCATAACTCCATTTGACTTTGTGGAGCATGCAAGCAAAACCAAAGTTCAACTCTCTGAGATTGAATACCTACAAACACATCCTTCCCAATTTGATAGATTCATCAAGGTAGTTCGTGGTAGTAACCATTTTCTTCAAGCCCAATCTCTAAAGGCCTATTACCCACACCATCCATACCACCTTCTCAAAACATGTTAGCCCTCAGTGCCTCCAACACCAATAGAGTTGAGCCTTTTTACCTATCACTTCTCATCAAAGGCTTCCAGTTGAAAAATTGCATCATAAACTCTAGAGCCTCAGATAATGTGATGCTTTGGAAAAAGTTGTAAATTCTCTTGGCCTCACTTTGACCTAGGTAAATGGAACATGTTATTCAATGGAATTCAAACAAGTGCCATTGGTAGGAAGAATCAAGGATGCTCGGGTTCGCACTAGTTGATTACCTTGACAAGAAGATACTCCTGACCATCTTGGTGGTCAGACATCCCAACATCTTTTGGTATGCTATTGAGTAGAAGTTTTTGCAGAGACCTAGGTGGAGAAATAAAAATGGATTGGTCATCTGCAACTATCCCAGTGAAAGGATAAATGAAGAAGTTATTTCCAGTTAGGAAAATGAAATTCACAGTAAGGAAATATGATGATCCAAGAGCTAACATCCTCTTTCAAGATTGTGGGCTAGGAAACTACTTCCTTACATCACAAAAGGAAGAGAAATTTCCACTCCTCATGGAGGAAGAATAAGATCAGATTTGGACAATGGAGTTTGATGGTAGTCATTCTAGAGTAGGTTTAGGAGCTGGTGTAGTATTATACTCTCCCTCCAATGAGGTATATCCTTTTTCCTACAAGCTGTAATTTGATAATACAAACAATACTGCAGAGTATGAAGCATTGATCTTAGGCATGAATGTAGTAGAGGACATGGGAATCAAGAAGATGAGATGTAAAGGTGATGTAGATATTGTGGTGAAGTAGGTCTACAATAATATCAGGTGAAAAATCCAAGGCTCGGGCATTACAAAAACAGAGTGTGGGACTGCATTGAATCCTTTGATGCATTCTCCATTGAAGCTATCCCTAGGGAGCATAATGAAAAGGTTGATTCTCTAGTAGTGTCAGCTTCCTTAGTGACACCTCATCCTTCTTTTGGAAAGGATAAAGTGACCATTGAGATGGTGTTCGGACTCTGCGTACGAGACAATACAAATCATGACGACTAGGTCTTCAATGATGACAATCAGATTCTAGCCTTCTTAGAACAAATGGATAACTTCAATAATATTTTCTTTGAAGGAAGTGAAAACCCACACCGTGAATTAGTCCCTAAAGAAGAGAAGGAAGGAATTGAGGGAATTTATCAAGAGGGAGTAATCAAACTGAAAGGAAACAAAATCCCTAAAGGCCTAGTTTCTTTGGAAGACCTCTTTGACAAACATGACAAGTTCATCCAAGAGAAAGATAAATAGTCTTCTTAGTGTCCATCGATTTTGATCAAGAAAAATTGGCACTTCAAAGAATCCAAGGATGGTTAACATTGGTAAATGGTGCTCACTAGAAGAGAATAGAAAGTTTTTTTCTTTGCTAAAAAAGTATTCAGATGTCCTGGCATATTCCTATGATGAACTCAAATCTTTTCAACCAAAGGAAATGCATCAATCCATCCCTTTGAAGCAAGGAGTTAAGCCCTTTAGGAAAAGAAAAAGGCCCTATAATCCAAAGATTGTTGATGTTATCAATGAAGAGGTGACAAAGATGCTCAATGCTAGAATCATCTTCCCCATCCACCATTCAACATGGGTGGATAACATTGTGTCAGTAAGGAAGAAGAATGGGGAAATAAGGATTTGTGTAGACTTCCAAAATCTGAATTAGGCATCTCTCAAGGACAACTACCCTCTTCTAATCATGGATCATATTTTGTAAGTAGTCACTAGATCTGAAATGCTCTCTTTGCTTGATGGATTCTTAGGGTACAACCAAATCAAGGTGGTAGAAGAGGATTGCAACAAAAAGCCTTCACAACACCTTGGGGTACTTTTGCCTACAACATAATGCCTTTTGGTTTGATCAATGCTGGAGCCACTTTCTAAAGAGCAATGGACTTAGCCTTCAAAGATTTGAAACATTGCATTGTCATTTACCTTTATGACCTCATGGTTTTTTCAAAGAGGAGGGGAGATCATATCTATCATTTGGAGCAAGTCCTTACAAGGTGTAGGAAACATGGCATTTCTCTAAATCCAAAGAAGTGCATTTTTGGAGTCATAGAAGGTAAGTTGTTAGGACACATTGTGAACAAACATGGGGCACACATTGATCCTAAGAAGGTTAAAGCTATCCAATCACTCACCTTACTAAATAGCAAGAAGCAGATTTCATTCATTCTTTGGAAAGGTAAAATTCCTTCGTGATTTTGTGCACGAGTTTACGAACCGACTAAGCATATAACTTCCACATGATGAAACCTAAAGCAATTTTCAAGTGGAATAATGAAGGAAAAAAACATTTGAGGAGATCAAGAAATCCATTTCCAAAGCTCCAACTCTTGTATCTCTAGATTTCAACAAGGATTTCATCATGTATTGCTATACATCAGAACATACACTCTTTACTATCCTTGTTCAGAAAAATGATGAAGGTTTGGAAGCACCCATTGCTTTCATGAGTTTTCCTTTGAAAAATCATGAGATAAAGTACAATCAATTGGAGAAACATGCCTATGCAGTGGTCAAAGTTGTTAAAAGTTTCAAATTCTACATTCTCAATTCCCATACAATGGTGATGGTCCCTAGAAGTGTAATCAAGTCCATTTTGACTCAACAAGATCCTGGGGCTAAGAGAGGAAGTTGGATTGCAAAGACCCAAGAGTATGACTTGGAGATTAGACCCTCTAATTTGGTAAGAGGAAATGGTTTGTGCAAGATGATTGCTGAAGATGAAGCTCTCAAAGCTCAATAGGGAGAAAAATATGGTGTTTTCTCAACCTGTTTAGGAGACATTCCACATGCGCTCTTTGTCACCACTACTGATGAGTGGTATGTTGACATTTCTTAATATATCACTTATGGAGAATGTCCTCATCATCTCGATTACAAACAAAGAAGGACACTCAAGATAAAGGCATCCAAGTTTGTGATCGGAATCATGCACTTTACAAGAGAGGCCTAGATGGTTGTTTCCTCGGTGTGTAGATAAGGAGCAACAAGAAAAGTTGCTCTAGGCATATCATGATCAAGCTTGTGGTTGACATTTCTCAAGAATGGTCACTGCACAAAATTTACTCAGAGGAGATATTATTGGCCCTCCATCTTTGTAGACACTCATGATTGGGTTTCCAAATGCAAATCATTCCAACAATTTTTAGAAAGCCACAACTAGTTACATTGCCACTCAGGGCTGTGGTGATTGAAGAACCATTTTAGCAATGGGGCTAGATTTTATTGGTGTTTTGAATCCTCATTCTAGTGGAGGGCATACTTATGCACTCACTTTAATTGATTACTTCACTAAATGGGTGGAAGCTATCCCAACCAAGCAAGCCAACTCAAACAATTGCAACTTCATTAAGGAGAATATCATTGTTCGTTTTGGAATACCATAGAAAATTGTTATAGACAATGCAACCTATTTCTCTTACAAGGATCTTATAGAGGTTTGTTATGGCTTTGGAATCTCCCTATCTCACTCTTCCGACTACTACTCACAAGGAAATGGGTAAGATGAGTCAAGAAACAAGAACATTGTGACCATTGTTCATAAGTTAGTAGATGAGAATCAAAAGAACTGGCACAAGAAGTTATATAATGCTTTGTGGAATGATAGGATCACTCCTAAGAAGGAAATAGGTATGTCACCTTTCTAAATGTTGTATGAAGTTGAGGCAGAGATCCCCTCACAATTGAGATGTCAGCTCTCAAGTTGCTGCAAGAAATAGAAGATGGTCAATATAAAGACTCCATTGACAAGAGGATCCTCTTCCTGGAGAAGTTGGAGGAAAGCAGATGCCAAGTGGTGGATAGAATTAAAGAACACCAATTAAAAGTGAAGAAGATATTTTATAAGAGGGCAAAGGAAAGATAATTCAAGGTTAGAGATTTTGTCCTGCTATGGGACAAGAGAAGAGAACCAAAGGGAAGCCATGGAAAGTTTGATTCATTGTGGCTGGGCCCATTCCAAATTCATGGAGCTTGTGGTGAGAATGTTTTTCTCCTCTCATACTTGGATGGAACGCCATTAGAATTACCTCAAAGTGGGAAATACTTGAAACTATATCATCAGTGAAAGTGGGTTGTCCCCCGCCTTGTACCATAGGTATTTTCCGGTGTGTTTCCCTTTTGTTGTGTGGTTTTGGTTTTGTTGTGTGTGGTTTGGATTGTGTGTTTCCTCCTTCCATTCTTTCTCAAAATTTTACATGAATCTACAAGGCCCAATAGATAAGGCAATCGGTCGATGTAATATGTTTTAAAAATTTAGAGATACGGATCCTCATACCATGTCTTCACTATGCTTAGTTCACGCCATGTCCCCAAGCTAGAGCAGTTGTTGTCACCCAAAAATACTCTCCGTTTTCATAGCCAAATTCATATTTTTTGAGCTCATGTCCTTTGTTGGTGTTTAAGCCAAGTTAGAGATTCAAGAATTTAGCAAAAGTCATGCCCTAGAGCTGTTTAAACCTCTGTTTTGCTCATTTTTAGAAATCCTCTATTTCTCGGTCTTTCGCATGTAATATTCCTTTTTGCAACCTCCATTTTTTATTTAAATTATTCACTTGTTCTATGGCCTAGGTCATCAAATCATTTTTTTTTCTCCATGCCTCTAGTTTGCATGAAGGAAATTCAAAAATTGGACTCAAAATGATGAATTTCTCTTCCTATGTGTATTTTTCCCATAGTCGAGATCGATGGGCGTTTCTTTCCTGTCAAATTTTTACTCATTATCCCCAATTGATATGTGGGTCTCTCACGATTGGATGTAGTTCAGTCATACTTCAAAATCTAGCAAAAAGCGACCACGCGTCGCAATGACGCAACTCTGGGCGAGGATCCAAGGGATAGTCTTCAATTAAATACGGGCTTTCCACGTGTCCCAGGTACAAAATGAAGGTAAAATCGGAAAAGAATGGAAGGGTAAGTGGATGAGTGGGCCATCGGGGGATTTGAGATTTTGAGCCTCTTTGTAAAAAGGGAAAAAATTAAAAAATAACCCATAGCCCCGATTAGGCTATCAAGGAAAAATTCAAAGCTTGAGCCTGCAGGGAAAAAGTCAAAGGTGAAGCTCGTTGTTGAAAAGTCAAAGCGGATGAGCGGGCCATTGGGGGGATTTGATATTTTGAGCCTCTTTATAAAAAAGGCAAAAATTAAAAAGTAACCCGCAGCCCCGATCAAGCTATCAGGAAAAAGTCAAAGCTTGAGCCCGTAGGAAAAAGTCAAAGTGAAGCCCATTGAAAAGTCAAAGTAGACAAGTGGGCCATCAGGCACTTTTGGAAATTTAACCAAATTTCCAAAAGTGAAGTAAAATTTCTAGAATGCTCCGCGGCTCCGCCAAGGTCTCGAGCCCGCCATTGAAAATTCAAAGTAGAAGAGCGGGCCAACGGAGGAAATTGAGTTTTTGAGCCTTTTTCCAAAAAAAGGTTAAAATGTTGAGAAAAGGGCCGCGATCCCATTTCCAATAAGAACGTGCCATGTGTCTAAGTTGAAAAGTCAAAGGGGATGCAAGCCAATTTGTTCCAAATTGCCAAATCTCAAAAAAATCACAAAACGTAAAGGGCTTTCCTCGTACCCACTCCAATCTCTTCCTACCACGTGGATGGCCCAAATTTAAAGTTATAGGAGCAAATCAAATGGCATTTATTCAAACTAGAAAATCAAATGTAATGGTTGCTTTGCAAGATCTGGGTTTTAACCTACCATGAGTGATTTCTTCACAACAAGAGGAATTTGAGAAGATGTTGAGGTTTTGTGAAGTTGTAACATTTTTTTGTAAATAATATAATTTCTTCTCAATGTTATTCCGAGAGGTGATCATTTTGGAAAAATCCGAGTGCTCTATACGGAAAAGAAAAAAATGTTATTCTTCTTCTATTTTCTCTTCTTCCTCGAATTTCTTCCATTCTCAAGCTATGTACAAACTCTGCTCGAGCTTCAATAATAAAAGAAGGAATTTTTGCCTCTTTGATTGAGGAATTAATTGGTACTTTGCAACCAATGAATTTCATTCGGTCTTGTAGCTTCTCCTGCGGGTTTGTTTTTCTTCTAACTATAAATGCATGTAAATGAAATTTATAATTAATGTGTGTGGGCATCTGATATTCTACTCGCAGCATTAGTTTCCCCTACCTCCATTCTCACTCCATTTCCCCTTCTCATGACAAAATTCTTCTCTCTTGAGAAATTGCTAGCTTTTCCGGGGTTAGCAAGCAGTACCCTGTTGGATCTCTGGTCGAAAGGCCACCATTGAAATCTAGTTTTTCATGCATGCACATACGGAAGTTGCATCGTTCAAGTAGAGGGACTTAGATTCCCATAGCGTTGGCTTGAAACCCACCAATTTGTCCACAAGAAAAATTTTCTTTGCCAATGACCATAGAGTGGTACATCTCTCTGTTTATTTTTGTATCACATAATGACCATGTAGGTCAGCGTACCATATTATTGGAAGGCCCCTTAAGGCACCCACTCAACAAAAAGATGCATCGAGACCCTTATCTACACAAAATATTTGTTAGTAATATGTATGAATAATCGGGTCTATAGACATTATGTATAATTACTAATACCGAGTTCAACATTTCTAAAATGCATTATTAAACATTAAATCTGTATGATTGGGATCGAAGTATGTTTGTGTCATGTAAAAACATTATAATAAACCATGCCTTAATTATTAAAAATAAATTTCCAAAAACATATCAAAAGATAACTTAGTATATTTCATAAAGAGAGTAACTATCACCCGTTATTCTTTGAGATAATGTGTCCTTTATATATAATTATAATCTCATCTAAATATAAATTATAGTTTTCTTTTTACATATAAATAAGTAATTTTACTTTATGAGACCGTTGGAACTACCACATGTGTGTGTGTTTATCTCATGGCCTAGATATTTGTGCATATTTGAATCTTTATAATGCTAGAAATTTGTATAATCCCTTATGGAAATGATATGAAAATTATTTTTAATCTATAATGTTATGTTTTAATAAAAACACTTTTTTCAATATGCTTATGTTATTATCTAAATTTGTAGGTTCTCGAGTCATTAGATTATGACACATCTCTTCCATATGTGACATTATATTCCAAATACATCTTACTGATTCATTCTTTAATCCTTATTACTATTTCCAATCTAAATACATGAGCTATTAATGCGTGTATAAATCTTACATCTCTTGTATCCTTAATCATATTCAAAATTTCATCCACTTCAAAGGTCTTCGAAAGAACAAGATTGTGAAACACGTCACATATCAAACATGTATTCTTATCATGAATTCCTTTCATATATTGAAATATTGAATTTTCAATTCTTCATTCTCATTCACAAACCTTAAGCCCACAACTCAAACATGTTAATTAGCATCATGCTCAAAGAATACAATTCAAAAAAAAAATAATTGAGAAAAAAATCTTCATGGAGTGTTGGAGACAAGTGTAAGGAATATTATTTTTTATTAAATTTATTTCCAATTGTGTATTAAATAGTACATACATAATTTATCTCTTAATTGAGTATGCTTTGGAAAATAAAATTATAATAATCCACATCACTTTCCATGATTATGTAAATGTTACAATGTTCTCTACATTTATTATATTCTAAGCGACATGCCACATAAAGTATCATATGGTTCGGTGAACACAAAATCGAGTAATTAAACTTATTGTAGTTGGTCAAGGTATTCGTGAATGGATTCATGTCCATGAGCTGGTATTTTATTTTGGTTTCCTAAATCCAGGTTCTTTCATGGTTTCCATACACAAATAATTATGTCCACATCAATCTTTGAGGTTTATTTTGATTTACAATGACTTTTTTTGTATACATTCTAGATATTATTTTGATTCAATTGTTGATTTTCCCATGGATTCCCAAAATACATTATCAATTTTTCAGCCCTCTTTCCCATCAACCATACCCATCCATATATGGATGTTTTCATGAGTTGGTGATACTTGAACCATCTATTTGTTGTACACATACACAAATAGACCCAAAATAAACATCATCATTTCAAGGGATATTTTGATTGAAGTAGTCATCGATGAGAAATGATTTGGATCCCATTATATGATCATCTATGTTGATGTAATGTAATCTTGTTTTTACATAAAAGCATTATTTTGACACCCAACTATAACTGAAAAAATATTTTTCTAGAGAAAATATTAAATTTTCTAAATGTATTATTTATGGAACCTAGAAATATTCCTATCCATTTGTAAAACTCTTTCCCTAACGTGAAATATACTCTTTTGTTCCCATTTTCAAGTTTTCCATATCTTTATTTATTCTTTAGAGGAATCCAATGTAGGATGCCCTTAGGGAAAATTTGGGTTCCCATTCATTTTCATGAAGATTTTGATTGGTTGAGACCATATAAGATCCTTTATTGTTGTTTTATAATACATCAAAGGAATTTTGTTGATGATATGGAATTTAATCATATTTATCTTTCTAATACCCAATATATCGTTGTTTCAATCGACAAGTGTGGTTCTAAAAACACTTAAAATCATACATATTTTGAATAAATTATGGATTCAATGCACTTGAACCCTCTTCGCGTAATTTGTAAGTGTCCATGATATGTGCAAAGAGTATATTCCTACTTTACATAGATATGATGATAATCTCCTAAATCTCCAATCTATATCCTAGTGAGTGTGTCCCAAGTAGGTGGAAGTATACATAAAATATGTTGAAAACCATCCTTAATATAAACATGAATACAAAATAAAATAAGGTGCTCTTATTTTTATGGCTTGAATAATTATCTAGTTGTAAGTAGAGAAGCTGCTGGTTATTTTGAATGGATCACTACTTCTAGTTGTGATATACATTGTTTGAGAATGTGAAACTTTCTCATAGTATCCCTTAGACTTTTCATACAATTAAATTTGTAAAAGTGCATGATACAATGATTAGTATATTACCCACTACTATACATTATATAATTATACTCATCGGAAATGTTTTCTTCTAGTTTATTAATCCACAAAGCTAATGATGTGACAAGAAAGTTTACTCCACACTCTATAAATGATAACTCAAAGAGACTAAAACCCCTAGTGTTATGACCATGTGTGAACATATCAGTCAAAGTAATTGGAATATTCCTATTATTACTAAAAAAATTCTTTCATGTTGGTACTTTGTATCAAATTTTTCATCTTGTCCATTTTATCATGGAAAATGCTTTTAGGAATCCCTTAATTTGTAATCTTGACTACATTCTATGTGAATAGTAGTTTGTGTGAAAAAAATTAAATGTATGTATTGTTCCATTTTGATGTTGATTAAGTTTTAAAAATGTTTTTAGGCATACGAGAAAATCTCGTTTGTTCTTAAGATATTTAAACTCATCACATTTGTGAAATAAGTTTTCTTCACTATAGAGAAACATAGAAAATATATTTTTCCATATTTTTCTTAATGATGACTATAACATTGGTGGAATGCTTGATAATTAAAGGTATTCAATATAATTTGTGAGGATTGAAGTGAAAGTATAAATTGTAGTAAGTATCTCATAGAAACTTGGTCCCATATTATCCAATTGATCGAGATAAATGTGGAGAAATTTATAAATTTATAACTACTACTTTTAATAATAAAAATATTATTGTAAAACTCTTTATCCTTTATTTAGATATTTTTCAGCGTTGACATTTAACACCCACAACAAATCATTTTTATAATTGTAGTAGGTGTTCCATATAATCTTTGTAATCTATTAACCATGCATTTGACTGACATCCATCCCACAAAATGTTATTTCATATAAATTTTATCTCAAATTGTTGTATGCATGATTTCTGTTTGAATTACACTTATCGATGATATATGAAAATTTATTGTATCGCCTCATAAGGTAAATATCATGATCTTTCTCAAAATTCAAGTTTTGTTTTTACACTCTCTCATATTTAGAGGAGGAAATTTTATTTCATATCCATATATCTTATTGCTATAATCATTATTAATATATTTGTACAAATTATTATAAATGATAGGGATTGTAAGAACAAAGAGGATGAGGTTCTCTAATTCATATCATAGGAACTAAAGAATTATTGTTAGCTTGTTATCCAATTTGATTAAAAAATAATGAGGTTATTTTTTAGACATGGTTTTCATAGTATTTAGTAATAAAATGTTCATACTTTTAAGTCTAATAAGGTTTATATTATTAAACACCAATGTAAAAATATATGTCATCCTTTTGAAGAGTGCATTGGATTCTCTTCTAGATTTATAGATGTTAAAACATTTGGTGTCCACATCATATGTTATATTATATTCTAGAGTACTCACATACATCAACAAAAATGCACATATACATGTAGAGTGTAGTAATTTTTAAGCCCTTAGAATAACCTTCTAATCCTTGCACACCGATCTATCACCGGTAGTGCTAGGCGCTCACCAAGGCATGCGTGGGTGCCAAGCCCCTCCTTTATGTGAGAATTGTGAGAAGATGTTGTCATTGATGACAAATTAAGTGCAGAAAAGTAAATGATCATGCATACATTTTGAAAGCATAGGATGAGTCATTACACCAACATACCCATTCAGATAACAAAAGAAACATCATACGATGTAGTATAGCTATTCTCCTTATTACAAAAATGAACTACGGTTTACATCCATGAACAATATATTTAGAATAGAACCATATATTCATGTTGATCATAGTTCAAGTAACCACATTACATTCACAAGAGCCATAACAGACCAATATAGAGATCTAACTTAGGTATCAATAGTTCTAGCTATTCTCCTTATTACAAAAATTTAGCACCCATCCCCCTAGATATGTTAACATTCCTACAGTCCTCTAATGAGAACCCCAATCCCTAGAACCTCCTATTATTTCTATAGAGCTTCACCTTTCATCCTTTCTATGATGATCTTGAAGCTTCCCCTCATCAACCCATATGGTGAATGCTCTCTCCAAAATGGTCCTCTCTCGATTCTCTTTTCTTCTACCCGAGCATCTCTATAAATAGGTTTAGCACCCACTGCCATGCCTTCCTTCAGGAGAAGATCGGTTTCCAAGTGTCAAGGTGGTCCTCCAATGGAGCATGCTTCTTCTGATCCAAGCTCTCCACTTTCTGTAATGATGTCTTTCGGGAATGTTCCATGTATGAAATATTCTTTCCTTGATCACCAAGTTCTAGGTGGCACCTTATCCACTTAGCACACCTAGTTGGGTCACTTTTTTCCTTAAGTGCCTCTTGGTAAGCCGAATATGATTAAGTCCTAAAATTCTTTTCTCTACCTTACACAAGTGTCATGGTTTCTATTAAACCCTTCTAAAACCCCATATCCCGTATGATTTTACTTTTGTCCCCATCCTCTTCATTGGCCCCCGTGCACGCACGTGCCCTTTGGGACTTAGTCAATATTCTAAGGTTGAACATCACCCCACACTAAGCTTCTTATCCATCCTTGGAAACATCCTCTCCAAAGAATAAAGAATGAAAGAATGAAGAATGGGAAATGGAAGAAAAAAGAATGGAGGAATGAAGAAGATTTTTTTATTGCTAAAGAATGTGTGGGAAATCCCTCCTTATATCTACCTCAATATTCTCCTAGGAATCCACCTCGCACTATGCCTATTAACGAGAGGTCACCTATTAAGGTGATAACCTCTTCAAATCCTATTCCATTGCCATTAACATTTAGCGTATCAATAATTTTTTCCAACTACTTGCTGAGGTTGTCCAATGCATCCATCCTGCGAGGTGATTTGGGGATATAATTCCTTAAGCTGGTTTTTGATCGAGCCTCTCAGGGTCTCGATGGCTTATGACTTCTTCTCTACCTCAGCTAGGATCTTATCCTGCTCTTCCTTGTTTCCTTTATTCTTCTCCTGAAACTCCTTGAGGTCTACCTCATGCGTAATAACTAGAATGCTTGTTACTCTATCCCTATCAGCGTAATTATCATAAACTACTTTAGCTATCTATGTCGAAGACTTTATAGAGGCAAGGAGCTTAGTGTATTGAGTGACTATCTCCACAACCTTATGATTTTCCTCTTTCTCCTAGCATGCAAATGATTCCTCACCAATAAGAACGCGAGTGGATACATTTCCATTGTAAGGATGTGAGTTAAATCTTC
The DNA here is from genome assembly GCA_018340775.1 of Taxus wallichiana var. yunnanensis. Lineage (NCBI taxonomy): Eukaryota > Viridiplantae > Streptophyta > Pinopsida > Cupressales > Taxaceae > Taxus > Taxus wallichiana. Next base: position 29,015,733 of record CM031241.1, on the reverse strand, counting down.
CAAGCATTGCAAGGTTGATTCGTATTTTTTCTCGGGCGGTGCTAGGTCTAGATGCTTCAAGACAATAACATCTGTAATCATCTCAATTTTCTTATATACCTCGTACACCTTTTCCTTTTCCTCCCTCATCTCGCGCCTTAACTATGCACTGATCAACTCTTCTTGCTTCAAATCCTTTCTCTTTTCAATGAGCTCTTCCTTTTTCTTTTCCAATTCCCCCTCTAGGAATCTCACCATGTCATTCCTTCCAAAGAGTATTACCTTAACCTCGATCAAATGTTGTTGAGCACATTATAGAATTTCTCATCGAACAACTACGAGCATTCACCAACGGGTTTATACCTTTGGTCTCTGGCACCTTCATTAGTGCCCCTTGGTTAACTTCGAACTCAGGCTCATCGACATGGGACTCAAATTCCCAAGATAACATTTTCCTAGTTCATGGGTACACACCTTCTTTGAATGAAGAAATTTCTAGGAGTTAATTTATAGGCATGGTTGTTTGGAACCGTGCACGTAGTACCTTGTTTAGATCATGGATATAACATGTTCCCTATCCCTACACTACTACCACACTCTTTTCTCTTATGTGTGTTGCCTTTGGAAAGATTACTACTAAGTTGGAATCTCCACCCATGCTTCCATACTCCTTCCCTACGCTTTCCTCCTCTATTTCCTTGAGTATCTCATCAGTGCTTCACTCCACTTCTTTCTCCACTAAATTCTCTATTATTCCCACTACTTCTCTCTCTCGCGACCTCTTCTATCTCGCTCCTTGGTGAGACTGGGGTCCTCTCGATCCTTAGTATTTACTTGTACACTCTCCCCTTCTCCTTGAGCACCTTCTTATTCTCCACCTTTCCCCTCACTTATTTCTTCCTCTAATTCATGTATATAATACATGGTATGGTCCTGAACCTATTCATCCTTATCCTTGTCTCTTTCTCCCCTATATACCTCCAAACTCTTCGTCTCCTCCGAGTCTACCTTCCCCACTACCTTCTGTTTCTTCATCACCGGGATTCTTCCTCTTATTCAAGTAGGGGATATACCTATCTAGGAAACTCTTCTTTTTCTAGAATCTCTTCCTTAGGTGTCTTTTCCTTCTCCTTGATGGGAGACTTCTTCCGTACGTGTATGTGCTTGGCTTGGCACTGACTCCATCGTGCCCACAGATTGTGTTGTCTACACACTTGGTGCTTTCTTCTCACGGGTGCCTCTTTCTCCAGGTATTTCCCTTTCCCTCTTCTTTGACATGACCTTCTTCATACAATTGGGATCCTCTGGGATGGAGACATCATTCTCCAAGTAAGCACCCTTTTCATACTTGGGCCTAATGCACAAGTATACTCTGTTGCGGTCCTTCCAGCAATTGGCAATGTTAAGGGTTTTTTCATGTGCACTTCATGGGAGACATACTTCTCCACATAAGCATGCTTCTTAGGGTATATGATCTTTCTCCACAATTCACGATGGTCCTAGTCCACATTGCTAAGGTTGAAACTTAGTCTTTTAGCTTCTTTAAAGTGGTTGACCCTTACTTGGAAATACCGCACACCGAAAGAGAAAGTCGGTGTTGTCACCAAATCATTGCACCCTCCGAATGGCTAGAATGTGAACAAGATTTTTGGTGTGATTGGGACACATGAGATCACCTCTCAAGTTTTGGGACTTGGGCTTGAGGTGAACCTCCAGAGAATGTCGGTTTCCTCTTCCTAAAATAAGTGTTGTACTACTCCTAGTGTAATAAAATAGTTATCTAGTCCTATGCTAACATTTTCATGGGTTTTAGGGAAAGATATTTGCAAGAAATGAAACTATACTAGGGATGGTGATGCACCAAATTACAGGTGTTGGAATACTCATGAACGGTTGATTTGAAGAGGGTGTGTGCACTATCATCACCAATCTGACAAACTATGATAATTCTTCACCGGGAACTCCTCGTGCTATGATTATTTACTAATGCACACCTTTAGTTTGGTGGATGTAACTGGAAACAAAACAACAACATAACACAAGAATACCATCGACTATGATAAGACTAATGATGGCAAATCTGAAATATCAAAGTAAATTATAATATTAACATGAAATTGTTACAATCTCACCCATGAGGTACTTCAAGTGTTATTGACTTCACTTGCCTTTCACCAAGACTATGGGAGAAACTTTACAATTACACCTCTTAATGGATTCTTCAACACACCTTTAAACTGATGGCTTCCTTTGCACACTTCCTACAATATTTCTCACTACTTCCTTCTATGCTAAATGAGGGGGGTGTCCTCTCTATTTATAGAACTTCCAGGCTTATCCATCTTATCTCTAAGATAGGATAAGAAATCCACTCTAACGAATCATATTCCATACCTTAACTCTTATCTGTACATGTAAGCTTATCTTTTAAGATAAGATAAACCTTATCATTTTACATGGGTTCCACATTTTTAGACTTTTTACAAATAAAATACACAAAATATTTATGACCTCACTCCTTGTCCTTATTACCAATATAATATTTCTAATTCCTAATCATGTAGACCCTACTTCTCTACTTACCCAAAATTTGACATTTTAACATTACCGGACCACTTACGACAAATATTTACTTTTTACCACAACATTCCTATTGTACTTTGACTATTACCATACTCTACATTATTGGCGGCACCGTACTGATGGCGCCGTTATCTTCTATCAGACGCTACTACTAATTACACTTAACAACATCCTATTCCTAATACATACATTAATGAAATAGAAATTACAGAGGAAAATTTTAGTGTCGACATCTTCCCCCTTCCTAGCTTCTACTCCGTCCTCGGAGTAGACTATTCTGGTGCTTGGAAAATCTTCAACTTGTCGTGGTTGACCCATTTCGTAATGGGAGTGCCATCCAATTCCTCTAGTCGGTACGTACCATTTTCATGCACAGCTGCTATTTTGTAGGGCCCCATCCATTTTGGAAGAAATTTTCTCTGTCTTCTTTTTTTGTATCTGGAATCATATACTAGAACCAAGTCATTCACATGAAATGGAGACCACTAGATCTTTTGATCAAAGTATTCCTTCTGCTTCATTTTCTTCTTATAGCTTGTATCCTTAGCTATTTCCCTCATTTCCTCTAGCAAATGAAGATGTACCAACCTTTCTTTTACTGAATCACTTTCATCCATCCTTTCATTTTTCATAACTCTCACGGGGAATATCAAACTCAATAGGAAGAACTAGATCAATGCCATAGGCCAACTGAAATGGGAAGTATCCCGTTGTTGACTTTGATGTTGCCCTATATGCCCACAATGCCGCATGAATCCTTTTATCCCATTTATGTGATTGCAAGGCCGCATCTTTTGCTAAAATTTGACACAACACAAAATTTGTTCATTCCACTCGCCCATTTGTGCTTGGCTTGTATGTTGTTGCCTTCCCGTGCTTAATAGAAAACTTATTGACTAGGGCTTCTACCACCTCATTAATGAAGTGGCTTCCTTGATCTGTTACAATTTCTAATGGACAACCAAACTGGTGACAATGCGTTCATATATGAACCTTGCCACTTCATCCATGGAAGTTGTTTTTAATGGCCTAGCTTCAACCCACTTGGTTAAATAATCTGTGGCAACTACAATATACTTATTTTGGCGTGAGGTAGTTGGAAGTGGACCTACAATGTCTATTCTCCACTTTTCAAAGGGACCAACTGGAAGAATAGGACATAATGGAGCCGAGGAAGTCTTACGGTTACCATGTGTTTGACAAATATCACATGTCTTACAATAATTATAACAATCTTTAAAAAGATTGGGGTGATAACTCGCATCCAAGATCCTTCTTCCCGTAAGTTGTCTATAGAAGTGCCCTCCACATGTACCATTGTGGAATTCTTCTAGCATTTCCTTCCCTTGATCACGTCCAACTACCCTCTTGATCGTCCATCGTGTCCTATTCAAAATAATACTCCATGCGAGTAATAGAATATGGACGATCGGGCTTGAGTAATCTTTCTCTTAGTCTTTGCATTGGCACCATAGGAAACTTGAATTCATTTAGATAATTCCAAATATCTATGTATTCACTAGGGATTGTGTCAAGGGATAACAATGTGATCGGGAAATCATCATCATCACAAGATGATCCTAAACCATCATAGGTTCGAGAGAGTGCATCTGCATTAACATGCTTCTTTCCGGCCTATCTATAATATCAAATTCAAATTCTTGTAGCAAAATTATCCATCTGCTATCCTCCCCGATGGGTTAGGCTTATTTACAATATATTTTAGAGCTCGATGATCTGTTACAACTAGAAATTTTTGCCCTAGCAAGTAATTCCTAAACTTCTTTACAACAAAAATTATAATAGCTAGAGCTTCTTTTTCGCCATTACAAAGATAATTTACCTCATCACCGCTCATTTGTTTGCTCCCAAAGTAAATTGGATGTTAATTCCCATTTTCATCCTTTTGGCTCAAAGTACTTCCTAGTGCCGCATCTCGAGGCATCAAGTGTACACAATGAATGGATTGCTCTAATCCGGATTCTTTAAAACAAGTGAAACACCGTGGCTTCCTTCAGCTTGTCCAAAAGCTTCATGTGCCTTATTTCCTCGGCTCATAAGTAACATCCTTCTTCAAGAATTGGGTTAGTGGTCATGCAATCTTTGAAAAATTATTGATGAACCTTCTATAGTAACCCACATGGCCTAAAAATGATCTCAACTTACTTTTATTCATAGGAAATGGTAAATCTTTGATTTTTGAAACTTTATCGTGATCAGCACAATACCATCTCTCGGATACAATATGCCCTAACAAAATGCCTTTAGAACATCCAAAGACACACTTTGTAGGGTTTAATGAGGCTTGTGCTTCATCTAACCTTTGAAATGCTATCTCCATTTGGTGCGGGTGGTCTAACTTGCTCCCATAGATGCAAAAATCATCCGAAATACTCGATGAAGGTCCCAATGTAGGGTTCGAACACCCTATTCATCAAATGTTGGAATGTTCTTAGGAGCATTACACAACCCAAAAGGCATAACTCTATAAGCAAACGCTCCCAAGGAGTGGTGAACGTGGTCTTCATCCGATCTTTTCTACTATATGAACTTGATTATAGCCACTATATCCATCAACAAAACTATAGAACTCTTGGCCGCCTACTTGGCCCAAGATCTGATCTCAAAATGGAAGAGGGTAATGATCCTTCTTTGTTGCCTTATTGAGCTTCCCGTAATCAACACAAATGCGTAGCTTCCCATTCTTTTTTATTGAGATCACAATGGGAGAAACCCATTCGAATTCTCCACAAAGAAATATGAATCCCGCATCAAGCAACTTATCTATTTCTTCTTTTACGCCTTGGAAAAATTAGGATTCATTCTATATGGCATTTGCTTTATGGGCTTAAGACCATCTACCACTCAAGAGAATGTTCTACCCAACATACTTGATGGAGTTCCTTGTAATCAAAAGTGAATATGTGTATGTACCTTCGAAAGAGCTGGAGGTAGGATTCCTTCTCACTCTCCATCACAGCATCACCAATCTTTATTTGTTGGAGACGATCATCAACTTCTTCTTCAGATAATTTTATGGGGTCATGAGTTGGTGTGATTAGAAGGATATCCATGACTGAAACATCAACCTCACTTTCTTCATCTTCAGTGTCCACTTCACTGGTACTAGAGTAATTAGAGGATGTCCAATCATCGATTCATCACTTGAATCCACAAAGTTTCGCCTTATGATGTCGAGGGATCATGTTTATCTTCACCCCTCTCTACCACGTCCAAGTGTCATGAAACCTTCATTCCAGTAGTTTTCTTGCATGAACTCTCCTTAGCCATGGTCTTCCCAATAGCATTGGGTATGCAACAAGATACCATTTTTCATCACCGAAAGTCTACCACACATACAATAGCCATAACAGATATTACCACATTTGAAACTACACCTTATGGTTTAGTTTTTCCTTTATTTAATGACCTTAACATAAGTGTCAAGGGCAATCAATTTTTAAACCCAACATATTCATTACTGAGACTGGTCATTACATTAATCGCAGCACCTCCATCAACTAAGACATCATGAATTGAAATACCATTACATAATACCTCAGCCTTGTGGAGCATAGGGATCCACCTCTACCTCCAAAACAGGGGACCTCAACCTCCTTTCTTCGCCGAGCATTGAGTCCACTTCGTAGCTCCCGCCTCTTCTCTCAAGACATAGCCAAGAGTTGACCATATGTAATATTTGTAGGCCTTTGGATAGATCTTCCAAGATGGAGTATGGTCCTTCCCCGTGAAATCGAAAATCCCGCACACCCAACTTTCTTCTCCTATGTTTCTTACTATTTTCTCCTTTCATCTTCTTAGGATCATTTCCATCTTGATTATCTTTTTATTTCTTTCTTTTTGTTACAAACAATCTACTTCATTATTTCTCGCTCTTATCTACTACATCAAAAGAATTCACAGTGTTTTTCCTTTATCATTATCTCCTTTACTAGATGTAGAAGCTCTATCTAGACAATTATACTTATAATGACCCTTTTATAACAACCATAACATACAACTTCAGAAATATTTCTTTTCGGACCTCTATCTCCTCCCGAGAACTAAATTCTTTTCCCGAAGAAGATTAATAGTTAAATGACCCATATTTTTGAGCAGATCTTCATACTCAGTAGATGTACTAGGTGAAATATTTGTGCTCACCGGGAGTGGTTGTGGATTCTAGAAAAAGGTGTGGTGTAGGCTCTACTTTAGCAACAATTTCTTTGGGCTCCTCTTCCATGCTTTCTTCTTGCCTTCTTGCAATCTCCTTTGCTTGTTCAATGGTAGCTGGGCGGTCATACTTCACTCGTTGTCTGATCTCTAGCTTCATCCCAAGAATGAAGTGCTTACATAGGAGATTATCCACGCCGTTCATCAACCCATCCGCTAATCCTTCCTTCTCGGATCTGGGCATCGAGCTTCCTCCTTAGCTCTAGAACACGAGCATGATAATCCCTTATCTTCTCCTTCTCTCCTTGGGATAGCTTTGTGATCTCGATCATGAGATCTGCATATTTCTGTTGTTCACCAAATTCTTCAAGAAAACTTTCAGTTAATAAATCCCATGAATTTTTCACATTATCACCTAGTGTTTCAAACCACCTAAGTGCTGAACCATCCAAAAAGGTAGGAAAAAATTCAGTCCATTGTTCCCTTCTTATGAGGCCATTACAAATACAAGATCATTTAAACTCTTGAATGAAATAAGAAGCATCTTCATTAGATTGAGCTGAAAAAATAGGAATCTTTCCCATTTTCAAAAGTAACCACTATGAAATACCAACCCACAAGTACAATCAACAAGACTTATGTGCACAAATAATTGGAATCACTATACTAGAAAGTGACTTTACACCTTTCTACAGTAAAATAGAAATGACCACGGTAACTATGGTAAAACTTGACTTACTGTGGTAAAAACTGACTTTACTGTGGTAAACACTATTCACGCTAAAAGTGAAGTTCATGTGGTAAATACTATTCATGGTAAAAGTGACTTTACTGTGATAAATACTATTCACAACAAAAATGACTTTACCATGGTAACTACTATTCATGGTAAAAATGACTTTACCATGGTAACTACTATGCACAGTAAAAATAAGGTTACCCTCCAATTGATTTTGACTAAGTGGGAATATCTCTCCAGAAAATCCACCAACGAGGAATGGTCCCAAGAACGGAACCAAAATGTCATCACCAATCCAGCACTATGATAATTCTTCATCGGGAACTCCTTGTCTTATGATTATTTACTAATGCACAACCTTTAGTTTGGTGGATGTAATCTGAAACAAAACAACAACATAACACAAGAATACCATCGACTATGATAAGATGGAATGATGGAAAATCTGAAATATCAAAGTAAATTATAATATTAACATGAAATTGTTACAATCTCACCCATGAGGTACTTCAAGTGTTATTGACTTCACTTGCCTTTCACCAAAACTATGGGAGAAACTTTACAATTACACCTCTTAATGGCTTCTTCAACACACCTTTAAACCGATGGCTTCCTTTGCACACTTCCTACAATATTTCTCACTACTTCCTTCTATGCTAAATTAGGGGGTGGCCTCTCTATTTATAGAACTTCCAGTGCTTATCCATCTTATCTCTAAGATAGGATAATAAATCACTCGATGAATCATATTCCATACCTTAACTCTTATCTGCACATGTAAGCTTATATTTTAAGATAAGATAAACCTTATCATTTTACATGGGTTCCACATTTTTCCTGTGGGCTCTGTTGACACTAAAATTTTCTCTGTGGGCTCTGTGGTAATAATGTAGAGTACAGTGCAATAATCCTTGTCATTTTTACCACAGAGCCCATAGGAAATATGCCCTTTTACCACTTTTTACGAGTCCTTGTTCTCATGGTAATAATGTAGAGTACTCTACATTATTATCATTTTACATGGGTTCCACATTTTTAGACTTTTTACAAATAAAATACACAAAATATTTATGACCTCACTCCTTGTCCTTATTACAAATATAATATTTCTAATTATTAATCATGTAGACCCTACTTCTCTACTTACCCAAACTTTGACATTTTAACATTACGGACCACTTACGACAAATATTTACTTTTACCACAACATTCCTATTGTACTTTGACTTTGATCTACATTATTGTGGCACCATCGATGGCGCCGTTATCTTCTATCGACATTACTACTAATTACACTTAACAACATCCTATTCCTAATACATTCATTAATGAAATAGAAATTATGGAGGAAAATTTTAGTGTCGACAGCACCACAAGTCAAATTCAGCTACTACAACTTAGAGAGGGTACAAAATACCACAGAATAGGAAGCATGTGTTCCCTTTGTTAAAATTGACCAGACAAAATAATCTATCAGTCTTCCAATGAAGAAGGATGAACTTGAGAAGGGTGAAAATCAACACAACTCAACTGCATGTAATACTCCACCACTTGATAAGCACATAACTCCAAGAACTTGTAATAGAAATGTGAACTTGCACAATGAACCTACAAGCATGAGAAAGGCACAAAGAAGTATAGGAGGATGAAAGGAACAGATTAGTAAAAAAATAGACACTTTTATTACTTCAATAACATGCAAAATGTATCATACATTTAGAAGAAGAAATAGTTGCCATTACAGTCTTGAAAGGAGGCTTGAAATTTCCCTCAACATACAAGAACAACTTGCAGAAGAAGGAGGTTTCTTGAAAACTATACACTTGTCTCATAAGTCTAACTTGTCCAACCTGTTGGAATGAGCTTCCAACTTACATTTATAGAAGAAGTTGAGAGAGAGGAGAGAAAGAGTCATAAATTCCCTTCCTAAATTGAAGGTACATGATGTATTTATTATAGTTGGTTGAACCACTTGAGAAGGTTCCATCATGTATCATTAATGCCAAGTTTGACTTAATATTCTCAATTAATTAAAAGAATATTAAATAAAATATTTTAATAATAATAATAAATATTATTAATAAAATATTTAAATACAAATATTAATTTAATTAAAATCAGGTGGGACCCCCTAAAACCGGTTTGCATTGAAGGGGTTTCTTTGTGAATAAGCCAAAAAGACCCTAACTCGGTGGTTGGCTTGTCAAATTCCTCCACCGTCATTGAATTGACCGAGTTACTTAGTTTCCTAAATGAGCTCCTCCACCATAGAGACCACCAATTCAATATCTCTTTCTCACATAGATCACAAATGGCCTTCCTTATAGACCCTCAGAAATCTCCACGCATGAGGATGGGTCGTCCTCACGCAAGATTGATACCGAGCTCAACCCTAAGCTCACCTTCATCCACATTGAGGATTCATCTCTCAACGTCCACATCAAGCCCATTTTCGAACTCCTCACTCTTATGTATAGCATGAATACCCAAAGCTCACTGTGCATTCGCTCACTACGAGCTATTTCACCTTCGTTGTCCCGATCTCGGTCCTATAAAATCATCCACCCCGCCCCATTTAAGAACTCGCCAATTCCACTCGAAAATGACTCAGCTCCTGTGGTGTCACCTTGGCCTTATGAATTTCATGCTACACATTCCAACATTCGACCACCCCAAGCTACTTTTTCAATGTGCTAAAACCCGACATCAACTCGGATACTCGAGTTACATCCACCTCCCTGGATTCTTGTGGGAAAAAGAATCAAGTCGGAATGTACCTCACTTCACTTGTTGACCCTAGAGCAAATCTATGAGATTGAACCTTAATATTGCCTATGCATCCTTAACCTCCTACAAGACATCGAGTTCATCACTATGCTGACTCGATTTGGTTTAGAACTCGCCAATGCGGGTCCTTCATTTCTATGATCACTTGTGACGACTTATAGCTCCACTTGAGCCTATCGAATGTAATGTGACCGAAAAGCTTCAACTCACCCCATGCCACCGAGTTGGCTCACTTCCAATGCTTATTTCGAGTGACTCGGCCAAAAACGGGCTCATCCCAAGTTGAGCTCTACCCTTGAATCCTTCTTCTAACGCCAACCAAGCTCCTTTGTGTATTCTATCGAGCTTAGGAAATGAATTGGATACTCATATTCTATGAATTGAGTAAAATAAAACTTGATTAATCCCCACCTATGCGATAACATGACCCCCTTCCACATCCTGCATAATTCACTAAAACCGAAGTCAACCCACACAAGATTATAAAAACTTGGTTTCTCATGCTCCGATTGTCTTTAGTGACCCATCTTTAGCTTGAACTCTATGTCAAGATCACCGGATGATGCATTGACATCAAGACTTCATAACTCAACATGGTTATAATGAAGTAATCTCCACCTTCTTTGACGAGTTCTGAATCACTATGAGCTCACCTTGTGCCCCGAGTTGGCTCTAAACGTCTTGCTCAATTGACTCCTTGAAGATCGGTCCATCAATGCCACACTCTTCATGTCAAGCTTTTGTTTATCTGTGCACACCGAGTTAGGATTCTTGTTTGTCTCATAGGATTTACAGTTAGCTTCACATGACATGTTTATAATCCATATCAACTAAGCTATTCATAAAAAGTCCTCCCCAATTTGAGCTACCGGTTTGTTTCTGAGCCACTTGTTGAGTGTAATCCATCTGAGCCCCACCATGCAACAAGCTCCACTCATCTCCGTTACATGAGCCTCCATTCTACTTAGCTTGACGATGCTGACATTTGCAAGTACCTTGGCTCACCATCTTTGCCATTACATCCACTTTGGCTCTTACCGAGCTCATACACATTTCAAGACAATCCCGAGCTAATTTTTGTTGAGTAGCTCTGTAATTCTGTGACATCCTTTGACTTGGCCTAAAATTCTCAAGCTCATGGCTTCCCTCTGTGGTGATTATTTTTGTTTGATCTTTCATTGTTCTTAGCTCGGCATAGACGAAGAGTTAAATTTTACCTCACACCATCGTGATGTGCTTTCCCACGATGTTCACAATTTCTCCACTCGACCTCCCAGCAGTACGTCACTCACAACTTAGTTGAAATCCATGCTCATTCTACTTCGAGTGTGAGTTCATCCTACAAACATGATCAACACTTAGCTTTCTTGAGTGAGTTATTTCCTCTGCGTGACAAAGCTAGACACCACACAACCGAGAGACCTTCCATTTATATCAATGAGCTTAATTCGGTTGTACAAGATTTGATCTCCTTCTATGTAATCGAGTTGATCCTTGTGATGATCCGACTCACCACGATTTTGAGCTCCATCAAGATCTAAATGAGCCACCAAAGTCTGAGTTCCTCAACGCACTGTGACTCATTGAGCTGAGCTACTATGATTAAGTCACTCATCGAACCGAGTTTCTAACTAGTTTACCAAGTTCTCGTGTGTCGAACTGAGCACCGTGGCAGACCTCTGTCTCTACCGAACCCTTCTATATGAGCCATTGATTCCTTCTATCTCTCGACCTTCATGAGCTCGTTGTTTGCATGCACGAGTCATATGTGAGCTTCCTCCATTACTAGACACCGAGCTCTCCTCGAGCTTCTGTTCCTGGAATGTGTCACGTTCTTTCCTACCCTATACTTCGATGATCTATGACTTTCTCAAACCTGGGCATAAGGTCTTCATGGATGCTTTATACTATTCTTCCACACATTCAATGGCCAAATAACTTGGTTGTAAATCTATCAACCATCTATGAACGAGATCCTCCTCATTATATTTTGTGAAACCTACCACTAAATGACTCATCCAATAACTCAAAGATAGACTCGGACTCCCCTTGACTTGCTAGGCTCATTAAACATTTTTCTACCTCTACGCACTAACCGGATGCTTTGGCATTCGACTCGGTCTCGGGTTGGCACATTTCTTTGGTGGGACTTGTCTCTTGGCTCATCGTCATTGTTATTCCCACTTGGAAATTAGGATGAATTTCTCCCACTGGCGGAAGTATCATAATGGCTTGCCATCCCAATGTTCCCACCATGGCCGCAACCATCAAAACTCCCACGAGCTCCTCCAATTTACTTGGTAATGCGAATATTTCTTGCCATGTCACTCGAGCTCATCTTTTAACCTTACCATGAGCCACTCCCCACTATCAACTTGTGCATTTTCTTGAGCTCATGTCATATTTTCCATCGTATTGGCCCAACATTCTTCTACCATAGTCTGTCATCAAGTGACCTACTTGGTGCTACCCGAGTTATACCATTAGCTCAACCTTCTAAGATGACTACATGTACTCTACCTTCAAGACAACCACGACATAGGTCTCAAGCTCCCAGTGAGCTATACCCTTAACATTTTGAGCTTTGTCATGCAAGCCTCCAAGGCATGACTCTGAGATTTTTCCTTCATAATATTCTTATAGCCGAGTTGGCTCCTTTGGATGACTACCGAGCCATCCTACCTCTACCTTGATAAATCATTCCCTACTGAGCCAAGCTCTGTATTGAAGTGACTCCACCTAGCCCGAGTTACCTTCCGAGATGACTACACCAGCTCGACCGAGTTGATGAAAGAATCAACATCACCTTGTTATGTTTTCATAAAAATGGCCAACCCCTTCCTACCGTCGAGCTACACACCGAGCACCCTAACCAAGTCGGTAATTGAGTTGAGCCCGAGTTGGGCTCGAGTTGATCCTGTTTAAAGCTAGGTGAGATCACTTATCAATTTATTAATTATTTTAATCATTTTATCTCTGTGATGACAAAAAATGGGCCCCTGGGACCAATGTCATAATTTGATTGTAATAGGACCCCCTTGTCCAAATTTTCCTTGTGTGAAAAATTGAATAATGTTTTAGCGACCTCTCATGGATGATTTCTGCTAAGCATGATTCCAATAGCCTTAAGTCATCCATTGGGCATGGATTCAATGTTGAAATCTTGAAATTAATTTTATCTTCTGTGATACATCCCGGAATCCCCTTGAGCAAATCTGATCTTGGACCTCCCTGAAATGTTAGGCATGAGGTATACTAAATTTGTTGAATGCTTGACATCATGAACACTACAGAATTTTGAATGAAGCAGATGTATGAAACTCTTATGGAAAATTTGAACCTTCCTTCCCTTGAGAAACTTCCAAGGATGATACAATGTGCAAGAACGACACAAAACAAGACAAAAGGAAAGAAAAAGAACAACAACACACAACAATGTGCATAAGCACTTGGAGGAAAACACCTACTAAACTATATAGGGGGTGGAACACTTCTAAAAAACAATCTTTGAGATGTATCCCATTCACATGAATGGGTAGTTCTTCTCCATTGAGCCTAGATAGACGAAATGAATTTTCCTCTTTGTAACTCGTGATGATGTATGGCCCACTGTAGAGAGCTCCAAACTTGGTGTGTTTTCTCGGTTTGGCTCGATCTTCATCCCATTTGAGAATTAAATATCCTTCCTGAAAATGCCTATCAGACAATTTCTTGTCAAAAGATTTCTTAACTTGAGCTTGATGTTGCTCCAAAGTCTTCATAGCCTTGTTTTGTACTTCTTCCAACTCCATGAGTTCAAACAACCTTACTATCAAATAATTGTTCTCCATAACTTCAAGTTGATGAGCCAATTACAAAGAAGGTAACTCCAAGGAGAATGGAATTTTCACTTCTCTTACATATACAAGAATGAAAGAAGAATTCGCAATGGCCCTTTTAGGTGTGATCCAATCTGCCCATAAGGCGGTCTTAAGTTGTGTATGCTAAGTCCTCCTGTTAGTTTCCATTGTGCACTTAATAATCCTTATGAGGTTTTTGTTGCTAGACTCAGCCAACCCATTTCCTTGTGGATAGTAATTGGAAGAAGTCTTGAGGTAGAACCCATTCTTAACATCCCATTCACTCAAATTTATACCAAGAAAATATTTTGCATTGTCTGAAATGACTATAAACAGAACACCAAACCTTGTCATTATACCTTCCAAGAAATCTAGAACCACCTTTTCATTACTCTCTTTCAATGCTACCACCTTTGTCCATTGAGTAAAATAGTTCATTGCAGTAAGGACCCATTTATGTTCGTCATTGGATGGAGGATTAATCATTCCGATTAATTCCAACCACCATTGGACAAAGGGTTGATCCACTTGAATTGGATGTAGTGGAAGAGCTTCCAACTTCTACTTGCCCGTGAAAAGGCACATTCCTTACATTTCCTTACCTAGAGATGGGCATCTTTGAACAAATCCAACCAATAGTAGCCAACTCGCATGATCTTGGTAGTAGTTGTTCAGTGTAGAATAATGTCCTCTAGATAGGCCATTGTGAAACTCTTCTAGTATCTTACTTACCTGTTCCGGTCCCACGCACCGAAGGAGAACATTATTCAAATCCTTTCAAAAGAGAACATTATCTACTAGAACATATGGAATAGATTAAAGATAGAAAGTATGTCTTTGATTTTTATCCATGTTCATAGGATATACTCTAAGAAGAGTAAATTATTCATTTTGGATAACCAATCAACTTGATCATCACTCTCATCAGTGTTTAAGAGTGTCACGTCCTCATCACCTTTTGATTCCATATCTGCAGCAAGTTGTTGACACAAACCTTTACCTCTGACAAGTTTGGTAACTTTGATATGTACATCATACTCCATCACCTTCATGATCCAACCAACGTGATTTTCGTTCATCTCTTTTTTTAGTAAAAATTCCTTGACACCTGGATGATACACCATCAAATGAATTATGTTGTTGGATAACATGTGCTTGAATTTATTCAAAGCTTGAATAACCGGAAAGAATTTTTTTAAACAAATGAATATTTAAGCTCTTAGTGTTTGAGGGAATTACTGAAGAAAGTAATTGACTGCTCCATCAAATCATTATTTTGTTGGGTGAGGATCCTTGAAATTCTCTCTTGACCTACAAAATCATAAAGGATAAAGTATTTACAAAACTTGGGGTTTACTAGCGTGGGAGCTTGAGAAATGGCTGTTTTGATGGATTCAAATATCTCCTTCCTTCTTTTGTCCATGAGAATGGCATATTTTTCTTTGGCATGGATGTTAGTGGTTTAGCCAATGTCGCTAATTGAGGAATGAATCTCTGCACAAAATTTATGGTTCCTAGAAAACTCTGGAGGGCCTTCCTGTGACTTGGGAGAGATAAGGACATAAAAAAATGAATCTGTCTTGATCAATTGATAGTAATTCGATGAAACAACATGCCCCAACAACTTTCCCTCATGTATTGCAAAAATACATTTCTTGGGGTTAAGTGAAACCCCAAATTCCCTACACCTTCGAAAAACTTTCTTAGATGCATGATGTGGTCTTCTGCATGCTTAGAACATACATTTATGTCATCAAGATAAACCAAGATGATATCATTGATTAGACCCTTAAACACCATGTCCATGGCTCTTTGGAAGGTAGCCCTAACATTGTACAATCTGAATGAAATTTTATTGTAAGCATATGTGCCCCACTTGGTAGTGAAATACATTTTGAATTGGTTGGATTCTTGGACTAAAATTTGATTGTAACCTAAATATCCATCGAGAAAAGAAAATATTTGAGCTCCTGCCACTATTTGAAGGATTTTCTCCATTGATGGAAGAGGATAATGGTCTTTCAATGAGGCACAATTCAAATCCCTAAAATCTATGCACAACTAAATCTCTCCATTCTTCTTCCTTATGAGCACCAAATTGGCTACCCAAGAGGAGTGCTTGATGGGAAAAATTATATAGGCCTCGACAAGTTTGGTTAACTCCTTTCTTATTAGTGGCTTGATTTTGGGATTAATTGGCCTCTATTTCTGGTGAACTGGCTTGGCATTATGATCCAATTCAATTATATGTTATGCCAAACTTGGATCAAAACCATGCAGGTCTTTATAACTCCACGCAAAAATGTCATGATACTCTTGAAAATTTTGATGAAAGATTCTTTCTCTCTGAAGTACAAACTTTTCCGATCTTTAGAAACTTTTCATTTCTACCTCAACTTCCTCAAAATCTTCTTCTTTGACCACCATGTTAGAGCTTTGTATTTTGGTCTTGATCATTTCAATTGAAGATGGATTCTAGAGTGAATAAGCCTTTTGGTAGTTTATTGCTTTTCAATTGTATGATTTGATCACCATATGATTCTTACAACTTATCTTGATTTTTCGTAGCAAACTCTACCTCTTCTTGTAGGAAAAGGACAATTTGTTTGTCACTATTGAACACTTGCTAGCTACTCACATTATCAGGGACTACAAGTCAAACCACCATTTTCAAAAATTGTTGCCCTTCTTTCATGATATCAACAGGTATGTCGTATTGCGAGCCAATTATAGCAAGCCTATCAACATCTTGATTTTTATTTCTAGGAACTGCATGGATCCCAAAAGCTTTGAAATCTTCAATCAAGTCCTAGACCTGGTTTTTCTATTATATTAAAAGATCATTTTTGGATGTACTGCGTGTTGTCACATGATGAACAACTAACTCACTATCTCCAAAAATAGTCAGAGCCTTGATTCCCTTCTTTTAGGCTAGTTGAATTCCTTGGACAAGGGCCTCGTATGCGATAACATTGGTAGTGCAATCTGAATTGCAATAGGAAAGATGAAAATTACTTATCTACCTCTCGTAAAAATTACCATAACACAAGCAATGGATCCATTTTTACTTATCGATCCATCAAAGAACAATTGCCACAAATCCTTCAAAATTCATTGTTGTTTTAACCGATTCACGATATGATTGTATCTTCTTCACGAATGTAGTATGTACCCAATCCCATTTCTTATAACAAAAACAACTAGCTTCTTCTTCCACCAACACATCAATGTAGGGGTCATATGCGATGATCTCCACTTACTTTATCTAGAACATTATTAGGGAATTCTTTAACAAGAGTGGTCAGTTCATGATCAACATCTTCTTATTCTGGATCTTCAATGGTGTAATTCCTATTTTATAGGACTAGTAGTGTAGGGTTCTACATGATTATGGTATATTGGTTCTGCCCTTATAGTCATTTTTGTTCTGTATCGACTCCTAAGAATCATATGTGACCATTCATATTGGTTACTAGGTATGCGGCCATCCTCATCACGGGGTTAGAGATATTTGGGATGTCGAAGTAGTGAGACCCCTTCTTATAGTCATACTCTTCCACGGTCTTCTTAATAGCCTTTTCATCCTCCACGATATCATCTAACAAATCTCCTTTACAAATCATATTAGTAAACTTGGAGATGAGTTAGGGAGTTATACACATTCTATGGCCCATAAAGTAGAAGGGGTCCTTGTGCACCCGCGACATCAACCATTGGTATAATCACTAGGGCTTTCCAAAATAGGGAAAGTTAAATAGTTACAGCAGCCCAACCTTCTCTAATTTTACCTTCACCTCATTGTTGTAGATTGGTATCCCCTTTAGTGTCCTCTTATCTATTAGACAAACCAACTCTAGTGCCATTTCCTTTTATGTGGTACTTGTGCAATGATTATAGTCACTCACAACCATCTTCCTCACATGGGATACACATTCTTTCCCAAGTAACACCCAATTTGGGTACTACATCTTTGCATACCATTATTCATTGAAAATAGTGGTGGAAGTTTGTTTTCCTTTACCCTTTCCCTTCTTTGGTGTCATATTCTTGTCAGGTTAAAACAAATCTTCCTTGCTCCTCCTCCTCACTGTTCAAATCTGTGGCTCAACTCCACAAAAATCCTTCTATTCCCATGCCTTAGCTGTAGAACCCTACCCTATAAAAATATTCCACAAGACAATGTATTCCACTGAAACCTTCTTCCCTACTCCCATGTACTCCTTCCACTCTAGTTTGCAGATCACCCTAGTCAAACACTTCAAATTTTTACTCTTCTTTCTTCACTCAAATATTTCTTCATAGATACCCTAGTTCACAAGATCTCTTCAATCTCGTAATAGCAAGGTAAATAATGATGTGCCTGACCCTTTTCTTATAGTTTTTGTTTATCCCACATAATAAATGTTATGCCAACTACAAATGTACTTAGCATTAAATGCAGTTTTTATACTAAAGCTGATCTTAAGTGCCCTTTCCCACACACCCAATCCTTCATTAAAAAATCTCTACAACCTTTAGGTGCATAAAAATCCTCACTAATTGAATATTCTTATGCATGCATCCATAGCGTTGAAATCACTTCATGTCATTGACCTAATTTTTGCACTCACTACCTCATGTTGTTCCTACACTTTTCATCCTTTTTATGTGGTGTTTGTAAATCCTTCCCGACACAAAAAATTCTCATCCACCATTTTCCACGTGTGCTTTCCTACCTTACATGTTTTTTTATCTTTTAGCATAGGCCATTAAAACACAACTTTCACTTCCAGCCTCTATTTCACTTCGCTCTACTCCACCCCACACTAAAACAGATGTGCGGCCCTCTACGCATACACAACCCTTAAAAGTAATGTGGTTACTGCACACAAGGTGTGTAAAATCAACACAAAAAAAGGAACAAGTGATAAGAAAGGAAAAATAAGGAAAAGAAATGCATTAACAGAAATACTAGGCTACCCGGAAGTACTACCTTATTTACAAACACGAGAAAGAATTATTTATAGTAGGGCTTCAACCTACCCTTGAAATGTCTTGGTAATCTAGTCCCATCCAAAGCTTCAGAACTAGAAAGTTCTGAATCAAGGATGTATGTGATGATGTATTGTACCAACCAATGGACTTTCAACTTCCTAGGATGGAATAGAAATATAGGGTCACATAACAAAACCATCCGCCCTACCTCAAATTGTTTTTTTTATATGACAATCATGCCATGCTTTTTGTCTTGCCTTCTATCTTTTGACTCCATCTAGCAAGGGATATCCTTTCTTCTAGCTGCATTAACTTATCAATCCTATCTTTGAGTGCTTGGTCATCAACCAATCCTCCTATACACGCTATACATAACGATGGTAGAAAAAATCAACCAAGAAACAACCTCTGGCGTCAAACACCAATTGAAATGGTGTGGCCTTGTTCAATCTCTTATAGGTTGTTTTGTATGCCCATAGAGTGGATGAGACCTTCATCCCAAACTTTTCTCCCAACATCACAAATCTTAGTTAATGTATGACTTAATATCTTGTTAAATGCTTCAGTAGTCCCATTCACTTATGGGTGATAAGGGGTGGTCTTATGATGGGTCACCATAAACTTTGCCAACAAAATTTTAACAGCTGTTTCATTCAGAAAATGTGTATCCCTATCACTTGTTAAACTCAACAGAAATCCATACCTACTGATTATGTTTTCCTATAAGAATTTTGTTGTTTTCCTTACTTGTGTAATCCTTCGTAGGTGTTATCTTGTATGATATAAAATCAACACTGACCTTCTTCGCACCCAACTTCTCAATGTCGTGCAAGACAAATAGGTGTGGAATTTAAATGGGAGTGAAAGTGATGGCGATGATAAAATTAATTGGGAAACCTTATTTCTTCGACACACAATAATGGAATATGTGAATCTAAGGCAAATAATTCTCTCCTAACCTGAAGGGGTGTAATAGTATGGTCCATTATGATAGCTACTCAGAGACTCCAATCGATGTCTAGTTCTTTCGAGATTCTATTGATTGGTTATGGAATACATGGAAAATAAACCGCTGGTGCCTCGTATGGGTTCCCGTAAAACGTCATGGAAATTGAGACAAGGGGTGTAGTGGAGCTGTAGGAACTAAGGGAAAATTTTTGGTCTCATCCAGAAAGTCTTAACTTGATCGGTTGCTATATTCAACAATGAAAGTTGTGTAATAATATCACGTGGAAGTAATGAAGATATGAATACCAATGTGTGTAAGCTAGTGTCAATATCTAACTGACTAGTAGGTCTGTTGGGTTGTGGGACCTGTGGGTCATAACCAAAGACTCGTTGAGGTTGAGGCCCTTGTATGGTCATGCATGCAATCAAATCCTATTTCTAGGAGCAATACAAAAGTCATAGGCTTGATTAGCAGCTATGTTCAATGTCTCTAACTGTCTTATTTTATCATCATATGTAGTAGTGTGTACGTAAGATTGCTAAGAAAAACCTGTCTCAATGTTAGTTATTAGATCGACTCGTTGGGTTGTGGGACCAAGGGATCACAACTGTAAGACTTTTCTGTTGTGAACCGTTGATGGTCATGCAATATGAACTAATTTGTTTTAGTAAATAAACTGTCTATTAAAGGAAATATAACCTATGTTTTTGGTGTTTTCTCAATATATCAAAACAAAGCAGTAAAACAAGCTAATATATGGAAAATAAATGTTTTTGTTCTTTTCTAACTTTTCAAAAAATGCATCTAATCTAATAAACTAATTAAAAACAAACAATTAGTCGGATGTAGCTAACTATCTATGTAGATGTGTGAATCTAAACCTAAGATCTATTCTAATTCAAGAAAAATATTTCCAACCCTACCTCAGAAGTGAAGAACAAATCATGGCTCTAACAGAGCTATTGTTTCCCAAGCTTCCCTAAGCAATGTCAAGAGAAAACTTCCTATTGATCTAATCTACTTGCAATTATCTAGCTAATTGAAATGAATTGTTACTCTACTCTATTTTATATGTAATTGAAAATTTGATAAAACAAAGCAAACAAATACACAACTTCAACTTGGAAGAGCAAGAGCTTTGGAAAATCCAGTAGTATCGATGATCGTCCCTCGGTTCTCTCCTTTCTTTCTGAGTGTTCATGTGAGTCCAAAGGATTGGGAATGCAAAGAACAACAACAAGAGGATGGTGCTTGAGTGATGGCATCTTGAAACAATCTCGCATGCAATGTAAGTAGAAGAGAGATAACACAAGAGATCAAAGCTTGGCTATGCAATTCCTAGCAAGATTATGGCAGCACAAAAATGCAAGATACACAAAATTCTTAGGCCCTTTGCTTGAATACAAGCATGGATTATATAGGAATGGAGGATAGGAGGTTACTTCATGCACAAGGAAATGAAGAGGAAATTCCACTCATTAAATTTATTTAAAAATAAGATCAAGGAGAATCAAATAGATGAAGCTATTTTTAGCAAATTCAGCTCATGGATGTGTTCAAAAAGAAAACTTAAGTGAATCATCACATGTAATTTTACGCATGAAGTTTCTAGAAAAAGGTGAAGGACCGCCACCCTATGGAGGGCAGAAATTTCAAGACCATCACCTAGGCGGGGTGGCGGTTTGTGAACCGTCACCCAGGCAGGAAGCGGTCCCGTGCATCGAAGGCCAAAATAAGCATAGAAAGAAACAGGGAGATGGAAAAATGCATGAAAAGTTAAGTAAGGCTATCTAGGCTACAAATATATACTACAAATGGGTTTTTGGAGCTCGAACACCTTCTTGAAAGGATTTTGAATCATCACTGGGGACTTTTATAACCATTTTCCCGATAATATAACATGTGCAATTTTGGGTGCGTATATATTGTCCCTCGGAGAAGCATCCTAGCCATGAAAGATGCGTAAAACGTAGAGTCCAAGTATGGCGTTCCTTAAATGGGGAGTTAGAAGCTATACCTGACATACCCATGTGTCGAAGAGTCGCCATCCATATTCCCACATTACTTGCAAAAGAGGGAAAAGACTCAAGTGCAGATAGATAAAATATCAACAAATAAACACTAAATCAAAATGACAAGAAGACATACCATTTGTGCGAGGCTGTAGAAATATACCTACACCAATGCTCCATCCCTGTAAACAAACACACTCAAAACGAAGTTAGAAATAACATATATATATCAAAACAAACTCATTTCTCAATTCATTTGTGCATTGTTGATTTGGTTATTGATTGATTCGAGCTCGATTTATGGTGACCGTTCCTAGCGAGAATACAATTGATATGTTCATGCCGAGATCATGATCATGCCTCCGTGAGTGGGAGATCGACCAACACACTCTTAGGTTAGTTATTTCCTCCTTTGTCTTTTTGTACCCTAAAAGTTAAAACATTGAAAAGTTCACCTAGGGGGGATATTTTCAAAATTTCTTGTCTTGAATGGGTCTTTAGGGGGGCGCCCATAGGGCGTGCTTTTATTTTTTCGAAAATGGTCAATTTTAACAATTTTTGGTCATTTCTAGGGTTAAGGGTGCATTTTAAAAATCGGTTTAGGACCTCCACCAAAGTAGGGCAGCAATCATAGGACCACCACCCAAGGTAGAGCAAGTTGTCCTAGAACCGTCACCCTCCATTGGGCGGCGGTTCTAGAAGGAATGTCAAAACATGCTTGAAACTTGATTTTTTTGGGATTTTTGAGAGTTTACTATGTTTTTGATGAGCTTATCGTGTGATGCACTTTACTAACTTACTCTTTTCTCATGTTCTGGTGGATGCAAAAGAAGGTGGAGTACATATGTTGGAGTAGAGAGAGAGTGTGTGATTGGCTCCCTGGGATTTTAGATCAGTTGACCTAGGCTGAGATGGATCTTTTATGGTGGGTAGGCATCTAGTGGATAGCATGGGTGCCCCATGTTTCGCCACCACCAAATTTTGTGTGACTTATTCTCTTACTGGGATGTAGACCAGGAACACCTTCCGGTTCCTAGGTGTAAGGGGAGTGGACTATTACTCTAGAGGATGTATACCACATCCTTGGACTCCCGGTACTTGGTAGGAGACTGAAATTGGTGACAATAGGGTCTAGGGCCATGATGACACAGTGGGCCATGTACATGGGAGATGTTATTGTCTCATCTAGCTCAAAGAAGGGAATGAAGGTTTGGTCTATTGCTACTACTCCCATTCCTATCCTTCGGAGAGCCATCATGGGTATCTTGTCCTCAAGATTAGTCGGGGACAAGGGAGGAGATACACTTCTATACTGTTGGGCCCCCATCATTGCACAGATTGAGGCTCATGGCTGTAAGTATGCCTAGGGAGTAGATATTCGAGGACCACATACCATGACTTGTATAGGGTTGTCAGATTGCAGGAACATTCCTTGAGCCACCCTACTCTAGTTATGAGTTGGGTCTATGAGTGTTTCATCCCTTATGGTAGGGGGTATAGGTATCAGATCTAGAGGTTGTCAGGTAATTAGGTAGACATGCATGTTAGTGCTCCAGACACCACATCAATCAATGGCCTCCCGACTATAGTGGACATGACAGCACACCCTATCGGGACATGGCAATGATACGGGGTGAGGAGACTACACCAATGATATCTTGCTCTTCCATGAGCCAACTAGTTGATAGAACCAGAGACTAGAGATTCACTCCCTTTAATCGGGTACCCAAAGCAGTTTGGTCTTTCATACCCTTCCATTCTTCCTCTAGTGGTGCATGTTTATAAGACTATTTGAGAGGCATGGACAGGTCCTAGAGGGGATCCTAGTTGGACTGTTTTTACTCCTGGTGTGCCTATTGTAGTTAGGCATGTAGTACAGACTCGGTGGGTAGCTGGTGCTCCTCAAGAACCCTTACTTCAGATTGGGGTGGCTCTTGCTCACAGTGAGAAGGATGAGCCGATTAATTTGGACTCTGCCTTTGAGGAGGATGCGAGATATTATATGAAGGGGAGTTGGTCGAGGTGAGGATTAGGGCGGGACCTTCCTTCGAGGGGGTTGACAATGACCCTGAGTGGCATGATACTCAAGAGATCCTCAGAGTAGCACACAAGGAGGTGAGCATGGAGAGAGAGACTTTGGTCATAGAGGAGGCACTTGGAGGGGATGATGAGTCCGTGATTGGATAACACCACACCTCTAAATTTGGTGAGACTCCACAACCACCACCAAGACTGCGAAAATGGCGGTGATCCCACATGGATGCTCAGAGATCTGAGTATGTTTAACACTCCTTTCTTAACTTTATCTATTGATTTTCTTATGTCTAGCTTAGCATTCTCCCTTTTGATTTGCATTTTGTGATTTTCTAGCTCACTGTCTCTTTTTTTTTGTAGTGTCCATGTAACACCCTGAACTGTTGTTACTTTCTCCTGAGCATACAAGTGTTGATATGTGATTTCTTGTAAAAGGATATGTTCCTCGATTTAGAAATCATGCTTGATATGTCGTAATTTCTTTCAGATTACGGCAGATCTTGGTGGTGATGAATATGATTAGACTCTTTTATTTATTTCATTTTGTATCTGAGTTTAATCTGATCTCGGAATGAATTATAGAGTTATCCATCTATAAGATCTAGTCTTGGATCAGTGGAATTGATCCAAGTAATGCTTTAAGTTTGTTCATGATGAATTAAAATCACAGACCTTGAACAGTTGCAAGGTCTAGAAGCATTTAATAAGCTAGTCAGGAGTATGACTCAGGCTGATCAAGTGAAATGAATTGGTTCCCGATATGGAAGTATATCTGGAAGGTCTCGATCGTGGACCAGGTAATAATTCGTTTACATACGATTCTGCAGCCTAAGGCAGAACAGGAGCTAACCCTGTTCAAGAAGGTATGATGTAGTTCTCGAGTGTATGCAGAATGCGAGCACCTAATCGGAATTATTAAATGATTAGTAACCTAAGACTAAACCTAACCTAGGGGTTAGATTAGTGTTAATCTAACCTAGACCTAGGCTATGTGTTAATGTCCTAAGTTAGTATCTATGTGTAATATGGTTAGAATGAGTATTATCCTAAATTCTAACCTAAGATACTAACCTAACTATGAGCAAGAATGTAAAGGGGCCTATTGAGGGGTGCGAACCATGGGCGGCGTTTTCTATGTTATTAAATGCATGGGATAAGGATGAAGGACAGGTCTTGGTGGAGGTTTTGGGAACGGCTAACTTGTGCCGACGTGGCAGGTCGCCAAAACTAAAAATGAACTTGAGATTTCATTTGACTGTCGCCAATTTTGGCGGTCGGTGGAAGTGGAGTTTGAGCGGGAAAGTTGGTGTAATTGCATTCAATGTGCTCGGTAGTCGAGCTCGGAACTCGCGAGAAGGCATGCAAACAGGAAGTTTGTTGGTTTGTTTGGCTTGTCGTGAATTTCGGTTTTCCTTCTGCCTGTTCACTGGTTCTTCGCACCAGTCTTCTTGGAGTTGCATGGCGAGTATGAGGGTATCTAGCTCTCTTCTCTGGCAAGGAGAATATATATGCCATGGAGAAAGCAAAATTTTGTTGGTCGCTCTAACTTGGAAAAGGAAAAGGAAGTCTGAGCTCTTCCAGTGGTCTGCTTCGGAAATTTGAGCAAAAATCCAGGCATGTTAGGCCCTAACCTTTAAAAATCTTGTTGTCTTTCAAGTGATTTCATTAGAACAACTCTGTTCAAATGATTTATGGAATTTGATGATTTTTCTATGGATGTCATTGTGTGTTTTTGGCACTGTATCTCTTCTGGTTCGAATTTTCTTTTATCCTTTGATGGGTGTTTATTAAATTCGAACTGTGGCATTATTTCCTTGTGTTTGCATTCTGGCTTAATTATGCGAAACATGTGAAATGTATGAATGCTCGGCCTGTTCGGCGTGAGCCCATGAATCGTTCCTGTGATGGGTATAGGCCATTGTTATGTCTGTCGATTTTTGGTCGTCGATTCTTGTTTTGGAAACAGTCGGAAGAAATATTGATGGAACTGTTTGATTGTTCAGTGTTATGAAATCTTTGTAAGCTCTGTCGTGGGTTTTGATGATGGTAGTTATTGATACTGTTGGGTTTCGTTTTGTCTTGAAGGTTGTTTGAGTATAAACATCTTTCGGTGTGACAGTATCTTATTGCAACTCTTTGGAATTGTTTTCCTTTTTCATTGGGGTAACGAGATTTAACCGTTACAGTATGCATTATGGATGTATGTATATTATGTATTGGAACGACTCTGAAGAGTTTAGTGAATGATTTGTATAAATGGATCACTGAGGAAGCTATACATATTTATATTTGCATGTTGGATATGTGTATTATATTAGAACGACTCTGTGGAGTCCTCTGAACAAATCGTATACTATGATCCACTGTTGAGGATATAGATACCTCCTTGAGTTTTGTTAACTTGAATTCCGTTGGAATCTTGTAGAAGTAGCAGGTCATACGACCTCTGTTATTTGTAATGGAATTTAGTACTGACTTCCTGGGTATGCATTTACGTTCCTTGTGTGTAAGCTTGTTCGGGAATTTGGACGAGGCTCAGTTGAATCCCTTGTTATGAAAATTCGGTATTTGATTTGCTTACACTTGATTTTTGTTGAATGCTTACCTTAAATGGCTTAGATTGATTCTTTAACTATTTTTATCTTATACTGTTGTTGGGTTCCGTGGTTATGGATAATAACCCGTTAACAGTATGCAATGTAAAATATAGATTCATATTCGTTTTAATCTGAATGACTCTGTAGAGTCGATTGAATGATTTATGTGTTTGAATCACTGTTCATGGCTGAATATAGATGAATATTGGAAATTGTTGTTCCAGCGACTTAAGGGAATAATATGTATTTTGATCTCTGTTATTCGTAAGAATACCATCGTGTCGCAAAGATTTTGTGGTACAGATTCTTTTGGTATATTTTTACGTCTTCAGTCTGTGCAAATTTGTGTAAAAGATTGGCAAGGGTTCAGTCGGATTCCTTGTTTTGAAATCAGTAATTAAATTTGCTTGCCTGATTTTTATTATGCTCCGATTGATGAGCTCAGATGGAATCGTATGCAATTATTTGTCTTGTTACTACTGTTTGGAATCATTTGAATTCTTATAAGGTAACTTGTATTTCTGTCTCTTATTGAACCCGATATTTGGACACTGTCGTTTGTCACTGTTTGAGTTCCTTGAGTATGGATAATTATCTCGTGTTCTGGCTCTGTTGAAATGAGTCGCGAATACCATACTTTAGACTTGAATGCGCCAAGGTGAGAATAGATTGGTTATATTCTTTTCCGTTTACTCCTGTCTGATTGAGACTGAGCATGTTCGGAAATTTTGTGTGATTGACTTGGCTTAGTCTTAGGGAAACATCCAATAGCCTAATGCAATGTAGTCTATTGTTGACCGCAATACTAGAGGTTCTTTGATTTCGAACTTGGGTCGAAAAGCCTTGTTGTGTTCGATTTTTATTATGACAGTGATTCTTCATGTGGTTTGACGGACTTGTTCGTATACATACTGGATGAATGTATTTCATATGTGTAGACGGTACAGTAGTGAACTTGTGTGGAGGGAAGTATGAATGATTTGGTTCTTTCTCTTCTATTATTGTAATACTTGTTGGTATCTGTCTAACAGTTGGAATTGTTCTTGTATCTTGTTGGAGGAAATCATGATTTGCTATGATATTTCCTTTTCTGATGAAAGTAACGATCTGTCCAATGTTGCTGATCTTGGATTCAAGATAATTGTTTGGATACTTTCGTTCTTGATTCTTAATATTTGATGAAATATTTGAGAAGTGTTTAGGACTATTCTGTAACGTTGATAGAGTTACACGTTTGTAGTCAATTTTGTATTATAAAGGCATATTTTGAATATGTTTACTTGTTTGGATAATTGATCTCATTTAAACAGGGTGTTTAATGAAAACAATTGACGGATTGCAATTGTTTTAACAGTTAGTGCTTATCATGCTCAGTTCATCGAACTGACTCATGTTGACTATTTTTGCAGATGGTTGCCGTAAGTGGTAAAAGCAATGCAGATCTGACAGGATGATCAGATTATTTAATTGTTTTATATTGAATTACAACTTGATTTTATAAATGTACTATATGTGGAAAGATGTTTCTTTTCCGTTAAGCATTGTATCAAGTATGTTGTTTGCATAAAATG
Organism: Taxus wallichiana var. yunnanensis; assembly: GCA_018340775.1. Classification (NCBI taxonomy): domain Eukaryota; kingdom Viridiplantae; phylum Streptophyta; class Pinopsida; order Cupressales; family Taxaceae; genus Taxus; species Taxus wallichiana. The sequence goes on along the minus strand of CM031241.1, from coordinate 28,987,496 downwards.
TAATTGTATAGTTCTGGAAGGAATGGAAATAAGTATTTGATACTTGTGTTGTATTCTTATTTTGATAGTTGACCTTCTTCGGTTTATATACCAGAGTGGCAATGTTATCTTTGTGTAATTTGGATGCTTTTGTGATTGACAATGAAAGCTTACAAGAAAATGTGATTGAATTCATATGAGTGTTTAGCAGATCTAATTGTTCTAGTGAAAGCAATATTGAATTTAAACAATTGTCTTTCTAAAAGATAGGTTAAAAATGAACCTAAGCAGAACGCTAAACAAGCCGAATTAAATTACTAATCCCTAGTCCTGAGTATGACAGGACAATATTAATTTGGATTCTTAATCATTTATATCTTTATACTAATAAGTATGATATAAATTCAGTTAGGAGAACTGATGTAAATCTAATGGGGTTCAGATGGCAATCTCAAGTAAAGGCTATGAGATATTGTCCAATTCTGTTGTTTTAGAATCATGTATATTCTAATGACTCCTTGATGAGATCTTGACCTTAATAACTCCACCATGTAATGGGTTTTATAGAGGAAGGTCGTCTTAAGACGAAGAATCCAGGGATCGGGGAAAGGCTAACCTTAGGGAAAAGTCTTTAAAGTAATTTAAACTCAAGTGCGTAACGCATGTGATTAAGTAGATCTTTTCGAGGCGGATTTAAAGGTTGACGACACAAGTCAACTGCAGGGTTGTACCTCCGAGAAGATTAGGATCTTCTCGAAGTTACAACAATGCAGGTGACTTATGGCGACACCCTTTGCATTGATCGCTAAGATTTACACTTTGATCTCGCACGAGTTACTCAGGGTCCGATTAAGAACGTGGTCATGTTATAAGGCTGCCTAGGAGATTCGGGGGTCATGCTGACACCTTTGGTTGAACTGCAAGGTTGAACCAGTATGTCACCATATCCCTAATCCTCGTGGGCATCCATATAACATTATCACCTTGTTAATCGCCTCCGAGTGATTCAGTTGTGAAAGGAAGGACTGAACAGTAGTCAGTGTAGGACATTCTATATAACATAAGAATGGGGTGAAGGGCGTATTCCAGTTACGAGTATGCCATTAAGGAATACGAGACATAAACAAGATGTTTCAAATCTTTGGCCAAAGTATCGCAAGTGCGATTGCGTTGTCCTAATTCACCTAGTCTAAGGGATGAGATGCCGATGAATAATGGTAACATTTATTCAGCTTAGGTTTCTTCTGGATGAGCATCTCAATCCCAGAGTAGGGAAGAGAACCGCAAGAGTAAAGTGTTAAATATAAACACCAACTCTTATTACTCATGAATAGATCGGTAGATTACCGAGTCATGGAATGAATAGATCGGTAGATTACCGAGTCATGGAATGAATAGATCGGAAGTACTCCGAGTCATTACAGCTGCATATGGTTGTCTGTTATATGAATGGTTATTTGATTTGTGAGTTCTAAACTATGTATTTAGAACCGTGGATGCTATTATCAAAAAAAAAAAAAAAATTTTACTTGTTCTAAGGTATAAATTGGGGATGTTACAAATCCACACACGAGTGGCAAGAGCTCATTCGTCGGGTATGTGTGGATACCCTGTTGATCCCTCAGGGGAAGACTCAGGCCGAGTTGACTTCTGATTCAAGGTATCCCTTAGCCACCGGCCAACATACCGGATTTTTCACTCCTATCTGGAATATTATGGAGATAGTGACCTCCCTTTGTACCCAGGTAGTTGGATACGAGGCCTTGAGTTCTTGATGAGGTGGAGCCATTCTCACAACGAGACTACAGGCAGTGGGTACCACCATGAGAACTGACACCATTCAGTCCATTATCACCTTTTTCACAACCATAACAGGATCCCTAGACATGGTCATGCACCATCTGAGGGATCCCACTGGGATTCACAAGCCATTGTGCCTTTATTGCTTAGATACCACTTTTTGACACTATACAATTTTTGTATGTATTTCGGGCTCGTTGCGAGTGTTTTGACCATGCCTAGCACATGATGACATTGTACACAAAATTGATCTACTACGATATATACAAACTCTATTTTTGGTTTGGCATTCCATTGTATCTGAGTTGACTCTCTTTGGCTTATCTCTCATGTGTACTCTAGATATTTAGAATTTCCATTTTTAATGCTTTTCAGAATGTATGCAATGGATGTGGAATGATAACATACTTGATTTCTTTTTGTATTTCATAATTTACGGTATATGATGATGCAAACACAATGTGAGCTTAAAATTAGTTTCTTTTGCAATCTTCGGTACTTCATATTGTCTTGAAAAACATGATAATATAATGATACGATAAATGGATGTACTTTCCCCACTCCTAACCCCACACAACTAGTAAGATGCAAGGGATCAACACTAAGAGTTAGAAAGGGCTCAAGCTATGAATTTTTTTGAATGGAAGTGATGAGAGAAAGACAGAGGTTTGGCGAACTAAATTGGGATGCTCCAACCTTACCCTACTTGAAGCTACTTCATAGTTTAGCATGTGAATTGCTTTGTAGTTTATCTAGACTTGGATCTCGTAGATGGTCACTTGGTTGAAAAAATATGGTTTTGGGATTTTTAAATCTTCTTGTAATTTTGAACATCTAATTCAATTTCGTTTGACTTAAGATTTCACAGTATTTGATTTAATTGTTTATGACTTTCAGATTTGTCAAAGAGACCCTGTACGTACCTAAAATTGTAAGGATCAGATCTTGTCGAACAATGTGACACATGCCCCAATGGTGATACAGGTCTCCTCGCAAGGTGTTCAGGATCCGGAAAAGCTCTCCAAGTATACGTTAACATCCCGCATGCCCCGCTTAGCCCCCGCGTGCTTTGTTTTTCCATTTTCCCCTCTTTTATTGACCTTTTCTCTTCATTGAAGAAACTGCCTCCATTACTGGGCGGTGGTCTCGTGACCGCCACCCTGCTTAGGGCGGTGGTCCTTTACGCGTTTTCTAGAAAGCTCTTTTAACACGACTCATGTAAATTCAACGTTTTACCAGCTTTATTTCACCGCCATAAGCTTGCATTTATGATTCTGGTTCCCTAGAATAGTGTTTTGCCATTGTTTATAGTTTAAGAGTTCTATTTGGCTTTTACCTTGGGTAAATGCAAATGCTATAAATAGTTGGCTTGTGCTCAAGCAAATTGCCCCTCAATTTTCCCCTCATTTTCTCATTTCAGTAGTTCAGTCTTTTATTTTGCTTAGGATTCATAGTTTAGTTCATTACATGCTCGATTTAGCATTCAGTAACCACATGTCCATCTTGTGCAAATGTCATTACTTGTGCCCCTCAAAATTTGCCTCTGATTTCTCTTTGCAATAGATTTAGTTTTCCTTTTGCTTAGAATGCTTAGTTTCTTTCATTGCATGCTTAGTTAGCATTGTTTTACTGTTGGTAAGCCACATATCCATCTTGTGCAAGCACTGCTATTATTTCATCCAATCCATTGGAGTAGAATAGCTTAGGAAGCCATTAAAGTTGCAAGTTTTGCTCCTCAAACAGGATAGTTTCAGGTTCTGGACGCTTTATGTTGCATGACTCGCAATAAATCCCGCTAGGAATTGCATAAGCCAAGCTCTGTACTCTTGCGCTATCCCTCTCCTACTCGCATTGTATTCAGTGTGTATTCTGAGCTACCTTTATCCCAATATCTACCTATGTTGATGCTAGCATTACACACTTTTCTAGATCCACGTGAACATGAAAGAATGAGGAGATCACACTGAGGGAACAAGATCACACACACTAGCGGATTCGCCACTGTTCTGTAGAATCCAGGTTCTAGCTTTCAAAGTTCTAGTTAGAATCATATCAAATAGAGTAGTTAATTTCTTTATTTCAGTTAATTATATTCTCGATATTGCCAAGGAAGCTGTTGGGATTGATAGTTTCTGAGAAACTATGATTCACTCCTCACTTCTGAGGTAGGATCGAGAGTCCGGCAAATAAATTAGATAATCTATTTCTTTGTTTATAATAGATCTACAAATTTCACAGACATAAATAGCTACACTCGGTTATTTTGTTTGTTTTAAATTGATTATTTTAGTTGTCATTTCTAGATATTTTAAATAGCTGCTTTCTTAAATTCGTAAAGCTCATCAGAAAACACAAAAAAATAGAGAAGTCATACATACTATAGATATACTTCACATAGTTAAATTTTATTTTACTGTAGTTCGCTTTACTTTATTGCTTTTGTATGACAATCAAGGGACCTAGAGAGCCCAGGGAATACATATTCAAGCCAATCGTCCTCAAAACGACCAAATCTCATTACGGAAATAAATGATATAGACCAAAATCTTAGGATTCAAGTCTTTCAACAACGGTAAGCTTGCAACAAATCAAGTCCCGGTTGAGTGGACTAAACATAAAAGACTACCAAGCACACACATTTAGGTCAAATCAACCGAACTACAGATTACCCTAGGCAACATTCATATGATGTAGAAGGGTTCGAAAGAGAACAAACATTTGGTTGTGATCCTTTGGTCCCAACTAGGCGAAGGAGACACTCTTACAGATATAGATACCAGCCTAAGAATCCAGGTTGCAAGAATGCCTATAAGATATGCGAGAAAATCACACGCTTATTGATCCTAAATATAGAAGGCTGAGAAAGCGTACGATTACCTGGATATTAGGGATTAGGACTTGATTTTACGCATGACCATAACAGTCCACAACAACCACGAGTCTACGGTTGTAACCCACAAATACAGAGCCCAATGAATCCATAGGAGAATTAGACATAGACACTGGCCTACACACATTAGTATTCTAGTCTACCCCACTTCCACCTATCATCATTGAACAATTATCCTTGCTAGACACAACAACTACCGTAGCTAGGGAATTATGGACTAGGCCAGAGAATCATCCATAGAATTGACCACATTTACCATCCACCATATGACCCTGTCCGGAGGAATACACGAAACTATCCCGGGTCATTTTCCACGTATTCCACAACCTATAGATCGAATCACGCCAGAGCTTGATATTGATTAGAGCCTTGAGAGTCATCCTTTGGCGACCGATCTATCACACCGCGATTCAAGTTAGAGAGGATTTCTTTGCTTTAGATTCACGGAGTTCCGTTAGTGCGCATTGAAGACATTAGATTGCCTAACTAGTTTGTCTGTATCTCACACATATTCCATCCCCACCGGCTATCTCGGCATGACCTCGGGAGGTCGGGTGCGAGGAAGAGTTACTTGTAGATTCCCACGCTCACTTGTCACTTTTCCATCGTACAAAATTGGTGAACCCGACGTGAAATTCAAACTGTTTCACCTTCTAAACCTCATTAGCCTTCACATCAGCTTCACCACCAAAATTGGTGAACCCGACGTGAAACAAACAAGTGTTTCACCTCTACATGCCTCATTAGCCTTCACATCGGTTTCACCAACAAAATTGGTGAACCCAACGTGAACTTCCTACTTACTAGTTGGAGTCATAATATTACGTGTTCTTCCAAGATTAGTATACTTTTCATCTTTTCCACCTCATTGGCTTTCACCATCACCTTCGCTCCTTCCCATTATTCTGCGGGTATTCATATACCCCCCGAATATGTCAGGATTCGATGCATATGGCAGACCCCTCTTGGGTCTTGAGGCATACTACGCCCAAAAAATAGGCAATCATCACCCTCACTTTCAATATGGGGTGACAACTACTCAACTAACTAGTTATCAACATAAACTCTGAGAATCAGATATAACTCATCATTTCAAATTGAGGAGTTTGATCAGCTCGCTCAAACGCAACAAACAGAGCCTTCAGGCTCGAATAACATGACGTTCACTAGAGAATCTGGTTCATCTCCTCAGATGCTGCTTAGACCACAAATTAGTAGATAATCAGACTCATACCGAGGTTTAGACAATGAATATTCCAGCACGTTATTCCATGAATGACCAACATTCTCGAGGTATGTATCCACCTCTAGGAGGTTTACAAACACAACCCGAGGTCTCTTTTCAAGAAAATACCTCTATGCCACCGCATATAGGAAATACCCTCGAAGAAACTTGGAAAGATAGTGATCAATTCATAGCAGGGATATCACATGTCTACACAACACCATGGTATAACAAACACCACTACGCATGCAAAACACCGTGGCTTCACCAAATGAAGTCATTTCAACTCTAATAGAAAAGGTTAGAGGGTTAGAACTTGCCCAAGCAAGTCAAAATTCACAATTCATGCAAACAGGAAGTTCCAATCCTCCACACCATCCTAGCCAAGTAGATCTCCTCACAGGAGTAGGCACGTTAGGCATGACTCCTTAGTATTCACAACAAATGCCAACTAGACCCACCATCTCTAACACTGTTCCTCCCGGTCTAGTACAAAACAATCCATTCCTGGACAGTACCCCGTCATACTTAAACATGTACTCCAAATCACCACAAGGGGATATGTTCTCCTCTCCTGGCATGTTTTCTCAAACACAGGTGTTCCCTTATGCCCCTACCAACACATACGCAACATCATATCAACAACCCATTCCACCACCGCTCCCTCAACAGGCACCATCAATGGTCGAAAAATATGCGATAGGGACTTACTCAGAATATTTGAAAGAGCCCTTAGATTTCACCATACGAAGCATCATGCTTCCAAGACCTCTTCCCAATTTTCCCAAATACAAAGGTGAAGGGGATCCAAATGCACATATCAAAGCTTACGCTATAGCCATTCAAGAACTACTCCCATGGGATGGGGTTGTTGCTAATATATTCCAAAAAACCTTAGAAGGCATCGCTCTCAATTGGTATTATAGATTACGAGGCTTCCATCCATTCGTTCAAACAACTCATGTCAGAGTTCATCAAGGCCTTCGACATGAACAAATTATTAAGAACAGGAATCAGAGAGTTCTTACACATCAAACAAGAACACAACGAATCTATCACCCATTTCATCCAAAGGTGGCGTACAGTTCTTTATTCTTTGGAAAGTGCTCCAAATATGGATCAAATGGAACTATGTGATTTATTCCTTCATTCGCTTAGCAGAGAAGTGAAGGAAGAAGTCCAAAAGTTCCCATTAAGAACTTACAATGAAAATCTTGAGAGTGCTCTTGAATAGATCAAGCAGCAATTGATAGTGGTCGTAAAACATATGGAGCAAACGGAGGTTAATCGCCCCAACCGAGAACACTACAACTTATCCCACTACTACGTACGTCAATCAAGGACCTAAATTCCTTAACAAAAATCGGGGTGTAACAACGGATGGAGTAACCGACCAGCCTAAAAAGGTAAATGTTGTCAATACTCCATCACAAATAAACAACCAACGAAATAAAAGTTTACCCCGACAATCAATACGGTGGATTTTAACCATCCACAACAAAAACAACAACGGTGAAATCCCATACATGGTCCAAGCCAAAATCCAAGTAGGTACCAAAACTAGAATTCAAACCAAAAATAACAAATGCAAAATTTTAATAGACAACGGTTTGATCAAAATTTTGGAGCCACAATACACATCAAACCAAAAACTAGGAATTACAATCCTACTTCGTATTGTGGTTTCCACAAAATTCGGGGCCATGACACTAGAACATGCCATGACTACAATAAATTCATGCAACGCTTGCGGATGAACAAAAACAACTTTTCATGGATATGTTGGCATAAGTTTCCCCTCAAATACCGCGCCCTTGAAGATCTTTAATGATCCACTCCCAAATCACGATAACAACATGCTAAATCTAACTAGGATGAACAAAGGTGTAATGACGGGAAAAAACGATCATGAAGCCTCGACTCGCTTAAATCCATAAGTTGTGCCACAACTAAGAAGTCACCATGACCTAAGGTAGTCGGTTTAGTGGAGTTAGACACTAAGCTACCCATCGAAGCTATAACAAGGACGCGAGATTATTTCTCTCAGCCAAGTCCAAGCCACCTGCCAGAGGCAGATGACATCCAACAAATCATAGTAAAACCTGTGGGAGCCTATGATTTGATTAACGACCTAACAAAAACCTTCTCACACATTTCATTCTTAGACTTACTAAAGAACTCTCCTGCCCACAGGGTTGCTCTTTTAGAAGCATTAGGTTTAGGTCATCTAATTAACATCACTCCACCGCCTGAAACATAGGTAAATCATGTGGAATTTGATGTTCATCCTCTAGGGCAGGTAGATAGGGATGTCGAATTCATATTCGAGATAAACAAAATGCCGACAGATGCTGAGATCACACGCGAGGTGATCCAACCTTACATTTACAAGTATGGGTTTATAATAACTATGTAAAGCGTGCAATGGTTGACGAGGGCGGAAGTTAACATAAGTCCCCTTCTCTTTCCTCCAAAAGCTAGGGTATGGAGAAACCAATTGTTACACAACTCGAAATACACTAAGGGGCTATGATAGTCTTAAAACCACCTCGATTGGAACTATAATATTACCGGTCACCTTAGGACCTAAGACCATCTTGCCGAGTTTTATATTATAGATCGGAAACTAACTATAATATGATCCTCGGTGACCATGGATACACTGCATGAAGGCAATCCCTTTACACTATTTCAAGAAGTAAGGTTTTTACATTTAGGAAAGGTATTTGTGGCCAAAGGTGATCCAAAACCATTTGATGTACACCTAGCTGACTTAAAGAAAAGACCAGGCATACACTCAGAGTTTGAACTCCCAAAAAATCAACTTAATAAACCTACCGATGTAAAAACAAATGAAAAGTTGGTACCTACGACGATAGATATTGAAGCTATGAGCCTAGCCAAAGTAACCCAACCCCAAAGATGAGGCTAACACCGTAGAAATAGTATGATTAGGAACTACTTTGCAAAAATCATTGAATTGCTTTGGAAAATGATCTACCAATATTCTTACCATTCAATTTAGTAGGCATAGGATATTCCCTAGGCATTGGCTCTCTTCAGTAGAGGATCTCTATATGGTGGAAGTAGAATATACAAACACAACAGATATCCCACCATCCATATTCCCAGTCAAATATTGGACACTCCATTTTGATGGAGCTAAATGTCGTTACGGAGTCGGGGTAGGTGTAATCTTTACTTCCCCGAAGGAAAAGTCTTACCTTTCACCTTCAAACTAAATTTCGAGTGCAAAAACAATGGCGCTGAGTACGAAGCCCTCCTCCTTGGCCTCATCTTAGCTAAGAGAATTGGTGTTGATAACATCGAGTCTTAGGAGACTCGCATTAGTAGTAAACCAAGTCTCGAGGTATATGAAACCAAAGTCGAGCACTTACAACTTTACAAAAACTGTATTAGATTTAAGCAAGGAGTTTGAATTCATATCAATTGAAGCAATCTCGTGAGAGAAAAATATTCTCACCGATTCAATAGCAGCTTAAATCACGTTTTACTCAAGCAATGAGTTAGAGGATACCGTTTCATGGTATCCTTCGTGATGAACCATTGATAAAAACAATGACAAATTATCTTTTAAATAGAAATGAATCTACTATCCTAGACCATGTTGATAGTGATATGGCCACTTTGGATTACTTAAACGCCTATGCGGCACTACATCTCTCCTATCATATGATAGATTTGTCCTTAATCCCACATTCGTCTTCCTACTTCGGAAATCCCATGATGGATCTTCCCTCACAAATGGAACCTAGCATATGCATAGTAGAAAATGGGGATGATTTGGATTTACCTCCAGTGCCACCTGAGTTTGAAGAGGGTAATGCCTCTTTGATCGAAGAAACAATTGATATTAACATCGGAATGGAAGACGAACCAAGGATATTGAAACTAGGGTCCCCGTTAACCCCAGAGGAAGTAGAAATACAAACTAGGATCCTCAAAGAACATGAGAAGGTGTTTGCGCATTTAATTATAAGGAAATGACAGGAGTTACACCCCACATTTTAGTGCACAACCTTGTCACTAAATCTGATGCAAAACCGATTAAACAAAATGAGACCCATGAAACCCAAGGTAGCTCTCATGGTAAAAGAGGAGGTAATAAAAATCCTCCAAGTAGGATTCATCAAGCCAGTCGATTACTCCCAATGGGTATCTAATATCGTTCCTGTTCTCAAGAAGAATGGAAAGATACGCATCTGCATAGATTTCTAAGACATCAAAAAAGCGTGTCCTAAATATGACTTCTCGTTGCCATCCATTGATGTCATTGTTGATGCAACAGCTGGGTTTGAACTTTTGTCTCTCATGGATGGATTCTCGGGATACAATCAAATCAAAATATCTGAACAAGATCAAGCTAAAACCACATTTATAACTCCTTGGGAACTTATTCTTTATGTTGTCATGCCATTTGGTCTCAAGAATGCTTTGGTGCTACATACCAGTGAGCTATGACATATATATTTCACGATTTAATTCATAAAATCATGGAATCCTATGTAGATGACTTGTTGGCTAAGGCTAAGAAGCATTGTGACCATCTGGAAGTGCTCCACGTCATTCTCTCACGTCTGATAGAGTACGGAGTCACGCTAAATCTAGAAAAATGTGTCTTTGGTGTAACAGGAGGGAAGCTCCTAGGTTACATCATATCGTCACGAGGGATAGATGTTGACCCAACCAAAATTTGGGCTGTCCTCGAAATGGTTCCACCTTCGGATGAATCTGGAATCAGGTCATTCCTCAGAAATCTGGGTGCAATCCGAAGATTCATCCCGGACTTAAGTTTTGCCATACATCCAATCAACAATTTACTCAAGAAAGACTATAGCATTGATTGGATTGAAGACTACAATGAAGCTTTTGATGCAGTTAAGCATTTCCTGTTATCACCACCTACGCTAATGCCACCTAAGCTAGATCACCCGTTAATTTTATACTCGCGAGCTACCAATGTCTCGCTACTATATCTTCGGCTCAAGAAGACGATGACAAGAGAGAATGCACGATTTGTTTCATTAGCCAAACATTGCTTAAATATGAAACACATTATACACAAGCAGAACGAGAATGCCTCGCCATAGTCTTTGCAACCAAATGCCTAAGACACTATATGTTAAATCAAGAAACAAGGGTCATGGTAAAAATGGACCATTTACGAACTTTCCTCACACAAGGGTCCTTGTCTAAAAAGGCTGGACGTTTTATAACCTTAATGGGGGAATTCGAATTAACATTTGTAAATCAGAATTCGGTTAAAGGACAAATCATCGCAGATTGGTTAGCTGATAACCCATTAGATGGAGGTGATTTAGTAGATTTATATTTTCCAGATGAGTGTGTATACTACATCGAAACCCAACCCTCTATCTCTGAGTGTCCCTGGTACACTGATATCATTAATTATATCATGGACCATACGTATCCAGAAGGAGCTACACCACAACAAAGAAGGTGGTTACGTATTATCGTAGCTAAATACATCATTATAGAGCAAGTGATCTATCAGAAAGCATTCAATGGAATGCTCCTAAGATGTTTCGACACGGAAGAATCCAAGAATATTCTCCATGAATCCACAGTGGAATGTGTGGAGGCCACTTCGGTGGTCGTGCCACCACTCGTAAAATACATCGAATGGGCTATTTCTAGCCTACTCTAGAACACGATGCAGTAGAGTTCATACGCAGGTGTCATAAGTGCCAAGAATTCTCCCATGAGATCCATATGCCGGTACAAGCTCTACAACCAATCGCTACTCCATGGCCCTTTTCTACATGGGGCCTAGATTTAATAGGGAAATTCTCCCCTAGTCCACAGATGGCCATAATTTTATAATCACGGCCACTGAATATTTTACCAAATGGGTAGAGGCTATGCCTCTTACTACTGTACCCGGTTACAGTAATCACCAAGTTCATTTTGAACCAAATCATTTACCGGTACGGTATCCCACAAATCATTATCTCCAATAATGGAACTTATTTTAAAAATGAAGAGGTTCATGAGTTATGCAATAAATTTAAAATAAGCCATCATACGGCTTCCTCAGTATTACCCTCAAGCTAACGGACAGTGCTAAGCGACGAATAAAACGCTAAAAGCCATTCTCCTTAAAACGGTGAAAGAAAACAAATGAGATTGTCACTTAAAGTTATATCCGGCCTTATGGGCCCACCGAACCTCAATAAAAACACCAACGGGAGAAACTCCTTTCTCACTAGTATTCGGGGCAGAGGTAGTTCTCCCACTCGAGGTTGAAATACCCAGTCTCCACATTTCATTACAAGGGATTCTGGATGAAGATGCTTACAGGGAAGCACGTCTCTCCCAATTAGAAAGCCTAGATGAAGCTAGGTTAGATGTTGAGCAATGACATAGAGTCTATGCTGACCGGATGTGCTGGTAATATAACAAGAAAGTCTATGAACGCGACATATATGAAGGTGATCTAGTTCTAAGGCTAGACAGCTAGATTGACAAGAAGACCGGCGAAGGAAGGAAATTCCACCCTAAATGGTTGGGCCCATACCGAGTCATGAAAGACTATGGGAATGGTGCATACCTCTTATGCACACTAGAAGGTGAGGAATTTGGTGAAACAGTCAATTCCCTACACCTCAAGAGTTTCTACGCTGCGTAAGTAAATTAGCACTACTTATATATCTATCTACATTGCATCTTCATATAGATTAGGATCATATTTTCTACTTGTTTCATACAAAATGGTGATCAAGGAATCTATTCTCAAAGCTATTCATTACAAACTCATGATGTTGTTGGCATAAACACTTTAATCATACTTCTCCATTTTCATGATATCATCAAATTACCTCGGAATCATTTTATCAAATAAAGCTAGACATGACAAAGTCTTAATGGTAACCATACCAAGATCTGCAAGTTTATTCTCATTGTTGGTTTCTTCTTAGGGTAGGTGTCTTGCCTATGGTCTATTCTAGAAGCTTCATGGTGTCACATCTATCCCATATGTATATCTCTTTGGAAATAAACACATACTGAAATTTTACTCAAACAAACAAGTCAAGCATGGATCAAAGCAGAAAATTTTAAATTTTACACATTTCCTTGCCCCACCAACCTTTAGTGATGAGCTTACGTCTCTTACTAGTGACGTAGGGTTGGGAAAGGATGGAAATTCCCTTACTCGCCTATGCTTTGCCCATGGTGATAAACCCACACTTCGTTACTAGTAGCATGGGGCAAAGTGTAGGGGTCCTCTCGACAAATAAATGCAAAAGGTCATACACAAACAAATCAAACTTTAAAACTTTGAGTCAAAAACAAATGAATCCAGATGTTCAAAATCCCAAGAGAGTTAAAATCCTAAAACCCATTTTGTCTACTATGTGGCCATCTACGGGTCTAAGTCCGGATAAACCACAAAGCAAGTTGCATCCAAAACTATGAAGTCACTCAAGTGGAGTAGACTTTGTCGGTGTCCTAATTTGGTTCCGCCTAGAAGCTTTGTCTGTCTTTCATCACTACCATTTCACTACACCTCATGACTTGCACCCTTCCCAACTCTTGGTGATAAGCCCTCGCGTCTTACTAGTTGCGTGGAGTTGGGGTTAGGGGGTAGGTTTATCATTCATTGTCAGACTCGGTTTATTTTCATCACTTTTCCAAAACAAACATGAAGTATCCAAAATTACTCACGAAACTAAGATTCAAAATCACACTTTATCTACATTATCATATATCAGCATCATGAAACACAAAAGGAAAGTAAAACACTTGCATCATTTGTTCACCATTGCATACATTCTAAAAAGAAGCATATAAACATACATCATAGTATAGGAAACTGGAAATAGAAAGTGAGCCATGAATACCAAGAGTTTGATCTAGAACAAAAATACATATATATAAATGATCAATGTTTATATACAATGCCATCATGCACTAAGCATGGTCAAAACGCTCAAAGAGCCGGGATATACAAAAGAATATATAGTACAAAATCTACGATAGCCAAGTGGCTTTCAATCCCTACGAGACCCCTCTCGAAGGTGCACACCCATGCCTAGGACTGCGCTCGCCGGTGCTCGAATGCACGAAGGCCTCAGGATCCCGAGGGGCCGCCGCAGTCTCACCACGAGAATGGCTCCTCATCAAGCGCTCACCCATCCTGTACCCCGCTAACTTTGTGTGAAGGGTCGATACCATCCCGCCACATGCGGATCTGGAGCGAAGACGTCTGTATGTCACTTGGAACCGCGAGGGCTCCCCAACATCCATGGACAGCTACTGCACGGTAGGTCCTCTCCATGGGGATCATCAGGGTATCAGTGCATACCCTGTGAATCAAGTCCCGCCACTCATCGGCGGTCTCTGCAAACCAAGGAGAAAATAATTTAGAAACCAAACAAGAAATTAAAAGATACAAGATAGCAACTAAAATGATCTTAAATTAAACAAACACTAGAAGGGAGAGAGGATAACTTACTCGGATCACTAGGCCTCCATGATGGGTCCATGGGATCGGCGCCGCCATGGATGCCGCTACCGAGGCGAGGGGCTGCTCCGTGGTTGGAGCAACGTAATGCCTCTCACAGACTCATCCTCCCGTGGCCACTGGAGAGTGGCTCCTCTGAAACTAGAGTCACCCTCTCTGCACTCTGCTCGGCCCTCTCCACCTGCATGATATCCTGGGTATCGTGCCACTCAGGATCACTATCCTTGGTCTCCTCCTCTGTCTCTCCTCGTATACTCCTCAAACTCAGAGTCTACCTCAATGGGGTCATCACTGCATGGGGCGGGACTCGTGGCGATCTGAAGTAAAGGTGCTTGAGGTGCTTGTGGCTCTCCCTCTAGCACGAACTATCCTCTTGGCTGCAATACGAATGCCATGAGTAACCACTGCATCAACCCCAGCCTCTGCAGCCCCCCTCCGGCCTCTCGGATTGATCCGTATACCGGCACCAATGGGGGAATCATACCCATGTATGGTAGGCCAACTGGCCGAGGAACTCGGCCAAAGGGGTGCATCTCCACTGCCCCACTCTATCGATAAGCTGCCTGTGTCATGGAGCGGGAGATCAAGGTAAGAGCCTCCTCACCCCATATACCGCCATAGTCAGTATGGTGTGGCCTCCATGTCGGTAGTAATTAGGGGAGGCAGGCTGGATGATGAGGTGCTCTAAGATCGACATGTTTGTCCATTTGGCTGCCCTCACAGCTCCAGGATCTGTCACCTCCACACCCTTGCCATAAGGGATGAAATGCTCATAGACCCAACTCATGACTAGGGTCGGGTGGCTCAATGACTTCCACAAAATAGACCACCTGTATAAGTCATGGTAGGTGGTCCCAAGAATGTCTTCTCCCCATGAATATATCCGACCATGCCTCTCTATCTATGCAATAATGGGGGACCAGCAGTATAATAATGTATCTCCTCCCTTGTCCCCGATCAGTCTCGAGGCAAGGATCCCCATGATGGCCTGGTGAAGTAAGGGGATGGGAAAAGAAGGAATGGATCGAACTCTAACCCCCTTCTTTGACCTCATAGAGATGACTACATCTCCCATTTACTTGGCCCTTGTGCAATCTATACCGTGAGCCTCGCTTTGTCTCTAGGGTGAGTTGTCTCCCGATGATCGGGACCCCTGAATCGCTATAGACATCCTCCAATGTAATAGTCCACTCACCGCGGACCCCCTGGGCTCAAAAGGTGTTTCGATCTGGCATCCCAGATGAGAACAAGTCACAAAGGATGTGACTAGATGGTGTAGCGTGGAGCACGCATGAAATGCGCAATATCCTAGCCCACTTGAAGAGTGTCCTCCTCATCTGTGAGAGGGCATCTAGTACCCTGGAAGCGATCACACTCCCTCTCTCGACTCCACCAAATATGCTCCTCTCTCGCCTGCATACACCCAAAAACACACAAAACAGAGCAAGTTAGCATCCAAGTAATACTAGAAAAATCATGAAAGCACGTAGAAATGCTAAAAATACAAACACAATCTTGAAAAGAGGTTCCTTTTGCATTCTGTGCAAAACCACCACCCTAAGCAGGGGAGCGGTTTTGTAATGGCGCCTTAAGGGTGGTGGTCGGGTAACCACCACCGGAGCAGGGGCGGCGGTCATGTAACCGCCACCCCCGGCAGAGCGGCAGACGTGGTCAAAAACCACACGGGTTTCTAAGTTTAAAAAGCCTAAAAAGTGCAAAAAATAACCATTTTACCTAAAAACAAAGCCTACCCAGCAGTGGCGCCCCCACAAGTGGACCTTTTAACACTAACATTTTGAAAAATTACCCCCCCATGACAAAGTATTTAGCATTTCAAATTTAAGGGGGTAAAAAGGATAAACTGAAGAAAACTAACCTATGATCTCATGGGTCGATGTTCCACACGTGGAGGCATAATCGCTTATCTCGTCGTGGACATTTTGACTCTACTCACGCAAGAAACCGTGCAGTGGGTCCCGAGCTCAAAATCAATCAAATCGACTCACACAAATGAATAGGAAAATGGGCCCACTTTCATATATATAACGCTCTAATTCATTTTAAATGACTTTTCACAGTTTGGAGCGCAGACGAGGTAAGTTCCTATCCCCTCGCACAAATGGTACATTCTCATTCCCTATTATTTTAGCGTTTATCTTTTAAAATATTAAGTCTATCTCGCACTTGAGTTCTATTTTCGTTTTTGCGGAGTAGCGGGAATCTTGGGACGTTGTCCTTTCAACACACGAATGTATTAGGTATAACTTCTAACTTCCCATTTTGGGACCGCCATTTTCAGAACCCACCATTTTACACCTTTTCATGGCTAAAATTCTTCTCCTAGGGCGATATGTACATACCCAAAATTGTAAGATCTTTGCATCCGTAACAACATGACACGTGCCCAAATGATGATACTGAGTCTCCTCGTAAGGTGTTTGGGATCCGGAAAGCTCTCAAGTATGCGTTAACATCCCGCATGCCCCGCTTAGCCCCTCGCGTGCTTTTTTTTTTCCCTTTTCCCTCTTTTCTTAACCTTTCTTACTCGTTCGGTGACGAAACCCTGACTGACAGGCGGAGTCTCGTGGTGACCGCCGCCCCGAACAAGGCGGCGGTCCTATAACCACCACCCTACTCGGGCGGCGGTCCTTTACGCATTTTCCAGAAATCTCTTTTAACATGACTCACGTAAATTCAACATTTTACCGCCTTTCTTTCACCACCATAAGCTTGAATTTATGATTCTCGTTCCCTGGAATAGTGTTTTGCCATTGTTTATAGTTTAAGAGTTCTATTTGGCTTTTACCTTGGGAAAATGCAAATGCTATAAATAGTTGGCTTGTGCTCAAGCAAATGGCCCCTAAATTTTCCCCTCATTTTCTCATTTCGGTAGTTCGGTCTTTTATTTTGCTTAGGATTCATAGTTTAGTTCATTACATTCTCGCTAGCATTGTTTTCAGCTAGAAAGCCACATGTCCATCTTGTGCAAATGTTGTAATTACTTGCCCCTCAAAATTTGCCTTCCGATTTTCTCTTTCGCACAGATTTAGTTTTCCTTTGCTTAGAATGCTTAGTTTCTTTCTATTGCATGTTTAGTTAGCATTGTTTTTTACCAAGCTGGTAAGCCACATATCCATCTCGGTGCAATACAGACGTTGTTATTTCATCCAATCCATCGGAGTAGTAATAGCCTTAGGGAAGCCATTTAAGTCAGAGGTTTTTCTCCTCAAATAGGATAGTTTCCTGGTTCTGACGCTTTATGTTGCATGACTCGATAAATCCCTAGAATTGCATAAGCCAAGCTCTCGCACTCTTGTGCTATCCCTCTCTTACTCACATTGTATTCTTAAAGGTGTGTATTCGAGCTACCTTATCCCAATATCTACCTAAGTATGCCGATGCTAAAGATTACAAGCTTTTCTCGATCAACATGAACACGAAAGAACGAGGAGATCACACTCGAGGGGAAAAGATCACACACACCGGATTCGCCATCGCTGCAGAATCCGTGTTCTAGCTTTCAAAAGTTCTAGTTAGAATCATATCAAATAGGAGTAGTAGCACTGCTTTATTTCGAGTTAATTCTATTCTCGATATCGCCAGCAAGTCATTAGGATTGATAGTTTCGAGAAACTATGATTCACTCCTCACTTCGAGGTAGGATCGAGAGTCTCGGCAAATAGATTAGATAAGCTATTTCTTTGTTTATAATAGATCTACAAATTTCGCATAAGACAAATAGCCTACACTCTGCTATTTGCTTGTTTTAAATTGATTATTTTAGTTGTCATTTCTAGATATTTTAAATAAATTACTTTCTCTAAATTCGTAAAGCTAATGTCAGAAACACAAAAATATGTAGAAGTCATACATACTATAGATATACTTCTACATAGTTAAATTTATTTTATCAGTAGTTCGCTTTACAGCAATAAGCGTAAC